>CM070546.1:35597537-36197537 GCA_036346405.1 Phyllostachys edulis
CATTACTCTATAGATGTGCCACAGAAGCAAAGCAGATTTTAGTGTCAATTTCATCATAATAATCTTGAAACATGTCACTAATAAACTGACTCGTGTTGTCTGTGATAAGATGACTAGGTACTCCAAATCTTGTAACAATGCTTCGTATGAAGAATTTCTTTACTGTCGCAGCCATTATACAAACGACTGGTTCTACTTCTATCCACTTAGTGAATGTATCAATGACCACGAACAAGAATTTATACACATTGGGTGCTTGCGACAATGGTCCAACTATGTCAATACTCTAAGTCGAAAAAGGCCATAGCAAGGGAATGATCTGTAATTGATAAGATGGCTGGTGCACTTGTCTAGCATGGAATTGACACTGTTAACAGGTCTTAACAAGGTGCATGGTATCTTGTAGAGCGGTGGGCCAGTAATATCCTTGCCTAAAAGCTTTGCCAACCAGGGTTCTATAGGATGCGTGGGTTCCACACAAGCCCCCATGGATCTCTTTTAGTAATTTTATCCCTGAGTCTTGGGATATGCAACGCATGAGAACGCCATGTGCTCCCTTTCTATACAATGATCCTTCGACCAGCTTGTACATGCGTGCTCTTTGAATTAACCTATCCTTCTGTTGAGTATCATCGGGCAATGTCTCTGATGCGAGACAAGTGGTCAATGGTTTTATCCACTCCACAATTTGCTCAATGACTCTGACCTCTAAGGTGGTCGAACCCGTTTCTATTGAAGGTTTTGTAAGGTATTCGAGAAAAACACCTATTGGAATAGGTGCTTGTGACGAACCCAATTTCGATAACTGGTCTGCTATGGAGTTTTCCTTGCGTAGTATGTGTTGGACTTCGAAGTCTCTGAAGTGTTTTTCCAACTTACTCACTTCACCCAGGTATTGAGCCATTATCTCATCAGAATATTGATATTCCTTTAAAACCTGGTTTACGACTAATTGTGAATCTCCCATCGCTAAAAGCCGACAGACTCTGAGGGATTTGGCTGCTCGAAGCCCGGCTAGAAGTCCTTCATACTCTGCCATGTTGTTCGTGGCAGGGAACAGAAACTGTATCACATACTGAAGTTGATCACCTTGTGGTGTTATCAACAAAATCCTGGCCCCTAAGCCTTCAAGCTCACGAGAGCCATCAAAATACAATGTCCAATGGTCGTCTGGTACAGGCTAACTTAAGGTTGATCCTTAGTGTTCGTCCATTCAGCCACAAAATCAACCAGGACTTAGCTTTTTATTGCTGTTCGGGAAGTAAAATGAAGATCAAATTCTCCAAGTTCTACTGCCCATTTGGCTATTGGACCTGTTACTTCTTGGTTATGAAGTACATTTCCAAGGGGAAAAGATGAAGGCACTGTGATCTTGTGACATCAGAAGAGCATATATTAACTTTTGGACCTTAGGATATCTTTCCTTTGGTCCATGTAAGACCTCACTTACATAGTAGATGGGTCGTTGAGACCCTTCTCTTTCTGCAATAAGTACTGCACTGACTACATTTGGCGTTGCTGCCAAGTAAACTAGTAAAGGTTCACCCTCTAAAGGTGAGACCAATACTGGAGGATTTGAAAGATAAGCTTTTAAGCCTTCAAAGGCTTTGTTAACATCTTCGGACCATTGAAACTTTTTATTACTCTTGCAGATTGTAACATCCCGATTTTCAGGCCTTTTTGAGAATTTTCAAAATAAAAGGAACCATTTGGTTTTGTTGAAATTATAAAGCTTAACTTGAGATTTCGGAATTAAAAGTGTTTTAAATGACTAAATTGAACTTCAACTAATCCAAAAGTTTGGTTTATTTTGAGTTTGTTGGAGTTCTCTGGTGTTGAAATTCCCTTTCTCTGTTCGTTCTGTTTTCCCCTCGGCCCAGCTCTTTCTTGTCTAGACCTCCCTCTCGTTTGGATCTCCCCCTCAGTCCAGACCTCCCTCTCAGTCCAAGACCTCCGGGTGGTCTTGGGAGACCTCCCGGGTGGTCCTCTGAGACATCCCGGGTGGTCCTGGTAGACCTCCGGGTGGTCCCGGAAACCGGTCACGACCACCTCTTTGATCACGACCTCCCCATTGGTTGGACCACCCTCCCGAGTTTTGACTAAGCCCCACCCGTCAGCCCGCCTGTGCCACCGACCGAGCTGTGTTGCGACCAGACTGTCTCGGTGCCTCACCACTCCCTTTCCTACTCTTCTTCCCTGGCTCGCCCGCGCCACTCTCGCCCTTTCCGCGTGTGCCATCTAGCCTCTCATTCGCCACACGTCCCTGCACCACCCCACCTCACGCTCAGACACCGCAACCCACAGATGCCCTCTCTCCACCGGCACATCACCGGTCTTTGCCATGCCGCCCATATACCGCTTTGCGGTTTCTCCATCCACCGTCTATAAATGGCACATTGAAGCTTGCTCTGCCCTTCTTTTACACCCCCTCCGTCTTTTCCCTCCTTCCCCAAGCTCTAGCACAAGAGGAGCTCGAGCTCCCGTTTTTGATCGAGGCGCCGCCCACTCGCCGCCGGTGATCCAGTGGAGCTCTCTCTCCCCCTCCCATGTCAGCTTATGTTCTAGCACATAAGAAGCAAAACCCCTCTCTTAATGTTGTTGTTTGATCGCAGGAGTCGGTGGATTTGGCTTTCTTCCTTCGCTCCGACCGATTGTCTCCTCACCGCCGACTCTCCCTCCTCCTTCAGTCTCTCTCGGCCTTGGTGAGTTTCTCCGTGCCCTGTTTCTCTTCCCTTGTTTCTACGACTACGTTGTGTAGTCGTATCCATCCTGTATCCCTCTTACGACCACGTTGAGTAGTCGTACCCTTCATTGGACCTCCTTCCGCCCAGTCGTACCTCTTCGACTAGGTCGTTGGACCTCAGGACCTCCTCCTCAGGATCTCCCTTGACCTCCTCAGGACCTTCCTCGACCACCTTCTCAGTTGGACCTCCTACCGACCCATCGGACCTCTTCCGACCAGGTCGTTGGACCTCCTCCCGACCAGTTGGACCTCTTCCCGACTAGTCGAGCCTCCTCCCGAGAGCCCGTTCCTAATTCATCTGATTCAGTACATTGCTGTTGGTTCTAGTTCGGTTTGTTTTGGAGTTCATTTGGATTTTATTTGGTCTTTATTTGAATTGCTTCATTCTCACGTATAGATTTCGACGACTCCGGAGAACCCGATTATTCCGAAGAAGTAGATCCTCAAGCATTTGAGCAAGGCAAGTTACATCATTGATCATACTGAATCCCATTATTTTAAATTATTTAGATTCCGTTTAAATTATTATTGCATGCTTATTTAAATTCAAGTAATTTAAATTCCTGTTTTAAGCTTATAGTTATTCCATATTCCTTTGTATAGCCAACTTTGTTATTAGATCAATCATTCCTTAATACCTTAGTTAAAACCTAGTTGATACATTAGCATGAGCTAGAACATATTGAAAAATACTATGCTTAGACATAGCTTAGACCAAATTATTTACTTTGGGGAAATTAACCAAAAATACAATTATGATTTAAACAATGTTATGGTATGTCTATACCATACAATCTTTGAAATATTTTAACTTGTTAAATAAAATGAAAAATGTTGCATGTTTATGCACGGGATCGAATCATTTCTATGATCGAGACCCATGGGTTTTATTGGAATGTCGCCCAGGTCAATTAAGGACCGGTCTCCGAGCCGCATCTTACTAAGCCCCATCGTACTACCACGTGTCCTGTGTGGGCGGGACCTAGCTAAATAATTTTTGAAATTTCACCGTGGTCTTGCCATTCGGTTCCGTGGGTGTCTTTTATGACCTACTTTCATGTATTCCCACCTGGCGCAAGAGGGGGCCTGAACCCGGCGGGTCTCTATCCAAAGGGGGTGAAACCTTAGCGAGGTGGGACGAATGATGCATTGTAAAGGCTTCGTGATAATGACTTAGTCGCACACCTTCGGTAGTGTGTCAGACGGACAATATAAGTCAATTATCTCTTGTGGATAAAGTTGTACCACCTCTGCAGAGTGTAAAACTATTCGAATAGCCATGTCCACGGTCAAGGACATGCTTAGCAAAGCCACTCCAAGTTAGATTTTTGGTTTGGTTTTCAAAAGACTTGTTAAATGGCTTTGGATTTCTATCCAAATGGGAAATTGGGCAGGTAGCCATGTAATAGGAGGGTATCCTTCACCACACTTGTGTGAATGTTATCTGACTATAAAACTTGATTTAGAAAATGAATTTTAGTTATAGATTATCTGCTTTGGAACTTAGTACAAGTATTTAAAGAAAACCTCGCTTTATGCAAAATAAACCCTATAAGCCATCCTTTGTTATACCCTCATGTATTATAATCTGTTATTGAGTGTAACTTGCAGAGTACATTCATTTGTACTCACCTTGCTTAATTAAATGTTGATCAGGAGAGGACTACTATGAAGAGACTGAGAACATGGACGACTAGGCTACACCCCCAGACGATTGCCTGTGGTGAATCGTGTGGTCTACTGCTACTACTTTTGCTTCCGCTGTATCTTACTTTTGAACTTATGCTCCTTTTGTAATAAACCTGAACTTGTGTGTTTTTATCGTGCATTATGGTTATGTTATCATTTTGTTTAATTGTGTACTCTAGCTACTGATCACGGGACTAGAGTGGAATACACAGAGGATTTAGGAGAGTTAATCCCGAGTCCTTACACGGATCACCTTAAAGAAAGCTAAACCACGTTCTCCTGATCGAGAAATGAAACGACTAAGAGCCATCATTCGACCAGTTAAAGCTTGGATCTCCTTCACAGTGGAAGGTGGTCGTAGTTGTTCAATGGCACAAATTTTCTCTGGATTAACTTCAATTCCACGAGAACAAACAAGGAAACCAAACAACTTGCCAGAACTAACCCCAAAAGTACACGTTTTAGGACTAAACTTTATTCCATGTTTGTTTACATTTTCGAAGGTCTCTATGAGATCCTTTAAATGGTCATATTTAGTACTACCTTTTACAATGAGGTCATCTACATAGGCCTCTAAATTACGCCTCAGACGACTGTTGAAGGTTTTCTGCATCAAACGCTGGTACGTGGCTACAACATTCTTTAACTCGAATGGCATCTTGACATAGCAGTAGACGCCGAAGGGTGTGATGAAGACAGTCTTCTCTTCATCTTCTTTTGCCATACAGATCTGATGGTATCCGGAATAGGTATTAAGAAAACTCATTAGTTCGCAACCCGCAGTAGGATCAACTAACTGATCAATGCGAGGCAAAGGGAAGTCATCCTTTGGGCAAGCAATATTTAAATTGGTAAAATCGCGCATATGCGCCACTTATCGTTAGATTTCTTGACCAGGATCAGATTTGTGGGCCATTCGAGGTGATCCACCTCCCGAATAAAGCCAACTTCGAGGAGCTTATCGAGCTCTACTCTGATGACCTCTTGATGGTCCAGGGCGAAGCGTCTAAGTCTTTGTTTGACTGGTTTTTTCTCAGGATGAATGGCTAGCCTATGCTCAATCACCTCCCTTGGGACTCTAGGCATATTAGATGGCTTCCATACAAAGACATTCGAGTTGGCCCTGAGGAAGGTGAGGAGCTCGTCTTAATCCGGACCAATCCGGACTGTCTTGGATTAGTCTTCTGGGCTGAGTGGTACTTCTTTACCTGCTCATTGGGCTGAGGAGTAGCCTTGACTTTCGTTGCCTTCCCTATTTTATCCACTAAAGTAAGATCTTTCAGAGGTAACTGATCGACCAGTTCTAGCGACTTACGATCACATGAAAATGCGACAGCCTGGTCACCTTGCACTACAATTATGTCCTTTGGCCTAGGGATCTTGATCTTCTGGTAGGCGTGGTGTGTAGCTGCCATGAACTTTATTAGAGATGGTCTTCCTAAAATTGCATTATAGGCAGACTCAAAATCAACCACTTCGAAAGTGATCAATTCAGTTCGAAAATTAGTAGCCGTACCGAAGGTTACTAGTAACACTACTTGCCCTATTGGTGTAACAGACATACCTGACACTATCCCATAGAAGGGACTTGTCATTGGTTTAATGTTAGAACGAGGAATTTGCATCTCATCTAAGGTATTGATAAATAACAGGTCTAAAGAACTACTGCTATCTATTAATATTCTCCTTACTCTACAATTACTTAAGGTAGGGAAAACTACTAAAGGTAATTTACGAGAAGTAGACATACCTTTAGAGACGTCCTCCTTAGTCGCCTTGTACTACTGCTTAAAGGTGTTGGGACCGAACCCCTGTAAATGACATTGACGTGGTGATCCGTCCTTTGAAACGGCATCTCCGTGTCTGTGTCATTGTTTTGGACCACTGGTGGTCCTCTCTCTTCTGGTGGGACAGGCATTGGGCCTTTCCCATCGTACTATTCCTCCATCTGTTTCTACCAAGTACGACAGTTGCAGAGGTCAGGACCAGGAACTTTATGCAATGGGCACCAGCGCTCATTGCTCCTAGACGTATTCGTAGATTGTGGGGCAGTACGGTCGTTTGAACAACTTCCTTGCCTCCTTTTGGTCCACGGACCCTTGTTTTTGTCGTAGAGTGGTCGCTGGTCAACGGTTGTGACCTCCCTAGTGGATTGCTTGGACCTCCCCTTCTCCTTCTTCTTGGGTTTTCCTTTGCTGCTCGTGGAGCCTTCAGACCTCTTGAATTTCTTTTCTTTGGCATCCTCGAGCCCTGGCTGAGGAGGGGTGGTCCCCTTATCCACCATTCGGTTCCACTCCACTGCCTCATTGGCATTGGAGTATCGATTAGCCATGTCGAAGAGTTCTGACACGAACCTAGGCGGGTTGATATTGAGGTCTTCTGTGAACCTGATATCTCAACACATGTTTAAAAGCTCGAATCATAGAGTCATCAGAAACATTTAGGATAGTATTACGGACTTCTATGAAACGCTTTACAAACTGTCATAAATTTTCGTGAGGGGTTTGGCGGAGCCGATACAAATCATCCACCTTCCCCGGTTTTGTATAACAACTTTTGAAGTTGTTTTGCAATGCATTACAAAGCACCTCCCAGTTATATATGGATCCCTCAAACTAGTTGAACAACCAGATCCTGGTGGAACCCTTTAGAACTATGGGCAAATAATTAGCCATTATCTTATCATCGCCTCCAGCAGCCTGAATGGCAGTAGTGTAGACTTGGAGGAACTTTGACGAGTTTTGCGTCCCGTCAGAAGTTTACATACTCCCTGGTTTGAACTTCTCCGGCCAGGTAGCATCTCTTAATCCGGGAGAAAAAGCTTTGCAACCTGCATAAGGTCCAACACATTGTTGTACATTGCGACGATTATTATGACCAACAGGAGATCTAGGACGTCTACTACTTCCCGAAAAATGGGTACCATGCTCACCTTGGCCTTGAATGTGACGGCCAGGAGCACCGTCATTTTGGCTTTGCCTTCGGCGCCCAATTGAGGACCCTTCTAAATGAGAGTCCATTTAGGAAAGCGTGGTATGCGATCGGGTGGAAATATTCTCCGCGGCATCCTGTAGCTCTTGTGCGATAACACACATTACTTGCACTATTTGCTCCGGAGTTAATCCTTCCGGAGGGCATGCATAGCGCTCGCTAGTTGTGAACACGCTCCACAAGGGAATCCTCCTGCGTGGGGGTTGATAAGGCATTTGGATCCCTTACCATCGTTGCCCGCAGTGGCAGTGTATGCATCGCCTGTTGTGGCACCCTCGTTGAGGAGCCAGGGGCATCTTGATGGTAGTGGTGGCGAACCTTCGAGATGTACGCTTGTGTGGCGGTATGTATCTCGGCTTGTTAGGCCTCTTCCCCATGTTGGAGGTGTTCCCATTCTTCCCGTTCCTAGCGTTACCCTGATGTTTTAGGATCATTGGTGACATTGGGTTGATTTCCACCCACGGCGACGACCCAACGACTACCGGAACAGGCAGAAGGGGTGAACATGCCGTCGTCCTCTAAGAAAGAGGACGAGTTGTATTGTAGGGTGAAGAGAAGATTCTCTCCAGATGTTCTCTCCAGGCCTTCAATGTGGAGGCTGCCAGCGAGATCATCATGATACGTTGGGCTCCAGCAACCTTTCGAATCTCCTGCTCTAAGGGAGACACGCTCGGGATAGTACTCGTCCACGGTGATGCTTGTGGATGAAGGCACGGCCGGCGTAGAGCTAGTGGGAGCAGACTCAGCGAGCGACGGTGCCTCAGTAATGGCCCTAGAGGAACCATGGGCATTGCTGAATACAAGGACGAAATTTTCCTCCATGTCATGGATGCTTTCTTCTCTCCACACAGGCAAGCTTTTATTCATGAGCAAAGCATGAAACACATTACCAGAACTGAGTCGGCGAAGATAATGATGGTGATCCCCACAGACGAGGCCAGCTGTCGACATCTGGGACTCTTGTCACAGAACGGACAAACAATAATATAAAGAAAAAAATGAAGATTGCTATATACTCACCAAAGGACTCAAAACAGTGATGTATATTGCAAAGGGTATGCACTGATTACAGGAAGAACGATTGTGAATAAACGTGGATTAAGGTCTGGATTACAAAGGCACTTAGGCCGGGTTCTTATAGTCTACAAAACATCGGCAGCCTGTAGTGGTGCCTCTTCGCGTTAATAGTTGTGTCCCTTCAAGTTAATCGTTGCATCCATTCATGATGACTGTTATATATCTGAATATAACATCCAATATCTTCTCTCCGCGTATAGTTATCATTAACCACACGAGGGTAACCGCTTTCGAGGACCTCCTCTGCGGGGGAGGGGTCCTGGAGTGGTCTTGGAGAAACCTATAGGGCAGGTCCAATTGGACGTCCAGAAGAGGTCTTGAGAATGGTCAAAGAAAAGACTTTTAGGCCTACCTTTTGACCACTTAATTGATCTTGGGCCCAAAAAGCTAATTTCGGCCCAGTAGAAACCTAGCTTATTTATAAATAAACAAATAAAGATATACTCGGATAATTGACTGATCAACAATCCTCGTCATTTTCTTTGGCTTGTTTGGGAAGCCCATTCCTGGTCGAGATCCATATGGATGGGGCGATAATTTGAACTAAAATTTAGGTTCATCCATGTGAATAGGCCGAGATTTTGGTCTAACCAAAAAAGGCTTGCAAGACTGCCTAATGTTCACCAAATGAGGTTTAGAAGGTCAGAGGATTTGCAAATGGATAGAGGATTACTGTCAACCAACCAAATGTCCCAACCAACCAACCAAATGGACAGAGGATTACAACCAACAAAATGTTTTTTAAAATAATATTATTTTAAAATATAATTACAAAATTAAATAGTCGATTTTTGTAACACCCCAACCAAACAAAGGCCTGGAATGCTACTAAATTAAATAAATTAACCGTAATTAAACTAAAACATCTTACAAAATTTCGGCAGAACCTCCTTTGTATAGTTACCTATACCAGAGGTTCTAACAGACAATTATAACATATAAAGATAATCCAAATTGCAATATGATCAAGACGTAATCAAAACTGACTATTCATTACTGTGACATCCATAGCAACTAAACATCTAGAAATAGATCATGAGCATCTAAAACGTCTATTCAATTATTACAGATTACTCCAAGCAAGCAATAATCAATATGAGTACTTTAAACAGTTCATTCATCTCCTAGTTAATTTTTCTTTCATTCCATGTTGGGTAATTCGTGCAAAAGTGCAAGAAGTCTAATCATTCCTTTCCCCCATGCATGCTGATCTTGTAAAGGTACCTAAAATACAACAAACAACAAGAGGTGAGTCCAAAGACTCAGCAAATATAATAAATGGCATCAACAACATACAAGCATGTAACTCATCAACTATACTTCACAAAACCACATATCAATCACCTTACACACACATGCTATGTAATATGCTCAAAATTGATCTTTTTTCCTTCTCTTTCCCTTTTGCATTTTACCGGTAATGCAAAGTGTGCATCCGTCGATGCACACCCATGCCTATGCCATCTAGCACAGGGACCATTGCCCATACTCCGCAAGTATGGGGATTAAAGCCCATGCTTTACAAGCATGGGGATTTTAGCCCGCATCAACATGACGGGACTCAAGAGTTGCTTGGTCATCACTTGACCAAGACTTCAATATGTTAACATGATGCATATGTATGAATTCTCAAATTAATACAACATGCATCCAGAATAACATTGCATATGAATATCCTATTCATACTACAAAAGCTCATAACATAGATTTCACAACTTTCAAACATCCATGATTAACACATAACTCATATCTCTAGCAACCATGAACATTACCAATTATGCCATCTTCACAATCATGAACACACAAATACTCATAATATATATCAAACATTGCCATTCAACAATATCTATTATAACCATCATTATACTTGCCTTAACCGCGAGGGAACGAGGGACGTGCAGAAGGTGCTGCCCCCGGGACCAGTCCACCACCTGAATAATAATTATAACGCACACTAAGACGACAGTAGCAGACCAAAAATAAACTATAAACAGCAACCACGAACTCGCAAACGTGTCTAACTCGATCCCAACCCCAATTCCTAAACGTCGATCTGTCCCCTCGGTGGACAGTCAACTTATAAAATTCGTAACTTTCACTACAGGGCCCCAAATAAGGTGTTCTTAGACTTAATGGAAAGGTAATTAAATTCTCCAACTAAGTCTAGTTGGTGAGCCATCCTGAATCGGCCATCTAATATCCCTGCCAGGCCAAATAATAAAACATCGAATTCACATCGGGTTCTCTGGACAGTAAACTAAAACTACCATAACTTTCAGTACGAATGTCCAAATCTCACGTTCTTAAGCTTTATGGAAAGCTGAGACAATAATATACAACTTTGATTATATTGAGAGCCTCTAATTTTCCCTTTAACTAATCTCTTAACCCAGTTTTCTACAAACTGTCAGAATACTGACAGATTAGCAGGACAGCGACACTAAATAAATCATATCTCGCTGACCGTTAATCGGATTTGGGCGTTCTTGGCGGCCACGGAAAGCTAAGGACATAAACCAACTATCTCTAAGAGATGGGATCCTCAAAATATGCTTCTAAGGACATGAAAACCACCATTCAAAATTCTAGACAGATTGGGATCTAAACAACCGATCTACTAACGAATTCAAATACACCTTAAATTCGAAACATACAACGAGGGAGGATCTTCGTTACCCTTGAAGAACCGCTGTAGATCATGAAGAACACCACGTGATCTCACTTCCCCTCCCTTCTCTCTTCTTCCCTTCCTTCTTCTTCTTCTTCTTCTTCTTCTTCTTCTTGATCGGCCACCACAAAAGAGAGGCACCGGAGGAGAGGGGGCACCACCATGGAGAGGGGTGTGCCCTAGGGTTCCCCCCTTCTTCTTTAGTTGGTGGTCTAGGCCTTGGGTCACTATACCTGTTTTTCCCCCACTTGACTATGGGCTGCGTGGCCTATTCCTCCCACATTTTCTGAATTTTCTCTTTTAATTCTCTTAATTCCCTCTCTAATTTTTATTACATACACTAACGGCAAACGGGATATTACAATTTTTTTTACAAACTAGGTACATAGTGCACAGTCTGCGGTACATCGTGCATAGCACCGCCAGACCCTAGGCATAGGGCTGGATGTCCTCCACCTCCCAGTCCGCCAACTCACGTACGTACCAGATGTAGTGCTTGTCGACACTGTCGCCGTGGGACCCCCAGAACATGACCCACCCGAACAACCACAGCAGATAGGCCTCGAAGTGCCTCCTAACAATGTGGTCGGGTGCGTCCTCCGCCATACGCTTGGGCTGCAAGAAGACATATACTCGTTAGCAAAGTTCACAAAAGAATTAATGCGAGAGGACAAGAGTTACGAAAACTTACGTAGAACTGGTAGATCCACCTCAACATCGGCTCGTGGGTGCTACTGAACTCCCTGTACCTGCTGTTCGGTGGTAACACCTACTAGAACCTCACCAAGAACTCCGTGCGCCACATGGCCGAGATGCCGTACGCCGCCAGGGGGAAGCCAGCGTAGGGCAACCCGATCAGGAAAGTCACGTCCTGAAGGGTCGACGCCATCTCCCTGCACAGAAGGTGAAACGTGTGCGTCTCTGGCCTCCAACTGTCAACCAGCGCCATGAGTAGGCACCAGTCGTATGAAAAGCACTTGGATGTACGACCACTGCCTGTGCGGTCCTGGTCGTCCTCCCACGTCGCCTCAACCATCCTCGCCAGTGGAAGGAGGCCAGCCGCCCTCAAACTGCGTCAGGTAAGGTTAAGAACAAACGTTAGTCTACCCAAAGTAGTCAGGCTACAAATGAGTACACAAAGATTGCAACGACACATACCTCAGAACCCAACGTGGGTCCACCCTCCACGCCCTCATGGGCGCGCCTTGCCGCAACGCACCAAGCTCAATCGTCGCCTCGCCCTCCTAGGGCAGGATGGTACTGAGGCGGCTACAGTGATGCACGTCAATCACCAGGTCAAGCAACTCGTATGGCCACTACGCAGCATGTCCTGGGACCGCCATACCTGAAAATTCAGTGCATGCATTGTAAAAACTACGAAACATGTACATAAGGTAATAAGAAGCAGCATTATCAAAATAATTACCAGGCACAAATAGAAATCAAATTTAAGTTCAGATTATTTTGGTTAAGCTATACAAACTCCACTAACCTACTCTGTAATTTTTACAGGTTTTTTATAGGAAAGTTGCTATTTTCCTACTTTAAAAAGAATTTTCGTCATTAATTGAATAATTACTGCGCGCAAACGGCATTCAAAATAATTTTTACAGATTTTTAATTCAGCTCTACGTAACCTATGTAGCAACTCCGGATTTTTTTTTCACAATTTTTAGATGTGCCATGCTATTTTCCATGTTTAAAAAGTATTATCGCCACTAACAAAATAATTACCATGCACAAACAGAAATCAAAATTATGTTGGGATTATTTCAATTATGCTCTACAAATTGTACTAAGCTACTCTGTAATTTTTACGGATTTTTAATAGGTATCTTGCTACTTTCCTTCTTTAAAAAGTGTCTCCAGCATTTTTTAAATATTTCACGTGTGCAAATAGAAACAAAAATAAGCTCTACGTAACCTATGTAGCAACTCCGGATTTTTTTTTTCTTAACAATTTATGATGTGTCATACTATTTTCCTAGTTTAAAAAACTTTTCGTCATTAACAAAATAATTACCGTGCACAAACCAAAACCAAAATTAAGCTAAGATTATTTTGATTAAGCTCTAAGCTATTCTCTGAGGTGTCTTCCTATTTTTGCAGATTTATTCTAAATCATTCGAGTACTGTAACAAAAATAATATCTGCATGATGAACTATTTTTATTTCGAGTACTACATCAAACCGCTAAAATTATCTAATCTATTGAATCATATGTCGCTATTTTTATTTGCTAACCGACAAGGTTTCGAAATAACGTACGAAGTTGCAAAAACATGTGCCTACAAAATGGTCAATCTGATCCGATGCTCTAATCGCCTCATCCGCCATTTAATCGCCAGGCTTCTTCTCCCTCTCCTCCTCTCTCTTCTCCTCTTTTTTTTTCGAATTAAAATGAGATTTCCACCGATTTTTGTGCTTTTATAATCATTCTTATCGCTATTGAATCTGCGACAAGAACATGTGGCTTCTTGTCGCCATTTCAACTGGCGATAGGAACACTGTTCACTTCCTATCGCCAGTCCAAATGACAACAGGAAGTTGGACTGGCGACAGATAGTCAACAGGGTCCCCGTCATTGCTCCATTTCACTAATTGGTCGTTAATATGCAAAATCGCTTGGATTTGTCACATAGAAATAATATCATTAGATTGGTCATAAAAACAATTACATATTATTAAATTTTAATATTTTTTGCTTATATATATATATATATATATGTATGTATGTATATATATATATATGTATATATATATATATGTATATATATATATATATATATATATATATATATATATATATATATACACACACGACTCTCCTGCTAGAAACGCTCTCTCTTATCATCTTTTTTTTCGTGCCATGCCCTAGTGCACATGGATGAACAAGACGAAACTCGGCAAGGGTCTGAAGCAGCAGCAAGACCTTTTTTCACGCCGCCACTGGAATTGGAAGTGGCGGCGGGCCTGGATGGAGATGGTCAAGATATCTATCTTAACTACTAAAGATTGGAGTTTACCCCTGTGCAGCGGGACAATCGTCCCACCCTGTGTCGGTTGCACAGACACCATTTCAAATGACGACTAGGACCTAGTTTTGTAAAATAAAAATTCGATTATTTAATTTTGTAATTATCTTTTAAAATAATATTATTTAAAAAAAATGGGCCAACCAAGGGTCTAGAAGGTCAGAGGATTTGCAAATGGACAGGAAAAAGAGAAAAATAAGTCAGTGTCAATGGCTTTTCTTTTGTTCCGTTTGGAAGCATGCCTGATGTCCACCAGATGAGGTGCCAAATCAAGCAGCAGCACCAGCAGCGAGAAGGGTACCTGTCCTCGTATTTACATTTACAGTGACTCTTTGTAACCATGCCAATGACATTCGGTGTAACAGACATTGTAACCATGCCAGTGATCTCTTCCGACTTCGTTCTCTCGCTGGACACATTCGGTGTAAGAGACATTGTAACCATGCCAGTGATCTCTTCCGACTTTGTTCTCTCGCTGGACACATTCGGTGTAACAGACAAGCGTAAAACAGCTACTATAAAAAAAGATAGGAAATAAAGCAAGTAGCATGTATGTGATTGTTACGTACAAGTTTGATGACACTAGCACAAACGGATACATGAATTTCAGCAAAGCACTCATTTTACAAGATTGAGATCCTCTACATTGAAGCTATAAATACGGAAATCTACGGTGGCATAACCTTAGAAGCGATCTTCACCGTTTGATCAAAAATTAAAGATCCAAATTAATCGCTACAGTTTTTGTGCTACAGAATTTCGCTACGGCAAATCATTGCAAGACATGTACATCTTTATGCTACTCTGTAGAACACTGTTCATATACTCACAAAATATTGTTTATACAGAGGATCTTGCAATAATGAAGAGGATCCGGATCGCATTTTACATATTACAAAAGATGTGATGTATTTTCTTGATCCACACAGCATAATATACTAATTGTTCTCGTCACCTATCCTGTCGAGTAATCAAGCAAGGCTGTAACTGGCAGAACAAACTTGGAAGAGAGGTCCATACTCCATAACAACAATTGTACCTTAGAATATTGCCAAACATCTGCAAGACTGCAACACCGAATTTTTTTTAAAATAATCCTTTAGTAATATACCTGTCTTTTTTTATTTTGCAAAAATAATCTTTTGTCGCCCCCCGACGACTTGGGTCGAGTCGCTCAACCAGTGGCGACTGATCCAAGTCGCTCAGCGGTCTAGCGACATGTGGACTAGTCGTTCGTTGGTTGAGCGACGAGTATCAGTCGTCCAATGGCTAGGCGATTTAAAATATCAACATTGTTTTTTTAATAATTCGATGGAAATAATTGTGGAAGAATAAATGATAATTTTTGTAGGTAATACATTTAGCAAATCTTGTCTATAGGTTGTTATTTTTTTTGGAAATAAAAGGGTAGTGACAAAGTTGGTTTGTCCGTTTGTGATTTTTGCAAATTCTCAAGGGTACAAAATTTTATAGACTCATAATAACATTTTTTGACCGTCGTATGTTTTTGTAGTGTGGTAAATTTCTGAAGAATTTTGTGAGGACGATTGAGGTAACAATGAGTCGTAAGTAGGAAGATAAGTGATATTGTGATACGCTAGGGAATTCATACACGGTGGAGAATTTTAGAGAAATGGCGCAACGATAACAACACGACGGTTGATCCAACAAGAGGGTTACATGGCACGCAAGTTAACGAACCGAGGACGGTACGTGCATGCCTTTAGGGAATTAGAAATGCATGGGACATATGGACGAACAGGGTCGAACTACTGCGTGGAACGTGGCCATTTGCCCTTCCGGGCTGGCCTAGCTCGGCGTTGTACTCCTCGCCTTGTGCCTTAACTTTCGCCGCGATGGCCCTCTTCCGCGCCCTCTCCGTCTCGCATCGCTTGGCGTGCTCACGCTCCTGCTCCTCGTGCAGCCTCTCCTGCCTCTTCTTCTCCTCCATCTCAGCCTGCAGCTCTTCGAGGCACCTTTCACGGTCCTCGCAGTCCTCCCTAGCCCACTCCTTCCGTGTCAGCAGCATCCACATGTCGTAGGGGTGGATCTTGTTATCGATTTGCTGGCTAAAGTCACATAGGGGCAGCGGAGACTGCGGTGGAAAGAGAGACGTGGTTACGGCGAAACGGGAAGCAAAAAATTGGTGTGTAGTGCAATGCGATTTCACGGCCGCCAGGGCTTACGGTCAAACCTCATGGTCGGGTAGTCCGTCTTGAGAGTTTTGGAAGCACCAATAGCACTGCCCAATGGTCCACTCGTTGATTGATTTGACGCACTTGTAGGCGTCCCGGCACCAGCAAAGGGGTGGCTCCACCCCTGTCGGGGGCCCTTCCGGAGGGCGTTCAGCGGGCATAGGAGGGGGCGTGGCTCGACCCCGAATCGTTGGGCATACTGCGAGGCAACCTCCTTAGATCGACGACCTCCGGGGGTGGGTGGTGAGTGTAAGCCTGCTGACTAGATGCCCTGTGGCGAGCGGCGGTTTCCTGGGGAGACACCTAGTCCTTCAGAAGCTCGCGGATGTTCTCTCATTCCTTCTCCTTGTAGCGTTGTATTTATAGAGGGAGCGAACGCAACTGTACCGGCCGAAGTGCAATCTGGTTGAAGCAAATTCGCGTCCGCGAGGAGGAATCTTGTTGCAGCGTTGGGTCAAGTCGTTGCGCAAAGCTGCCTAGTTGGATCACGTCACTACGCAAAGCTGGCTCCTTGGGTCACGTCCTGCTTTGTAGAGAGTAGTCACATCCTAGTTTGCAAATAGTAGTCACGTCCTGCTTTGCAGAGAGACGTCACATCCCGCTTTGTAGATTGTGGTCTCTTCGTGCTTTGCAGAGAGTGGTCTCTTCTCCTCACTCTTCTGGGGGCACCACTGGCTATATATGGATACTTTGGCTGCCATTTACCTCACTCTTCACTTTCTCTTCTCCTTTATTCCTGTCTTAAACAGGATGTCTTCGGCCTCATCTAACTTTCGAGTGAGAAGACAGTTAGAATCACTACGGCACCACCTAGTTTGCCCTCGTTGTAGGGATCCAACGAATGTGTTCACCTCGCATACACCAATGAATTTATCCCCAGTGTTTATGAAATATTCAAATCTTACGGTAACTTGTTGAAAATCATCCCGAATGAATTCCATTCGAAATAGCATGTTGTTTTATTTTCATTTGAAGCTGCAATTCTTTTCTAGAACACAACATGTCGGTTTTGGCAGTGGGCTGATAAAGTTGTCCTAGTGGTTCGAGATGTTGCAATGCAAATTGCTGCCTTACAAGAAGACTCTCGTGGTGTTGCTGCATATTGTCCAATGGCTCGACCCTCTGATCAACCAATGCAAAATGAAGAGAACAGACTTAAAAAACTGGATGAAAGGATGGAAAGAGTTAAGAAAATGCTTTAGAAATTAGTTAAGATATTTAGTTTTACGATCTTTCTTCTATATATGTTGTTATTGCCAAGTAGAAGTTTAGTTGTAATGAGATTGTAATGTCCACTCTTTATCTATTCATCGCAGTGCTTCATGAATGAGAATAAACTAGTTGATCCGATAAGGGGGTTACATGGTATGCAAGTACACGCATGCCTTTTGGGAATTAGAAATACATGGGACATGATGCTTCACTTCACGCCGGTGTTCCTACGTGTCGGCAGGCACCTTGCAAGTTCTCACAGTGTGACCTTCCTAGCAGTAGTAGCCGCAACGTCTACCCGCTGCTCCAGTTTCCCCTTCGTCCATATCGTTCCTAATGTCACGACTCTACCGACGGCCCTTCCCACCCACCAACAGGTCAAGATCCGGAATCCAAGTCCTCTGTGCAATATCCAATGTGGCGAAGTTGCACACAACCCTGAAGCCTCTTAGCTCGCCACACCACACCTGTTGCACCCTCTCCTTCATAAAGTACTCTGACATGAAGTTCGATGGGTCCATGTTGATGGTCCCGCACGCGGCGAGGACATGAGAGCATGACTTGTGAATGAGCTTTTTCTTGTTGCATGTGCAGCTAAGTTCATTCATATGATCTCCAAGGCAAACCTTGTGGGTAACAAAAAAGCGAGTCATCCCAAATCCAGCTCTATCCCGAAGGAGCACATCGAAATGATGCTCCGTATTGCCCATCACGAAGACCGTGTGCAACTGACCCTTCTCAGTTTTGGCCTACATGTACGCTATAATCTTTGAGCAGTACGGTGTAT
The DNA here is from genome assembly GCA_036346405.1 of Phyllostachys edulis. Classification (NCBI taxonomy): domain Eukaryota; kingdom Viridiplantae; phylum Streptophyta; class Magnoliopsida; order Poales; family Poaceae; genus Phyllostachys; species Phyllostachys edulis. Next base: position 35,615,935 of record CM070546.1, read on the forward strand.
GTGGGTTGGCTGCATGAAGTGCCGCATTTGCATCCAGTGAGTCTCGTACTTGGGTCTACGTGCGTGCACATGCCAATGACAATTAGCCTGCTCGCAGACCACGGTGTACTGCTCCTGACGGGATTTGAGGACCCGAAACGTCCGCTGTATGGACAAAGCCCACAGCTTAATGGCATCCTGCAATGATCCCTTATTAGCAAATATTGCATAAAGCCGAACCTCCGTACTGTTGGACCGAAAAGGTGACTAGAGGGGGGTGAATAGGAGCACAATCTCTTTTTCACCTTGATCGAATTCAATACTAATTTTACTCTAATAGCTATAAAAGCTATGAAGATCAATATACAAGCATAGCGGAAGACTTGTATTGAATCCAAACAATACCCCGAAGCAAATAGACCTAAGATACCAAAAACTCAAAGTTGGGCGGTCTGACCTCTCACCATGGGCGGTCTGACCGGTCACCATGGGCGGTCTGACCTCCAACTAGAAATCGGTCTGACCTCCAGGCCAATGAACAATAAAATCAGCCCGAACTTAAAATCACAAAAAGGTCTAACTTTTGATCTGTGACTCCAAACCTTACCAAACTTGAGACATACCTTCTCTAGGATGTCAGGAACCTATTTCAATCAAGGATCATGAAGATCCATACCAAAGTTCCGACATTTTTCCGTTTGAGTGAAGGTTGCTCCAAAACCGAGTCAAAACCAAAATATGATCTAGAAACTTGCTCGTGGGTGATTGATGATCAAGATTATCCTAGATGTATTCCCACATGTCACAGCAAGCTAAATTTAGGCCAGAAACCAAAGGAAAACTTGCGGATCAAAGAAAGCCTCAAAATCATGAAATAGAGAGTAAGAACACAAAGAGACTCATCTTGAGAAATCTTGCTTAGATTGATTTGAGATTGATGTTGGTTTACAGCCACTCCATCCAAGAGGACAAAGACTCAACGCATGAGCACGAAATCAATCCAACTCTCTAAAACTCTAACCTCTCACTAATCTCTTCAAACCCTAAAAACACAAACTAGGGTTTCTCAAATGAAAGGGTCAAGGAGGTGTTGGCCAGCACCCTCCTCTATTTATAGTGGAGGCTAGCTTTTAGAAGAGTAAACCCTAATGGGCACCCATTAAGCCCAAACACAAACGGGTTTCACTTACGCACGTATTTTAAAGCGTCGTCTTCATCTCCTCTTGACCTAATCTGCTTCTCCTTGCGCCGTCTTGCGCCGCGGGTTGGCAAAAGGTCACCAAGGTGGTATTTAGGTGAAATTACCAAAATACCCCTTCTCGATCCTTTTCCAAAGACCGAGTCCTATCTTCGTGAAGCACTTCCATGCTTCACTACGTGTAGGTTAATCAACAGGTCTCTTCATGTCAGCAAGTCTCTCCCATCCAGCTCCAATTGAAACCACCATGGCACTTGCACCGACCCCCGCGCCGCTTGATCCAACCCGTCGCACCGAACTGCCCGTTCGATCATCATTGTCCATTTTGTGCCATGCTTGAATCCATTGACCTCACTTGGCATCCTCGATCGTTCTGGACCTCAGCTCTCCAAGCCTAGTCTCAATCATTCTCGCCGTTGACCATCGTTGACCTCCAAGCAACCTGCACAACAATAGACCAAGAAATCGTTTCCGGGAACAAGTTCTTCGCGACTTAACCCACGTTAGTCAAAACATGCATCATGCAATACATATACACTGAAACCCATGAACTTGACCTAACCAACAACCATCGCCACCAAGTTGGCCGATGAAACAAGTGAAAACCGATCAGACCGCCACTTTGGCCACCGACCGCCCCTGCCACCGATCACACTGTTGGTTTGCCTAACCGCCAATGGAGACTTAGCCAAATTCCTCCTCGAACCAAACCTCATCGAATCTTCAAACCAATAGAACTTTTGACTCAAGCTCCAAAAATTATGAGACCAAGTGTAGTAGAATCCCCTCTCTTGCCTACACCCTCTATTTTTGGCCCAGCTCCAAAATCAAAATTCTATTTTGGTCGGTCAGATCGCCACCCAATAGCCGGTCTGATCGCCAGCCACTTAGCCTGAGTCTGACTTGAGGCCTGGCCGGTCTAACCGCCACACAGGCCGGTCTGACCGCCTGAGACCTGACAGCATTTTGAACTTCACCGAAAACGCGTGTTTCGACAAACCTTCAACGCCAATGCCAATTGTATCATCATCCTAAGATCGTGAGCATATCATCATGATATCCACATGTACCATGGTACTCTCACGGTGATTCGTGCTCGTCCTGCACAGACCCTCAATGTCCACCATATCTCATTCCTGCGGGATGGGACCTTCGTCCTCGTCAGAAGAGTTATCGGCATCCTCTTCTAAAGCTTCCTCCTCCCCCCAGGCCATCAAGTCATCGATCTCTATCTGACGCATTATGTTGTCATCATGCTCCCCTGCATCCGCCTGTGTAGTGGGTTGAGCGTGTGGTGTGCGATCTTCCTCTTCCTCCTCCACAACATCGCCACCGCGTCTTCTTATGCCTCCGCAACATCGACCACCGCGTCCTCATCATAAACCACGCGTTGCGCGCCCGAGCTGCTCCCACCAACTAGACGAGAGTCGTCGGCAGGGCCTCATTCGACTCCCTTCGGACATGCTTGCACGAGTAGCACACACTCGTATCCACGGCGCTGCCAGCCTTCCACAAAGCCCTTCTAGTTCTATGCAACCATGTGCATCAGTAAGCTTAACTCCCACCGAATGTGCGCGACAGACCAACTCCAAAGCCCATGTAGGACGACACCACACATCTCGGGGTCCAAGGAGAAGCTGCGGGTGAGCCAGTGCAGGACATCTCCGATTCGAGCATTCTCTGCATCCAGGTGTACCATACTGACTTACCGGAAACCACTCAGGTCAACACCGTATGGACCTTCACGAATCGTACCAACACCATAATGCACTTTTAATCTTATCAACTCGGACATAAGTGATTTCTCACTGCAAAAATTTCGAACATTTCAACTAGCCATTTGTCATAATACATTTATGAAATACGTCCTGAACAAGAATGGATGAGACTATTACCTTCACACAAAGACCTTCTCTCCTGAACAAGAATGGATGAGCTTCCTTTTTCTTCTTCCTCTCCCTCTCCCGAGCTCCTCTCCTCTCCTCCTTTGCTTCTCCCCTGTCGTTCTCTCTTCTCCTCTCCTCTCCCTCTCCTCCTCTGCTTCTCCGCCCGTCGTTCTCTCTTCTCCTCTCCTTTTCTCCTCTCTCGAGCTCCTCTAGTTCTCTCCCGAGAGAAATGGCGAAAGTGACCGTGAGTGTACCTGGCTATACAACTATGTAATCGCTCAACCGTTGAACGACTTGACAGCAAGTAGTAGCCCAATGGTATAGCGACACGGGGACTGTACTTGTCAAATCGTCCAGTAGTTAAGCGACAGAGAACTTGTCGTCCAACAATTGGACGACTGATACTCGTCGCTCAACCAGATGGCGACTAGTCCACGTGTCACTGGGCCATTGGGTGACTTAGATTAGTCGCCCACTGGTTGAGCAACTCATCCCAAGTCGCCCAACCGAGAGAGGGGGGGCGACAAAGGATTATTTCTATAAAAAAAAAAGGCCGGTATATTATTGTATTTCAGAATAAAAAAGGATTATTTTAAAAAAATTCATGCAACACCCATATACTTGTCTAAAAGATGATCTATGCTCAAACTTTAATCATGCCCTGCAAAAGTTAGATAAATTTGCTTAACTTAAAAAGAATATTTCACCCAAACCGCACAAGCCATATCAAATTTGATAAACATCACTGAACTGTTACAGTTTGTCACCCGGAGTGCATAGCTCAGTTCCATTCCGCCGGACTAAGTTTCAAAGGGCAAAACGCAAAACACTGATGCAAAATTCATAATATACATCATCTTCCACTGCCGCTAAGAGATGACTGGGGCCAGATCAAATATTTTTGAACTGAACATGAACATCTTGATGCTACTTTGCTCACAGCATCAACAACAAGAAGCATGAATCCACATCACATTACATGGAGTACCATACATGAACAAAAGAACAAATGCTATCTTTAAACAGGGTGCTTCATAGCAGAGAGAATGAATGAATGCTTTCAACATTTTGGTCAATAATTTAATAAGGAGTATTTTGCACGCACAACAATCCTGCCCTTCTCGACACCCAACTTTGCTCCTGTGACCAGCCAGTGGCCAGGTGCATCTTGTGGCCCCTTCAACGTCTCAGTCATGTCAACAATCTTCGCAAGTTTAGCATTATCACTTGAGGATGATGAAGCTTCTTCTGTCTTATGCATAGAAGAACTTGGACTGTGGTCCCACACTGGTCTCCTAATTGTGCACCCAGGAACTCTGGAGAACAAGAGTTTAAGGTGGAGTACACTCTTCGCGCCAAAATCCCACACTCCCAATTGTGCTCCTGTGACAATATAAACACCAGAAAGGTCCGTGATATTTGTTTCAGTGTACTCTATGGGTGCAGTGCTGACATAAGCAAAATTCTTCCACTTGATTGGTTCGAACCAGCGGCTATCCTGCTCTTCAGGGCCTTGCCATTTTGGTGGTCCAATTGTCATATGAGAGTCCCAATGAGGTAGGAATATTTTTGGTAATGAGCCAAGGTGCTGCAAATGAATAACCAGGCGGTTCTGTTTGGTTCCTTCCAAGCACAGCCTGAGGCCAGTGACTGGTCTACGGCCAACAGATATCTGCATGTATTTCATTGGAAGTTAGCATGCGTGACATTGCTTTGCAGAATTTATCGTTTTAAAACTTTTTTACTTCAAATTGCCATTGAATCCCCAAGCAACGCAGTGTTCCCCTGATTCCTCTGTACCATCTTGAGGCAATAAGGTGTGAGGAATTAAGTTATTTCACAGCAAATCGCAACAAAATTAAAGAAATATAAATTGTTCTTCTGTATGTGGCAGAACCCTAAGCTTCATGTTTCAAGCAAATTGTTATTAAGCGTATTAGCGAAATGTTGTTCTGTTTCTATTTTTGCCTCGCACACTCAGTCAACTACAAGATATAATCTGGTGAGAGCTATTAAGTTAGCCTATTGATCGTAAACTAAGAAGAAGAAGAAAAGAAATTACCATATGCATGTATTTAGATCCGAGGGGTAGGTTTTACCTGTTCTGTGCTAACAAATAGCTTTGGGCCCATCAAGCTGAACTGAAGCGATGGGCACACAGGCTCCTTTCTATGTTGACCAGCAATACCCGGAGCTACTGGAGCCCAAACCAGTGGAACTTGGAAATCTAAGAAGTACTGCAACTCTTCAATTGAAGGTTTGTCTGGAGAACAAAAATTATCAAAACAGCATAATTGGAAAGATACCATGTAATATAATAATTTTTAATCGCAGCTGGAAAAGGGCAAGGAAAACTATTCATCTCTGATAGAAGAAACATTCTTCACAGCACTCTCCTTGGATATTGATTTAATTATGCTCAACATAAGTGTTCACCAAGGCATTAGGCGCTAGTTGGGCGGCAGATCAGCGCCTAGCGCTTAATCACCAATTAGGCGGGCCTAGGCAGGGCTAGGCGGCCGCCTAGGCAGGATAAATTGGCTAGGCCGGATGGTGCTGCCTAGCGCCTAGGCGCCGCCTAGACAGGCTAGGCGCCCGCCTTTTAGAACACTGCTCAACATTACGACTTTAGAGCATAATTATTGATCTTGATCCTTACTAAAACATTTTAGTATAAACAGAAGCACAAGTGCAAAGGGGCATTGCTAGTTGTTACCATAATATAAAAAATAGTACGTTGGGACAACAGCTCAGGGTATTACAAGTGCACATTGAAGGTGGCAAATGTGCTTTAAAAGTATAGTAACAATAAGGAGCCAGATGCATGTCTTACATGTCAGGTATAGATCAATTGCACGAGCAAGGTGCTTCTTTCCAGGTATATCATCAACAAGTGAAACAATAGGGAGAAATGTCATGCCTATGACATCTGGTGCTGAGGAAACAGTTTTTATCCAATCAATAAAGTTCTGAACAAGATCACAACCTCCCCTCCTTCTGAAGATTACTGTCATGTCCTGTAGAGGGAATACAATATTACTTATTCTTCCCCCCATTTTGCACGCTGGAATTATAATTTATTGCCAGCTAAAGTGGTGCAGTGCACACATGTACAATATATAATATTTCTTTCATTGAACATGTTTGATTTTTCAAAATAGCTAATGTCCTACTGTTGATAATTCTGGTGGTTCTCAAAGATGTAGAAAGATAAATAATTGTGATACAGAAGGTATCCTTGTAAACTCATAAATTGTACCGCCCTCAACGTGAACCAATTAAGATACTCATGACAGGCTTCTGTTCTTATCAGCAATTACAGATAAAAAAAGATTTCTATTATTAATTTAAAATGGCAAGGCAAGGAATTTACTAACCTTCTCACTGTAATTGATGGGAGACGCCTTTGAGTTGCTTTCCTCATCTGAGAATCTCTCATTCCCAATTTCTCTCACGTAATTTTTGAACTCCAATTCTGACAATTGGGATGAGGAATGCTGCTTTATGTATACTTCATCCTTACCACCAACCATAACAGAAGTAATAATATGGGTACCATAATTCTCGATAAAGCTGGGAAGAAGTGATATAAGAGCAAATTGTTATGTGATAAAGGCAGGTAATTGCAGAGAACAATGTAGGATAGGAACAATCAGAACTGGACCCTGATAACAGTGTCAATCAAGAAGATTACCTACTGACCTAGCCAATGCTGACGGATCCCAACTATATGGAATTGCATGCTTAACGCTCTCGTGCAGAAACAATTCGTCACTCATTATTTTAACTCTATATAGTGGCACAGAATAGCCATCAACCGCGAGGGACTTCGTCGCTGCTGCATCATTCTTCCAGGAACCAGTAAAGCTGAACAGCGAGTTGAAGGAACCCAGCGGTACTGTTTCCAGCAAGCCTGCCTTCCTGTTGAAATGTTCAGCCATCTAACCAACAAACACAGCGCTGTCAGGTAAGGCGACGAGAACGGCCACGAAGCTTAAGAGACACACTACCGAGTCGAATCACAACGCGTCGTTGAACGGTACACGGCATGCCGTATATGCGCACACGATCCGATCAAAAGAAGCCCCAATCGGGAGCACCTCCCTCACCTTCTGGAAGCCGCAGACGAAGGGCTCGTCGGCGGCGGCGCCTGGGGATACCGGGCGGCTGCGCTCGGGGCTGCCGCGGTAGACCTCAACCTCAACGTCGGGGGGCACGCCGCGGAGGACGCCGCCGCCGATGGGCAGGTCCGCGCGCGGGCCTCGTCGAGCGCCACGAGCCTCCCGGCGCCCTTGCAGTAGAGCAGGCGGTGGTCGCCCGCGGCGTCGAGGCCGCGCCCCACCGCCTGCAGCGCCGCCTCCAGGGCGGAGCCCGCGAGGCTCATGGGCCCCTCCACTCCGCCTCCGCCTCCGCCTCCGCCTCGGGATCCTTGGAGATTCAGCTCGGTCGCACCGATGGAGTGGGCGCTCTGGGGTCTGCGCTGCTCCTGCGCGGAGATTACGAGAGGGGAAGGGAGGAAGAAGACACGGACAGGGGTTGGGGGGTTGTCGCGAGAGAAGCTTTTGACCGCCGCCGCTGCTGTTGATCGGGGAGGGGGGACACGGTTTCTAAGGCAGAAGGGAACCGGGGGAGGAAGGCGACGCTGGGGTAGTTTGGTTTGACTGGTTTTCTTCTCCCTCCGGTTGCTATTAGCAAATTTTGTGTCTTTGCTACCGACGTTGTTAATGCTTTCAATGTTGTCATGCTAGACATTTCAAAGCATGCTTTCAATGTTGTCATGCTGTGCATTTTGAAAGACGGGTTTCTCTCTCTCTCTCTCTCTCTGCTAAACATTGAAAAGCCATTTGACTTGTTGTTTTGGAATCTAGAAAAATTTAAATAGGGATTTTTGGCCGAGCAGATTCTTTTTTTCTTAATCCAAAGTTTTAAAGCGCTTTATGTCTTAGCTCTCTGATATTGCAAAGATGCAGTAACTTCACGAATGAACTATAAGTTTGGCGATAATAAAAAACAGTAAATACAGACGCTGGCAATAACTATCGGTGCTATCTACACGGCTACACCATCCAACTAAATTCCATCAAACCAAATTCACTACCCTTTGCCAATACCATCCTTATCTATACCTAGGGGTGAACAGGGGCGGATCTAGTATAGGGACATAGGTGTACAGATGTACACTCATTTTTTTTGAAAAAAAATCCAGTATTTATTAGGTATATTAGGTATATATACTAGCAAGTATACTTAAAATACGTATTTACACCTTGTCGCCGATTCAATCCGTCAGCAATGGCCACAACCTCTCCGGTCCGCACGGCCCACTCGGACTCAACTCGCAGCCCATGGCCCAACTCCAAGCCGCAATGGCGCAACGGGCACTCAGGCCTCCAAGCTCGCCCGCATTCTCCTCCCTCCTCCTCCCTTCCCCTCTGTCCCACGCCGCCGCCCCGCCCCGTCCTCCTCCTCCTCCACGCGCGTGCCACGCCTCCTCCTCCTCCCAGCGCCGCCGCCTCCTTCTCCTCCCCCGAAGGCCGCCACCACTCCTCCTCTCCGAGCGGCCGCCTCCCTCTCCTCTCTCCCGAGTGCCGCCACTCTCTCTCTCCTCAAGGCCGCAAGGCCATCGCCACCTCCGCCCCGACCGGATCTACCTCCAGCCCTCCTCTTCCTCTCCCCGTCTTGCGCCTCTTCCCGCCTTGCCGCCTCCTCCTCTCTGTTGAAGTCAAGCCTATAAAACCCATTCTCTGTGCAAAAAATTGATGCTAACCTGTATTTGATTTGTTGAGAATTATTCTAAATGCTATTTATGATTGCTTGTGTTGCTTTAACAATGACTATATAAGACTTACCTTTCGGTCTTCAAAGATCTTGTGATGTTAAATCATTTGTGCATTTTTTTCCTTTTTGAATTTGTGTGTTGACAGTATAACATGAGGTTAAGCTTCAGATTCTACCAAAGAAGATTGAACTATAGTCTAGACATATATGTTAAACAAATGTATGATATTAGTTTCTTATGTGTGTCCATTACAATTCCAGGAGATCAAGAAGCATGACAAGAAGCCTTTTAAGTATATAAAACAGTGGTCTTCAATTAAACCAAAGACTGGGGTCCCATACACAATTGACATTGGATATGAGCTCTTTCTTGGACCAGAGGTTTGTTCCTATTTCTATGATCTAATTTCCATGAGGATATTGCTTTCTCATAGTGTTCCTCCAAATTAATATGATCAACATTCAACAATCATCGTTTGAGCAACAAGTATGCGGAGCGCAACACACATGATGAATTTTTCATAGCCTTTCATCTTATCATTACCCTAACGATAGCGCATGTAATGTAAGTAGATTGAAAGCTGTAACAGGAGATTACATGATGGCCTGTGGTTACTCTAGAATAAGAACAATAATGCAAGACCTCATAACATTTCTCCTGTGCCCTTCTTTCTGTTAATTGTGTAGTAGTAAAGGAGCTGATTGACAATGTGTCAATGGCCACACAAGCATAGATCCAAGAAAATATACAAACTACACTAAACGGCCTAATGTATAGCAAAATCAACATTACTTGATTGCAATCATTATGTCCATTGCAACACCCATTTGTTGCTCTACTGGTTCTTGTGCTGAGGCAGCATCAACATAGTGCATGAGAACACTGATCAAGGACTTACCATTAGCCATTCATCTATCATGTGATACCCTTTGTATTCAACCGCTTTTTAAGTAGCTCACTGCATTGTGCTTCTTAGCTTGTAGTTGTATGTATGCAATGTATGGAAATTGGCACTGATTGGCTCCTTAGTCCTTACTTCAAAATTGCAAAAATGGATGTGCATTGTGCTTAGTCCTTACTTCAAAATTGCAAAATTGGCACTGAATGGAGGATTTAGAAATTGGCATTGTTGTGCATGAGCATTGTGCATTTGTTTTTTTATATTATAATGTTTATGTTTTACATTGAACAACATGTTTGTAACTCCGAACACCCATCCTGGAAATCCTGGATCCGCCACTGGGGGTGAATACAGGCCGAGACGATGCTGTATTCAGGAGGGGAAAAAACCCATATGTTGACATTTTCTTATTTAACCGATGTATATTCGATAGATTGGTATTTGTATCCGTATCGGGAAGATTTCATGGGATGTGAGTCAGGATATGGGAAGTGCGATGTCTATTCTGCTTTTGTATTCGATAGAATATCCTGATATATCAGCAAAATGTATATCCGATAATACGTAAAATGAATATATGAACATTAATACCCTCTTTGATTTCCTGTCGCGATCATTGACTCATTTTTAGTATGAACTTATGGGATATGATAGATGCAGTTATATTTAGGAAGAAGTCTAGTTTACCCTGATCTTTCATGTTGTAACACTACTATAGAAAATATCATCACAGACGGTTCAAAATCGTCATCACATACGGTTTTCTGAACTGTCTGACTTTATGGGTCAGTAATAGTATGAGGTCATCACAGATAGTTTTTAAACCGTATGTGAAAAAAGATATCACAGACGGCTACGGTTCTGAACAATAACTGTCTGTGATAGTCAATTAGCACAGACGGTTCTTGTTCAGAACCGTCTATGAAAATAGACTATCACATACGGTTTTTTTAGTAAAACTCGTCTGTGATAGTTTTTCTATTGAAAAAAAAATCGAATTTTGAGCCAAATCAATCGATTGCTGGACAATAGTTTCCATATGCTCTTTTGATAGTTTGCAAGAAGGTGGTTAAAAAATACTCTCTCTCTCTCTCTCTCTCTCTCTCTCTCTCTCTCTCTCTCTCAATCAATGGCTCACTCTCTGACAAGTACGAGGACAAGGTCGGGTAGAGGCGTCCATCTAGAACCGAATCGACCTCCCTTGTCGACCACAGATGGGAGTCTCACTGAGAATGAAATCTGACAGGATGGAGGAGATGAAATCAGATTGAGAAGGAAACCTGGATGGAGATTTGGGTGCAAAACTTCATGCTCACCTAAGGCCAAGATGGGCGGTGGCCAAATCAAGCAGATCGATCGAGCATGACGCCCGCCACCGGAGGTCAAGAATCTAGACCCACCATTATGAGTTAATAGAGTATTTTGGTTATTAATGATAAATTTATTTGTGAGACTAATACTTCTACTGTTATACCTATTGTTTAGTTCCAGTTGGATAAAAAAGGTGAAAATCATGAAGGTATGCTTTAGACATCATATTCCTATATTTTGTTGCATTCTTCGGATCCAAAATATAGGTTGAACTCCACTAAAAGTCTACCTTGAATATGTGCATATGTTCTTATTACATGTTTGTGTATGCTCACACTTAGGAAAGTTCACTCTATGTTTTGTGGTTTTATCAGTAATGATCCTTGTTTCTTTATCCACTTTATATTAAGGATCTTTACTTTGAAACATATCAAATGAGTATATAAAACTTGTGTAGTTCATATATATGTCTTTATATTCAATTATTTACAATTGTGATGGTTGTCATCAAATACTAAAGAGGAAAAGAATGAAGTATCGTGACTCACCATTGTGAGTTGGTATATTGTGGTAATTAATGACAATCATGTTGTGGGACTAATATTTTTCATGGGTTAGGTAAATAGGTTATGTTCCACGATGATGAAGACTTTGAATGACATCATGAGTTGAATGCCATAAAGTCAAGTTTCAAGTGAAGGATGCACCATGTTTTGATGCACATCAAGATCCCAAAGAAGAGATGATCATAAGTTGATCATCAAATCATGAGAAGATCCATCATATGTTGATGGAGGTCAAGTGAAGGATGCATCATAGGTTGATGCATACTAAGACAAGGATCCGAACTTGAAGTGAAGATGTGCGTCATCAAGCTTTAAGTGAATGTGCAAGGCAAATGTATGACTAACTAGAACTAAGGATGTGTTTCTAGTCTTTTACCGGTCTTGGTGTTTAGTTGGAAGACCGGATTGCTAGTATAGGTTGTCGTACTATCAAGAGAGGTCGTGACTAGTAGCTTGAGTGTTTCATACGTTGATAGCTCGTTGTGCTTGCTCTAGCTCTCGTTAGCATGTTACCGATATTTGTAAATGTGTTTTGCAAATGGTTGCAGCTCATGCATAATCCTTATAGCATGTGACTTTAGTTTGCGAATGTGTTTTGCAAACGAGTTAAGTACATGTACCTTATTCCTTGTGGCGTTGATTCTAAAAGTCGGCAAATGTGATTTGCAACTTGTTGAGAATCTCGCTTTCATCCTGTCGGTGTTTTAGAACCAATCTTACGTAAAGATTGTTTGATTCGGGGGGTCTCCTAGAATAGAATCACGCAGAGAGATTGACACGGGTATTTTTATACAGGTTCAGGCCTTCTCCGGAGAGAATAACAACCCTACTCCTGTGTGTGTATGGTATTGAGTATATTCTGAACAACCAGGAGAAAAACTAAGACTATTACAGATGATAGTACTTGTCTTCCTGATAGTCCTCGATAGCGTGTGTATACGCCTCGATTGTCCTCCTCCTTTTCCTCTCTGACCGTTGCCTTTATATAGTCGTGAAGGAATGGCCGTTTTCCCTCACGAAAAGACGCCTCATCAAATCCAAAGAACGGCGACGCTTGTAGTAATCATCGGCCGGTAACTCCTTCACGCCTACCGCAATTACTAGTCGAGATAATGGGGTATTGTGTGTTATTATTTCGCATAATAACAAAGGCATATTGATCGTTTAGATTCCTTAATCAATTGGACCCACTTGCTCGTAGGTTTTATTGATCATAAGGTGGTCGAGGTGACACGGTCGTAGAAGAACTTACGACCATAAGATAGTCGTAGCAGGACTTACGACTATGAGGTAATCATAGAATATCTTACGACTGGGTAGTGATCGTAGAAGAACTTACGACCATAAGGTAGTCGTAGCAAGACTTACGACTATGGGGGTGGTCGTAGAAGAACTTACGACCACCTAGTAGGCTTCTCTCTTATAAAATTAAGGGGTATACCCAGGGATCATATGACTTCATATTTACTTATAATAAGAATTATAGATAAAAGATAAAATGAGGATTATTATATCCTCGTCACATCCCTTGGTTGCATCGCACGTCAATTGGCAAATGTGTTTTGCAAATTGAGTTGAAGCGAGGTGTGATATCTATTTTTTTCAGCTTTGTTGGCAGTGGGCGGTCTGACTGCCCATGTCAGTCGGTTTGACCGGTAGGGTGTCGGTCTAACCGCCATAAGTTGGACGATTTGACCGCTCTATGGTTAGTGGTATGACCGCTTGTTTTCGTGCAGTATGTTTTTTTTTTGCAGAAAAGGTGTTTTGGGGGAGTTTCTCTTGTTCCCAAAACAATATGACTGCATTTATACAGCGGTATTACCGCAAGGCAGTAATACCGATCTTTAATGCGGTGTGTTTTCCACATAAGGTGTTTTCTCTTGTTCTAGCATTTCTTTGGTGAGCGGTCTGACCGTTTGGGTCTAGTCTGACCGGTCCTTGTGAGGACAGTCAGCCCGGCAGTGTATCCAACGGCTAGTTTTATAGCCGTTGGAGTTTGGGCGGTTTGACCGGCCATTAGTTGGTGGTCAGGTCGGTTTACCTTGGTTTTTCTGGAACTTTCCTCCAACGGCTGGTTTTCCTTGTGTGTGTATAAATACCCCTTGTGGCTGGTTATGGGGGAAGGTTGCTAGTGCCATTCCCATTCCTTTGAGCAAAGAGCAAGCCCTCTCCTCTCTTTTGTGCATGTGTTGCACTTAGTGAGCTTAGAGAGTGAAACCCTAGTGCATGCGTTACATTAGGTAGTGGATTGTGTATCCATTTGAGATTATATACTTGATTTGTTCAAGTGAGCGTCTTCGACTTGTTACTCTTGGTGTTTGTCGACATCTAGACAGCTTGAAAGAGTTATGCCAGTGATCTTCTCAAAGAAGGTTGTGAGGAGACCTGAACAGTTGTGAGTGGTTTGGTACTCGCCATATCCGAAGTGGAGGAAAAGTAACCCCGAGTGGATTGAGGTGTTGGTTCGAATTGTGAACCAGTCCAATTTGGTTGGACTTACCTCGAATGTGTTGGCTCAATTTGTAGAGCCGGTCCAACGTGGTTTGGCTTACTTCAACGTGGATTAGGGGAGACCGGCAAGTCTCTGAACACCACGGTAAAACATCATTGTGTCATTGTGATTTGCCTTCTTGTGTTTTACTCTATTGCTATTTACATTCCTAGAATAAAATTGCTTGCATATCTTTGTATGTTTGCTATCATTATCAATAGTCTTGTATTGTTGGTGCACTTAGTCAAGTCTAGTGGATTTAGGTTTTAATTGGGTAAAACCGAATTAATTTACAATTCCGCACAAAACTCGGTTTTAGCTAAAAGAATTTTAAAACCGTCTATTCATCCCCCTCTTGTTGACCTCCTCGATCTTACAAATGGTATCAGAGCTTGATCTCTCATTTATTAGACTTAACCGTCTAAAGAGTAAAGGATGGCGACTAGTGATATAGTGCACTTTGGTAAGACACCTCTATTCGATGGTACAAATTATGATATTTAGAAAATCTACATGTCTTGTTATTTTAAGGCCAAGAGCCGTAAAATTTGGCGGATCGTAGATGTGGGCTTTTCTCCTCCAAAGGATTCTCTTGCTCCAAATATTAAGAAAGAGAAATGCTCACATCTTGATGCTCAAGCAACTAACGCTTTATTTAGTGTTTTGAGTATAGAGATATTCGATGTCATATGCAATCTCAAGAACACTCATGAGATGTGGACCCATCTTCAAGATCATTATGAAAGGTCCACCTACACTAATGATGATTGCATAGAAGAATGGATGTCACGAGAAGAATACTCAATCTCTAGCTCCCACAATGATCAACTCATTGCTTTATGGCTAAAGGTAACAAAGATGTAAATAATGATGAGCCCACATATGATGAGTTGATGGATATGTTAGAAGAGCTTAATTAATATTTTGGGAAAGAGAAGATTAAGTATAAAATTTTGAAGAAACAAAAACTGTCTATGATGAGCTAATATCACAGACGGTTCATATTAAAAATCGTCTGTAACTCTGTGGTATTACCAATACTTGGACGCACATAGAAATGCATAACTCTGTGATTTTACCATGACTTGAAATGTCTTCCAAGTCACGGAGTCAGGTAAAATTGAGAAATACTTATCACAGACAGTTCGTGATACGAACAGTCTATGATATTAGCTCATCACAGACTGTTGCGTATGCAGTAACAGAGACGGTCGCACTGGTAAAACTGTCTGTAATTACCATTAACACTGACGGTTTTCGCAAATGAAACTTATTTTGATGAAACTTCTTCAAAAGAGCCAATTTGAGCAAATGATGAAATTAAACACATCCAATTTTATGTATGAGTCATAAATACCATTATGGACCTAGTTATGTGAATAAGTTTGGCTCATATGGCAAAACTCATATAAGTGCTATAAAGTGACCACTTATGTCAAATTAGTATCTTGGACGAGTTTCAAAATCAAATAACTTTTGCTAGGTTGGCTTTTTGGAAATATTTTGAATACCAAAAAGGTTTAGAATAGCAACTCTAGGATTTTCCTTCTAGGACCATTTTCAAATTCTTTTTAGAAAAGATTTTACACAAAAATCTAGTTTATGTCAAAAATAAAATATTATTATTTAAAATTGGATAAAGTCCATTTTACACCCTGAACTTTGCACTGAGTCCAAATTACCCCCTGAACTCGAAAACCGTCTAATTTGCACCCTCGAACTCATAATACCATGTGAATCCACCCCCTCGGGCCGAAAACAGGTGGTTTTGGGCCACGCTGGCATCCACGTGGGGCGGTTTCGCCGCGTCGGCCCACGTTGGACGGTTTTGCTGCCACAAGATGCCAGCTAAGGACTGCTGTCGCAACGCATCGCCTAATTCCCCATTCGATTTTCCCCAAATCTTTGAACCCTAGCTTGCGACGACATCTTGGCGGCGAGCCCGCGGCTGTGCACGACGACCACTCGGCGGCGACCCGCGGCGGCGCGCGATGACCACTCCCTCTCCGAAATCCCTAGGCGGTGTCGACTTCCACTCATGGCGGCGAAACCGATTGTTAGGTTAGTTCTTCTTTATTTGTGTCGATTCTTGGATTAGGATGCTTCTTTTCGGTGGAAGCGAGTAGTTTGCAAGCACATTCATCATCTGCGCATGTAGGACATGGATTTGTTGGACCATTTGTGTGTTCGATATCATTTTGGAGGAGAATTTTTCAATGACGGCAAGTATGTGCATTATCTGGGCGGTTGTGAGGCACTATCTTGGATCAATAGAGACAAAGTTTCTTTGCCAGAGATTAGAGGCCACCTGCAAGACCATTGTGAAATTACCGGAGACACTTTGCTCCACTGGCTATTCCCTGGGAAAGATCTTGCCATGGTCTGAGGGTTTTGACTGATGACAAGACATGCATACTAATGAGGGATTGCATTACTGATGGTGGCATTGCTGAGGTATATGTCAACTCGGCTGAACAAGAAACTGATGGAGACGACGACCATGAGGAAGGAAGTGACTTTGAGGAAGAGATGCACGATGAGGAGGCTGTAGAAATGCAGGAAGAGGATGATGAAGATATTGGCAAGAAGATTGTTACCCAAGATGTGGGTAATAAGAGTGGTACCATATAATATGTAACTTCTGAAGGCAAGCAAGTGGGTATCGTTCCATCTACTCCTAAGGATAGGCAGAAGGAACTAGCTTCACTTAGGCAGTTCTATGGGTCATGTAGCAGTGAAAAGAGCAAGGTGGATAAGAAGAAGCAAGCTATTGTAGCTATGGAGGACACATATAGCAGTGGTAGTGATTACCTCCCAGGTGATTGTGAGAGTTCAGAGGAGGAGGAGGAGGCTGTAGAGATCAAGGAAAAGTTGAAGGAGTTCAACAAGAAGCTTAAGGAAGGAGAGGCATTGAATCCTGATGCCATCTTCTTTGAGGGATCTCATCCACAGTCTGTTGATGCATTTAATGAAGCCATTGTTGATGATGAAAATGAGACTGAGTACTATGACAGTACTGATGATGAAGCTTCTTTTGAAGAGGATGGTGATGAGCTGATTAGGAAGAAGTCCAAGTATCCTAGGTTTGATCACCGTGCTATTGTCCCAACATTTGCACTGGGTATGAAGTTTGCAGGCAAGCAACAGTTCAAGGAAGCTGTTGTCAACTATGGGATAGCAGAACGGAAGGTGATTAATTTTGTGAAGGATGAGGCCACCAGGGTTAGAGCTCAGTGTGATTGGGTCAAGTGCCCCTGGGTTATACTCTTATCCACTAACAGTAGAACAGAGAGCTGGCAGGTTGCATCTTTTGTTGATGAGCACACATGCCCACCTAGAAGAGATAATAAACATGTGACTTCGAAAAGAATTGTGGACAAGTATGAGAAGATGATCAAAGCAAATCCCACTTGGAGCATGGAAAGCTTGAAGGCCACTATCCAGGAGGAAATGCAAGCAGATGTTAGCCTCTCCAAGTGCAAGAGAGCAAAGTCGATTGTTATGCAAAAATTCTAGATTCCACCAAGGGTGAGTACTCCAAGGTGTTTGATTACCAGCTAGAACTCTTGAGGAGCAACCCAAGAAGTACTGTTGTGGTCCTCCTAGACCATGACTATGAAGACCCAGTATTCCAGAGATTTTATGTGTGCCTTGATGCTTGTAAGAGAGGTCTGCTTGCTGGTTGTAAGAAAGTCATAGGACTTGATGGTTGCTTCTTCAAAGGAGCAACATATGGTGAGCTGCTATGTGCTATTGGTAGGGATGCCAACAACCAGATGTACCCAATTGCCTGGGCAGTGGTTGAGAAAGAGACAAATGATTCTTGGGATTGGTTTTGTGAATTGTTGTTCAAAGATGTTAAAATTGGTGATGGTGATGGTTGGGTGATCATATCTGACCAACAGAAGGTATGCATATCCACACTAACTTGTACTTGTAGAATTGTAGTTTGGCTTGGAAACCGACATCTATTCTTGTAGAGCCTCATTAATGCTATTGCCAATTGGGCACCTAAATGTGAGCACAGAATGTGTGCTAGGCATATTTATGCCAACTGGAAGAAGAATTACAAGGACAAGGACTTTCAGAAGAGGTTCTGGAGGTGTGTGAAAGCACCCTGCATGATGATGTTCAACTTCTACAAAGGTCAATTGGCACAGAAGACACTAGAAGGAGCAAAAGCTATGATGAAGACCGACCCACATCACTAGAGCAAGGCCTGGTTCAACTTGGACTCCAACTGTGATTCAGTCGATAATAACATGTGTGAGTCTTTCAATAATTGGATCATTTCAGCTAGGTTTCTACCTATTATTAGCATGCTTGAGGTGATTAGATGCAAAGTTATGGTAAGGATTCAAGAACAAAGAACTAAGGCTCAAAGATGGCAGGGACAAGTATGCCCAAACATATTCAAGAAATTAAAGTCTTACATAACTGAGTCTTGTTTTTGTCATGCTTTGTGGAATGGGAAAGATGGTTATAAAGTTAAACACCATGACAAGAGGTTCACTGTTAGTCTAGAGAACAAAACCTGCTCCTGCAGGTATTGGCAACTTTCTGGTCTGCCATGCTGCCATGCTATATCTTGCATCTACTACAGCTCAAGGGACATTAATGAATTTATTGCTAAGTGCTATTCAATTGAAGAATTCAACAAGACCTATGAGCATTGTCTGCAACCAGTGGAGGGTATTACTTCATAGCCCACCTCTGAAAGACCAAAACCAAGAGCTCTTGCGTATGTCAAGATGCCAGGAAGGCCAAGGAAGGAGAGGAGAAGGGAACCGAATGAGAAACCTAAGAGCACAAGAGTTTCTAGGGTTGGCACCATCATCAGGTGCAGACTTTGCAAAGGCATTGGCCACAATAGGGGATCCTGCCTGAAGAGAAGAGGGGAAGCTGCTACAAATGCTCCTATGCCACCACTGGATGCAATGGTAATGTGCATTGTCACCTTCTTGTGTTTACATAATATGGATGCTATTGGTAATGTACATAATATGGATGCAATGGTAATGTACATAATATGGATGCAATGGTAATGTGCATTGTCACCTTCTTGTGTTCACCTTCTTGTCACCTGCTAATGATAAATTGCTCTCAGGTATTATTACCACCAGAAGCCGTGAGAGTGTAATCGAGGAAGAGGAAGGCAAGGATCGCATCATCAACTTTAGCCATAAGAGGATAAGTGGTTCAGACAACCGCAATCACAAAGATACAAGAACAACAATCCAAGATGTAAGCGACTGCACTAACATATTCCCACTTTGATTACAACATGCACATAACTGGCCATGTCTCCTTTTCCATATTGTAGTCCGGTATGTCTGTTCAGGAGTTAATCAAGACATCAGCTAAGGCCAATGTGATAACAACCAAAGGGGGGTCAGCTACTATGAACCTTGAGGCTCATGTTCCAAGCTCACAGGCTAGCTCAACAGTGAACATCAATCTGAACTCAGGGTCTGCAAGAGCTCATGTCACAGCACAGGAACCTTCATGCAAGGCCAAGAAGAAGGCAAGAAACAGATGCCTTCCAAGTGAATGTAATGTGCCAGTCTTGACTAAGGGTTGTAATGTATTTTGCCAGACTTTGTAGAAGTTGGATGTAATGTGCCAGACTTGAGGACACTTTTCACGCACTGCGTGTTTATGAAAGTACTTTAATGAATGCCGATGTCCTTCTAATCATCAACTGTGGTGTTGAGTGTATGCATGAACCGCTTCTAATCATCAACTGTGGTGTTGAGTGTATGCATGAACCGCTTCTAATCTGTCAACTGTGGTGTTGAGTGTATGCATGAACCGCTTCTAATCACAATTGTTAGGCGAGTTGATACTCCCGGAGTTCAGTGTATGAATGAACAAGTTGGTCTTACCAGATCAACAAGTTGGTCTTACCACAGATGCATAGATTCCTGACCAGCACATCCTCTTATGGCTATAAGCTGATGAACAAGTTTGTATGATACTCTCAAGGTTATTTTCTCTGTTGTTACTATTCCTCACTAGTAATGATTTTCTCTGTTGTTATCACAAGTTGGTTTGTCAAATCTTTTCTGATTTCATACTGGCATGACATTACAGGTTGGTTCCAGCACTTGTTGTATTCTCGTAAGCTAGGAAGAATTGACCTGGCCTTGTTTGCATGACATTACCAGATGCATAGACCTGGCATATTGGCATGACATTACAAGTTGATTGTTCTACTAGTACTTTTGCATACACCATTACCATTTCCATTCCCATTAATCAACCAAACATGACAACTGTCATACTTCACAAAATGTTCCTTTCTTTCACATACTTGACAACACATGCTTACACAAAGATGGTAGTTATCAATTAAAACTAGAAATCTCAGTTAGTAGTTACACAAGAGAGCAACTACAAGCAAAACACATGACACCACTACTGCAAAATAGCATATTCTTTCTTTCTCATACTTCACAACTCTAGTTTTCTTTTCATCCAATGCTGCATCCTTCGCAATCAACATCCCTCTCAGAGTAGCCACTTCAGATTTATGCGCATCCATCATACCCTCTAGTTTAGCCCTTGAATCAGCTTCAAAAGCTCTCAGAGCTTTGTTCTGCCTCCTTAGAGACCTCACAGTGTCTCGCAGATCCGGCATAACCTCCTTCACAAAGGGAGCTGCCTCTTCGTCTGCCCAAACCCAAAAATTGCAACCTCCAGCCTACCAAATTGACCATAGTACAAAACAATTGCGGTGAAGAAAACCAATTCAACGAATCAAATACCAATTTACAGCATCGCATTACTCACCCGTGCCCTCATACAAGTCATGTACCTCCTTCACGGTTTGAATCACTCCACGAAATCCACCGCTGCCTTACATCGCGAGGGCACATCATCGGCGAATACTCCAACGGCGCTTCATGATGCAGATGGGTGACGACGACGACCCCTCATCGCCACCAACCCGGCCTCATACCAACGAAGACTCGATCGCCCATCGCTTTGGAGCCGACATCCCATGGAAGTCGCCGCGGAGTGGTCGTCGTGCGCCGCCGCAGGGTCGCCACCGAGTGGAAGTCGCGTGTTGCCGCGAGGTCGCCTCCGAGTGGTCCTCGCACGCCGCTGCGAGGTCGCCGCTGAAGGGTCATCACTGCTAGGGTTCTACGATTTGGGAGCTCTTCGTTTTTTGGCGTGGGGATGCGATGCGTAAGCTAGGGTTCTACTTAACTGGACGCTGACGCGGCGAAACCGTCCAACGTGGACGCTGACGCGGCGAAACCACCCCACATGGATGCCAGCGTGGCCCAAAACCACCTGTTTTCGGCCCGAGGGGGTGGATTCACATGGTATTATGAGTTCGAGGGTGCAAATTAGACGGTTTTGGAGTTCAGGGGGTAATTTGGACTCGGCGTAAAGTTCAGGGGGTGTAAAATGGACTTTTTCCTTTAAAATTTTGGCTAGAAACTCATTTTCACTTGAAATAGGTTCTTCTTGAGCCAAAATCTCTGGTAAACCTTTGAAAAGTATTTGTATACATTTTACAACTTGTTTATAAAAAGATTAATGATATTTATGAAATTTTTGACTTTTGGCTAAAAGGCTCAATTTTGAAAGACATTACTAGCACTTAATTTATTTGGGCACACTTAGGGATGTGATATACATGTATATGACTTAGCACTCCCTCTTAATGTGCCACTACCATCTTGCTCAAGATTTCAATAATGAAATTAACAACAAGAGCAAGAATACCACCCTTTTTAAATATTTTCATGAAATGCAACCTACACAAGGTAAAAGGGCTAAATACTTCAATGTAAGTACTTGTTACCGAAATGGCATTGGCTTATGATATGACATGATCATCCTCAAGCTTGGCTCCAATTTTGCACATGATGGAATCTACCTCTTCATGTGTGCCAAACCTCCAATGCCTCTCCAAGTACCTATTAATCATTTAAGCACCTTTTGGTACCCAAACTCGGTTAAGTCCTTGAATGTTGGTCACAAGAGATTTGGGGCACCCAAATGGCCCTTGCAATAATCTTAGGTGAGCTAAGCAAATAATGATCATTATAGATAAGAGGCTTAGGAGTGATACCTTTGGGACATTGTTTACCAATGTGTCCCTTTTCTCGGCAATTGTAGCAAGTTGGGCTTTTGCTTCTCTTTCTTGTCTTCTTATCTTGCTCATTTTCGGTTTGCCTCTTCTTTGAATATCTTAACTTGATATCCTTTTGATTTTGGCACACCGAGGCATAGTGGCCCTTCTCATGGCAATTAAATCACTTGATATTCTTCATGTGTCTTACATTGTGCCTTGTCTTGATATTCTCCTTCTTCTTGGAGACAAAGTCAATCCCTCTCTTGTCATTCAAGCTTTATTGCTTGCTCAAGATATCATCAAGAGATGTCTTCCCTTTGCAACACTTTTCCAAGTCATTTGTCAATTTCTTGACTTGGGCCTTAAGCTCTTTATTCTCCTCTACAAGGTTAGTATCACAAGACATAGAGGAAATAGAAGCATATAATTTTGAGCTACACGGAACATCTAGCAAATCATCACAAGAAGTGGATATGCGAACCTTAGATGCAATGCAAGGGTTAGCGACTACACATGGCATATCATCTAATAAATCGCATGTAATGCCTATATCCACTTTGGACTTAGTAAACTCCTTGAGAAGGAGAGACTCGTGCTCATCCTTTAGCACATCATACTTATTTTGAAGAGAGATATGCTCTTTCTTCAAAACTTTGAATTTTGACATCTTCTTGCCAAAGTATTTATTTAAGTCCTCTCACATGTCCATCAAATCATCATATGAAGACTCATCATCATCATTTACCTCATTTTTACCTTTTGTCATAAAACATGTAGACATGTCAAATAGTGATAGAGCCTCATTTGCATTTGAGAGATTTGATGGATCTTCCTTTATAGCTAGCCCGATAAAATATCTTCTTTTGTTATCCTTCTTTCTTTTGAGAGATTTATCATTAATCACTAAAATACTCCATTAACTCATAATAGTGGGTCTAAATTCTTCATCTACCTTCTCCCCATGCGGCGGCGCCCCTCCACTCCCTCACACCCAGATCTGGCTGCCCTCCTCCCTCCACCAGCTTGTGCATCCTTGGCGCCTCCTCCTCCCACCGGCTCGCGCTGCCTCGACGCCATCCTCCCTCCTCCGGCTACCTCCTCCCCCGATGTCGGCCCCTTCTTCTCCCCGGTCACTCATCCTTCCATGCGCCTGCCACCGCCACCACCTCCTAAGCTCCTCCCCCACCACCACCGCTGCCATCGGCTCCCTCCTCCCCCGAGCCACCCACCTCAAACCACCAGCGCCTTCCCCAAATTCCTCGCCCACAGAGCTTCTCTTCCAAAATTGATCATTGATTCTCCTTTAGCACATCATGATGATCCCATTTCACCCTCTTGGGCTCTAGATTTGTGAGGATTATGTGCCAGCCACATTGATTTTCATGATTGTATCTTGTGCAGAACCAATACACTGGTACATACACAAAGCAACCACATTGTGTCTTCATTGTGTTGTCTGGATAATACACAATTTACGATTGGATCTTCTGTGTGTTCGTTGTGTTCATCTTTACTGTGTTTGTACATTTACTGTCTGGATAATACACAATTTTGCATGTCAATTATTTCATTTGTGGGATCATGCCATCAGAACCTGATAGCACATAAGATATTCATATATTTAGACATTTCTATTGTCGATGTTTTAGAACCGATCTTACATATGATTATTTGATTCGAGGGGTCTCCAAAAGAGATCACGCAGAGAGAACGACACAGAGATTTTATACAGGTTCGGGTCTTCTCCGGAGGGAATAACAACCCTACTCCTGTGTGGCTATATTGAGTATGCTGGTTACAAATTAAGAGAAAGATTAAAGTCTAATGTCTTGTGCTCCTGATTGCTGTCCCTTCCTCCCTCCTGTCAACTGACTGTAGCTTCATATAGTGTAGAAGAGGTGGCCGTTTCTATAGGCCAAGAGGTGCCTCATTATTTCATATAACGAACACGTTGATGGTAGTTACTGTTGGAGTAGTAACCCCTCTTGTTGCCTGGCAATTATCGTCAGAGATAGATGAGTATTGCATGCAGTTATTCCAAAGAATAACAGTGTATATTAACTTCTTGAATTCCCTAATTGATTGGGCCTACTTGTCTGCAAGCTCCATCGATTATAGGGTAGTCGTAGCTGACCTAGTCGTATAAGGACTTACGACTATAAGGGTGGTCGCAGAAAAACTTACGACTATGAGGTAGTCGTAGAAGGACTTACGACTATAGGGATGGTCGTAGAAGAACTTACGACCATGAGGTAGTCGTAGAAGGACTTACGACACCAGCTTCTCCCTTATGAATATTAAAGGGTATACTCAAGAACCATATGATGGTATTATTATCCATAATAAGAATTATAGATAAATAATTAAATTAGGATTATTAGATCCTCGTCACCTATCATTCATCTTTACTGTGTTAGTATATTTATATAATTAGACAATTTAGGATTGGATCCTAGCTAATGTTTGATTGTTGGATAGTCAACTAACCATGTAGATTGTATCAATCAATCCAAACATTGTCCCTTTTTTGTGATGATGTATTGTTGTGAATTGTGATCTCTAACATGCAATTTTTAGAGTGTATATTGGAACATGAATGGATAAGCAATTGTTGTGAAGATGATTAATCTGATTTATCTTACTTCTAGTTTGGATCATTTTATACTTGATTTTGATGATGACACACGTTCATATATTTGTTAGCAGCTCGTTATAGAATGGATTCACTAATAGAAGTGTTGTTAGGTGCTAAGATTTTTAGACATGTGGGACTTTTCCTCTGTCAATGGATCCTAGCATGATCAATGGATGGATTTTTTTGCATGGAACATGGTCTTGTATTGGTTACTCAAGTTGTTCTATAGTATGTTGATTCTCCTTTTGCTTATCATGTCATCTGTTAATCTCTATTATAAGTGCCTGTTCTTGTTCAAGCATGGGATTTGCTTGTAATTCACAACAGTTTTTGACATGGGATCTGAAATGAATGAAAGAATTGAGTTTTAACTTTTTTTTCCAACTGTCTCCATATATTCTTTCATTTGTCTACTATGGGCAAATTTTAGTTTTATTTATGACATTGATTATCTTTGTAAGTACTTGATGTTATTTCATCAAGACGTTAACAGACTTAAACAAAGTGCTTAACACTGCCGATATCGGTCCTAAGCCCGGAAAAAGTGTAGGGGGCATGAATTATTTATGTAATAATTGTTTTTAATAATAATTTATTGTAATATTTATTCATGTAATAATTGTTGTATTCATTATTCACTGAAATAATTGTGTGCAATAATTACTTATTGTAATAATTATTTAGGTAATAATTGTTTATGTAATAATTATTTGTAATAATTATTTGTTGTAATAATTGTCATTAAATATGCTAATTGTGGTTTATTGTGTTGTTTGTGGTATATTGCCGTTAATCGCGGTCAATTGCGGCAGTTGTCGTTTATTGAGGTAGTTCTCGTCAATTGCGATAGTTGTCATCAATTGTGTTAATCGTCATTAAATATCGTTAAATGTCATCAAATGTTATGAAATATTGTTAATTGCGTTAAACGACAACAAGTCATTACTGTCCTCAGGGGCATTTCAGACATTTCCCATCTCGAAAGCTGCAGCCAGCATACCTAAAAGTCAAACAGACAAATAATAAATCAGAAAAGCCTAGCCGTTCAGCCCGCAACCAGAAACCCCTGCAGCACAGTTGGAAGCCACTTTTCAGAAAAGCCCAGTCGAAACAAATAGGCTCATAGACACGACAATTAAGAGCTCCACGTCCAAATACTGGACCTTTACCTGCATTTCTACCATCTTGGATTAACCTCTGTCTCCTAAATCTCAACATGACATCAATCCCTCCACCTCTTCCAATTGCTTCACCAATTTGCCTCCATCTACAAAAAGTTCAGAACTCTTCCCCTTCAATTTGACAAATATTCCCTCCAATTCGACAATTGTTCAGGGACATGCTCACCGCCTCCATATTATTCACAGGAGCCCTAGAATCTAGCCTTTCTTTGTGGCTGTAGCTGCCAAATGCACCGCTGCCCCTTCCTTGGCTATCGTTTCTAGAACCCTCATTGCCTAACGACCTAGTGAGATTCTTGAATAGTGACGAGGCACGCACACAAGGCTGCGGTCTCCTCAGTAGTGACGAGGCCATGTGGGGGACAGACTGGAAGACCACGCGTTCCCCGACGGTGGGTGCATCCGCATCAGTGGCGAGCTCGTCGAGGCACGCGATAGGGCATGTCTGTGGCGAGCCGCGGGAGGACCTTGCTAAGGAGAATGGGGGAGAGGGCAGAGGTAGAAGATGTGCTGTTTGAATGACATGCGGTCCATGCAAAAAAAAGTTTTATATGTTTGTTTTGCTCAGTAATCCCACAGTTTAGGGTGGCAAAACTAGCTGCAAAACTACCGTAGGACTTGTTTGGATACAGTGTGATCCGATTCAATCCACTCAGATTGACTTAGAATTTGAACTAAAAACTCTTCTCATCCGAAGAGATTGGTTCTAATCCCTCCGTATCCAAACAAACCCTTAGGGGATTATTTGCTTTGGTTTTAGAAGATTATGATGCATGATGTCCGGTTTTATAGTTGGAATAAGTCCATTTTATCCCCTGGACTATGGATTGAGTCCAAAAAACACCTCGAACTATAAAACCGTTCACTTTACACCCCCCAATTGTCAAAACCAGATCAAATTACACCCTCGCCCTAAACCACCCCGGTTTTGGATGACGTGGCATCCACGTGTACATGTTCTGCTGATGTGGCGTACACATGACATGAAATCCTTTCTCCTCCAGCTGAAATCCCTTATCCCCTTCTTGCTTCTTCTTCCTCCAACCATTCCTTACTTCACCTCACCTCTCCCTCTCCCATCCTTGGCACCACCTCTACCTCTCCCATCCTTGGCGTTGCCTCTCCTCCTCTCTCGGCCGATGTCATACCGATCACGACGCCGCTCGGTTCGCACAGTCGGTCGCCCAAATTTTCCTCCCAAGACCTTCCAATATCTTGCATCACATCGTCGTCCGGCATAGATCGGGTGGACTCGGGCTTGAACCCGTGCGAATTGCCGGAGGCATCATGCTCTAGCCGTACTTCGAAGGGACGCCGTGTACGATGCCGACCGTGGCCTCGGCCTTCGCATGTACAGGCCCACGACGGCCAGAGGGGAGGAGGAGTGCAGAAACTCCCCGTGCTCGTCTATTTCCACAGCGGCGGCTTCTACATCGGCTCCTGCACCTGACCGAGCATCCACGCCGGCTACCTCTGCCTCGTCGCCGAGCTCCCTACCATCGTGCTCTCCTTCGACTACCTCCTTGCGCCAGAGCACCGTCTCCTGGCCGCCCACGAGGACACCGCCGCGGCCCTCCTCTAGCTCTGTGACTAGCTCCTCTCCAACCCATGGCTCGCCGACGAGGCCGACTCAAGCCGTGTTCGTCTCTGGCGAAGTTCGCGGCAACCGGGCCACCACATGGCCCCGAGGTTCGCACGATGGGTCTCGCTCCCAGAAGATTGCCGGATACATTCTTCTCATGTCGATTTCATCTCGGGAGCAACCGACCTAATCCAAATTGAGACGCCGGAGACCGCGTTCCTTACATCGACATGTCGCGATCATTCGCCGGCTCGCCACCGCCGAGCGAACAAGAAACACCCGCTAGTCAACCCGTTCGGGCCATACAGCCCAAGCCTAGACTCGGTGGACGTTGGTCGCATGCTCGTCGTTGCCACGGAGGGCGACCTGCTGAGGGACAAGAACGTGGAGTACGCGGAGGGGCTGAAAGCGATGGGGAAGGACGTGGAGCTCGTCGTGTTCGCCGGATACGCCAGTTCTGACGAGGTGAAACCACTCCAGTGTGGCCAGCGTGGATGCCACATAGGGCAAAAATCAGCTGGTTTCGGCTCGAGGGGGTCGGGTGAGATGGTATTGGGAGTTCGAGGGTATAAACCAAACGGTTTTGGAGTTCAAGGGGTATTTTGGACTCTCCACAAAGTTTAGGGGTGTAATATGGACTTTTTCCTTTATAGTTCATGGGGCTAAGTGGCTAAAACACCAAAGTTCAAGGGGGTAAACTGGACTTCTTATATTTATGTTGTTATGTATGATAAATGATCTCAAGTTTGACATATAATTGACTCTTTTGTTGGTGAAGCTAAACCTTTTGTTCGCATGTACTATCTGTTAGTTTATTTGTAACTGGTTTGATTTCAATATGTATTTGTCCCATGGCCAGAACTATGTGTATTTATATCTGCATCTTACCCTAACTCCGAAGAAAAAATATGGGTTTCCTTGGGAAAAAATTATGGGTTCGAGTACAAGAAAACAAATGTTTGATCGTATCACACATGTTCTCATCCCCTACCTCCAACCAAATCCACTGTTGTTATCAATCCTCTTTCACTTTTCGCGTCACAACTTTGAACTTCCAATCATCCCTAACCAATTTTTTTGTCATTGGATTCTTTTTAATAATATTTTAAAAATAACCCACCATCTAACTTATTTTCAAAAAAGGATGGACTTACATATGGCTAGACCTGGGAGTCGGGCTGTGTCATGCTGGCACGGCATGGGCACAACGGGCCTCGTGTCGCGGCGGGCCGCGACGACACGGATAGCCGCCGCCGAGGCCCGACACCACACGATGACACGCTGGGCCGCCGCGGGCCGTGTCAGCAAAGGCATGACACACGACACACGTGCTCAAGGTTGTCTGTCGCCGATGCCGCTGCTTGCTGCCTCTGCCGCTTGGCTATCGCCGAGGGGAGGGAGGGTGGGCAGTGCCATGAGGGAGAGGGAACGATGGAGTGAGGGAGAGGGACTGCGGCAGGGGAACCGGGGAAGAGAGAGTGAGAGACCAAAAGAGGAAGCAAGGGAGAAGGAGAGGGGAAAGGAAAGGAAAAAAGAAAAAAGAGGAGGGGAAAATGGGAAAATGAAGGAAAGGGAAAGAGAAAAAAGAAATATGAAGGGAAAAAGGGGAAATGCATGACCATTCATCTGAGTATGAAATTATTTTTGTTCAACCTGACCAAACGGCAACCCTTGCCATGGCACAACAAAATTTAATATCAGTGGCCACGCCATAATTCCGTATTTTATTAAGTCAATTTTTCATGAACAATCGTTGTGAAGGAACCCATCATACAACTAAAGCATGGCCAAGCATATCTACGTTTCCCATGTTGGTGATAAAATATGTCCAACTAAAATTATCCAACCTATGGTGTCCAAGAGTATATGTCAATAGAAATCATTCAAGGTGGCATAATGTCTAATAGGACTTTAAGTATTCCCGAAAGCAGTTATTATAAAACTAGCAATGCATGTTGATATAAAACAATATAATTTTATAAAAACGGGTGTGACATGATCAAAGATCTTTGACTTGCCTTCGTTGAAGGTTTGAGTTGCTTCGGTAGACGGGTTCAGGAAAGCTTCGGAAACGCCGGAATCTATACGCGCAAAAAAAGCCAAATAAATACAATAAATTTAAATAAAATCTAAAAAATATATAATTAGTACTAATATATAGATTAAGAATTTATATGAATTCAGAAACAAGAATCGGCGGAATCGGAGTTCGTATGAAGGAGAACGGACGTCCGAAAGATTGAAGTCACATTAAATAGTAGAAATGAAAAAGAGAAAATCCTGAAATTACTGTGCTGACTTCTGATTACAGGGCAAAGGAATGAGTGGGGATGACAAAGGGAGTCCACTTGCAAGAGAAGGCAAGAGAGAAATAAAGGAAGGGGAGTATGACAGAGGGGGCCCATTTGAAAGTGAGACAAAGAAGAAACATAGAGAGCAACCATAGAGAACCAAAACAGAGGAGCTCCTGGTGGCTTGGGCATGGCGGCGGTGGCGGCGATCAACGACCAAAATGGGTTCCCATAGGGGTGGGGATACCATGGGCGGTAGCGCACGGGCCTGTGGGCGGCGCGGCAAACCGATGGCGCTGGGAGGCGGTCGGCACGAGCACCAGCTGTGCCTTGGCGACGGGAAGGTGAAGACGGCGCGACGGAGGTCGACGGCGGCAAAGAGGAGACGACGTCGGGAGCTTTCCATGGCGAGCAATCGGCAGAGAGGAGGTGGGGGATGGGTAGGAAATCACCAGGAACATGTGGTGACGCGGTTCACATGATGAAAATCTCACCAAGGAAGAGGATCGATAGTTGGGGACGAATTTTGTTGGGAGGAGGGAAATGGCAAAATCCAGCGAGGAATGGCAACGAAAATAGAAACTGATAGAGGGGAAGTGAACCCAAGGCTCGGGAATACACCGTGACGCAGACGGGCAAGCAAGGGGCGCACTGGTTCGGTGGGAACGTGAGAAGGAGGTGGCAGTCGGACTTGGGGAAGAATGGGGAAAAGCAATGGCGACACTCCGTGGGGGGAGAGGTAGAGAGGGGGAAAGGAGGATAGGGGAGGGTGTTGGCATGCCTTTTATAGGCTAAGACGGGGAGGAGCGGAGCAAGACAGCATTACCTGGACGACGCCAAGGTGGGAGTGGCGTGTCGAGGCGTGGGCGCGGGCATGCAGTGGCGAGCCATGGCCACGCACGCCTGGCCGAGAAATGGCATGGGCGCAGCAGGCGCGCATAAAGAAGCGTGGGTGCAGGCGAGGCACGCTGGGCGCCAGAGCTGTGGCATGGGCACGGGCGTACGTGGCATGGGTGGCACAAATGGCATGACCGGGACAGGAGGCACGGGCTCCGGGACAGAGCCGGGTGCGCGGGTGCATGGAGCAAGAACAGAGGCTAGACAGAAGAAAGAGGAAGAAGAAAGAAGAAAGGGAAAAGAAAAAGAAAAAAAGGAAGAAAGGAAGGAAAAAAGGGAGAAAAGGAAAAGGGAGAAAAAATGGGAAAAGGAAAAAAGGAAAGGAAAAAAGAGATAGGCCGGGGAAAATTCAAATTTTGAATTTGGAAATTTTGGCGACGAGCTTGAATTTGAGAAATGAAATTTGAATTTGAATTTCGGACTCAGATTTTAAATAATTGCAGAAACTCCAAAATAAATCCAACATTTTTAAAATAATTAATTAAAATTAAATTTTACAATAAAGAAAAGAGATTTAGGGAAAAACAGAAAAGGAAATAAATTAAATTAAACTCAAAGAAAATAGCAAAAGAACTTGGAGAAAATCCAATAAACCCATTTTGAATTTAATTGAAGTTTGATTTAATCATTTAAATTGTTTCTATTTTCTGAAATTTCAATTTAATCTTTAATTAATTCACTAAAATTCAAATGGTTTATTTCATTTTGAAAATTTCAAAAAGTCCCAAAAATTGGGATACTACATTGCATGACTTTGAGGCCCTAGGTAATTTATTGGGCTTTTAGAAGCAAGGGCAATATGTTTTGTGCACCGTTCGACCTCAACTCAAGCGTAATCGAGGCTATTTGCAATCATGGTAGTTCAAGATCCTCTCGTGCAGTTTTCATTGAGGAATCTTGAGAGATTTCTACCACTTTCCTGAAGGTGATGTTTGTTCATTGTCCACGGGAAGCTAACTACGCTGCTCATGTTCTTGCCCGTCAGGGGTGTGGTTTCGAAAGCCAATGCAATATGACAAGCAAGATGTACCATGGAGTGCCCGTGCAAAATGCGTAGAGCTAGATTTAATGTAGCTTATTTGTTAAAAAAATATAGTAAGAAATATAATTTAAGTTTGACCTTTATAATAAGGCAGTACAAGCTTGGTATGATTGTAAAAGATTGCAATATATATTCATCCGATTATTCTAAAATTCTCTAATGCACTAACTATTTAAGCACCATATTCTCTCCCTCGAATTTGTAGATTATATTCCTAATATAATTGTGTAATATATGATTCATCATGAACTAACATCAACAACATGTATATACTACGAATCAACAAACACGAAAGAAATTTTAATATGTGAAAAAAGTATTTTTGTGGATGATTAACATCATGTAGAAGACCACCCCATAGTCGTAAGTCCTATGACCACCCCATAGTCGTAAGTCCTACGACTACCCCATGGTCGTAAGTCTTTCTATGATCAGCCTGTGGTCGTAAGCTCTTCTACGACCACCTCCTAGTCGTAAGTTCTTCTACGACCAATCCCTAATCGATAGGGCTCGTAGACATGTGGGCCTAGTCGAACAGGGAATGTTCCGCACCATATTGAAGATATGGGCAGTAAACTATGCAGTTATTCTCTGGAATAATGGCACGATTTTAACTCCTTTATTATGGTGGTAACTGCCTGGCAGCGTGGGAACGTTACTACTCCCACAATAACCTCCAGTAACGGCTCAATAATCTGGGACATTAAGGCAGCCTTTATACTGGAGATACAACGGTACACCTTGAATATTGTATAAAAGGCAGAATCATCAGAACAATCGAGGGATCGGAAGAAGATTAGAAGCACGATACTCTAGTCTTTGGCTCTATTTTGTAATCCAGCATACTCAATACATACACACAGGAGTAGGGTTGTTATTCTCCTAGGAGAAGGCCTGAACCTGTATAAAAATTCCTGTGTCTCTATCTCTGTGTGATCTTGAGCCTAGAGGAACCCCCGAATCAAACAATCTTTACGTAAGTTCGTTCCTAAAACACCGACAGTTGGCGCCGACCGTGGGGATCTTCAAGTCATCAGCTTTCCTTCGTCTTTCCAATTCTCATGCTCTCATAGCAGGAGAGTGGAACGAGGAGAACTGGTTCGACTTGGCCGATTACACAGATATCGACATGGATACTGGTTTCGACTACGAGCCGAGTGATGCATCATTCGATGGTGATGTCACCTCCGGGGATCATTCTCCAGGAGACCATCCCACCGATGGAGTTGAGGAGGGATTCTTATCCCCCACAATGATACGTCCAGATGGGGAACCAGCTTCCTCATAGGGCAAGGGTCAATCTGAACACATCAAGGACTGTACCAAGGTAGGTTCAGAGCATGACGAGGGTTCTCCCTCCGAATTTTCAAATCCACCTGAGGCAGTCCGACTTGGCGCGACAACTCTTGGAAGTCGTAATTCTGGATCTTCATCAGCACCTGGTGGTTCTCTTGCTCCGGCTAGTCCAGCCAAGGATGCGATCGAACACGCTCTCCCTGCGAGTTCGACCATCCCAACGCAGGGCTCACCTACGGATAGAGACGGCTATAACCCAGAATTTTCCTTCCTAGAGGGGTTTACTCCAAGTCGCCAGATGGTGTCATTCGATGACTCTTCAAGTGAGGCGGTCTCAAGCGCAAGTGGAGATCATCAACGGGAGGTCTTCGTCCTTCCCTCAGGTAGAAATAACTCTCCTAGAGACAAGACCGAGGACGCTCCCCGACGATCACACCCTACGACCGCTCGTGACAATGGCAAGGACACCTCCGGCGATGACCAGAGTCAATACTCTGATAAGCGTGCGAGAAATTCTCGAGATCATCGCACTTCACTGAGGCAAGCTCAAGGATCAGGTATGGATGATTCTGAAACAATCCGATGGAAATGAGTTGTAACCCAGAGAAATTTGCCTGGGCACACTCAATACCAGTCAGAAGAAGCTCAGGAACTTCAACATATCAACGACCTACTCGAAAACCCATCTCGAGAACTTGCCCGAGCACCTGGCTACGACCTCTTCGCCAAAGAGATTGTACAAAGGTTACGAAGCATGATGAACAAGCTCGAACGTCCTCACCAACATCACTCTGGAAGTCATAGCAGTACGACTCCAACAGCTTCCAATCGTTCGAATAACTCACCGCATGGAGATCGATGCAAGTTGCATCGTTCCCCAAACCGGAAAAGGGTTCCTCGAACGCCTGATGATCAAAGGGCTCCCAGGAGAGATGATCATTCACCACTCCAACCCAGAGGTCTGCAATAGCAGACAAAATACGAGGAGTATTACCCTCGTAGGATCGAGACTTGTCATAAGTCAGATTCACCCATTGCCGGGTATCGTCGAGTACAATCGCCTGGCGACGTCAACCCCTCTTTCCTACAAAGGAGGCGTTACGATGTGATTACCGGATGTCGGGCATTCTAGCCTGACGTTCGAGCAGTTCACTAGCCACTGCGGTTTCGACCAGGGAACATTGAGAAGTTTGATGGATCTCAAAATCCCATCGAGTTTCTCCAGATCTACACGATCGCTATTCGAGCAGCAGGAGGAGGAGAGCACGTCATGGCGAATTGCCTTCCGACTGTGCTCGAAGGGTCCGCTCGATCGTGGTTGTTAAACCAACCACTCGAGTCGATCTACTCGTGGCAACATCTCTATAATCTACTGCTGGCCAATTTCCAGGGCACCTACCATCGCCCCGGAAAGGAGGACGACCTACACAGAATGCGACAAAACGATCACGAAACACTATGCCAATTCATCAGGCGTTTCAGTCAGGTTCGTAATTCAATTCCTGAGGTTTCTGACTCATCTGTTATCAGAGCCTTCATGCAGGGAGTCCGCAGTAGAAGGATCACAGAGGACATCGCTTTGAACCCTCCGACTACCCTCGCTGAACTCTTCGAGATGGCTGATCGGTACGCAATTGCTGATGAAGCGGTCGAATGGACCAAAATCATTGATCGAGATGACCAGCACCCTCAAGAGGTTGGCGAAGGTGGCAAGAAGAAGGATAAAAAGCCAAGAAATCTAAGAACAAGACAAAAAGCCAAAAGCCTCAAGCCTCAAGCCAATGGTTCTAAGGAGGTTCTGGCCGTAAGCGATAAGGAGCCACGAAGTGCCAAGCAATACCCCGATCGAGGCAAAGGTAAGTGCCCCGAGCGAAAGAATGATAAGCTTAGGTGGTGCTCTTTCCGTAAAAAGGAAGGACATGACCTTCACAACTACCGAGTTTTCCAACGAAAACTCGACGACTACTACAACGGCAAAGGGCCACTTCCTACCCTCGAAGAGGTAGGGCAAGCTAGTGGTCGTACACAATCGGACGACAACGAGGAAATATCGTTTCAAGATCTTGAGCACACCATCGAGCACATCTTTGGGGGATCATCGGCATACGAGTCAAAGCGACAGCTCAAGGCGGTCGAACACGAGGTAAACTCCATTGACCCTCCTCTTGTCAATAAATTACTGAAGTGGTCAGAAGTCACCATCTCTTTTGAGAAGGTCGACTGCCCGATCCCTTCGACTCGACCAGGTCATTTTCCGATCGTGGTCGAACCCACCATCAACAACTGTCGAGTAAATCGAGTGTTGATTGATGGTGGTAGTTCGTTGAATATTTTGTTCATGAATACCTTGGACGAGATGCAAGTACCCAGGACCAAGGTAAGACCGGTAAGATATTCATTTCATGGTATTGTACCGGGGTCTTTGGCCAAACCCATTGGTCAAGTTTCTCTTCCTTTAACATTTGGTTCACCAAGTAATCTCAGGACAGAGAAGATCTCCTTTGATGTGGTCGATTTCGATACGGCATATAACGCCATACTCGGACGACCAGCTTTGGCGAAATTCTTAATGACAACTCATTATGGTATCGATATCTTAAGATGCCAGGTCTCAAAGGAGTAATCACAATTCATTGTGATAAGAAGATGGTGCATACCTGTGACCATCGATCCCTCGAGATGGTTGGTCAGATACCCACCTGGGAAGAAAAAGGGCAGCCTTCGACCAAGCAGTCGAAGCCTAAAGCTGCGCCTAAGCCGAATGACCACGTCAAAGAGTTCCCCTGGATTAGGAGGAGCCCTCTAAGATTGTTCGCATCGGGGATACTTCCGACCCCAAGTAGGAAGACACCCTCATCGCTTTCCTCCGAGCAAACGCAGATGTCTTCGCGTGGCAAGCATCCGACATGCCTGGAGTCCCCAGGGAAGTGATCGAGCACAAACTAGCTCTACGACCTGACAAAGTAACCATAACATAAAAATTACAGAAATTTGCCCCTGATCGACGAGATGCTATAAGGTCAGAATTGGATAAGCTACTTAAAGCAGGCTTTATAAGAGAAGTCGACCACCCAGAGTAGTTGGCCAACCCTGTAATGGTTAGAAAGTCTAATGGCAAGTGGCGAATGTGCGTAGACTTCACTAATTTTAATAAAGCTTGTCTAAAAGATGATTTCCCTTTACCTCGTATCGATCAGTTGGTTGACTCTACTGCTGGTTGCGAAACATTAAGTTTTCTAGATGCATATTCTAGCTATCATCAGATTAATATGTGTCTAGAAGATGAAGAAAAGACCGCGTTTATTACTCCATTTTGTATGTTTTGCTATGTCAAAATGCCATTTGGTCTAAAAAATGCTGGCGCTTCTTTTCAATGCTTGATGCAATCAACTTTTTCACCTCAGCTTGGCCGAAATTTGGAAGCCTATGTTGACGATCTAGTCATAAAAAGCATCAAACGGCTTGATCATGTTTTGGACTTGCAGGAGACATTTGACAACCTCAGAAAACACCGCCTGAAACTCAATTATGAGAAGTGTGTGTTTGGAGTCTCTTCGGAAAAATTGCTTGGATTCCTGGTCTCTGTACGAGGGATCGAAGCAAATCCCGAAAAGATAAAAGCCATTGTTCAAATACGCTCTCCAACCACGAAGAAAGAAGTCCAAAAACTCACAGGGTGTATGGCGGCTTTAAGTCGTTTCATATCACGACTGGGAGAAAAATGACTACCTTTCTTCAAACTTCTAAGGAAGCACGAGGATTTCGAGTAGTCGGAAGAGGCAAATGTTGCCTTTGAGGATGTCAAGAGATATCTTACGAGTACTCCTATTTTGATTTCTCCAAAACCAGAAGAGACGCTCTTAATTTATTTTACTACCACGCCACAAGCAATGAGCGCAATACTAGTCATAGAATGTGAAAATGTCCATTGACCAGTGTACTACGTAAGTGAAGTTTTGCATGAACCTAAGGAGCGCTACCCTCAGGTCCAAAAACTTCTCTATGCCCTCCTCATGTCTTCGAGGAAACTACGGCATTATTTTCAAGCGCACAAGATAATTGTGCCGTCTGAGTTTCCCTTGGGAGTGATCCTCCAGAATAGGGAAGCGATGGGGCGATGTCTAAATGGTCGAGAGAACTTGGGAGTTCGACCTCCATTTCGTGTCTGAATGACCATTAAATCCCATATCTTGGTAGACTTTGTCGCCGATGGACAAATCTGAACACATTCAGATCCCTAGTATGATACACACAACCAAAGGATTTATGTACTTTGACGGGTCACTTACTTTAAGTGGCTCGGGGGCTGGGGTGGTCCTAGAATCTCCTAACAGAGAGACCATAAGGTATGTCATACAATTAAACTTTCAGGCCACTAACAATGTAGTAGAATACGAAGGTTTGCTAGCTGGCATACAAGCTGCGAAAGCACTCGCGATTCGATGACTACTCATGAGAAGAGACTCTCAACTAGTCGTGAATCAGGTCGGAAAAGAGCACCAGTGCTCTAATGCAACCATGTTTCCATACTTATCGGAAGTTCGAAAACTTCAAAAGCATTTTTTCGGTTTCGAGGTACAATTCATCCCTCGAAAGGATAATTTTCTTGTAGACCAGCTTGCTCGGATAGCTTCTTCCCGATCACAACTGCCAAAAGGAGTCTTCTTGGAGCAATGTAACATCCCAAATGTACAATCTGGGTTTATTCAAGTATAATTATATGTGTAGAAATTAAAACTTTTTCCCACATCTTGAAAACCCCTAATTTCTCATGTAGTTCTGGTCCAAGAGTTGTGTAATCCAAAAACACAAAGCTCTTGTTGACCCAAAAGTCAAATTCATTTTTCCAATTGTCTAAATCTGGTGTCAAACATTGGGATATATTTTCCTTGGTCCCAAAAACTGATGTGGGACCCCTCTGAAAAATATCACAAGTTGTAAAACTAGTTTGATAAATTTTGGGAGGTAAAACAACCTTAACGAATTTCCTGAGAAAAATGCATTACATAATAACCTCTGGAAATTTTATGCAAGGTTAATCTCATTGTCAGCAAGCTCCAGTTAAAATTTCATTAAATTTGGAGTTCATTTGCTATCTCAAATAATTCTGCTAAGTTTCAATTGTTAAAAACTAAATTTAAAAGCCTACACTTTGCTCCTTGGGCTAGCCACTTTCCCAAAGTGGTCCAACCCAACCGCCTCCCCTTAGCGCGTCGACCTCCTCTCCATTTGATCAGTCGTAGCCGTTGGATTAACATCCAACCGCCACGACCTCCTCCGCGTCAATACCGCCAGACCTCCCGCCTCATCGTGTCTTGGCATTTGGATCAAAAATCCATGGCCTCGACCTCCCATGAGCTCAAACCACCTTGACCTCCCTTTTGCACTCACTTGAGGTCGAGTGCCGTTGGATCGAGATCCAACAACCCACGACCTCCCTCAAAATCTAGCGCACCCAACCTCCCCATCGTGTGTCGTAGCCGTTAGATATAAATCTCACGGCCATGACCTCCCTCGCCCTCTCATCACCATTAGATCTTAATCTGATGGCCATAACCTCTTGTGCGCTACGCGTAGTGCTAAGACCTCCCCTTTGGTTGTGCGCCTTGATTTAAATCCAAAGGCCATGACCTCCCCTCTTGTTCTTAAGTTCGGTATGCGGTTAAGACCTCACAGAGGTCCGCACTGCTGATTGAAATCCAACGCCTTGGACCTCTGTCCCTTTTTCCACGCAAGATTCAAGATGATGGAAATCGGAGGGTCACGACCTCCCGATCCGCATCCAATGGCTGTGATCTCCTCCTTCTCCTTTTAAAACTTACCATTTCGATTTAGATCCGAGG
This sequence comes from Phyllostachys edulis, assembly GCA_036346405.1. Taxonomy (NCBI): domain Eukaryota; kingdom Viridiplantae; phylum Streptophyta; class Magnoliopsida; order Poales; family Poaceae; genus Phyllostachys; species Phyllostachys edulis. The sequence goes on from CM070546.1 coordinate 35,654,902, forward strand.
GTCACGACCTCCCCTCATTTCTAATCGGACGGTGGTGAGCAACTCTGTTCTTCTCCTAGCTCTGGCCTTGCCACAGACGCCATGGCGATGGAGGAGGCGTGATCTGTCTTGTCCCAACGGCTCCTTGCTGCCAAAGATTTAATGCGGGTCGCTGCTTTTCGCCCCAAAGTCATTTGTCAGCGAGCCTCGCTCCTGCCACCTCCACGCCTGTCCAAGCCATGGACCGAGCCATGGGCTAAACTCACCATGAGCTTAACCCTAGCTCATGACCCTTTCTCCTCGGGCTATAATACCTCCCCATTGTTTTCCTTGGCTTCTTTTCCACCATTCACCATTTGCTCTCGATTCTGTGGAGCTCAAACCACCTGCACCTCCTTGGCGCCATTGATGCCCTTGGAGCTCCTCGGTGGCTCAGTGCTCCCGTGGCTTTTCCTCTCCGTCTCTTTGCTTTAATCTAAGCCACTATCCTCAGTGACCAAAAGCCCTAACTTAGTTGGTTGGGACATTTTCAGAGAGGCCTAACTTGGAGCTTGGAGCTTGGAGCTTGGAGTTGGCCGTGGAGCAACCCTTCTTCCCCAACTCCGGTCCTCCACGTCCCCAACCTCCTCAGCACATCCGCGACCTCCAGGTAACCCTCCTGGTAGTCCCGTAGATGCTGGCACCCGCGTGTATGTTGTTGCGGAGCTTTTCTTAGGCACACGCTTGAATGTACGCTGCGGAGCTCATTATCGCGGTTTGTGTTTTGGCCGTGTGTTTTTGCGCCAATCAATCTCTGGCTCGTCGCCGTTCAGGCCACCCCGCAATGAATGGTCTGGCGTGTCAAGAACACTATTGCGCTGCGTTGGTGCTATGGATGGCGCCATGAGGTCCTCATCGCCATGACAAGCCTTGGGAGCCTCTCGGGGTTTTGTCGGACGACAATGGCACCGTGCCATTGTCGTTAGGACAAAGATCTCCCCTTAAATGCGATCATCATTGCTTATCATTGGTAAACTCGGGTCACCCTTTAATGCCTTGTTTTCGTCCTTGTTGCGCAATTAAGGCCGCTTAGCCTCCCAGCGTGCATCTCTGGGAGCTCTTTGCCAAAGGATCACCCGTGGACTTTTGGCAAAGACCTCCCAAAGACCTCCCTGGGGTCCTCTTTGCAAAGACCACCCTGGTCTTTTGTAGGGACAACCCTCAGACCTCCCTCCTTGCGATCTTGACCGCTAGGACCTTCTTGTGGGAGATCTTAGCCGTTGAGGTCCTCCTGTGTTGATCTCCACCGTAGGACCTCCCGAGGTCCTCTTAACCTTGTGGACCTCCTCGGGTAAATCTTAGCCGCCTGCACCTCCCAAAGGAAATCTGGCCGCTTAGGACCTCCCTTTGTTAGATCTTGGCCGTTCAGACCACCCCAAGTGGATCTGAACCGCCCAGACCTCTTTGTTGTTGTCTTGACCGTTAAGGTCCTCCCAGGACAATCTAGGCCATTAAGGTCCTCCTTGGAAAATCTGGACCGTCCAGACCTCCCTCGAGAGGTCTTGACGATGTAGATCTTCCTTGGGGAGATCTTGATAGTTTAGATCTTCCTTTGGAAGATCTCACCGTCCAGACCTCCCTCGTTTGATCTGGACCGTCCGGTCCTCCCTCTTGTGTTGTGGTTCGTTGGATGCGGTATCAACGGCCACGACCTCCCCTACATTCTTGCGGCAGCGTGGCGGGGAGGACATGGACCGTTGGATCCAAGATCAACGGCCGTGTTCTCTGGACTGCTTGCGACGCGCGCGCATTTTCTCTCTGGAGGTCTTGGGCGTTTGATTTAGATCAACGGTTCACGTCCTCCCTCTTTTGGTTTTAGAAATTCCAAGAACTCTTAATTATAAACTGAAATAAGGTATAAACTTTAGAATTCCATATCTTATTCATTCTAAATCCAAATGAGGTCATTCAAATTGTGTTAGCTCTGTCTTGAACTTGACTTTAATCCAAAAATGATTGTAAGTTGAGTTCAGCTCCAGAGCACAGTTTTGCCATTAGATTTTAAAACTAACTTCAAATATACACCCAAACTAATGTTTAACTTGTAAAATACACAACTAATGCTCTGTAGATTCTTTTTGAGTGATTTCAACTTTGTTGGTTTCCTCTATTAGTGAACTTACTATGAAAATTAGTTTTGAGCTCGTTGCTGTTATAAAAATGAGGACTTGTGCATTACAATTTTGTTCAAGTTCTTGTTTTTGAAAAATGGTAGAAAGTGCAATCTAGCTCCAAATGAGATGAACTCAATTGTGTTATTCATCTCATGAGGTGCTGGTTTTGCTGTAAAAATTTCAGTGTCACCACTTTTCTAGAAAATGTTGCCTCATAATTAAATTAGTGAATAGTGCGGTTTGGTATTTTTAGGGTCGAGCAGAATTGTTTTGCTCATATCTTTTGCATTGAGAATCCAAATCCATTGGTTCTTGTTGCTAAATTCCCTAAAAATCACCCTCTTGCTGCTGTGGAAAATTCAGAGTGTTTGGAGTTCGTTTGCTGTGCTGTCTTTGTCGTTTTCGTCGTTCTTATCGATTGTTTTCGTCTTTCCGATTAGGTGTCGATTTAGTACTTTGAACCCGTGAGCGATCCTCAGCAACAATTTGTCCAGCAACAGTAAAAGCAAGTAGTTTGATCATTTCCATCATTGTCCCATTACTTTAAAGTCTAATATTTTGTTTAACTTGTATGTATGCATGCTTTTGTGTCAAAGTATTTTATCGCTTAGAGGTAGCTATTCCTATTGCATAGTTGCCCTAAATTGTTACCCCGCCACAAACCATAAGTTACTAATATCGCTGGTGAATTAGAGCCCGTGATTTAAGTATGCTCTTTTATTGCTTTTACGGTGTCATGCTTAGCAATGCTTAGATAACGGTAGTAATGGGCGATCATCGACTTAGTCGATGGTCTTGATCACTCCAAACTGATTATTACTCCTATATGTCCAGCACTTGTGCTTTGATTAATTTTGTAAAATCAAAAACTGAAAATAAAATATTGATTTAGACTTGGGCATATTGGATGGATGGTGCGGTTTTTGGATGTGGTGGTATGCCTGGGTCCCTAAGGACCGAGTACTTGGGTCACTAAGCCAAGCGATTTTATGTGCTAACCACACGAGGGCATATGGAACCCTCTTGACTAAGTACTTTGGGCGGTGTTAATTGGGGTCGCTCGGTTGGTGTGTTTTTAAAGATAAAATGTGTGTGTGATGTGGGAGGGAGCATTAGCTTCCGGCGGGGTTGTGTGATGTCTCCTTCTCCCGTGGGTTGTGCGACTTCGAAATTAGCATTGTCCATTGGAACTGTCTCGTAGGACTTAGCCGTGCAAGCATACCTATGGTAGTGTGCCTAAAGGAAAGGCGATGCGGCGTGTGGGATACAGTGGTACACCTCGCAGGATAAAACTATTCAATAGCCTCGTCCTAGGTTATGGACATGCTTGGTAAGGTCCTTCAAGACTAGACTACAACCTTTAATTAAAACTTGACATGGTTGGTATGAACGGGGAGTTCATACTATTGTTGTGGTGACTTGGGTTAGTCACTTCTAGGTTGTTCTTGTTGTTGTTACTATGTTACTACCTCGTTGAATTTCAACAATTAAAATGCTTTGTCAAATTGCCTTCAATATATTATATTATTGCAAATGAAACTTGCTTTATGCTAAAATGAGTCCAAAGCCTCATCCACTTAAATAAAGCTTGCATGTAGCTATTTATAGTTCTGTTATCTTACACGTAAGTCTTGCGGAGTACTTTATGTACTCATCTCCTGTGGTTGTGGCATTTTGTGGCTTTTGTTGCAGAGGAAGGAGGTGAGCCCCAAGGGCTTCACTCTTAAGAGATGTGCTTCGGTTTGACGACTAGCTTGGCGGTCCTGTTAGTTGCCTTGTGGGTAAAGGCACACTAATTGGCTTTTGTTATGGCCATCTTATGGCACTTTTGCTTCATTGTGTATCTTTGTAGTCTTGTTGTTATTTGGCGAAGGCCCTCTTTTGTAATGACCTATTCCTTTATTAGTATTAACTTCACGGTTTGTTGCTTATGTACTATGTGTTGTATGGAATTGATACATTCTTTTGTTGTGAGGTATGTATACTGCATTCAGGAAGTATACATCTCTCGAGACCGGGTTTATTTGGTTGATAATACTAGGGTCAATTGGATGACTAAGTATTATGAGCTTAATAAATCCGGGTGCTCACAAGCAACTCCAGAAGCCGTCTTTGGTGAACACACTAGAGACATCTCCTATTGAGACAACCTCTCTAGAATACGAGGATACTTGGATGAATCCCATCTATGAGTATCTTCAGACGGGTTCCGTACCCGATGACGATCTCGAAGCAGATTGTTTATCCCGAAAGGCCAAAATGTATACTTTGGTCGAAGGAGTCCACTTTAAACGAGGCACTCATGGGGTACTCATGCGATGCATACCGCAGAGAGAAGTAATAAACCTCCTTCATGACATATACGGGGGCATCTGTGGAACTCATGCTTCCTACAGAACGTTGGTCGGAAAAGCCTTTCGACAAGGATTTTACTGGCCAACAGCTCTCTACGATGCTAAAGAGCTTGTTAAGAAATGTGTACAATGCCAGTTTCATAGCAGGCAAATACACCAACCAGCTCAGGCATTGCAAACAATTCCTCTATCTTGGTCTTTTGCGACCTAGGGTCTTGATATCCTATGACCGTTCCCAAAGGCTCTAGGAGGCTTCGAGTTCCTTTTTGTGGCTATTGATACGTTCACAAAATATATCGAAGCTGAACTCGTGGATCGATAACAACGAAAATAAAATGGTTCATAATGAGAAGCGTGATTACTCAATTTGGAGTCCCAAGTCGAATAATCACAGATAATGGTAAACAATTTTCAAGCGCAAAATTTTAGGAATTTTGCGACGAGTTGGGTACCAAGCTGTGTTACGTCTCCGTTGCCCATCCCCAAATCAATGGGGCAGTCGAACGAGTGAATGGCCAAATAATGCAGGGAATTAAGACTCGAGTCTTCGACCAACTTGTTAAGCGCTCGGGGGCTTAGGTACAAGAATTACCCTTAGTATTATGGGCAGTTCGCACGATTGCTAGTCGGGCAACAGGCGAAACACCGTTTTTCCTAGTTTTCGATGCCGAAGCCATGCTTTCACCAGAACTAAAGATCAGGTCTACAAGGGTCGAGAGTTTCAATGACTCAGCCCAAGAACAACTTCGAGTGGATGACATTAACCTACTCGAAGAGAAGATAAATCAAGCCTTAATCCGTTCAGCAGTCTACCAGCAAGCCCTACGCAAATACTATGATTGTAAGGTCCAACCTCACAGCCTTACTATAGGTGACTTGGTATTGAGGAAAATTCAATCCCAGTCTAATCGGAACAAACTTTCCCCCAAGTGGGAAGGTCCTTACACAATGGTCAAAGTTATGCGTCTAGGTTCGGTACGACAGGCAATGAAAGATGGCCGAATACTCTCTAATTCTTGGAATATCGACTAGTTACGTAAATTCTATATGTAAACGACCAACCGTTCAATAAAGCATTAGGTTCTTTCTATCTTTATTGTCTTACTTTGAGTAGTGCTTTGACATTTCTTTCAACCATAACCTGATCGAAAGTCCGCTTTCAACCAGTTCCTAGTCGTGAGCCTTTCCACGACAATACACTGGTTATAAGACATTCTATGACCAGTACCCAGTTCATCTTTACACTGGTCAAAAGGACGGTAATATCACCTAATCGAAGTCTTTCCTCTCTGCACGTGATCTCGCCCACTAGAAGGAACTTCCTAGTGTCGACTCGTTCCTCCCTTTTTGCTACCAAAATAAAGAGCTTGGGTTCAAAACATGGTTAAAATAATGTCATGCCGACTCTTAGTACCTTAGTTTATTTCTTCATTTATTTTTGAAAAATAAATTAAGCCAAGTACATTTTTCAAATTTGTTCGACTACTTTTAGTAAACTCGCTTTGTTTTAATTGGTCAGAGGAAGTTGCAACACCTAGTCGAAGACTGTCCTCTCTGCACGTGGTCCTGTCCACTAGAAGGAACTTCCTAGCGTCGTTCTGTTGCTAACTCATACTACTAGAGCGAACCTACTGAGTACACTAAAATAAGTTGAACAAATTTTAAAAGGAACTCCAGACGTTTATCTAACTCAAGTTGACTGTTCTTGATTTGATTAATCTGGTCGAAGATGGTAACATCACCTAGTCGAAGCCTTTCCTTTCTGCACGTGGTCTTGCCGACTAGAAGGAACTTCCTAGTGTCGACTCATTCCTACTCTTTCGACCAGTGCATGATAGTCGTGATCGAAAAACTACAAGTTAGCTAAACCTCTCTTTTTCAGAAAACCCATTTCACACTATTTACTCGGTTTATCTAAATAAACCAAGCAAATAGTCGGGGGCTAGGATGAAGTTATTAACTTGACTTCAATTCTTAGTCTTACTCTTTTTCCATTCATTATCTTATGAGTTACTAACTACTCGACAATATGATTTTCAGGAAGAAGGAAGGGATATTTACATCAACATCAACAAAAACTTGTCATTATAGGACTCAGGATTCTGGTATAGAATACTCTAGCAGAAGAGATCTTATTTGCATATCCTCCGTGATTATATCGGCGATCGATTGCATTGTCGTCATTAACTGATTCGCTTCTGCTTCAGAGCAGGGGAAGTCGTCTATGACGGATTGTAGATTAAGGCTAGGTCACGAGCTTTAAGTTTTGCTAAGACAAATATTATTCCCTCTTAGACCGCATCCTTTATCGATTCGAATTGGTTGGCCTTCAGAGTAGTCACTAATTCCTGCAAAGTTCCGACTTGTTCGCCAATGGCACTCGAATGGGCGGATAGTGTGTCATCAAGAGGAGTGATCCCCTCAGCATGAAGCCCACCGAGTACATTGTTCAGAAGTGAAACGTTGTCTTAGAGGTTTCCCTTCACAGACTTCATTTCATCCATATTGCAAGTCGAAGTCTCGCGGAGTCGTTTTATTTGTACTACTTGCTTTGAAAAGAATAAGATCAGTCAGATAAAATGACCTCGAGACGAAAACACAACCAATCACAGGTAAATATTTGCTTACTAGTTGAGAATCCAACTTCTTTACTTCTTTAGTGTGAGAAACGACGTCCTTTAAGTAGCGCTACTCCCACGTCTGGACCTCTTGGTATTTTTCTGAAAGGGAATGAGAGTCAGAAAAAGAAAAGAAGGTCCCTGCAACCTTTGATTTGCAGACTTTGCCTCCTGAAACTTATTTAGGAGGTCTTTTTTCTCCCCCCTTAGCTTTTCCATCTCGGCTTTCTCATAGTCGAGAGAATTAGCTAAGATCTTCTCGTCACTCTTGAACCTGCCAAGGGAAAGAGTAGACGTCAGCACCAAACAAGCAGTTGTAAGTTCTTCTACGACCAAGATCTAGTTGTAAGTCTTTCTACAACAATACCCTGGTCGTAAGACCTTCTATGACCAGTACCTAGTCGTAAGATCTTCTACGACAACCACAGCAAGTACTGTGTAAGTGGTCGAAATACAAAAGGCTATGAAAAGCAGTTACTTACCACCCCTCTGCTTGTTCGCAGAGTACCGCCTTCTCCTGTTGGAGCTGGACAAGTTGCCTATTGTACTCAAGAACAGTGAAAATTTTCTCCAAGGCTTTCTGTATAAAAAGACAATAAGAGGCAAGAAAAGACATGCATGTAAATACCAATCAACAGGTACTTACATTCAGAGTTGTTCGAGCAAATGAAGCTACCACACGCATGGGGTTCTTGAGCTCATCTATCTCCTAGACTCGATCCCACCACACCTTTTCGAGACGTTCGTCATCGAAGACATCTCCTCTGTTGGGAATGCCCTTAGGGTGAGGGACCCGAGCAAGAGATCTGAACGCGCGAGATCCCACAATGGTAGGGGGTCAAAAAATCCAAATGAATGTTCAAAAAACCAACATTCTTCTTCTTCTTCGACACCCGCTGCATCAGCAGCTCCCTCTTGGGAACCGGGAGAAGCGTCCTCGACAACTTCCTTCATGGCGCGATTGGCCAATGATCCATAGCATTGGCCCGATGCCTCCGCAGCATCAGGTGCCATCCTCACTTCAGCCTCTACGACCACTCCCGTGGTCGTTGGCACTTCAGCACCAACGACACCCTCCACCACTCAGACGGTAGACGACCCTTCGACCACCACCACTGTTATTTCTCCGGTTGCCAGAGAAACAATGGTGGGTTCCCTGCCAGGAACATCCTTGATGGTGAGAGGAGTCGGGCTAAGATCATAAAGGAAAACACGATTAGGTGGTAAAAAGCAAAAGTTAAATGCTGTTCTTACACTTTGTCTCTTTTTACGTACCTTTGAGTGTTGGACTTGATCTTGAACTTGGAAAAAGCCTTCCCTAAGGAGGGTTTCTTCGACTTTTTCTCAACCACGTCTAGTCGAGACTCAAGTTGAGGAACGGCCACGACCACGTTTGGTCGTGGGTCTTGATTGAGCGCCATCGCTCCTTGAGCCTCTTGGCTCTCTGGATGGTCGAAACCTGTTTCGACTACCTCAAGGGTAGCATTGCCCTCAACCACAGGTACTGCTGGCGCAACAGTTTCCTTCACAAAAGACATAAAACTTTTCTGATTCTCCTTTTCTAGTTGCTTGACAAAGCCACGGGAGGCAAAAACTGCGAAAGTCTTATTGTCATAATAGAAGGGTACCTTGGTCTTGGGGGCTTTGCACTTCAGAGGTTCGAGCGCCTCGCCTGCCGCAATCTTTGCTGCAGCAGTCAGATCCACAGTAAATTTTCTGAAAGGTTTAACTGGGTCAAAAGCACTCGAGCTCGTGCCCTCCTTATCGCCGACTTTCACGAGCCGACGTTTCTTGGCCCGGGGAGGAACAAGCTGCTCTACGGCCGCACCGACAACTATCAGTTCGACTTCTTCGTCGTCCCGATGGTTCTCCATGCCTATTTCTGCAAAAATCAGAAAGATAGATATTATAAAGCAGTCGTAAGTTCTTCTACGAACATCACCATGTTGTAAGCTTTTCTACGACAATCCCCTGGTCGTAAACTTTTATACGACTAGAACCTGATCCTAAGCCTTCCTACGATAAGTACCCAGTCATAAGTTCTTCTATGACTACAAAGTCCTAATGATGAAATCAGTTCTTGATTACCTTTAGGCGCTCCACCTTGTCCTCTAGGGACAAGTCAACCAGAATTGGACGTGCCACCACATGGGCTGGCGCTTTCTCACAGATGAGCTTGACTCGAGTGTCAATCTCCTCTTGTGAAAGGTCTACAAGGATAAGAGAACTTTCAATAAGAGAATTTTGAAATTAACAGAAAGAAGGCTGAGCTTGAAGTTTACTTACCCTCCTCGTAATCCCTGGTTGGGTCTCTCGACCCAGAGTACCTACACATTGGATAAGCCCTCTTCTTCAGAGGACTTATGCGGCCCGTGATGAAATCCCTCACCACGTTCCATCCAGTAAGACCCTCTTCCTTCAAGTCTGCAATAGCTTGAATGAAGGCGGAGATTCGACCGAGATCCTTGGGAGTCGAATCCTAGGTAGAGATCTTCTCGGCCGACTTTTTGGCGAAGGAGAGGCTGTCCTCATTGGTGATCTCCCAATAGAATCACATCTTCTTCCACCCCGACCACGACAACCGGGTAAACATCTGAATGTACTCCTTCGACTTCCCATCGTGGAGCTTCAGACTGCAACTACCGGCGACCCCAAACAATCTAGCCATTCCATAGAAGTACTAGAACAACTCCAAGTCGGCCGGAATCCCCAGATAGGCCTCGCACAAGTACATGAACACTCCAAGCATCGTAATGGAGTTGGGAACAAGGTTCACCAACTCCACACCGAAGTGTTCGAGCACGAGCATAAGGAAAGGGTGAGCAGGCAATCGAAGGCCACACTCACAGAACGCCTAGAAGACAGGGATTTGCCCAATCTCACCCGACGGCCAATGCTGCCCGGAAGCCTCGATCCACTTCACGAATTCCTTCTTCAGGATCTTCTCAGAGTCGACCAACACTCTGATTTTGGCCGCATCCATCTCCGATTCGACCCACTAGGAAGCGGTTCCGGCCATTTGTCCAAAAAGCTGAAGGTTTGGATTTGGAAAGATTGGGGAAGAAGGCTCGATTTGGTCGGCGGCGCGAAGAACTCAAAAGTTTGAACAGTATGAGCGATTTGGGGGAAGGTAAAAGACATTATCGTCACCCACGGTGAATATTTATAACCGCACGCTTGAAGTTAAAAAGACATGGCTACCCAACGGTTGCCAACTCTTCAGGAACTGCTGCAACAGATAGATATAAGGGAGTCGATTGGGATTCTTAAATTTATCTGCTTGAGGAAATCAGGTCAGTCTTTACACCTCAAGCGAAATTACCTTCTTGACCAAGTCTTTTTCTGGTCAAATGCAATAGCGATTGGAAAGATTTTGCTTCCAACCACGGTACTGCGACCACTCGGTGTTCAAAAGATTTCCTTACGACCACCTTGTAAGTCACAAGATTATTCTACAACTTTCTTGACTAAGTGAACTTCTAGTCAAATGAAACATTAGTCGAAGAGCCTTGTCTTCGACCACCCCTCTACGACCATGTACTGGTCGTAAGACCATCTACTGCTCATTTTCCAAGTAAGTTATTTTCGCTTAAGCTGGGGGCTAGATGACGAGGATATAATAATCCTCATTTAATCATTCATTTATAATTCATATTATGGATAATAACGACGTCATATAACTCCTTAGTATACCCCTTAATAGCCATAAGGGAGAAACTGGAGGTCGTAAGTTCTTCTATGACCACCCCATAGTCGTAAGTCCTATGACCACCCCATAGTCGTAAGTCCTACGACTACCCTATGGTCGTAAGTCCTTCTACGATCATCCTGTGGTCGTAAGCTCTTCTACGACCACCTCCTAGTCGTAAGTTCTTCTACGACCAGTCCCTAATCGATAGGGCTCGCAGATATGTGGGCCTAGTCGAACAGGGAATGTTTCGCACCATATTCAAGATATGGGCAGTAAACTACGCGGTTATTCTCTGGAATAATGGCACGATTTTAACTCCTTTGTTATGGTGATAACTGCCTGGCAGCGTGGAAACGTTATTACTCCCACAATAACCTCCAGTAACGGCTCAATAATCTGGGACATTAAGGTAGCCTTTACACTGGAGATACAACGGTACACCTTGAAGACTGTATAAAAGGCAGAATCATCAGGACAATCGGGGGATCGGAAGAAGATTAGAAGCACAATACTCTAGTCTTTGGCTCTATTTTGTAATCTAGCATACTCAATACATATACACAGGAGTAGGGTTGTTATTCTCCCAGGAGAAGGCCCGAACTTGTATAAAAATCCCTATGTCTCTATCTCTGTGTGATCTTGAGCCTAGAGGAACCCCCGAATCAAACAATCTTTACGTAAGTTCGGTCCTAAAACACCGACATGGGTTTTTTTGAATTTTTTTATTTAATCCTTTTTTAAATTATATTTTAAAGTTAACCCCTCGCGAACTTTATTTCCAATTCTGACCCATTTGGTCACGCCACCTCCCGTGGCGTGATAAACAACACTATCACGCCACCCATAGCGGCGTGGCCAAAGCTTGTGGTGTGACCATGGCCCTTGTCACGCCAACTCGTGTGGCGTGATAGTGGTGACCTAAGCCTTTGGACCCAAGCACCTCTTCATTTCTCCCCGTCTCCCCCAACTCCCTCGCGACCTCAGAGCTCCCATCTCCCGCCGTCGGCCCTCCTCCCTCCCGTTCGTTTCGCCGCTGGCCCCTGCTCCCTGTGCCGGACGTCCTCCTCCCACCGCCAGCCCTTCTTCCTCCACCGAGCCTCGTCCTCCCACTGCCCGTCCTCCCTCCGACGGCCGGCGTCTCCCTGCTGGCTCTCCTCCCCATGACGCCCTCCTCCCGTGGCTAGCCCTCTCCCGCCGCCTGTCCTCCCCCCGACAGCCGACTTCACCCCCTCCGGCTCTCCTTCCTGCGTCGCCCTCGTACATCGAGGTAATAACCGGTTAACCTTTATGAATTTTTTTGTTTTTGCTATACTAGAATGTGTGGTTGAATGACCGTAATATGTGCGCGTGTCCTGGCATCTTAACAAGGTATATGACAAATTTCATCTAAGTTATAAACCAACAAAATTGATAGGAACTTAATGGATTAAGGCTAAATTGAGACTTAATGTATAGTGTAAAATCACATTAAGGCTAAACTGAGGACACATGACAAAATACTAAGGTTTTGTCTATTTTCCTCTTGTTAAAATTACTCCCTTTTATTTCATTGTAGTTTGTAGTCATTGCTCTACATGTTGCATGTGCAGTAAATTGATCTTTGTAGTATGCTGATTGTTGAAATGTAATATAATTACTAGTAGTGGAGGTATTGCATGTTTACTTTTTCTAGTGCTCTAAAGTCATAAATTCATAAGTATTTTTTGTTTTGTTTTTTGAGAAGCATAGAACACAAAATTTTGTGAACAAATTGCCAGTTGAGACTGTAACCCAAAAACATCTGGTTGTTGGAAGGTTTTCGTGAAGTCATGGGATGCTCTCAACACTTGCGAAGTCCTGTTCAATAATGGAGTGATTATCGCTGATAGCCAGCTAGATAGAAAGCCATTCTAACCTCCTTGTAGTATTGTACCTATCTTGTATCTTTGAAACCTAGCGTATTTTGTTTTGTCGATGTTAGCATTTTATTGTTATCCTTTCATTTTATAAAAATAGGTGGCATAAATATCATGTATTGGCATTCAACATTAATATGATGTATCGGCATTCGGCATCAAACATATCTTGTATCTACTGTTCATACTTCAAAATTAACCCCAATGAACTTGTTAAAACTTTTAGTTGTTGTTCTTCTTATGTACTTGAATTTATTTATGTGTACTTGAATTAATACGTTACTAAATGAAACTTCCACAAATTCACATGTGAATCTGTTAAGCAGCCAAATCATATTTCAAAGTGTAGTATCATAGTGCAACAGAAAATTTGATCTAAAAGTGACTTAACAAACTAAGATGCATAACCATTCACTGCAGACTAAGTGTGTGTGTGTGTGTGTGTGTGTGTGTGTGTGTCATCTGGCAGCCAAATACATTGCCAAACAAAAGTAGCATGACAACTGCCCACATTGAGCCAATTACCCCAGCAAGTGAAAATTATGTGGACAGCAAATGTGAAAGATGGCAACAGATAAAAACTAACTATTGCTGGTTAGAGACATAGCAATTGAGAATTTTGAAAGTATTTATGAAATAGTGCATCCTAGATATCTGCCATTGCAGAATTATAGGAGTTGTCCAATATCAAAGTGCAATATCTGAAAAACATAAAATATTGCCATATCGAGCCAACATTGATGCAGCAAATGAGGATAATGTATAAATGTGGACTAGGGAAAGCAGAGGGAAATGTACTTGAATTTATTTATGTGGACTTCTTATGGCTGTATGATTGTAATAGTTTAAATTAAGTTGTTAGCACTTGGCACTTACATTATGCTTTGTTACGGTACATTGTTGTGGGGGCCAAGCTACACACCAAGCTTGCAATTGTTTTGCTCACCTTAGATGTGTTGTTGGCTTGAACGATCACCTACTGCTTGCTTATGATTGCATGCTTAGAGACTTATTTGTTAAAAGTTTCCTTGTTGAGTTGTTTGGCGGGAACTCTTCGGAGGAGGGGCTACGCTTGGTTTGTTTGTGGATTGTGTGTGGGACCAAGGACATAAAAACCAAGTAAACTAGTTTTGGATGGGCATACATTTCTTTTCTTCTTTTGCAAAACAATTGCAGGCATTGGGCCAGAATTCCCCCTTAGATTAGTGAAGTGTAATTTCATATGGGTTTTGGAGTTTCTTTCCTTTGTTGTTTTTTTAGCTTGTACATTTTGACATTGAATTCTTTGTTGATACTTGATACTACTCCAATAATTGCTTATCATTAGTGATAGTGCTACATGTATATTACCTTGTGCCTGTAATTGTTTTGCAAAGCATAATGTGCCATAACAAAGCATAATGCTTAACGGTTCTTTACAATTCATAACCCCATTCAATCAATAACTCCATTGTATGTAAATAGGTCATGTGGGGCAGCGATTTTAGGTCGAAATGATCTGCCCTAAGCCCACCCGTAGTAGACGCACGTACCCGAAATGGTTATTGGGACATAGATGCCCTGTGGCCTTGTTATTGGGTGGCATGGAATATTTGTGATGTCCTGACAGCTATGTGGCGTGTAGAATTCACAGTTAGAAACAATTGAGCCAATTAAAGAAATCAAATATAGGCTGAAGGCGAAAAAATGTGACTTATCTCCTTTCTGCATATAAGATTTCCCAAACGAGTGGTTCGTGACACTTCGAGCGTGCAGCTCTGGCATACCCAGCCACTCAGGAGCGAAGTCCTGGGCGTACTCAGGAATGAGCCCTAAGCGGTCCTAAATAGTGGTTTGGGCGGTCTCGAGAACAGGATCTCGAGCGTACCTGGGAACGTGGATCCAGGGTAGTATCGGTTGCACTCAGAGGCAAGCTCTGAGTGGTCCCAAACACGTGGTTTGGGCAGTCTCGAGAACAGGATCTCGAGCGTGACTGAGCACGAGAGACTCAGGTAGTGTAGGATTTGGATCTTTTTGCATCTCATCGTTTCTTGGTGTTATTCGTAAGTTATTTTGCTTGCTGCATTCACCTATTCGAACTATGATTCCGTCACTACTATCGTGTACATCTGGTGCAAGTCACTTGGCTGCCATACATCCGCGACGAGGTCCTCCAAATTGAGCTAAACCCGATGTGCGAGCAGGGCGAGACTTCGTGGCTGACCCTCTCGCCGCTGATCTACTTTCATGTGGTGGAATACCACTTGCCCTGTTGGGTGATGAGGCAGTTTGGGAAGTTCCAGGCATGTACACTAGTGGTGTTCTCGACAGACATAAACCTTCATGGGTAAGGATACCTATCGCTGTGTATGTGCAGCTTTGGTAGCGCTTTTCGTGCTAACGGTTAGATTGTCCCAGTCGCAGGATGAACCGAAGGCAGAGGTACCGGCATACCGACTGGTCCGCTTATCATTGTGCCTACGTGTTGGAGTGGGTGGACCAGAGAAATCGGTCGAGGAATGCGCCCCAGATCCATCAGAGGCATGACTTCGTGAGATACCTAGAGTGGATACACGGCGTCGCGCGTCTCCAACTTTGATCGTCGATGACCGATGCGAATATAGGTGAGGGTGACTCGTCCGATGAGGACATCGTGGACAACTACGATGAGTTCACACGGACGGGCACTTAGCCGGAGAGGGCCCCTATCAACGCTTACTACATGAGAACATTCTATCCCACCACTAATTAACAATGTCACCATGCGTAAACTAATTTAATGTGTTGACCCGTTCGCAGGGAAGGCAGCTCGCCCGCATAAGCAACGAGGCTGGGAGGGTTCTCATGCTACAAGAGGGTTCGGAGGGGAGCTTCCAATGCTTCAGGGACTTTGCTGAGGTAACACACACTACGTTAAATTAATATGTTCTCCCTTGTTATTTATTTTGTTGTATTAAACTTCACTATCTTTTTGTTGGTTAACCTTGTAGTTGGTTCACCGCCAATACTGGTGAATGGCCTCAAAGATGAACTATGTGGCGGTGGTGGGATAAGTCATGCAACCTGGCCCGGCTCGGAGTGGCTCTTCGCGTGCTACAACATTGAGATCGACGACATCCGCTTCGACAGCACACTACGAGGGCCTGGAGGACGACGATGAGGCTGGCGAGGACGAGGAGGAGGGTGGCGCAAACGAGGCAGATGAGGCCGAGGAGGATGAGGAGGACATCCATTCTAGGATTCCCAACGAGATGGTCCTCGTGGACCTAGTTGGTGCACCGACCCCTGCGCAGCTGACTCAAGCCACACCACCACGCCGTAAACGGCGTGATCACGCGGACATTAGTTCGATAAACGTCATCGAGGGCACACGAGGCCAACACCCAGCAGCGAGGTTCACACCAGGGTCGGGTGCGCACCGAAAGCGCAAGTGATGAGATGAATAGGTGTATGCATGTCTGTACAGTTTATATTGAATGAAATCAGATGACTGCTGGAATTAAACTTTCTATGGCTATGTTCGAATGAAATGATTGCATGAAATGAAATTTCTGAGTTGATGGATGTTGAATGTTGAATGAAATTAGATGACTGATGGATGATTCTTATAGCATGAAATGTACAGTTCATATTGAATGAAATCAGATGACTGCTGGAATGAAACTTTATATTGCTATGTTCGAATGAAATGATTGCATGAAATGAAATTTCTGAGTTGATGGATGTTGAATGTTGAATGAAATTAAATGACTGATGGATGATTCTTATTGCATCAAGTGTTGATTGAATGAACTCAATTTGGATGGTTGCATTGAGTATTAGTTGCTACTGCCACGCCATGTATTCTGGCGTGACAAGGCAGTACTGTCACGCCGGGATAAATGGCGTGACAGGACTTGCACCAGACCACTGGTCTTTTTTCGCAATGCCTCTGGAACGACTAGAAACTTGGTGTGGCAGTATGGTTTTGCCACGCCATGTATAGTGGCGTGACAAGACAGCCCTATCACGCCGGTATAAATGGCGTGACAGAACTTACCACCAGACCACTAGTCTTTTTCTCGCAACGCCTCTGGACGGGCTAGGAATTTGGTGTGGCAGTACGGTTTTGCCACGCCATATACAGTGGCGTAACAAGACAGTCCTGTCACGCCGGGATAAATAGTGTGATAGGACTTAGCACCAGATCGCTAGCCTTTTTCGCAACGCCTTTGGAACGTCTAGAAATTAGGCGTGGCAGTATGGTTTTGCCACTCATGTATAGTGGCGTGACAAGGCAGTTCTGTCACGCCAGGATAAATGGCGTGACAAAGCAGTAATGGGGTTAGGGTCTAATGTTTGAGGTTTTTGAGGAAAGGGTTTAGGTTATGGGGTTTAGGGTTTACGATAATAGGTTATGGGGTTTAGGGTCTACGGTAACAGGTTTTGGGGTTTGTTAAGGAATAGGTTAGGGTTGGTTTTGGAATAGGTTAGGGTTTACAATTTTAGGGTTTGGGGTTTTAGGGTTTAGGTTTAGGTTTACGGTTTAGGTTTAGGCTTTAGGCTTTAGGCTTTTCAAATCGACTTGATAACCGATTTTCAGATCGACATGACAACACTATACCTCCTCAGCTTTTCAGACTGAATAGACATGACTCTGCAAAGAAAGACATGACTTCTCTCTGCAAAGCAGGACGTGACCCGACGACTTCTCTCTGCAAAGTAAGACATGACAACAGTCTGCCTCGCTAGTTTTTCCATTACTTGTTCTTCGGATAATATTGTTTCAATTCTGAGATCATGCAAATACTCAAATCAACGAAACAAGCATTAAAGTCACTTAATAAGTGCTCAAGTAATTGAACCAAGTACAAAAAGGTAATGAAATTAAACCACGTGAAATAGCACTTAAGTTTTAGGGTTTAGGGTTTTAGGTTCAGATTTACGTTTATGTTTATGTTAGGGTTTAGGCTATTAGGCTTTAGGTTTAGGTCTAGGTTTAGGTTTAGGTTAAGGTCTAGGCTATTAGGTTTAGGGTTTAGGCTTTTCAGATCGACTTGACAACTCTAACCACCTCGTCAGCTTTTCAGATCGACATGACAACACTATATCTTCACAGCTTTTCAGGCTGAAAAGACATGACTCTGCAGAGAAAGACGTGACAACACTCTACCTCGCCAGCCTTTCAGACCGAAAAGACAGCACTCTGCAAAGTAAGACATGACTTCTCTCTGCAAAGTAAGACATGACTTCTCTCTGCAAAGTAGGACGTGACCCGATGACTTCTTTGCGCAAAGTAAGACGTGACAACACTCTGCCTCGCTAACTTTTCAAATCGACATAACAACACTCTATCTCCTTAGCTTTTCAGACCAAAAAGACTAGACTCTGCATGAAATTAACCACACCATGCCAACCATCTGGCTTATAAAAGGAGGTGGAAGATATCTAGGAGAGAACACTACACAACCAAATCCAACACTACACCAGAGCTTGCTTCACTACGCTGGGATGGACAAGATGCAGAAGCAATGGGACGAGATCCATGAACAAGCAAGGATCTATTGGGCGCGGAGACGACCAAGCAAGAGCTGCTTTGTGGCTTTGGTCAAAAGAGGAGCTTGCCAGGATGACAGACTCTGTAATGGCGCCCCGTAGCAACAACCCTTGCGAGCGTTCCAGCCGGCGTTATTTGCAACACTGCTAGAGGGGGAGACGCTGCCCCTCTGTTGGTGTAGGGACACATGCAGATTCTTCAAGTCCAAGGAGTGGCTCAGCCTGGGTATGCATTACTGGGGTTGCGCGAACTACTCCTGTGACTATCCCGACCGCCGTTGGGATACGAGAAGCTATCAGCAGCCGGTAAGGACCGGTTACAGTGTGTTCCCCTACTATTTCTCTTTCAAAGTACACACTAACAACCTCTCATGTCTACCCGTAGTCCCCGGATCCGCTATGTGGCTACCGCAAATGGATCGACCTAGAGATCCACCCGCATGACCAGTGGACTCTCGACTTCGACGAGTGGGATGCAAAAAGGGCCTGCGAGATTCAGAAGGAGGAGAGCCGCAACGACGAGCAAAACAAGCGTATCCATCGGGAGACAAAATCTCATCTCGAGGCATGCAGGCGCAGGGAGCGCGAGGCTCGCGAGAGGGAGCGCGAGAAAAAGAGGAAAATGGCGGCCAAGGCCAAAGAGGCCAGCGAGGAGTTCAACGTCGAGCTCGCAGGGAAGGGAAAATGGCCCCGGTCCATGCAGTAGGTCGGACGATTCCGTACTAGTTCCCGGAAGGTCGAATTTATTTCCATTCCAAAAAGGTGCATATGTATCGTAGGAGTACTTCGGTTTGTTGCATCTTGCATGATGTTGTTTCTTATGCACGTAAGCAAACCATGTGCGTCGTGTTATTCCAAGCTTTATTATAAAGTCTATTTAAATTCACAACTTCAAATCTCACCGTCTTTTCGTATTCAATTCTTCGCGTAGCAAGGCATCCAACAACATCAAAAAAACAAGTTCTGGAAGTAGGCACGAAATAATCTACAACCACAAAGTGATGAAGAGCACTACTTATCATTCCAGTAGGATGTCTACTCATCTTTCATCAGTGGTACTGTCTAGCATATGTCCATACTTGTGCCTCATGTTGTACCACACAGTCCATATATTAGTCATTTTTTCCAAGATGTAGTATGTATCACTTCTGAGACACGGCCTAGAAAAATTGTGTGGGTGTTTATGAAGGATATATATGCTAAAGTGCTAAAGGTTATCAATCCACAAAAATATTATCGGCCCATATATGTATTTACTCTCAGTTAAAAGGATGGTGTTATATTTCGTTCACAGATAGATTCTCTATTTTTAAGTTATCGATTGTTAAATGTTACATGTACATGGTGTTATGTATCACCATAACTTCAATTATTTTTTATCTTTCAAAAGGAAATCCTTTTGTTACCATCTTACCACCAAATCCTAAGGTTCAAAATCCATAAATCAAGTCCGAACTAAATTCAACCATCAACTTAATTCAAAATTTACAAACCAACTTACCACCAAATCCTAAGGTTCGAAATCCATAAATCAAGTCCGAACTAAATTCAACCATCAGCTCAATTCAAAATTTACAAACCAACTGCAATTACATGTTGTGCCCTGTCATGCCACATATAAAAGCGTGACGGGGCAACATTGTCACGTCATGGGATCTGGCGTGACAAGGAGCGGTTGTCACGCCATTGTATCTGGCATGAGAGATACCACGCAAGCCCTTCACGTTGGCACGGCGCGCGACCGAGGGCTTGCGTGGCATGTTTTGTCACGCCGCTTCCGATGGCGTGACAAAACGGTTTGATCACACCACGTGTGGTGGCGTAGTCAAAGGGATCAGAATTGAAATTAAAGTTCGCGAGAGGTTAACTTTAAAATAAAAATTAAATAAAGATTAAATAAAAAAAATTCGTTTTTTTGGCGAATGTTATTTTCAAAATATTTTAAACAAAAAGTTATTTAATAAAAAATGTTCAAATTTCAAGCCCCGATCCCCAACCCCAACCATCATTATAGAGTGGGAGTCGTCTTTGTCTTGCGTCTGGGCATGCACGGCACGATAGGCATGACGCATGACGAACCCACAATGGCCAACACGGCGAAGCTCCCAGGGCGTGTCGTCTTTAAGCGGACACCGCCGGTGAGGCCAGCCGCAACACGTTAGCCGCCGTGCGCCCGTCGGCCGTCTTTGCACGAAAGCACGCAACACCGCAGCCGCTTCTGCTTCGGTCGAGGAACCGAGAAGCGGCGCGACATGGAGGCAAAGACGCGGGCCCGGCCGAGGGCGTCGAGTGGCGGCGACATGGAAGCAAATGAGCCACTGGCGGGGCGAAGCGTCGAGGTGACAGCGCGACGCAAAGGAAGCAGCTGCGGAAGTGTGGATCCATCTTCTCGCCGCCGCCGTCGCCGTTTTGTCTTCCACTGCCGCGTGGCGGCGATGGATTGGGGATTTGGGGGCGATTTGGTGAAGAAGACGAAGAGAGAGAGAGAGATACATGATGGCGCGCGGGACAAGCCCAACTTTATGCGCTTGATCTTTGTCGTCGGCTGAAGCGGCGCCGAGGCGGCGGTAGCCGGCCATGATGGCGATCCACTTTTGCACCGCGTCCATGACCATGACGAGGAGAAAAAAGTCGGGAGCACGCGCTTCTTGTTCTTAGCGAGGTGCCGAGGACCAAGGACCCGACCCGCTCGATTGGTGATCTACTTTTCTGTCTTTCCGTGTCGGTTTATCGGAATCAGAGCACTACTCGTTGAAGCCGCGGTGTGGCCGTGTAGGTAGGTGTTGCAATGAGCTAGACAGCTAGTGAGTAGTGACTGATGACGGGCTGAGCTAACCTCTAACTCTGCTTGTACATTGTAAATTTGCAATTAATGGCAATACTTCCTTTAATCTCTTTAAAAAATAGATGCTTTACTTATTACTAGCTAGCAGTACTAGTAATTAATGGTATTGTATGATGCATTTCATTTAGTGACTACTTTTCCTTGACCACCAAACAAGCTACCGTAGGCCTGCATAGCCATGCCATGTCTCCATCACAATAAGTGCTTTGCTTGCTAGCTAGCTAGCTGCAGCCTGCAGCTGTGCAGCATGGAGCCGGACCCGATGAAAGCCAAAAGTAACCGATGGACCAATTTCAGTAGTGAGTTGATCATGTTAGTGGTGTCATGTCACCACTCACAATATTAGCAGAATTGTTATGTTATAACTATACTATTAGTTTTTCTACTGAGTGTGAATAACTAAACTATTATTAAAGAATGAGAAAGAAAAGAAAAATGTTGAATGATGTCAAATTATGGACACTTAAAAATTAGAGGGGAAAATGAAATTTCATTAATATTTTACACACACATGGTTACTGCCTCGTTAAAAACCTTACGCCCGGTCAAGAGGTTTCCCGATAAGAAAAGAGTCACGATAACTACATTTATGCATACATATCGACTATTAGACATTGAGATAAACTAACGCATCTCGATCTCAACATCCTCTAGTTGATGTTGTTATCGCTCTTTTGCCAATTCCCAATCCTTGAGGCGGTGATTGCCTCCACCATCTTAAGCGTGAGATGACCTTCTTTCTTCAATTATTCTTCCTACCATCTTTGAGCGTAAGCTCGAAGAGACGGAGGACACCGGAACTAATAGAACATCTCGTGCGAAATGGCACAAAGACAGGAATATTAAACTTATTGTTTTCCACCAATCAAGCAAGTCTAACGCATACGCCCGAAAAGATCGGGATCCATGTTTGCAAAATCATGCTCCAAGTAGTGGTTCACTTCGGAGGTACAATTCCACTTGGGGCCGCTTTGAGGCGAGAGGGTGAAGAACTAGACTTTCCTTGACTTCTTCCACAGCGTCTTTGTCAAGCTTGTCTTGCTTTGATCGTCTGCTTTGTGAGGTCTCGATCTCGTCTTTGCCGCCAAGCTTGTCATGATACAAGCGAAAACACGAACAAACTCTTTTTTACATGTTAAAGCTTGGAGAAATCAAGGCCGAGGCACTCACCTATTCCTCCATGGCCATCTGCAAACACCTTAACTTTTTGTAGGATCCAAAATGATAGCAAAACAATATAGGTGTGAAATAGATCCAAAATATTTAACAAATTTTTCCTCCATTGCTGCAACAACATGGCCTAAAATGGGATGTTCTCTAGATTTAGCAAACTTGTCTACAATTAGCCAAATAAAATCTATAACTAAGTAAGAGGTAGGGTAGTAAATACCGGATAGAGTCTTAGTTGCTTTGTAAAAAGGTCTCAAAAACTCTCGAAAATAACTAACAATTTCCCAATGAAGGTTAGCAACTACCAACTTATCTGCATTAGCATTGATAAAAGCAGATATAAGATGTTCATACCCTTGTACCTTCTTGACATGATGTATGTTGAGTTCCACCTCACTTTCATGTCAAGACCGAATTTTCTTGGGGCCTTGTTGTTGGCTCATAATACTCTGCGAACCGGCCGCCACCATGTTGAATTTGAGAGAAGCGAAGGGCATCGCGGATATTGTTCAAATAAACGCCAATCACCTCCATCTAGTCTTGCTGCGAGGTTGAGGATGTGACATACACATCTCTCGTGGAGAACATATCCATCGATATATATCTCGCAACCTTGGGGTGAGGATGTTCATAGCCGTTGTATTCGACGATGCGTTGTCAAGAGTTATAGAAACAATTTTATTTCTAATTTGAAAATCATCAATTACCCCGAGTATGAGCTCAGCAATGGTATCTCCCGTGTGTGATTCAGTAATTAACTTAAACCCTATGACTCTTTTATTTAGCTTATACTCATCATCTAAATAATGAGCTACAACACTAATGTGGCGGTTCTCAGTGCGATGATGTCCAAATATCCTAAGTTAAAGCAAAAGAGTATTGAACTTTTAGAAAAATTTCTTTTAGTCTTGCTAGCTCTCTACTATACATCCCTAAAATATCGAGATGATGTCGTTCTCCTACTAACATGTTGGTCTTTGTGGACAAAAGCCGCGTTGGATCATTCTTTCAAATGAGCGACTTTCACCCATCCTAATTGGTTGATCCTCAGAAACAATAAATCTAGAAATTTCCTCACGAGCATTATGAGGGTTGTATGTCCAAGTACTTATAGAGCCATCAGCCTCGAAGTTGAGCTGCGTCTGGACTCCTCCACCTCGTGTGTGTGCCCCCATCTTTTTCAAGCATGCCTTGTAGTGCCGGTTCAAGTGCCCCGTCCCTCCACCTGTCTGAGCGATTAATTGAGCTTTGCAATAATTACAAGTTGCGATCTCTACCGTTTGGCCATCTCGAATTTCCTCGCTCCAGTCATATGCTTCGGCCTCAGCCCTTCGTGCTGTGGCTAGCTGCTTCTTCTTTGAGTGGACCCATCAATATTGCCATCCGTGGATGGGGTATCAATCTGGCATCTCCATCGGGTCCGGACGCGTTGGTACTCCTCGTATCCTCGTCGCATCATCCATATGGCGGTCATCCATGCCATAGTCCCCCATGCTTGGGGAAAGGCATGAGCATGGATGGGAGAGGTGGGGGGAGGAGGACTAGGGGAGCGGCGGGAGATTGAGCGGCGTGAGACTGAGCGTCTCCCTCTCCCTGCTGCTGCTTTTGTGCTACGACTTCTCGATAGCACAAGACTCTCAAAGCTCGCCGCCCTCACGCGGTTTAATGCTTGACTCCTTGGTAACATGCTTTCTATTTAATAGAGCACTAGAGCAAAAGAGAAGCTGGGTTTCGTGTGGAGAAGAAATGTGCAAGAGAGAATCACTAGAGCAAAAGAGGAGTTGAGTTTCGTGTAGAGAAGAAATGAATAACAGAGAATCAGTAGAGCAAAAGAGAAGAGCTTTGTGTGGTTAACGAATGAGCTGCAAACTTGAGTTTTTATAGGCATGTTCGCGATAGTGTCGGAGAGAAAAAATATTGCCGTTGTGTTGCCCGTTGCGTTTCCCCCTTATCATGTCTTATCATGTCAAAATAACATCCCATCGTGTCTAACGAAGAGCCGTTGCTGGTATCCGTTGCCTCTTGGTCAGGCCAGCAGAATTTTGTCTGAGCACGCTAGCTAGACTTTTTTGGCCAGTGTCTTGTTTTGTCAAATCAGCTGAGTCCATCCATGAGACCATGACCTTACGTCGGCCCATACCTACTGCAGTCTACAGTGCTGCATTGATGCTTTCGCCGAACACCCGGTCCATGAGGCCATGAGATTAATTATACTAACACGATCCCCATCTCCCATTCTCATTTCTCCCCAATCCGCCGAATCCGGTCATCACTCATCCCCATCTCGGTCTCCCCATCCCAGTGGCGTCCCGTCTCCCCATCCCATCACGTGGCCCTCCCCCCCATCTCCCCATCGCCCCGCCTGGCGTCCCACAGGCTGGACCCTCTCTCCCCCATCTCCCACCCACTCTTCTGGCCTTGCCCAGCCGCCCAGCGTCCCCATCTCCCCACCCGCGTCCCCTGGACCCCCTCTCCCAGCGCCTCCCCTCTCCCCATCGCCGCCCGAGGTCTCAAGGCAGTGCAGACGCTGAGACGGGGGCTTAACCTGCCAGCGTCTGTGTGACAGCGTCGCGTCTTGAGGAGTTCTTGTGGCCTTGGCGGGCAAGGTTAGGCGAGCCTCAAACCCAGCTCGAGCAGGCGTGGGCGGCGAGTGGGGCTCTTAGGCGTGGCGGGGCCATGGCAGCAGTGCCGGCGGCTGGTGATGGGCGCGTCGGCAACTTCTCCTCGCTTGATTTCGTTGGATCTGTTTGATTTTCTTTTCTTGAAAATGGTACTCGGTTTTGTGATTTGTATATGCGTAATCGCAAAAAAGCGTATATCGTAGTTTGATCTTTGGAGTACATTAGTTAAATCGTGGGTTTTGTTCTTGTAATCTTGTTCATGTCATGACCGGCGGGGTTGCGACGCAGACGAGGGCTTAACGCGTCGTCGGCGGCGTGCCGATCGTCTTGCGGGCGGCCCGAGCACAGTCCAACTCTCCGGACCATGCCGTGCCGCTCGTCGTGCCCCGTCCTCAGGCCCGGCACAGCCCTGCCGTCCATACCGTGCCGGCCCGGCCCATCACGTGGCGTGCTGTGCCGTGCCGATCGGGCTTCATGCCGGCCCAGAAAAGCCCGGCGCAAGTCACAGGTCTAGTCAGTATCAACAGAGTGCGGCACGCACGACGGCGTTCTCCGCCGGCGAGATACACCCCCGCTTCCCTCTCCGCAACTCTCACTCCCATCGCCGACCCCACCATTCAGGCGCACAAGCCATCCCGTCAGAGACGCCGCCGCCGGTGTTTGCGCCCCCACACTGCCCGCGCCGCCGCCATCGCTGGATCGCCCGCGGCGGCTCCTTCTAGTTATACCAATGCGTCTACCTCCTCCTCGGCCCGATCCCTGAGGTACCGCGGTTCCCTATAAATGGAAGCACCATTTGCTTCATGTTATGCATTCTCGATCATCAAATACACAAAATTTTTCATCAAGGAACTAAGTATTCTCGGTCTCGTCATGAATATATGATGGTATATCGTGCTGTGCCTGTGCCTGTACAGATGTTACAGTGCATTTGATACTACCGTGCACATCATTTCGAAACTTTTGCTATAGAAACGCCGTTCGAGTTGAGTGCTGATGATTTGGATCCTAGGGTGCCATCCTGGTCGGATTCTGGTTGTTATGTTGATTTAATATTCGGTGAGGAGTGAGGGGAGAACATGATTTTGGATGTACCTTTTTTCCATTACACTTAGATGCCCATTGTTGAGGTGCACCTCATTTATAGTGCTCATTGTGTAATTTTGTTTCGTATCACATTGAGTAGTTGGATTTTGATCGATGTAGAAACATTTGGACTAGGGATAAAGGACTAGAATGGGTCAAGTTGGCAGCAAACCCATCCCAAAAAACAATAATATTCTCATTGTGCTAAAGTGATGAAAGAAGAGATTTTGTTACATTTTCTTCGGTTGTCCATTCTAGAAAGCATCTTATTCTGTATGCCCACTATTCTATATAAGAGTGGGCACTTTGGGTATCACAATTCAACTCGTAAGTAGAATTGCATAATTCTCTGTGTAAAAACTGCGAGCAATTTTTTTGGTTACATTGAATTTATTTGTGGTTCGCATCAATGCAGATGGTACGCCGCATATGGAGACCTAACAGATGAGGAGGAGGAGGTGTCAAGGAACTAGAAGTTGGAGGAGCTAAAAAAGGACATTAGTGGGCTTGAGTTTGAGATTTCTGAGCTCTTTATAGAACAGATACTGAGGATGATACAAGCACGGGGCCATGTGATTCAGTGGAGGTTTGCCTCCTTGCAAGAAAATGATATTTTTTTCCATTACCATTACCATTGGTTCTGCTGTTGGTTCGAATCAATTTATTCAGATCATAAGAAGCATAATTTTCCTGAATAATGATATGCTAAATTGCTAATTGATCAACAGCACTCCCTATGCTAAATTGCTAATTGATCAACAGCACTCCCTAGTGAAGGAAATGGTTTAACTTTAATACGGGCGTAGTATAGAAGTCATAAACTGCTCTCACACATATTGCCATGAAATTAAATGGTCTCTTTTCAATGTTGTGTGGATGAAGGGAACATTGAAGCGGCACTTACTGTTGGTTTTGCTCCCAGAGGTTATGAATATGTATCAAATTGTGAAATTTCTGGGTTTCCATAGAATGTTAGTGTTGCTGCCAGAGGTTTTGCTTCCGTAAGCTAAAATGTCCCATTAGTAATTGCTTTGGAGGTCTTTGGTAAGTCCGCGCCATAATGAAAAATTTCCACCTCATCATCACATGCACACATTTTTGTATGGCATTCCATCAAGAAATTAGGTATTCTTGATCTCTTCATGTATATATGATGAAAGACAATGGTTTTGGGGAAATTGTGAATGAATTAATGGGAGCAAAGGCTCGAGTACATATAGGCGAGGATGTTCACGGAATAGGAAATAACCCTATCTCGAGAAGATCCTTGCCTATTATAACTAACTAACCAAACCGGGGGGCGCACAAGGCAACATGCTGCAAACAAGACCACCCTAAACAAGGGGTCTGCCTAACATAGCAAGGGCCCTGCCTAGTATAGCACACGCTAACACCCCCCCGCAGTCGAATCGTCAGCCACTGCACACGTTGAGACTGGTCCTGAATTCTGTAAAAATGGTGGAAGGTAGGCCCTTGGTGAAGACGTCCGCATACTGTGATGTAGTAGGCACATGTAGGGCCTTGAAACGACACACGTGACAACTTCGTTCTCGGACAAAATGGAGGTCAATCTCGATGTGCTTGGTGCGTTGATCTTTGGATGGGGTTGGAAGACATGTAGACGCGGCGATGTTGTGCAATACACCGGCGTAGCTTCATGGGAGGGCGTGAAGCTCGGGAGGAGGCTGGCGCGACCGAGTAGCCTCGGCAACTCCATTAGCCATCTGCGCGATACTCGGCTTCAAAGATGGACCGAGGCGGTGTTCGGCGTTTGGATGACCGGGAGGCGAGGCGTCGCCGAGGAACCAAACATAGCCCGAGGTGGACTTGCGGCGTGTCGGGACAACCAAATTTAATCGACATCGATGTAGACCACAAGATCCGTCGGCGAGGATGGTCGCGACATAAGACCCATGTCAAGAGTGCCACGAATGTACCAAGAATCCGCTTGTCGCGAAGGTGTGGCTCCACGGGATCATGCATGTGAAGGCATACTTCTTTGCCTGGCGTGGCGATGTCTGGCGAGTGAAGGTCGACCATTGCAAAACACCGGCGAGCTGCGGAAGTCGAGACATCGGAGACTGGGCACCATCTGCGGCCGCAACCTTGAAATTTGGTGTCCATGGCGTCAAGCACGGTTTGCACTTTCGGACATCTTGCGTAGCGATCAAGGAGCTCCATCATGTCTTTATACGAGAAAGAAGAAGACCATCGCCGAGCGCGAACATGCATCACGAGGAAGTGGTGCGACTTAAAGGGTCCTTCATGGAGAACTCTGTTGCGGGGCGAAATGATCCAATGGCGGAGTGTTGATGAAGAGGCCGTAAGGGCGATGTCATCGACATAAAATGCTTGAATATGCGAGGTCGGATCATGACGGTAGGCGAAGCGGCGTGTCGACTTGGCCTCCACGAAACCAAGGGAAGTCGGATCGTGGCGATCTGGTGAACCACGAGGGCCTGCTTCAACCCGTAGAGATTTGTTGGGCGACAAATAAAATCTGGGTGGCGGGATCCTCGGCCGAACAGTTGTCTGCTTGATGCTTGTCTCTGAGAGGGTGCCATGTAGGAACGCATTCTTCACATCAAGTTGGTGCGGGCGATGGCGAGAGAGCGAGAGAATCTTGTCGCGGATTGTGGTAGCTTCACCACCGGGTGAACGTCTCGAAAAATCCACGCCCGGTATTTGGGTGAAACCGAAGAACCCAATAGCGCCTTGTACCGCTCCAAGGTCCCGTCAGCATGGAACTTATGCTTGAAGATCCATTTGCCCGTCACGACATTGGCATGTGGCGGACGGGGCACAAGATCCCAAGTGTGGTTTCTGCGAAGAAGCGGCGTGTTAAATCTTCCATTGCGACCACGCCACTTCGGGTCGGCGAGGGCGCTGCGATAGGTCTTGACCTTTGGAGACAGGCCGCGACATGGAAGAGCGCCGAACGCGAACCCGCTCTTAAGCGTAGTCGCCATAGAGTCTTCGGTTAGTCCTTGGTGGGCAACAGCACTCTTGGGAAGTACCCTTGGCGGAGCGGTTTGTCTTGATAGCGAAGGTGGTGCGAGCGTGGCGGGCGGGCATTCGGCGTCGTGAAGCGTTAGTGATGACACGCTCGGGAAGAGGCGGGAAGCAGTGGCGGCCTGAGCGGGGGCGCAGCGGCGATGATGGCGTGGCAGCGTGGCGGCACGGGAAAAAAGGCGTCTGTCTTGCATGTGTGTGCCGGTGTAGGGGGAGGAGGCAGCGTGGGCGCGGTGGCGGCGCGGCGTTAAGGCAGCGCGTGGCGCGAAGTGAAAGCGAAAGTAGGGGCAGCGTGGCGCGAGGATGGTCTTGGGGTCCCGGGGGCGTCGTCGAGAAGCGTAAGCGCAGGGTCCTGGCGCGCGACCACGAGTGGTGAGACACTGCGGGCGCCAAGACACCGGGTCGGCGGGATGTGTTCTGCGAGCAAAAACTTGTCGCGATGGACCAATAGGAGCAGCCTGGCGTCGAGTATCAAGAAACTTCGAAGCGGCGGGAGGTGGGGTCCATCGCGATCGACAAGCGGAAGGTAGTTTCATCGAAGATAACATGCCTTGAGATGATGATGCGATTGGAGGAGAGGTCAAGACAGCGGTATCCTTTATGATGGTGAGAATAGCCAAGGAAGACACATAGGACAGACCTAGGGGCGAGTTTGTGAGGAGCTGTGGCAGACTGGTTCGGATAACACTTGCAGCCAAAAACCCGTAGATGATCATACGCCGGTGGTGTGCCATATAGAGCAAGATGCGGCGTAGAGAAAGCGAGGGTCTTGGTGGGCAAGATGTTAAGCAGAGCCGTCGCGGTGGAGAGCGCCTCAATCCAGTAAGAGGGGGGCATGGAGGCTTGGAACAGCAGGGAGCGAACAACATTATTGATCGATCGAATGATGCGTTCAGCTTTACCGTTCTGTGCCGAGGTGTAAGGGCAGGACATGCGAAGATGTATGCCCCGGGTGAGGAAGAAAGTCTGGTATTTGGGTTGTCAAACTTCGCGCCTGTCGCATGAAACGACCTTCACGGTGGCGCGGCGGGTGGGCGTAGGCAATGAAGTTGGCGGCGTCTTTGAAAGTGTCGATTTAACACGTAGAGGAAAAGTCCACAGATAGTGCGTGCAATCATCAAGAATGACCAAATAATATTTATAATCGGACACACCGGCGGCCGGGGATGTCGAAGATCACAATGTATAAGATCAAACTTATTAGGCGCATGAGATGCGGGCGCATGGAAGAACAGCGAGCGTGGCGCCCTAAGCCGACAAGCATGACATAAATCGGAGCAATCCTCTATATGAAAGGAAACACTAGGCATAAGCTTCGACAGAGCTTCATGGCGGGGGTGACCGAGGCAGCGATGCCACAAGGGGAGGCGACCTTGGCGACAAGAGGCTGTCTTTGGAGAGAGGCGCCAAAGTCTGAGGGCCGGAGCTATTGCACTGACGATCTCGTTCGAGTTTGCAGATCCTTCACAGAACAACCAAAGAGGTCAAACTCAACAGAGCAATTGTTATCGATAGTAAATCGGCGAATCGAGATGAGATTCTTAATAATTTGTGGAGACACAAGGACATTATTAAGAAATAAAGAATGAGGTAATTGATGAGAGCGATTACCAACTACGGGAAGCATGGAACCGTTACGACAACAATGGATGAATGAGTAGGATCTGCGAGAAAAAATATGTGAAAGATTCTTTGGAAGAGGATGTCATGTGAGAAGTAGCTTTGAGTCAAAGGTCCACTCGGCGGACGGGCCGATTCAGCGTTGCCGTCTTTGGCGGAGGCGATGTTGAGTGTCGGGAGGCGCGACCGGCCATGGGGTTGTAGTACCACAGTGGCGCCCGATGGCCGGCCCTCCTCGTCAGCCGAGAACCGCAGTGGCTGCTTCTTCTTGCAACAGCGTCTTCTTGGAAACAGGCGAGAATCGGCGCCCGATGGGGGCAGCGGCGAGCCACATGTGGATAGTGCCGTCCACGGGTTGTAAACCAGACGGCGAGGCGCAGCGGTGGCCTGCGATCTTAGCGCCAGATCTGCTGCGGTGGCCGGCCGGTTTCTTCTTCTTGCCGCCCGTCGGTGGCGGCCGCCGTTAAGCGACCCTCGCCGCCACAGCCGCGCGCTTCTGGCATTTGTTATTCTTAGCCGTTCGTGGCGGCCCCCCGAGTTAGAACCGGGCTGCGTAGGGGCGGTTGTGAGACTTAGTGGTGGCGGCGAGGGCGCGGGAAAAAGGTCAGCGATACTCGGTGAGCTCCTCGAGGTGAGGTCGTCCGCGCTGTCGAGAAGGAGGAAGGGCGGCGGCGCGACGAAGCGCCGACGTGGGTGAAGCGCTCGTTGAGGCCTCGGATCACGTTGAGGACGAGGGTGCGGTCGGTGACGACTTCCCCGAGGGCGGTGAGATCGTCGGCCATCTTCTTGAGGCGGCGGCAGTACTCGGCGACGGAGAGGTCGCCCTGGACGAAGTTGCGGAACCGTGTCTCGAGCTGGATGGCGCGTATCTCCGATTCTTAGGAACCGAGACTCAGCGGCGAATAGCGTCCTGGCGGTGGAGCCACAGGAGAGATGATCTCGGTGAGATCGTCGGAGAAGATGCCGAGGATCGAGATTGGACCACGCATCCATCCGCTCCCGATCCGTGAGGGGCCGGGTTGTTGAGGCGTCGTGATCTGGAGGGAGAACTTGCCGAAGTCGGCGAGAATTAGTCACGCCAGGCGATTGTAGTTACGAGTCGGCGTCGAGAACGATGGAGATGAGGTTGCGGATGTTGGAGACGGCGACCGCCGGCGTGAAGGTTCGGAGGGCCGCGGCCTCTGGAGGCTTATCGCGGTGTCTGCGAATCGGCCGTCTTCTTCTGCGGTGCGGCCGCCGGCGGGAAAGGTTGGGAGGTGGCGATTGGGCGGCGGCGTCGCGCGCGCTCCTTGGCCGCGCGTTCATAAGCGGCGTTAAGCGAGGCGATAAGCGGCGTCGCGGAACTGCGGCGGCATTGCTTCGCTTCGTCGGCCTCGATCGCCTGAGCAAGGGCGAATCGTGCATCTCACAGTGCTTTGCGTGGCGGGCGTTAGCCTTCTCGGGGCCGCCAGCGGGCAAGCTCGTCTGTTAGACGGAGGAGGCGAGAGGGACAGACGGATCGGTGAGCGCCGTCGCCGTTCTTCCGAGGTCACCGCCTTAGGCGACTTCGGGAACCATGTCGCTGAGGAGGAGAGACGCCGCTTCGGCGGAAGCCGCAGCCTTGCCAGAGACTGCGAGGCCGGCAGCTAGGTGTGAGCGAGGAAATCCGAGGAGAATCCGGACTCGTGATACCATGAAAGACAATGGTTTTGGGGAAATTGTGAATGAATTAATGGGAGCAAAGGCTCGAGTACATATAGGCAGGGATGTTCACGGGAATAGGAAATAACCCTATCTGAGAAGATCCTTGCCTATTATAACCAACTAACCAAACCAGGGGGAGGCGCACAAGGCAACATGCCTGTGCAGCCGCACCACCCTAAACCCAAGGGTCCTGCCTAACATAGCAAGGGCCCTGCCTAGTATAGCACACGCTAACATATGACGGTAGTTACAGCTATATATGGTGCTGCATATACAGATATTACAGTGCAGTCGATACTATAGTGCACATTATTTCGAAATTTCACTATAGAAAGACCATGCAATGGTCTGCAGTCTCTATTTTATCCCTTAAGAAATTTCGGGCCTGAATCTTCTTCCACCAGAGCCTGCTTCCCTTTGACAGTTGAAATATGTGGCAGCCACAATGTCCAGATGGTATTGACATGCAAAGCTCCTGCAATTGAAGTTGTGTCGCATGTCTGGTGCAAAAACTGCCCCCCTGCCAAGTTGCCGGAACAGCACAAATACCATGCGGTGGATGCCAGATCTGGGTTCTGGTCTTTCATACAACACAAGTTCCTGACCTGCAAGAGGGCTCTTATATTATCTAAACTTAAAAGTGTAGTGGTGCTTTTGGAATGGCAGAAACATTTTCACTTTCTATAGTATAGTCTGTAGATTTTTCTTCTGTTCTAGGGAAATCATCAAATCAAAGTAATCTATACAGGGTCTGTTTGCCTAACTTAGGCTTATTAAATAAGTCGACCTATTGAGCTTATAGTTTATAATCCAAATAAGCTAGATTTTCCAATAAATTCTGAAAGGCTGTTTGACTGAATGTAGCTTCTAGGCCTTTTCAATCTTTTATGCTCCGTAAGTCACCCTCCCCTCCCTAAGCAACTTGTGCTTTTGGAAGCCGGTCTTAGCTTATACTAAAGGCACACAAAAATAATTAGGTGTTTGGCCTTAGCAATATTTATCTTATGTTTTTAAGCCCTGTAAACCTATGCTTAAGCTAGGCCAAATAGGTCCTGCAGCGATGCCATTATCGCATTGTTAGTATGCGCTATAGAGCAATGTTCAACAATAATTATTATTTATTACCAGATGCTTGACAAATCGGATGAATATAAAAACACACATCACATTTCACATGTGACTTTTTAGCATAGAATTTGAAAGAAGAGCTCAGTAAACACACCATGCCAAATATCTGTAGCCAAGTATCAAAGAACCGTTACCGAGCAAAATCCCGTTCGGAGCTCGGTAACGGTTCCCGGCCGGTAACTAGAAATACCGGTAGAAAACTGGATAAAATTCGTAAACCAAAATTTGAATTCAGTTTTGTGGAGACCGGTAACTGGAAAAACCAGCTGGAAAAACCGGAAAAATCGGAAAAAAAGAGAATGGGTAATTAGCAATTGTAAAGTGTTTAATGAAAGTAACAATCCTCCAAGAGTTTAATGAAGTAGCAATTGCATACATATATGTTAATCGGAAACAATATACACATATCTGATTTGACACTTTGGTGGAATTCAACCTATATTTTGGTTTGGAGGAATGCAACAAGACATAAAACTATCACATCAAATGCGTACCTTCGAGATTTCCATCTTTTCATCCAAATAAGACTATACAATATCATACTCAACAATCGTATTAGTCTCACATTTAGATTTGTCATTAATCACTAAAACCAATTTGATGGAGCTTGAACTTACAACAAGTTCATCCGGCTGACTATTTGATTCATATTTGTAGGAACATATGTTGGAATACTTCATTTCACGATCTCTCCATTATTCCTTATTTGATCTTGGTACCAAAATTTAACAAGCTGAACAAATAGACAAATAGCTACTATCCTAGAAAGGTGGCTCCATATAGTCACAAATTCACATCCAGTGCTATCAAAGCATAAAAAAACAACCAAGTGAAAGATAACAACTGAAAAAAAACATGTTTCGATACTTAATCTAGTACAAAAAGGTCTAAACCAACCTAGGAATAACATTATGCAGTAAAAAATTCAAATCCAAGTTTGAAAATTTTTCGACCGGTATTTTTCTCCTGGGACCGGGCGGTAAATCCGGTTACCGGCGGTAACCGGCCGGGTTTTTTTCCCTGCCTAGCTGATCATCGTTAGACTAAAAAAGGTGGGTATCGCTATTAAGCTAGAAAAGGTGTGAAGTGAGTAATCCGCTTATATGAAAATTAGTCTTGTTTTGCTTGATAGGTTCACGAATCCTTTTGTTTTGGATAATACTTCCTCCAGTCACAAAAGGAAATCGTTTTGGGTAACGTGCAGTCAAACTTTATAAACTTTGGCTATCAATATCTTAGGCTCTATAAATATATTACTCTCTTCGTTCCTTTTTACTTGACGTCCTAGAATCCATGCTGTCAAACATTCTAAAGTTTGACCACCAATATGTTTAAAACTATCTAGATTAGTTACATAAAAACTATATCATTAGATTTGTCGTTAAAAATACTTTCATAATATTATAATTTTATTAGTATATCTTAGTGTAAATGTATAAAAAGTAACAGTTAAAGTCGTATCTCGGAGACCGTAAAAAGTCAAAACATCAAGTAAAAAAGAACGGAGGGAGTACAATAGAAATGAATGGTCAAAGTTGCATTTTGAAGACCGTGTCGATGTTCAAAATGACTTCCTTTTGTGATGGGGGGAGTAGGTTTACTGGTAGTTTGTGTCTTAAGGTAGGTTCTCTTCTGTTACATTGTTAATGTCGTAGTTTCAAGGTTTTTGTTCGGTTGCGTTGTTTATGTTGTTTTCAAGGATGACTGTTGACCTACGAATAAGTGAGAAAGTCGGAGAGTCGGTAAAACATATTTACTTG
The DNA here is from genome assembly GCA_036346405.1 of Phyllostachys edulis. NCBI lineage: Eukaryota > Viridiplantae > Streptophyta > Magnoliopsida > Poales > Poaceae > Phyllostachys > Phyllostachys edulis. The sequence goes on from CM070546.1 coordinate 35,690,031, forward strand.
AGTTTAGAATATGAATTGTGGTTCTTAAATTATTTAACATTATTTAAGAGATCAGAGTGTTAAAATTTCCTGTACATGCTAGAGATAATCTAGATGTGGATTAAATTTAAGTTTATCTGTATCTTCCTCTCTGAGAGTTGATTTAACTGTTTCATGTATTTATGCGTTTTGTGTCTTGTGGGCGTCAAGCGCTTCTTCAGGAAAGTTGGCTTCTTTATAGATAGCCAAGTTTATTTATATGATTAGCTAAATCATGTAGCATTCTTTTTTGGGCCCATAGTTCATTGTAACAACTAACAAGTGGTAGATCAGTTAAGTTCCAAAAAAAAGAGTGATATGTCATGTGGGGCAAGACATTCTCCCGTAGAGCTAAAAAGGCAAGTCCATCAAGCCAGGAAAGTGGCTAAAATGGGCGCTGTAGAGGAATAATAGCGCATCATTAGGCTGGTGCTATTTGTAGTAAGCTATTAAGGAATGATTGAGAGTGATTTGAGGGGAATTGGTTGGCGAGATGGCTATGTAAGCCGCAGGGCACCACGAGAATAATCAAGCAATGAAGTTATCTTTTCCCTATCTCTACTCTCTCTAGCAAAATAGGGAGCCGAGGGGCAAAACCTCGCTCCACCTCTACCAGCGGCTACGCTCTGCGTAGTCAGGGTCCTCCACCTCCAGCACCTCCATTGCCCCACGGTGGGCGTCATAACACCTTGGTATCAGGTTCCAGCCGATCCTCATCATCCACCCCACCGCTACACCCCACCACACCCACGCAATCAACCGTTGCCTCTGTGACGTCCACCATGGCAGCGCCGTCCCCAGCTGATCTCGCGGCCCTCCTCCAGACCCTGGTTGAGACCGTGGAAACTCTGAAGACGTCCGTCGCCGAGCTCCAACAGGAGCGCCGCTCTGACTCCTCTGCGTCGGGCGCGAAGACCCTGGTCATTGGCGAGCACCACCATGACCGGCCTCCTCGCTTCCAGAAGATGGATTTTCCGAAGTACGATGGTAAGACTGATCCACTAGCCTTTATCAACCGGTGTGAATCTTATTTCCATCAGCAGCGCATCATCGAGGAAGAAACAGTCTGGATGGCCTCGTACAACCTGGAGGACATTGCCCAGCTATGGTTCATCCAGGTGCAACAAGATGAGGGCACCCCTCCGTGGCGGCGTTTCACCGAACTCCTGAACCTGAGGTTCGGTCCTCCTCTGCGGTCCAACCCATTGGGTGAATCGCCTTTGCAAGCGTCTGGGCTCGATGGTCGACTACGAGACCGCTTCGAGCCCTTCTTCTTCCGCGGGACGCCTCCGGAGGAGGCCCAACGTCCCAACTCTTCACCGCCGGCCTCCAACCACCACTGAGCCTCGACGTGGAAGTCCATAATCCGCAGTCCCTGTCGGTCGCCATGAGCCTCGCCAGGAAGCTGGAACTCCGGGAACACCTGGCCGCGCCTGCCGCTCAACCACAGACCTGAGCGGGGGCTGCTTGCCCAAGCCACGCGCCTCGGGCGCTTCCAGCTCCGCCGCGACACCAACCGCCACCATTACCGTCGAGGGCCGCCCCGTCAAGAAACTTTCCCAGTGCCGAGATGGAGGAACAGCGGCTGTTAGTCATCATGGATTCTTGCACTTGGTGATAGCAAGATCCTTACTCTCATCGGAGGATGACACTTGGAGATGGGGCAATTTTCTTTGTTTATTTCTCACATTAACGCCATACCAACTTTGAGGGTTGGGGATACAAATTATAGGTTGTTAACCAGCCAAGCATATCTTGAGATGCTAGTCTAAGATCTTTGTCCTAGATGCTAGTCAAAAAGCTGTCCTAGATGCTAGTCAAAAGGCGCCAAGCATATGCTAGTCAAAAGCTATCCTAAAGAGATCTTTGTCCTTGAAGGGCAAAAAAACCAACACAAAAGAGACTTATCCATCACTCTCCCCTAAGTCTTGTGTGTCTCCTTGTGAGAATCTGAGCCATCCCGATCTGGCCTTGAAGCTCTGGAACTTGATCCGCCAAGAGACTTGGTCGAGGTCATGAAATGTCTTGGGTGTTGATGTAGTTGGCGGGCGCTCCTTCATCGAGCGACCGATGAAGTGATACCTCACCGGATGTGCTTCTGCGCTCATGGAAGACAGGGTTCTTCGCCAAGGCCAAGGCGGACTTGCTTTGTCCACCCTGAGCTCCACTGCCTCTGCGTCTCTGCCAAGGAGATCGCCAAGCAGCCGTGCCAGCCACAGAGCCTGAGTAGAAGCGGTAGTGGCTGCAATGTACTCTGCTTCGCAGCTAGACAAAGCCACTCACTGCTTGCTTGACCATTGCCACCGATCGGACACTTGCCGAAATCTGATATCCGTGGTGCTCTTGCTCGTGTCGATGTCGCCGGCGTGGTCGCTGTACCGATAAGTCTTGTGGGCACCTTAGGTAGTGCAAGCCGTGGTCGGAGGTGCCCGCGACGTAGCGGAGGATCCTTTACTGACTTCTTTGGTGCTCCGTCGTCGGTCATTTGCATGAACCGGTGGCGACGAGCCGACGGCGAACGCCAAGTCCGTCGGCGTGTGGACAAGGTAGCGAAGGTCGCCCACAATCGCCGTCTTGCGTCGCGTCCACCTCCTCCGCCGTACTCTCACGACTTAGCCCGACCTCTCCTCCATAGGAGTGTGGGCTGGGTTGCGTCGGTGAGGCCGCCAGCTCCGATGCGCTTGGGTAAGCGATCTGGCGAAGAGATCTGGAGCTGTCTGGTGGACCTCGATCGAGGTAGAAAGAGAGGGGCCCGAGGTCGCTCATCCGGAAGGTGGCCTTCATCTCCGCCTTGAGCGCCTCGATCTCCTTCTCCTTGGTACCGTGATCACAAGGTCGTCGGCGTGAAGCGCTATCGCCAGGCATTGCCTCCCTTGCCCCGCCGAGACCGCTGACCTCGTGGCCTTCTTTGGAATCCCATTTGCTTGAGGTGGAGTCGGCTTGGCGTTCAAGCTCATGGTGCTGCCGCCAAGCCGTGAGGGCCTTCGCAGAGCGGAGGACCTGCTTTCTTTCTTGGGGATGATGAATCCGGCGGTGGCAGACGTAGACCTCCTCCTTCAAGTCGCCGATTGAGGAAGCGGACTTGACGTCCATGTGATGGGCCTTTGACCCTCTGAGCTACGAGGGCGAGGAGGAGGCCGCGGACTCCATCCGGTGCAGCAGCGCCAAGGCATCGTCGAAGTCGACTCCCTCCTGTTGGACGAAGCCTCGTGCCACGAGACGCGCCTTGTGCTTGATCACCTCTCCAGCCTCGTTTTTCTTGAGCTTGAAGACCCACTTGAGAGAGATGGCGTGGTGGCCGTCTGGAAGATCGGCCAGGCTCCACGTCTTGTTTCGCTCGACGGCGTCCATCTCCTCCTGCATCGCGGCACGCCATGCCGCGTTTCTCTCCGCCTCGGCGAAGAGCGAGGCTTCGCCGTAAATCTGTCGCGAGTGCGGCTACTGCCTCGAATCGCGCTGCGCCGATTCGAGACCGCCGCTCACCGAGGAGGTCGTCCATGGTACGGTAGCGCAGAGGCTCGCCGCCGTGGTAGCGTCGTCGCGATCTCGTCGTTAGACGGAGTGGCGAACTCCACCGTGTCTTTGCTCGTCGTGGGCAAATGCCGGTCTTGAAACTGAAGGAGTAAGCGCGGTGTGGGAGAAACAGCGTGGCGGTGGTCTTGGCGGTGGACTCATGCGAGCTGTGGGTTTGCCGGAGCCGTGGTGGCGGTGGTGAAGGACTCATGGGAGGTGGTGGCGAACGAGGTGGTGGGGTAGGCGAGCTCGGTGAAGGCAGCTGTTAGCTCCCCGCCTCCTCGAAGTGGGCGTAGTCGACAACGAAATCGCCGGTCGTCGGTCGGCCGTCATCCACCAACTTGTCCCGTCGCCCAGCCGCCGTCGAACACGGCGTCCGCGCGTGATCTTGCCGCGCCGTGTCGTGGATCGAGGACGCGGTAGGCCTTGGCGCCCTCGCGTGGCCGATGAAGACTCTGGCGTGCTCGGTCGTCGAGCTTGCCGGCGTGGTTGAGCTCCTTGACGAAGGCGAGCGGCCAAGACACGACGAGGTGGCTCACGCGAGCTTGCGCGTGCGGGCCTCGTATGGCGTCTTGCGTCGAGGGCCTTGGTGAGCGGTTAAGCAAGTGAGCAGCGGTCATCAACGCCTCACCCCAATAGAATGCTGGCATCCTCTCTGCTGAGGAGGCGCGGGCGGTAGCCACCGTCTGTTCTGCGGCGCTTCGGCAGCGCCGTTCTGCTGCGGGGTGTCTGGCGGAGAAGTGACGATGGATCCCTCGTTGGCGCGATCGCCGCAAACTCGCCGCCGTGAACTCACCGCCGTTGTCCGTCGTAGGACGGACTTGCGGCTTGCGCGCTCGCCTCCGCGGCAGACTTGAAGCCACTTGATGGCGTCGCCATGCGCCGCTTTGACGTCGGCGGGGACAGCCCACATGTGGCGGGACACGTCGTCGGCGAGGAGGAGGAAATAGCGCCGGCCTCGGTGTAGCCGGTGTCCGCAGGGCCCCGAGAGGTCACCGTGTCTGAGCTCCAGCTTCTCCTTGGCGCGAAGCTTCGCTGGCGAGGAAGAAGCCGCCGCGGCTTGGTGAGGGCAGTGTCGCAGAAGCGCTCCACGTGGTCGGCGTCGCGGCATGCCCGCACCATCTCCTTCTTCCGAAAGTGTCTCGGGGCCTCAAAGTTGAGGTGCCCAAAGCGCTCGTGCCACCTCCAAACGTCGTCGTCGCGGCGGTCAGCAAGACAAAGAGGTTGCGCCACTGCAGCGTGAAGGGCGTAAGGCGGTTGCTCTGTTGACCTTGACGAGGCCGGCGACTATGATCCCGGATCTTGCGACACCGCGGCTCAATCTCCGCGCGATCCGTTCTCATCCAGTGTCCCAAGCCGATGATGGAGTTCCTCAGCGGGGATGTAGTGAACACCGTGGCGGCCGGTGCTCGCCCGATCTTGGCGGCGAAAGACAACGAGCCGCGCCCTTGATCTCCTGGCGGGGCGTCGCCCGAACTTGCGGTGCCTCGAGCGCTGAGTCGAGCTCGGAGAAGAACTCCGCCGCCCGGTCATGTGGTGGGTGGCGCGGTGTCGAGCACCACCGTCGGTCTTGTCGTTGCGGGAATCGTCGCCGAGGAGGGCGTGTGCTTTGGCTCGTCAAAGTGGAGGAGAGCTGCGGCGGTGCGTGCGCCGAGGTAGTTCGATGCTCGTATGAGCAATGAACGAGCCATTGCTCCTCCTCCTCCGCCGCTTGTGACGTGGGCTGGCAGCGTCGTGGTATCGACAATCCTTAGCCCAATGACCGAGCTTGCGCGCGGATTGTAGCAAGAGTCGTCTCGTGTCGGCTTTTGCTTGCCCAGCGCCGCCACTGGCGCCTCCACGGTCATCACCCTCGCACGTCCTCGCGCCCTGCTGGCGTCTTTACGCTTGCCGCGCTGCCGCTGTCGTGGAAGAAGGCTCCCTTCTTCCTGTCACCTTGGCCGTGACCATCGCTTCTCCAGTGAGAGGAGCTTCCGCCAATGGTGACGGGTCCCGAGAGACGCCGTGGCTCATCAGCTATCCAACGACCTTGAGGCGACCGCGCCTCCTCGATCGTCATCGTGGAGAGGTCAGCAGAGACTTCGATCGGCGAGCCATCCGCTTGTACTTCTCGGGGGCGCGGTGAAGAAGCTTCTCCACGCTCTCTCCTCGCCGTAGGTGTTGTCGCCGAGCCGCACCAACCACGCAACAGAGTGTTGAGGCGGAGAGCAAAGTCATCAACGTCCTCACACGGCTTGAAGGCCGATTCTCCCACTCCTTGCGTAGTGCGCAATGTAGACTTGCGGGCGCGATCCGCCGGCGCGTCTTTGCGGCGATGGCGTCCCAAAGCCTCTTTGGTAGTCCGCTTGTTGGTAGCGAAGCGCATCTCGGGCGGGGCTGCGGCGATGAGAGCATCCGGCGCGTCGATCTGGGTCGTGGTCGGCGTCTCCGTCTGGATTGCATCCCACATATGCCGCGCTGGAGCTTTACCCTCATCACCGCACCCGCTCGGCGTAGTTGGTCTTGGTGAGGTAGGCCACCGCCGCCGGGGCGATGTCCTGACGACATACTGGTACTCGTGGTGACCATGGTACCGAACCGGGAGAAACGCGTCGCTGTGAAGGCGCGCTCTCCGTTGACTTTATCTGCCGCGCGCGTCGCGTCTCCTCCAGAGCGCCGCCCGTGCGTCCGCCTGTCTGGTGCCGCCGCGCTCGTGGGCGTCTTGCGGTTGCCCATCGCTGCTTCGCCCTCGCTGCCTCCCTCTCCAATGACTCAAGGTCCGCGTCGGTATTGTATCGGCGAGAGATGGGCTGCTGCTGCTTGCCTTGTGAAACCTCGACCTCATTGCTACCGCCTGTATTTGCATCTGCCGCGCCACGCCTGCTTCCACCTCCGCTCTGGCTGCTTTGCCGCTCAGCTTTCTTGCCGACCTTATTTTGCCCTTTCGCCCGCCCTTGCGCTGTCTGCCGCCGCTTCGCCGCGTTCCTCTGCCCGCAATTCGGCTTCTTCGCCGCTCGAGGTGCATCGGCCGGCCGAGGCATCTGCGGACATGGCGTGCCAAGAGAGCTAACTGCGTGGAGAGAGCCGCTTCTCTTGGTTGGGGCCGCTGCTGGAAATGAAGAAGCGGAGAAAGGATTGAGCGAGAGATGCTCGAGTTGCGAGGATAATACGGCTCGATACCACTTGTTAGTCATTGGATTCTTGCACTTGGTGATAGCAAGATCCTTACTCTCATCGGGAGGATGACACTTGGAGATGGGGCAATTTTCTTTGTTTATTTCTCACATTAACGCCATACCAACTTTGAGGGTTTAGGGATACAAATTATAAGTCATTAACCACCAAGCATATCTTGAGATGCTAGTCTAAGATCTTTGTCCTAGATGCTAGTCAAAAGTCATCCTAGATGCTAGTCAAAAGTCATCCTAGATGCTAGTCAAAAGCTGTCCTAAAGAGATCTTTGTCCTTGAAGGGCAAAAAAAACCAACACAAAGAGATTTATCCATCGCGGCTTGGCCTCTGCTATAATCTAGCGAACGACAAATTCAGCGCGCCCGCAGAAAGTTTGCCCGCGCTCTTCTTCTGGACTTCGCCGACGCTGCCGATGATGACGGCATGGAGGAGACCGAGGCGCCGGACGACGCGCCCCTCATCTCCCTCCACGCCATCGCGGGCGTCCGCACCAGTGAGACCATGAAGGTCTTGATCACAATGGGCGGCGCCACTCTCCACGCCCTGCTGGACTCGGGATCCACCCACAACTTCATCGCCGAGGAGCGGCGTGGCGGCACCGTCTCCTTCCCGGCGACCGCGACTCTCACACTGCACCGTGCGCCAATGGAGACCGCGTGCCTCGCGTCGAGATATTCGCGGCGCCACCTTCGCCATCATCGGCGAGAGCACTTCACCGCCGACTTCGTCCTTCCGCCACGCCACTCTGACGTCGTCTTTGGCACCGATGGTTGGCCACGCTGGCCCCATTCTGTGGGATTTTGGGCAGCTCTCCCTGTCCTTCTGGCGCGGCCCTCAGCCCGTGTGTTGGCATGGCATCGCCGCCCAACCGATTTCACGCCTTCACACGACCCGCGGCGGCAACCTCTCGGCGCTGGCGCGAGTTCGGGGCGTCTTCACCGAGCCGAACGGGCTGCCGCCGCCGCGTTCCCACGACCACCACATCACCCTGCTGCCTGGTGCTGCCCCGGTGGCCGTGCGTCCATACCGATATCCCTCGGCGCACAAGGATGAGCTGGAGCGGCAGTGTCGCGACATGCTGCAGCAGGGCCTGATCCGACCCAGCTCATCGGCTTTCTCCTCGCCGGTCCTCCTCGTCAAGAAGGCGGATGGATCATGGCGCTTCAGATTACATCGCTACAACAAAGATCACCGTCAGGGCGCCTTCCGATTCCGGTGGTCGGCGATTTCTTTGGCGAATTTTGCCGCAGCGCTTATTTCACCAAGCTGGACCTACGTTCGGGCTATCATCAGGTTCGGATGTTTCCCGCCGACATTCACAAGACGGCGTTCAGAACGCATGACGGGCTCTATGAGTTCCTCGTCATGCCTTTCGGCCTTGCCAACGCTCCAGTGACCTTTCAAGCCTTGATGAACGCGGTCCTCCGGCCATTTCTTCGTCGCTTCGTCCTGGTGTTCTTCGACGACATCTTGATCTTCAGCACCAGTTGGGTGGACCACCTACGCCACGTCCGCACCGTCCTCTCCGTGCTTCAGCAGCATCGCCTGTTCGTGAAGCGTTCCAAATGCGCTTTTGGCGAGCCGAAGATCGCGTACCTCGGCCACGTCATCTCCGCCGACGGCGTGTCTATGGACGCCGGCAAGGTCCAGGCGGTGCTGGAGTGGCCTGTGCCCACAACGGTTCGTGCTCTTCGCGGCTTCCTCGGCTTGGCGGGCTACTACCGCAAGTTTGTGCAGGACTACGGCCTCATCGCCGCGCCCCTTACTGCCCTGTTGCGCAAGGAGGGGTTCGGCTGGACCGACGCGGCCGCGGCCGCCTTCGCCGCACTCAAGACGGCGCTCACCACAGCCCCCGTGCTGGCGCTCCCGGCCTTCGATAAACCGTTCGTGGTGGAGTGCGACGCCTCCTCGTCGGGCTTCGGCGCTGTACTGCTCCAGGATAAGCGCCCCCTGGCTTTCTTCAGCCGCCCAGCAGCGCCGCGTCACGCCTCCCTAGCAGCATACGAACGGGAGCTCATCGGCCTCGTCCACGCCGTCCGCCACTGGAGGCCTTACCTCTGGGGTCGCCACTTCCTGGTCCGCACGGATCATTATAGCCTCAAGTTCCTCCTCGACCAGCGCCTGGCAACAATTCCGCAACACCATTGGGTGGGCAAGCTGCTGGGGTTCGACTTTGAGGTGGAGTACAAACCAGGCAGCACCAACGTCGTCGCCGACGCGCTCTCCCGCCGCGACGTCGACTCGGCCACGGCGTTCCTCCTAGCAGCTCCACAGTTCACCTTCGCCGACAAAATCATGCCGAGCCAACAAAGACCGACCTCGCACTTGTGGCGCCGCGGAGAGACATTCAGAACGAGCCGCCGCGCGCGCCACAGGCTCTGGTGGACGGGTTGGTCACCTTCGACGCCAAGCTCTATGTGCCCCCGTCCTCCCCGCTCCTTCAAGACCTGGTAGCTGACATCCACAACGACGGGCACGAAGGCATCCAGCGGACTCTGCACCGCCTCGCCATGACTTCCACGCCCCTAATCTGCGCTTTCGGTATACGAGATTTCATCCGGGCCTCCTCGCCAACGGTACAAGACAGAGCACACCTTCCGTGACTTCTTCTTGCCCTTCCTCACTGGCCCATGGTGTGGGGTGATGATGTAGGACTTCATCGAGGGGCTCCCAAAGGTAGGCGGCAAGTCCGTCATCCTCACGGTGGTGGATCGATTCTCCAAATACTGCCACTTCATTCCGCTGGGCCACCCCTACACCGCCGAGACCGTCGCCAAGGTTTTCTTCGCCGAGATCGTGCGCTTGCACGGCATCCCGCAGTCCCTCATCTCCGACCGCGACCCGGTGTTCACCTCGGCGTTCTGGAAGGAGCTCCTCACCCTCTCCGGCGCCAAACTGCACATGACCACCGCCTTCCACCCACAAGCTGACGGCCAAGCTGAAGCCGCCAACAAGGTGATCACGATGTATTTACGCTGCTTCACAGGTGATCGGCCACGTCAGTGGCTTCGGTGGCTTCCCTGGGCGGAATACACATACAACATGGCGTTTCAAACATCCCTCCGGGACACGCCGTTCAAACTGGTGTATGGCCGCGACCCGCCCACGATCCGCTCTTACGAGCCAGGCGAGTCCAGGGTTGCGGCTGTGGCTAAAACAATGGCGGAACGGGACGACCTGCTGGCGGATGTCCGCTACAGGCTGGAGCAAGCCCAGGCGGTCTACAAGTCCTACTACGACCGTCGTCACCGGCCGGTATCCTACAATGTGGGGGATTGGGTCTGGTTGCGCGTGCGTCACCGCACCCCCCTCTCCCTGCCCACCGCGACACCCGGCAAGCTCCGCCCCCGCTACTACGGGCCATATAAGGTTGCAGAGGTCATCAATGTGGTCGCCGTTCGCCTGCACCTGCCGCCTGGTGCCCGCATCCATGACGTCTTTCACGTCGGCCTCCTCAAGCGCTTCAACGGTCCGCCTCCAGAGTCTCCACCGCCACTGCCTCCTATGCATCATGGCGCTGCGAGACTGTTCGGCAGGCGATCCAAAGCCCGCCTGGCACGAGACATTCGCCAGGTGCTCATCCAATGGCAGGGCGAACCACCTTCTGCAGCCACCTGGGAAGACGTCGACTCCTTTGTCCAGCGCTACCCACAATTCCAGCTCGCGGACGAGCTGCTCGTCGAGGGGGGGAGAGATGTCATGTGGGGCAAGACATTCTCCCGTAGAGCTAAAAAGGCAAGTCCATCAAGCCAGGAAAGTGGCTAAAATGGCGCCTGTAGAGGGAATAATGGCCGCATCATTAGCTGGTGCTATTTGTAGTAAGCTATTAAGGAATGATTGAGAGTAATTTGAGGGGAATTGGTTGGCGAGATGGCTATGTAAGCCGCAGGGCACCCTGAGAATAATCAAGCAATGAAGTTATCTTTTCCCTATCTCTACTCTCTCTAGCAAAATAGGGAGCCGAGGGGCAAAACCTCGCTCCACCTCTACCAGCGGCTACGCTCTGCGTAGTCAGGGTCCTCCACCTCCAGCACCTCCATTGCCCCACGGTGGGCGTCATAACAGATAGGTCAGTTTGTGTTGATTTTGGGCAGTCAGCACATCTGAGGAAAATAGGAAGTGTTTTGATCTCTGCAAAATTCTGCTGAAAAAAAAATCTGGTAAAACATGTTGCGCATGAGATTGTACCGAAGTTGGCTCCAGTTGTTCGAGGGATATCTATCACCATCCTACAACAGCAGAAACTATATTAAAACAAGGGCATCAATTAAAAGGATGAGAATTCTGGAAAGTAGAGAGAAAGAAAGAGAACCCAGAGGCGTACCCTCCCACAACCGTGGGGTGGCTGTCTAGCCCACTGGGAAAGGAAAAAGGCGTTGCAAACTTGCCATTGACTTACCAGTGCAAGTACTCCCTTAGTGATGGATTGCTTGGGCTTGGGGTGTCTATACCTTTTCAGGATGAAGAAAAACAAGTGTAATCAAGGGATTAAGTTTTTAATAATTCTCAAGTACTGGGTTTACATTGTCAAAATATAAAAGGTTTAGCATATGGTCCCAAATGGTAGCTTATATGTTTTTGCTTACCAGCGTATAGAACACCCTAAGATCAGTGCCACCAACCTCAGCCCTTGGCTTATTCACAACTGCAGATGGTTTCAGCTCGGCACCTGCCAGAAGTAGCCTGTTGTTGTAGGTTATTCTGAGGGGGATAGTTGGTGTAAATGGATCCAAAACATCCCTTACAACATGGGCCAGAACCAAGGGTTCCACATCAGACATTTGTTGGTGAGCAAGGATAACTTGTTAGCGGCCTTACCCGGCAGGGATCACATAACCGGAGAGGGGCAGCTTTCTAGCCAGTCACCGGGAACGGTAACCGGCCAGTTATTCCCGGTTTTTTTTGGGATGAAATTCGCTTGAATTCGATTAAAAACCATCCAAAATTCAGAAATTAGAATTTGAACTTGTAAAACTTGGGAAAACCGGCTGGAATTCCGTATCCCGGACCCCGGCTGGTAACCGGTTACCGGCCGGGTTTTTATTTCCTGTTACCCGGCAGTTATTACCTTGTTCAATGTGGACTTGGAGACGCTGAGTCCAAGCATGCACTTCTTATACAGCGGGGACGGCGGTTGTCATAATCACCTTTCTGAAAGTTGCGATACTAGTGTCATGTCATACTGCCAAGGAATCAAACTTGTTTGAGCTGTGCTTAATGTTTGCAGTAGTTAGGACACAGATTTCTCCGGTTCATTTACTCAAGGCTTTCTACTGCTAGCATTGTTTTCATCTCCTGGAGAAAAATCTGGAAGTCTAGTGCAATCAGTTGAATACTTGGCTTGTTACCTTTTGCCATAGAATCTTTCTGTATTTGAGAATAGCGTGGGCAATGCTTTTGTACTTATCTTATGTACCATGAATACATATAGATTCATGTTTTCGTGATTATTGCTTTATCACCACACGGTGTTAAGGACGAGCGTTAATTATCTTTGTTTGGTATTGTATGCAGCTGAAGTGCTTTTTGTTTTATGTAGATATCAGACACTTACAGTAAAGTTGGTTATCTGTCCTGTGAAGGTTTATGTTTAAATGTGAAAAGAGAACGGATTATGAGATCATGCACAAGTGACCCATCCTACTATTTAGTATTTGCTGGAGACCGGAAACGGGAGGTCCCGAAATCCCCTGTGCACAACCAAGCTAGTCTCAAGGATCAGCGGCTAGCTCACACAGTAAACAAAGGTGGTAACATCCATCAACGCAACTATATTAATTAGCAACAGAGTTGATTACAAAAGCGGCTTAAGAGCCGACCAAAAACAAAACACAGCGGAAACAAAAGCAGTAGACCACTCGATTCGCCACAGACAATCGACTGGAGGGCGCAGCCTAGACGTCCTGGTCCTCATCCTCCTCGTAGACGACCTCTCCTGCTCAACAGAATCAAGCATGAGTGAGCACAACAACCGTGCTCGCTGTTAGAGTTTATCTCTTTCCCTGTTTAGGTGATCCCCTTCTATATTTAGGTGGCTGGCGGTTGAGTCCTTCCCGCCTAGCCTTTCCTTATCTTTGGTCTCCGGATCTTCTCCCCGGTCTTGATTCTATAAATCGGTAGAGGAAGATCATCGGTGAGAGATATATATATTGTACTTCATTATTGGTTGAATATCAAGCAATACTCGCTATCATGGTATCAAGAAACCGTCATGATCCGTGACCACTCGCCTCGCTAAACCTCACCGCTGCGCCGCCGCCATGCCACTGGTGACCCTCGCGCTTCCCACTTGGCCGATGCCAGCGGCCTTGGCCGAGGACGCCGCCGACGGAGAAGGCCCGCCAGACCTGGTTGACATCGCCATCGAGGTGACAAGGCCGCCGCCGCGCCAGATCGCGTCCGTGCCGCCAGGGCGTCCTCGCGACGGAACGCCGCCGCAGCGCCGATCTCGAACGCCGCGCGGCCGCCGCAACGCCTTCCCACTGCAACAAATGGCGCCCACGACGACGGCGGCGCCCACGACGACCTCGCCGTCCACGACTACGAGGCCGCCACCATCGCCAATCTCCACGCGCAAGCGGCGGGAGTCCAGAACATCCGTGCCCTCGTGCCCATGGTTGCAGAACCCTCTCTCCCACTACTGACGGCTGGCGCGACACCGCCCTCCTCACCCGGCGATGCGCCCTCGCCGATCACGTCCTCTCCGACGTCGCCTTCCCCGCCGTGCCGTCCTGGTGGCGCATGGACGCCGTCGTCCTGTCGTGGTCTTGAACACGCTCTCCCGTGATGGAGTCCGCCCGCACCAAGCAACGCAACCAAAGACGCGCGCTGGATCACCGTCGGCGCAATTCTCGGCAACCACGGGCTTCGCGCCCTTCGCCTCGACGCCGAATTTCGTGTCTTCGTGCAGGGCGACCTCTCGATCGACGACTACTGCCGCAAGATGAAGGGGATGGCCGACGCTCTCGGCGACCTCGGCGAGGTCATCCGCGACCGCACCTCGTCCTCAATGTCTTTGCTTGGCCTCAACGAAATTCGCCCACATGAAGGCCCACTTCAAGCGCTCAAGCCGTTCCTCCTTCGATGAGGTCCAGCGACGACTCATCCTCGAGGAGATCGACTCCAGCGCGCACACCACCTCCGGCGACCGCGCCTCGTCGGCTGCTCGTATGACCGGCTGGCTCTGCTCCCGGCACCCTCCACTAATGGCGGCGGCGCCCATGGCGGATCCACCGCTTCTACGGCGCCCTCCGGGCACCAGCCAGCGGCTCTGCCGGTGGAGGTCGCCGGCTGCCGTCGTGCAACGGCGGCGGCGGCGCAAACCCACGGCGCCATGGCCCTCGATCTACAACCCATGGACCGGGCAAATTACCATGTGGCGGTCGCCAGAAGAATATGTGGCGGCGGCGCGCGTGCGCATGCAAGCCAGCCTGTCCTGCCTACCGACCCACTCTGGCGCCTCGCGGCCACCTTCACCAGCTTCGCCCACAGGCCATTCACGCTAACGCCGTTCGGGCAGAGCCAGCGGCAACTTGGGCCACCTCCACGACCCACCCACGGTACTGCTTGCCTCGGCTCACCAGCCTCACCGTGGACACCGTGGTCCGGATCTTGGGATCGTGATCCTCGCCAAAGAACCTTCAAAGACCATGACCCTCAATCCTCCCAAAGGTAACCGATTGGGTCATGGACTCGCGCCTCCAACATATGACTCCAGACACTGGTAACATCTCCTTGTTTCGCCCACCACGCTCCTCCATTGTCGTTGGCAATGGATCTACTTCTGTCCTGGCGTCGCCACTCTGTCCCTCTGGGGTCCTTTTATCTCAATAATATCCTTGTTGCCCCGATATCATTAAAACCTCATCTCTGTTAAATCGAGTTCACTATTGATAATAATTGTTCTGTCGAATTTGACCCGTTTGGCCTCTCTGTGAAGGATCTCAATTCCCGGAGCGTGATCGCCAGGTGCAATAGTTCCGGGCCCCTCTACACTCTCACCGCCCCAGTGCATTCCACGGAGTCTTGCGCCCTTGTTGCAGCACCCCCCTTCACCACTTGGCATCATCGTCTTGGGCATCCTGGGCATGAGGCTCTGTCCAAACTCGCTCGTACCTCCGCCATCCGTTGGAATAAAACTACTAGTGATTCTCTTTGTCATGCATGCCAAGTTGGGCGTCACATTAGATTACCTTTTGGAACCTCCTCCTCGCGAGCTCTTAAGAATTTTGATCTGATTCATTGTGATCTGTGGACCTCCCCTGTTACCAGTGTGTCCGGTTACAAATATTATCTTGTTATTCTTGATGACTGCTCGCACTTTCTTTGGACGTTCCCGCTTCGGCTCAAATCCGAAACGTTTCCCGCCTTGGCTGATTTTTTCTTATGTGAAGACGCAGTTCGGTTGCACCATTCGGAGCGTTCAGTGTGACAACGGGCGCGAGTTTGATAACTCCTCAACTCGCACCTTCTTTCTCACCAATGGCGTCCTACTCCGAATGTCGTGCCCCTACACGTCCCCTCAAAACGGTAAAGCCGAGCGTATGATTCGTTCCATTAATAACATCATACGTTCCATGCTCTTTCAGGCCTCCCTTGCCCCGTCATATTGGGTCGAAGGCCTTCACACCACCACATATCTCCTCAATCGCCTACCCACCAAAACACTGGCACTCGGCACACCCCACTTTGCCTTGTTTGGTTCCCATCCCTCCTACGACCACCTCCGTGTGTTCGGCTGCGCATGTTACCCCAACATGTCCGCCACCGCGCCTCACAAGCTTGCTCCCCGGTCGAGTCTTTGCGTCTTTCTTGGCTACTCCAGTAACCACAAGGGTTACCGCTGTTTGAACCTTTCGTCCAACAGAATCATTACTTCCCGCCATGTGGTCTTTGATGAGACATGCTTTCCCCTCGCTGGCTCTCGCACATCGTCCACTGACCTTGACTTCTTGTCTGAGTTTGAGGTTTCGGTCTTTCCGATCGGTACCTCCCCTATAGGTCCTCGCCTCGCCTCGCCCATGCTTGATTCTTTGCGACCAACGTCGCTCCTTCTGTTCTTGACACCGAACTGCAATGTCGATGTCGCCGCCACCGCGCTACGCGCGCCACGCTGCCACGGAGTCGCCTTCACCCGCCGCTCCACGCGGCCATGATGTCGCCTTCACCCGTCGCGCCACGCGTGGCCCCGATGGCCCGACTTCCCCAGCCCGCGCTGCGCCCGACGCAACTCCGCGCCCGCGCGCACCCACACCTGCGCCATGCGGCCTCATCCCGGCAATGGCGCTTGGCGCCCCGTCTTCTGGCGGCGACGATCTGCGCCCTCTTGGTGTCTGTACCGTCCGTCCGTTCCACATCCTTCTTCTTGCCCCGAAGTGACACACTCTCTTCACCGCCATGGCTCTGCACTTGCGGTTTCCACTGGTGTTGTCCCCCATCGCCCGGTGGTTAACCAAAGATGGGATGACCACCGCTGCAAGTCGGCTTTAAATGCGCGGTAGCGTTGATGCCACGCCCTCTCGCCCATTCAAGACCTATCGCGGCGCCTCGCCGATCCACACTGGCGGCGCGCGATGGAAGAGGAGTACGGCGCCTTGCTCTCCAACACCACGTGGGATCTCGTCCCGCGTCCTTTCGGCGCCAACATCGTCACCGGCAAGTGGATTTTCCGCCACAAGTTCCATGCCGATGGTTCCCTCGACAGATATAAGGCCCGTTGGGTCCTCCGTGGCTTCACCCAACGCCCCGGTGTGGATTATGACGAGACTTTCAGTCCGGTGGTCAAGCCTGCGACTGTTCGTACTGTTCTGTCCCTAGCGCTCTCTCAACACTGGCCGGTTCACCAGCTCGACGTCAAGAATGCCTTCTTGCATGGCACTCTCACTGAGACGGTCTATTGCTCACAGCCCACAGGTTTTGTTGATCCTACTCAGCCACATGCTGTTTGTCGCCTCAACAAGTCCCTGTATGGTGCAAGCAGCGCCTCGTGCTCAGTATAGTCGCTTTCTTCAAGCCTTGCTCACTTTGGGATTCACTGAGGCCAAGTCTGACACCTCCTTGTTCATCTATCGCCACGGGACCGACGGGCATACTTACTGCTATATGTGGATGACATTGTCCTCACTGCCTCCAGCCAGGATCTCCTTCGTCGCATCATCACTGCACTTCAGAAGGAATTCTCCATGAAGGATCTCGGTGTCCTCCATCACTTCCTGGGTGTGGTTGTTCAGCAGCGTTCTGCGGGTCTCTTTCTTTCACAACGGCAGTACACTCTGGATGTGCTTGAGCGTGCTGGCATGACTAACTGCAAGCCGTGCAGCACCCCCGTCGACACTCATGCCAAGGTCTCCTCCACAGTCGGTGCACCTGTCCGCGACCCCACTCAGTACCGCAGTTTGGTTGGTGCCTTACAGTACCTCACCTTCACCCGGCCCGATATCTCTTATGCCGTTCAGCAGGTGTGTCTCCACATGCATGATCCTCGTGACGTTCATCTCTCCGCAGTTAAACGCATCCTGCGCTATCTGCAAGGAACAATTGGTCATGGCCTTCTTCTGCGACCGTCGACGACCTCTGCTCTGCTTGTCTACACCGATGCTGATTGGGCTGGTTGTCTGGACACACACAAGTCTACTTCAGGCTACGCTGTGTTCCTTGGTGACAACCTGGTTTCCTGGTCCTCCAAGCGGCAGAACACGGTGTCCCGCTCGATCTGAGGCCGAGAGTATCGGGCGATGCGCCAATGGCGTGGCGAGGCTTCTTTGGCCGGCAGTTGGTACAGAACTCCACAGTCCCCTGACGAAGAGCACCTTGGTCTATTGTGATAATGTCAGTGCTGTCTACTTATCAACCAACCCTGTTCAGCATCAGCGCACGAAGCATGTCGAGATCGATCTCCACTTCGTCCGCGAGCGTGTTGCTATTGGAGATGTTCGCGTTCTCCATGTCCCGACGACATCGGTTCTTGACATCTTCACCAAGGGTCTTCCCACTACATTTTTTGTGAGTTTCGCTCTAGTCTTAACGTCTGTCCTGTGGACGTTCCGACTGCGGGGGGGTGTTAGAGTTTATCTCTTTCCCTGTTTAGGTGATCCCCTTCTATATTTAGGTGGCTGGCGGTTGAGTCCTTCCCGCCTAGCCTTTCCTTATCTTTGGTCTCCGGATCTTCTCCTGCTCTTGATTCTATAAATCAGGTAGAGGAAGATCATCGGTAGAGAGATATATATATTGTACTTCTGTTATTCAGTTGAATATCAAGCAATACTCGCGCTATCACTCGCAAGTCACACCCGTCAAGTAACAGAATGCAATGCATACAAGGATATCTCAAGGGAGGTCTTATAGGGTTGTCTTTGCATAAAGCCATATTTCTTTCCAAATACTTGTACTAAGTTCCAAAGCAGTTCTACGATAACTAAAATTCATTTTCTAAATCTCAGTTTTCTAGTTGGATAACATTCATCAACAAGTGGTGAAGGATACCTTCCTATCACAAGGCTTTCTGCCCAAAACCCATTGGATAGACATCCAAAACCATTTCAAAGAGGTCTTTTGAAAACAAAACCGAAATCTAACTTGGAGCAGCTTTGCTAACTTGTCCATGACCGTGGACACGGCTATTCGAATAGTTTTGCACTCTGCAGAGGTGTATAGCTTTACCCACAAGCCACGATTTCTCTAGTTTGTTTGGCATCCGTCGATACCACCGCTCACTATCGAAGGTAAGCGGTCTAGAGCTCGTGACAAGGCCTTTACAATGTGTCATTCCACCGCAGTCTCCCCTCGCTAAGGTTTCGCCTCCTTTGGATAGAGACCTGTCGGGTTACTAGCCTCCTCTTGCGCCAGGTGGGAATAAATGAAAGTAGGTTTCAAGACACCCACGCAACCGGATGGAACGACCACGGTGGAACATTACAAATTAGTCAGCCAGGTCCTGCCCATTCCGGACATGTGGTTGCACTATGAGGTATAGCAAAATACACTCGAAGACCGGTCCTTAACTGACTTGGGTGACTTCCACAGAACCCTGGGCCTCGATCATAGAGATGAATCGATCCCGTGCATGAACATGCACCCATCCAAACAGCTAGTTCGCCCAAGTCCAAACCAATTTTCCTTTTGTTTTGCTTTTCAAAAATATTTGCAAACTCCCACGACAACCCAATGTCATGGTTAAAACATTTGACAACATTGATCTTTTGGCAGTAAAACTTCCTCAAATCAAGAGTTTTGGGTCTAAGTTTTGACTAAGCATAGAGTTTTGAAACGTGCTAGCTCATACTAATGTACCAACTAGCTATTTACTATGGTGACAAGGGGTGGTCGAATCAATAATCAAGTTCGGACATACAAAGGAATTGGGAATAACTATAACGTTAAAACAGGGATTTGAATTACTTAATT
This sequence comes from Phyllostachys edulis, assembly GCA_036346405.1. Lineage (NCBI taxonomy): Eukaryota > Viridiplantae > Streptophyta > Magnoliopsida > Poales > Poaceae > Phyllostachys > Phyllostachys edulis. Next base: position 35,709,135 of record CM070546.1, read on the forward strand.
CAAATAAGCATGCAATAATAATTTGAAACAAAACTTAAATAATTTGAAATACTAGGATCAATATAATCAAAAGTGTAACTTGTCTTGCTCAAAAGCTTAAGGGTCTTCTTCGAAGTACTCGGGCTCTGCGGAGTTGTCAAAATCTACACGTGAGAACGCAGCAAAATCAAATAAAGACCAAATAAAAACCAAAAGAACTCCAAAACAGAACAAACTAGAACCAACAACAAAGAATTGAATTAAAAACAGGCGCTCGGGAGGAGGCTCGACTAGTTGGGAGGAGGTCCAACTGAGAAGGAGGTCGAGGGAGGTCTTAAGGAGGTCAAGGGAGGTCCTAAGGAGGTCATGAGGAGGAGATCCTGAAGAGGTCAAGGGAGGTCCTGAGGATGAGGTCCTGCGAAGGGTATGGCTACTCAACGTAGTCGTACGAAGAAAACACAAAGACACGACTATGTAACATAGTTGTACGAAGGAATACGACTACGCAACGTAGCCGTAGAATCACGGAAATAGAACAGGGCACGGAGAAACTCATTAAGGCCAAGAGAGCGAGACTGAAGGAGGAGAGAGAGAGAGAGAGACGGAGGACGGCGGCGATGAGGATGGCGCGGGCGCTCCGGCAAACTTCTTCGGCAGAGAGGTAGTTGAAGACGGCGCGGCTTCAGCGGACTCCTTGGCGACGAAACTCAAAGCACGGAGGAATTGGGCGAGAGCAAGGGAATTGGGTGCGAAAAAGGGTGACGAGAGAGGGCTGTTCAGACTTTTATAGCTAGAGGAGACGAAGAGAGAGTCGCTAAAAGACTCGGAGGTACACATGAGGTCAAAGGTAGGTGAAGGAAGAGATGGGGGTAGGTAGGGGAGGAGACAAGAGAGGGAATAGGGTACTGCTGAAGCGACAGCATTTAATGCGACACAACGGCATTTAATGTGCAAGGACAAATATGTCAGCAGTGACACGGCTGGAGGAAGGAGAAGGTGAGCAGGGTTGACAGGTGGGGCCTGGTCAACACTCGAAGGGTGTCCAACCAAGGGGAGGTCGTGACCAAAGGGGTGGTCTTTGCAAAAAGACCAAAAGGGTGGTCTCGACACAAGGGTTGGTCGTCAAGGACCACACAGGTCGTCTCCAAGACCACCCGGGAGGTCTTCCAAGACCACCCGAAAGTCTTAGACGGAGAGGGAGGTCTGGACGAAGGGGAGGTCTAAACGAAAGAGGGGTCTGGACAGAGGGAGAGGTCCAAACGAAAGGGAGGTCTGGACAGAGAGAGGTCCAAACGAAAAAGAGGTCTGGACAGAGAGAGAGGTCCAAATAAAAGGGAGGTCTAGACAAAGAGAGAGGTCCAAACGAGAGAGAGGTCTACACAAAGGGAGAGGTCCAAACGAGAGGGAGGTCTGGACAAAGGGAGACACAGAGCGAACAGAGAAAGGAAAAAAAACACCAGAGAACTACAACGAACCCAGAACAAGCCAAACTTTTGATCTAGTTGATATTTGATTTAGTCATTTTAAAACACCTTTAATTCCAAAATGTTAAGTTAAGTTTTAGAAATCTCATCAAAACTAAATGGTTCTTTTTATTTTGAAAACTTTCAGAAGGCACTGAAAAACATGATGTTATATTTTTCACCTTTATTTGACCTTGCCGAAAACAGTTTATGGATCCCACCATGAACTCAAGGACTTTCTGATATCTGGTTATGGACTTGTTGTCATATGGCAGCTTATCTAGTAGCCCATCTGTGCAGGACTGCAGGTTTTTGGTGCAATCATACAGATTCTGGCTAGCATATGAAATTCTTCAAGTTGTGCATTCTAAAGTCGATACTTTCGTTCTTTTCATGAAAAGGATGCTAGAGAAAGTAGATTCTATTAGCTCTTTTTTCACATGGAGGGTAAAATATGCATATATACCTTAAAGTAGTGGGGTGGAAACAGACCAGATACAAAGATGATACGGGGAAAACATATGCATACCCATATTTTATTAATGGTGTAAATTTGAATACATATGTTAGCTAAACATTCTGACATGAATTGACAAAAGTGGGTATCGTAACAATTATAAGTATAACATGGGTTGAGTCATTGAGCATTAGATGCAACATTTAGAAACATTTTCATTAAGAACAAACTTAGATTTTATGTAAATGTTATTAAGATAAGATTTTTGTCAACTTCTGATCTTATCAGATTTGTATGCTGGTGAATCGGATATAATTTTTATACATCTCCAGCCTTCACATAAAAGCTCTGCATTGGTTCTTATGATTCCATCTTTTGGATGCACTTCGGTGTGGTTGTGGTTGAATGATTGTGCATAATATCTGATACTGTTAAATGATACTCTAAGGAAGAACTGTTATTCTCAGTCCATGGCTACTTCCAAAGCTGAAAGCGGAAGCTTCTTTTTTTCCCCCAAAGATAACAATGTTCTCCAAAAGGCAAAAGATCAAAATTTGAACATTCCTTTTCCTCTTTTTGTTATCCTTATTGAGTGGGTAACATTCAGCTTCTGATTCTAGTTTGACACTGCACATGTTTCTTGAAGATGGTTATAGTCAAACAACGATACACCCAAATAGCCATTGTATTACTATGTATGAACTTATTTGGACTAAAAAAATCTAAGTAGTCCTGCCATACATATCTAACAGGAAAATTGGGAATTACTTATTTCTGTACCAATGTAGTTTACATGTTTGTTATGACACATTAACTAAGTGCTCTGGTATGCTATACAATTCTTTTTGGACAATTGACTTATGTGTTAACTGTTACCAAGATTGTTTGGATACATTTATAGAATATCATTTACAGATTTTGTACTTGTAAAAATGAAAGCAATGAACGGTTGCTGTTTTGTGTCTTATCCATTTATGAGGAATAAGTTGCTACCATTTGTGCTGATGATGTACATGCGAAGGAGTCATTGAGTCAAAGACTCAGGCTCCGTTTGGTTTTGCCGTGGGTGGTGGCATTTGAAAATTACTTATCTTTTTCTAGTTTTGGATATAACAGTTAGTTGGAAGCATATTTTTTGGAGCCATAACAACAATATCTTACTAGGATAGGTAAAAATTCTCATAACTGACTAGATTCCATAGCGCATCGCATCACATCACACAACCTCAAACTGACCCTCAAAGTAATTGTTTTCGGATGAAAAGCTATATTTGGCACTTTTGAGTTGTCATGTAAATAGTTCCAGGAAGATTGTTCATGCTCGCATGATCTGTATGATTCCTGATAAACCTTTTTGCACTTACCAAACTAGACACTGAATACTTGGCCTCCTGAACATTGCTCTGCCATTTTGCATGTCTTGTGTGCTTTCCTCAGTATCGTTCTCAGATTTGGTAGTGTTTGTGTGGTACGGGTTAATATGCTGGGGCAGCACGACCGGGCATTACACAGGAGACCTGTCAAAGATGCAGTTTCATTTCTGGCGCAACTTGTGCCATGAGGCTGCAACACGCCGGGGCGGCAGGCACCCTGCCTTTGCAACTGCCTCTTTATTCTTCTGTGCATTTTTTTAGGAATGGCTCGGCTGCTTCTACCACCCTCAGTCAAGGTGGTCTTCTGTGTCTTCGATCCGTCTGTAAGCACTTTTTCTACAGTCTCTGCCTGCTGTCTCCTGATTCGCCATTGCATGTTGTAGTTCTCCGTTGCAGCGGCGAGTTGCTGCCAGTGACCTGAGGTGCTGTGATCGTCGAATCTTCGATACGAGTTGTTGGAATTCCCAAACAAATTGCTGCAGGAAATAGTATCTTGCAGTCTGTTGGTGTCTTGGGCGTGCCGCGCGTAAGTGATTGCATGTTTTTTTTTTCATATTACTTGCATATATTATTCATTCATTCATGTGGGGTTTATGTTGCGGATGTTAATTCAGGTTGAAGCCTTGAAGGAGACAGCTGGTATGATGACGGGAAGACATATGGGCAAGGCAAGCAATCTGAAGGGACATGCAGCGGAAGCAGCTGCTGATTCAGCGGGTACGCGCTTTCTGTTACGTTGAAATGCGTTGGTGTCTTCCTTGTTTGGTTGTCTCGTGTTCTGGAAGCAAACGCAATACAAATAAGAAGAAAAAAAGAAGTTGCAGCACCAAAATGTACGAATGGCTGGCTAAATCAACAATGGCCTTTCAGTTCTGGAGAGGGAAAAAAGAAGTTGCAGCACCAAAATGTACGAATGGCTGGCTAAATCAAAGAAAAAAAGAAGTTGCAGCACCAAAATGTACGAATGGCTGGCTAAATCAACAATGGCCTTTCAGTTCTGGAGAGGGTAAATTTCTGATCCTCTAGTTTCTAGATGTTTGATGCCCCCTTCCAGGTAGCAGCAACTGCTGAAAGTTGGCAAATGTCAAACAAGTTAGCTTCTTCGTGGATTGCCCTTGCTGAGTTAGTCAAAAGGTTTTTTAAAAAAAACATAGAGAGGAAAGCACTAGATATACTCGTGTTATCGAAAAAAAAGGCACTAGATATACTCGGACATTAAGATTACGAGGGACAAGGAGCCTCACTGGGACCTTTTCCCAGCAACGTTCTTCCTTTCATATCTGCTGCCGACCGAGATATACACGCACACACGGTTACTTTCGGATTATGACAACCTTATTCAACGAAGCAATTTCTTAGGAGATCTAGGCTGGCTTCTAGATAGCCTAGAACACGTTCATACCTACGAGCTTACAATTCTTTTTGCCTTGCCCCCCTTGGTTTCTTCCGCGTAACAATGACAACATCAAAGGCAATGAAATCATACAGGTCCTTATCCCCATCGCAACGTCGTAATACGTCCAAACATCAACTACACCTAAAGGCTCTCCTATCCTGTTACAGTACAGCGGCGACAGCTTATTAGCAATGTTTCCATCGCTAACTGCTCCGAGTTTTGTAGGTCTCCAATGTCCAGCATATATTAAACCGAAGCTTTAGTTGGTCCAAGTCTCTTGTTAGTCACTCCGCTAGATTGGGATGCTCTGCATCACTGTAGAGATTCTCTGTATAAACAATGTTTTTGTGAGCTTGTGAACAACCCTCGGAGTATTTACTGTAGCAAACGTTATAGCTGTCGTCTTGGTGTTTAGTTTTTGATCAGATGGTGAACATCGTTTCATAAAATTATACTTTCAATGTAGACGAGTTATTTCAGTTTAGACGTACAAAATCCCTGTACAATTTCGAGTTCCGAATAGGCTTAACAAAATAATACATCACATAAGTACACAGTGTTACATGTAGTGAAGTGTTGTTACACCACGAAACACATCGAACTAAGGTCATATACAATAGAATTATATCAGTTGTCTATAGTTTCTGTCACGTAAGATTTAAGCTAATGTAGATAAAAGGGAATAAAGAGAGAGAATGTACTGTCTACAATCTTGTAACCGACTGTAGCACTAGAACCAAGAAAAGCATTAAAAGATTATGTGTTATCTATAATCCTGTAATCGACTGTATCATCACAACTCGTTGTATGAACTAGAATGACCGTAGACAGTAGCTATCTATACAATTCTGCGTGCCCTGGCCCGCATGGTAACCCAGCAGACGCCACCAGACGGCGAACCGGCTTAGAACGAGCATAAAGCAACCGTTGAGGGACGCCGACCCTGTCCTCTTCTCCCCGCTCTACTCAATTCCTTCGTCGAAGTCTCCGATCCGATCTCCCGGCCGTAATCCTAGCGCCACAGTCCTCGTATGGAGCCCAAGTCCCCCACGCCAACGGCGGCGACGTCGACGACGCCGAGGTTTAGGCTGGGGAAGCAATCATCGATGGCGCCCGACCACGGCGGCGGTGATAGCAGCGCGGGCGCGGAGGGGTCGGGCGACGCGGCCGGCGTCATGAGCTTCCAGCTGATGTACCTGGCCCACGAGGGAAACGCGGAGGGGATCCGCGAGCTCCTCGACGCCGGCGCCGACCCCAACTTCCGCGACTCCGACGGCCGCACGGCGCTGCACATCGCCGCTTGCGAGGGCCACGCGGAGGTCGTCGAGCTGCTCCTTGACCGCGGCGCGGAGGCTATCGTCGAGGACCAGTGGGGCAGCACGGTGAGGCTGCTTGAACTTTCACCTTTAGTTTTGCTCCAACTGCTTGCTTTGGTTGAGGACCTCAGAACTCTTTCTTGAGGGGATCTGACTTTTAAGCTCAACATTCCTATGGGAAATGGTATTAGATGTCAAGATTTTTTCTTTAAGTTACGAGGATTCAATACGTCAACATGATGATGAGCTGCTATATTAATTCTGTATTGCGCTTCTATCTGGCAGCCTTTGGCGGATGCGATGCATTACCAGAATCATGATGTCATCAAGATCTTGGAGAAGCATGGCTCCAAGCTTAAGGTACTACGTTGTACGTTTGTTGTGTTTGCCTGCTGTACTGTTATGTTCAAGTTCTGAACATCCACCTCGTTTCGCGAAGATTGCGCCTATGCATGTTAACAACCATCGTGAAGTTCCTGAATACGAGATTGACCCGAACGAGCTTGATTTCACTAATGGCAATGACTTATCTAAGGTATGTATATGCCTTGCCCTTTCTTTCCTGTGAGAATCTTTTAGTAACTAAGCGCATAAACTATCTGGCACAAATCTACTGTAATCACTAGTCAGCGTACCTGTACAGTTGGTTGACTCTATTGCTGGTATGGTATTGAACTCTTGATATTAGATCCTACTTTCCGTACCTAAATTTCTGAAGACATTGAATTTCTCCATCAGAAGCTATTAATATTTAAATTATGCCTTGTTATCATTTCCATTTGTTTCTCAGGGTACATTTCAGAAAGCAACATGGAGGGGCATTCTGGTTGCTGTTAAGAAGCTGGATGATGATTTAATTACTGACGACAACAGAGTGTGGGTTGATTCCATTGAATAGTTTCATTTGTTCCTGGTCTATGTTGGTTTTATTTCACTGAATTGTTTCTTCAATCCCCAGGTTGTATTTTCCTTACGGTTTGGATGGATGTCTTTGCATTGCAGACAGACATTCAGAGATGAGCTTGACGTGCTACAACTCATACGGCATCCAAATGTTGTGCAATTTTTGGGTGCTGTAACACAAAGCAGCCCAATGATGATTGTCATGGAATTTATGCCAAAGGTTTGTCTTAGGCCAATGTACTTTTCAGAGTTACATTATTCTGATATTTGATAGCCCCTACATCCGAGGTCCATTTGATTAACCACTATCTAGGCTGCCCTAGTCAAACCTTCCTAGGTGTGGACCCAGTTATTTGGTCATGTATAGTAAGAAATAAAATGTTGTTGTCATACTTGAGTGACAATGCCAAATTAGTCTGTATCTTGTTGTTTGGCAATATTTGGCCACAATAGATCACTGCAAGTATGATTCTTCCTAACTACCTGCAATATGATTTCAGCACTGTAGAAATGTCTAGGTTTATTACCTCCGCATCATTATTTATATAACATGAGGTGACTATGCCTTCACCTGAATATCAAAATACATAACTTTATTTATGAATTGTTAAAAATTATCAAAAAAATTATTTGCAGGGTGATTTGCGCAAACACCTCAGTAAGAAAGGAGCTCTGAAACCATCATATGCAGTGAAATTAGCCCTTGATATTGCAAGGTTTGCCGCCCATAACCCCAATATGACAGAAACTCTATCGGTTTTACTTATTATTGTTGTAAAATAAGCCTAACTCGTGACCCTTTGTGAACTGTAATAGAGGAATGAATTACTTACATGAGCATAGACCTCAAGCTATCATCCACCGTGACCTTGAGCCTTCGTGAGTACTTTATTTTCTGTGAAATTTTCTCACGTCTTTTTTATATACCCCATGAGTTTCTTCAAACACCTGATTTGTTAAAAGACTTCTCTGTCCATTGTGTAAGCCAACAGAAACATATTGAGGGATGATACTGGACACCTGAAGGTGGCAGATTTTGATTTGTGTAAGATGCTAAAATGGAGAAGAAAAGTTAGGGAGGATAAACCAGTAACTTCTCCAGGCGATGCCTGTAAGTATTTTTTTTTTGTCATACTTAGTTTGTGCTAATCTAGTGGGCAGCTCACTGTTTTGACAAGTTTTGTTCACCTTCTATGTGCACTGATAATTGATAAATATGTCACAGGTAGGTATGTCGCTCCAGAAGTCATGCGAAAACAAGAGTATGATACTAAAGTGGATGTCTTCTCGTTCGCTTTGATTCTTCAGGAGGTAAAAGTGTTATATAGCATTCTACATTTCTATGTCACAACAGATGATTATCAATTTATCCTGTTGGTATTCACATATTTTGTGTAGTTCCAGTTAAGACTTGGAATCTTTGTTTGATACCTTAATTGAGATTGTTGCTATTATTTAGCTTTAAATTGAAAAATACTACTCAATTCTGCTCCAACTACTCCCAGAACCCATCAGAAGACCATTTTTACTTACTGATATTTCAACTCTTTCAGATGATTGAAGGATGTCTCCCTTTTTATGATAAGAAAATTGGTGAAATTGAGAAGGTGTACAATTCTAAAGAAAGGCCACCTTTCAGAGCTCCTCCAAAGCATTACGCTCATGGGTTAAGAGAGTAAGCATTCTCTTTTTTCTGTGTTGTGGCAACTGGCAGTTACCAATTTCTTTGGAGCATTAGGTTGGCTTGTTTACATGGCCAATGCAGCAAACAAGCTTCTGCGACCCATGTTTCATCTGACTATTTGGATATGTGAACTTTAATGTGCTCTATTTCCTCCAGATGCCATCATTGATGGTGACTTTGGTTCACCTATTTCATTCTGACTTGATTGTTGGCCCACTTGACATTATTATAGGTTGATTGAGCAATGCTGGAGTGAAAATCCTGCTGACAGGCCTGATTTTAGAGTAGTCATTGATCGGTTGTCTTCTATACAAAGTGAACTAGCACATAGAAACCGTTGGAAGGTAACAGTTAATAGCTTCGTTGCTAAACATATGCTCTAGCAAAAGGTATTCTCATGTTGGTTGTGCTGGAACAGGTCAGACCACTCAGATGTTTCCTGAGCTTGGAAGGCATGCGGAGGAAAGATCGTAATGAGGGCAGCACCACCAGTTCGTCACGTTCATCGCGATCAAAATTTTAACACCCAGCTGGAGATGTTGATTTCATTTGAAGGATCATATTCATGATTGATAGAAAGTCAACTCGCCGTGTATCATATCTTTGTGTATCTAGATTCTCTCTGGAAAGAATGGTATTGCAACTGGTTACTTCACTGCTGATCACAATGTTGTTGTACATCGGACGTTTATCACCGAACCTTGAAGGAAACCAAGGATTATTTGAGCTGTGTCAAATCCACCCATGTACATATTGATCTTTTTGGTTTATTGTTTCTTTCTTTCAATAATAACAAATCAATGCAGCCTAAGGAAATGCAATCCCTCAGTTCGAAAAGTGTGGTTCTTTATTTTTGGCATTATTTGCGGATTACTTTTGGGTGCGATTATTATTTATTAATAACGTTTTCGGAAGAACAAATCCGTTGCATACATTTTTACTGTTTATTCTTAGGATCTGCTTTGTTGAACTTGCAAATATGCCATGTGTATTTTTACTGCGTATCTGCATGGTACTATGACAGGGTTCTACAGACTACAGTGTACACTGTCCCCTTTCAAAAGTCTGCAGTGCACGTTACAGGAATTTCATCGGCATTCCGCACAAAGCTTACCCAGTATCATCCCCGCAACGGGAGAACGAGCGTTTTTTTAGATGGAATTACGAGGATTCCATTAAGCTGGAGACAGCTGAATCGCTGGTCATCAAAGAGTGTACAAAAGGAGGAGCCGAGTCGTGCCAAAGCATGGCCGAACCCGAGGGCAGTACCTTCACCTGTACTCCAGGAAACTAGTAAACAAGATGAATCTAGCCTCCTTGAAAAGAACCCCAAGTATCGACAGATCCTGATTGGCCGTTTCAATGGCTGACTTTAGATTAAAAGCATCCGTCTCCAACCGAATTCGTCCCATCCCGAGATCAGAAGCAACCTTGAGTGCTTGAAGACAAGCTTCCGCTTCGGCCTGGAGTGTGCAATGTTACCGAACACGATCCTCTTTCAGCACATCATGAGCGTGAGCAATGTTACCAGCACCGGCAGCACAAACCTGCCCAGAGTGATCTCTGACCACGAAGCCCCATCCTCCTGAGTTTGAATCCTCCCGGAATGCTCCATCGATATTGATCTTCAGGAAATCCGGTGAGGGGGCTGACCAATTTAGCTGTGCTGGTTCCGGAGCCGGAGCTTTCTTGCAGAAAACCTCGATGAACTCCAATGCGTCTCGTTGTGCCTACCCAGAAATTGTGTCCACAGTTCTCGGTTGCTCGCCCGCGTTCACTGCATTCCTCGCAGACCATGTAGTCCACAACAAAGTAGTGATCCTGACTTGCAGAACGAGCGTGATTAGTTATCACTTGTTCAATTTGGTTGCTGGCCTAATCTTCTGTGATCTGTATCTAGTCGCGATCATGAAATTGTTTTGTAAAATCCTAATGTCAGATTTTGAGTGGTCGGTCATAGCTGCACGTGGCCATGTGGCGCCGCGCCCCAACGGCGAACTGTGGGGAACCGAACACGATCCTCTTTCAGCACATAGAAGGATAGCCCCGTCGTCATGGGCCATGGCGAGGGCAACGCCTGCGCCCGGTTCTTGGCATTTTACGAGTGCTTCTTACCAGACGGTTCACGCAGCCCAGGTGACCGCAGGTGGGGAGGCCGGTGCGGGCCTCACGACGCCCGAGTCTGCCGCTTCCTTATTGGTAAAAGCAGGCTGGTAGGGGCGTTTTCCATGTGGTCACCGACAAGATTGATGAGGGAGCTCTCTCCACCACGATATTACGTCCAGAGGAGGAACTAGGACCATCAAAGAACAAGGGTCCAACCGATCAGGATCAGGATCGCCCCACGTCAAGTGTTTAACATAGTGAGAGTTCCTCCTTCAAACGTTCAAACCCGTCTAAAGCCTTCTAATCTAGCATAACAAGTCCTGAAATCCATGATTTCGGGACTCAATCAACACATAATAATCGTCATCCTTCGATTACCCCCACGAGGTGTGTGGTCGAGACCACTTCACCTGCGGATTCGACCATACCCCCGTATGGTTCACCTTCAATCACAGCGGCAGTGCGGCAGAGGGATATGTCGGGCTCAATTTATATGGAGTGAGGATATCACAGACGGTTCTTAATCGTAACCGTCTGTGATAACTCAATATCACAGACGGTTCTTATTCAGCACCGTCTGTGATAATCCCGCAAATCACAGACGGTTTGTTAATAGTACCGTCTGTGATAGTACACAGACGGTTGTAAAATAAAACCATCTGTGATTTGCGGGATTATCACAGACGGTTTGTGAATAAAACCGTCTGTGATATATGACTGTTGTGGGTGTAAAAACCAAACACGAGTGAGGGGGTGGACGTTGGCCGTCTAACGGGCCTTCGTCCACGAGAGTAAGAAATGACACGATGATTTATACAGGTTCGGGGGTCCGAGAGGACCGCCCTACTCCTGTCGGTGAGCCAACGGGGGGTTACCTCCGGAGAGGGAGCCCCCGAGGGCTCACCAGTTTGAACATGTCTCTTTATTGCTCAAGAGAGCCATCCTCTTGAAAGGAGGGATACATGGGGTATTTATAGGCTCCTCAGCCTGTACAAATGGCCAAAATACCCCTTGGGGGATGGCTATGCTATGAGTACAAGTGAGAGGTATTACAGTCTTTTATGATCTCAACAGTATTTCTTGGGTCTGCACGCATGTCTCCAGCAAAGGGGGCCCCCAGATTAAGAAGGGATGAATTATTCTTACAACACTAGCCCCCCTGCCCCTTGGCGTTTTAGGGGAAACGTCGAAAGGGGCAGTTTTGAATTGTGCCTTTTATGCAGAGATTGATATTCCAAAAAAGTCCTGGTGGTTTTGAATGGTGATTGCGTCTGAAAGTATGTGCCAAAAATGTCACACCCATCTTTGTCTTTGACTATCAGCTTCTTCCACAATGCCTTGCTTCCGTTGCTCCTGAGCGGAGGACTCCCCATAGCGAGGGGCCGCGTGGAGCTGTGTGAAGCGGCGGACGTTCCGGAGGCGCTAGGTGGCCGACGAGGGGGCCACGTGGGGCGGTGAACGCTTCGGAGGTATAGGGAGAACTCCCGAGACACAAGGTGGCCGACGAGAGGCTGCGCGGGGCGGCGGATGCTCCAGAGGCACGAGGTGGCTGGCAAGGGGCCGCGCGAAGCGGTAGAGACGTCGAGTGAGCCGCGTGAGGCGGTAGACGCTCCGGAGGTACGGGGAAAATTCCTGAGACGTGAGGGCACTACGAAGGCGCGAGGCCGCAACGCCGTGAGGTTGCCGCAAGGGCACGACAAGGGCACGATGCCACGAGGGCGTGCGAGGGCCCCCTATAACTGCTGCTGCTAGGGTCGAAGCTTGGCCCAAAACTTGGGGGGTCCAATCTGTGTTCCGCTTCACAGTTAGGTCTCAAAACCATGCCATCACTCTCAGGCTTAATCAACATTTTGTTATACTTCCAGAGCGACTTAGACTGCAGGCTGTTTCGTAGTTTATTATCCGGGCCTTGGTGATATTTTTGGAACAACCAGAGACACGTACATCTGGGTTGCACCAAAGCCACTGGTGCACTGGGCAAGTGGAACTGAGTAGCAAGGGTTCACACGAATCCCAACAAAATACTTTTCTTTCGGTGCTTTGGTCTTGACAACAAAAGCACCAAGGACCTTGCGTGGGTGCTCTTTCCAAGATGGGGTTGGTGAATCCCTGAGCAATCAGAGTTTGCTTTCTTACTTTCATCGATGCAGGGAAGGGCACAAGCTCTTTCTTTCTTGCTTGCTTACCTCTTTCTGCTCTTTCTTGCCCCGCGGGCACGGCCGCGCCTCCCTTTTTCCCTTGTTAAAGCTAGAGCGCCGTTGTAAGATCGAGGAAGCCGACTAGAGGGGGGGTGAATAGGTGTTTTAAAAACTTCTTAGGCTAAAACCGATTTCTAATGCGGAAGCTAATATAAATACGGTTTTGCACAATTAAAGCCTAAATCAACTAGGTTCACCTAAGTGCACCAACAATACAAGTCTATTGAAGAATATAGTAATTAAACATATCACTTGAGCAATTCAATTCTAGCAATGGTGAATAGCACAATGAACTATTGCAATCATACACAATGAATATAAATGTAATAGTGAGACACAAGAGATCAAACCACAATTGACACGGCGATGTTTTACTGTGGTGATCGGAGACTTGCCGTCTCCCTAATCCACGTTGAGGGAAACCCAAACCAATTGGGCGGCTCCACAATTAAGCCTTCCTCCAAGGTAAGTCCAACCACTTGGACCGATTCCAAAACGAACCAACACCTCGCTCCACTAGGGTTGCTCCTTCCTCCTCTCCTGAGATGGCGAGCACCACACCACTCACAAACACCGGCCTTCTCACAAGCTTCACTTGAGAAGATCACTTGGACCACGACGCCTCCACGCCGTCTGGGTGTCGGCAAACACCAAGAGTAACAAGACTCCAACTTTCACTTGAACCAATCAAGTGCCAAAGCTCTATGGATACACAATCCACAACCTAATGCAACACATGCAATAGGATTTGCCTCTCCAACCTCTCTAAGTGCAACACATGCACAAATGAGTGTGAGAGGGCTTGCACTAGCTCAAAGGAACTCAATGGGGCACCAAAGAACTCTCCCTCACACGGCCAAGGTGGGTATTTATAGCCCACACACAAAAACTAGCCGTTGGGACAAAGTCTGCTGAAAAAGTTAGGAAATCGAACGCATCCGCGTTATGGGGCGGTTGTGCAGCCCTTCCTCCAACGGCTATAAAACTAGCCGTTGGTCACCAAATCGGTACAACCGCCAACTAAGGCCGTCAGTCAAGCACCAATCGACACAACCGCACAAACACTGCGGTCGTGCCGCTCCACAAAGGCGCCAAATGCGGCTAAGTCCCACGAACAAGCGCTTCGGAATTTTACAACCGCACCAAGAAAGCGGTCGAACCGCATCGCGGTCGTATCGCCTAAACACCTAGCGGTCGTATCGCTCAAGGGTTTCTCAAAACAAAGATGAGCAACAAATGCATCTTCTCGGAAAAACTGAACCGCTAACAAATAATCGAACGACCGCCCTCTGGTAGTACCGCTCGATACACGCCGGTACTACCGCTCCACACCCAGAGCAACACATGCTCAAGAAGGTCGTCATTGTAGCCTAATCGCCGATATGACCGCATCCGGTCGTCTGCACATTACACGTCGGTTCATCCGATTTTCCTGAGAAAACACAGATTGCATTCGCTTCAACTCAAATTGCAAAACACATTTGCTAATTTGATGCGCAATGCACACAAGGGCTTAAGTGAGATTCTCAACAAGTTGCAAAACACATTTGCACACTTTTAGAATCACACCACAAGGAATAAGGTACATGGACTTACACCATTTGCAAAACGCATTCGCAAACTTAAGTCACATGCTACAAGGATTAACCATGAGCCACGACTATTTGAAAAACACATTCACAAATATTGGCAACATGTTAAAGTGAGCTAGAGCAAACACAATGAGCTATCAACACATGACAAACTCAAGCTACTAGTCAAAGACCCCTCTTAATAGTACGGCAAACCTATACTAGCAATCCGGTCATCCAACCAAACACCAAGACCGGTAAAAGACTAGGAACAAATCCTTAGCCCTAGCTAGTCATACCTTTGCCTTGCGCAAACACTTGAAGCTTGATGACGCACATCCTTGCTTCAAGTCCGGGTCATTGACTTGATATGCATCAACTCATGATGCATCCTTACTTGACCTTCATCAACACATGATGAAGCTTTACTGGGATCTTGACTTGATGCTCATCAACACATGATGACATCTTCCATCCCGAGTCTTGATATGCATCAACACATGATGCACTCTTCACTTGACATCCATCAACTCATGATGGGTCTTCACTTGACTTGATGATCAACACATGATCATCTCTTCTTGACTTGATGACTATCAACACATGATGTCATCCCAAGTCATCAACCACCGAACATAACCTATTCATCCAACTCATGAAAATGTTAGTTCCACAATATGATTATCATTAATTACCACAACATACCATTAACTCATAATGGTGGGACAAGATACCACAATCTTTCCCTCATTGGTAATTGATGATAACCACTTCAATAGCAAATAATTGAATAGAGTTTGGTATGAGTATATAAGTACTACATAAGTTATATATACTTAACATGAGTGTATACTGAACTACACAAGTCGTATTAACTCAAGAATACATGAGCATATATGAACTACATAAGTCTCATATACTCATATGAATATATTAACTACACAAGTTAAACATATTCAAAGATATGTGAGTACACATGAACTACACAAGTTATGTTCTACTCACATATAAGTATATATAGACTACACAAGTCTTATACACTCTTATGAATAGATTAATTACATAAGTTAAGCATATTCAAGAATATGTGAGCACACATAAACTACACAAGTTATGTTATACTCACATATAAGTGTATATAGACTACACAAGTCATATATACACACTTGAATATACTAACTACATAAGTTATATATATTCAAGAATATGAGCATATATAAACTACACAAGTTATATATACTCACATGAATATATTAACTACACAAGTTAAATATATTCAAGGATATGAGTATATATGAACTACACAAGTTATATATATACTCATATGAATATATTAACTACACAAGTTAAATACATTCAAGAATATATGAACTACACAAGTCTCATATACTCATATGAATAAATTAACTATGCAAGTTAAATATATTCAAAGGACATGTTTCAAAGTAAAGATCCCAATTATATATGGACAAGGAACCATGGATCAATACTAATGAAACCACAAAACATATATTGAGCTCCCCCTAAATGTGTGCATACACAAATGTGTAATGGAAACATATGCACATATTCAAGTTAGACTTTTGGTGGAGTTCAACATATATTTTGGATCCGAGGAATGCAACAAGATATATAAATACAAAGTAGAATGCATACCTCTTTTGATCTTTATATCCAAACGAGACTAAACATGATATAACAAATAGAAATGTTAGTCTCACAAATAGATTCATCATTATGAATGCATACCTGTTTGGATTTTCCTTTTGTTTATCCAATGAATTGGATTTGTCATTAATCACATGCATGCCTTCATGATTATTACCTTTATATCCAAATAAGACTACACAATATGTATATCAATGAAAGTGTTAGTCTCACAATTAGATTTGTCATTAATCACCAAAACTCCATTAACACATAATGGTAGGTCTAGATCCTTCAATCTCCCCCTTTTTGGTGATTGATGACAAATCCTTTATAAATGAGAACATTTGGATATAAGTCAACATAGGATAAGAAATAAAGCTTGTTTGACTATTTGCATGCATTGAAATGACAAGAGAATCTTGGTAAACTCCCACTTTTGGCACCACAAGATTCTCCCCCTTTTAGGCAACACGAGAGATCAAGAGAATAACAAATAAAGCTCATACAAATTAACATCCAAATGTAGCTCATACAAATTCTCCCCCTTTTGGCATTAAGCACCAAAAACCGAAACAAATCTTAAGCGAAAGGAGAGTCTTTGCAAAACTTATGAGCTAGGCAATAAAACTCATTTTATTTTGAGCAAATAAGCATTTTTTCATTAATACTTTTTCAAAACCTTTTAGGAAAAACTCCCCCTTACACAAAGGTTCCTCTTGAAGACATTCCTTTGACACGCAACGGTTCTTCTCGTTGACAATCTTCTCCTTTGACACACAAAGGTTTTCTTTTTGACGATACTTCTTTGACACACAAAGAGTTTTCTTCGTCCAATCCATATCTTTTCTTTTGACGCACAAAAGTTCCCTTTATCCAATTATCTCCCTCTTTGTCATCCTTTTGAAATATGTCCATCCAACACTTAAGATGACTTCTACTTCTTCCACTTGATCTTTGATTTGCATCCAAAAACTCTCTCTTTTGACATTAGGCACAAAAGCATTCTCCCCCAATGTCTTTATATGTATCCACTTGTAAGATAATCCTTATACATCACTTTGTAGATACCATGAGTCGACAATACCACTTGTTGGTAATACATGTAGATACCACTTGTAAATAATACTCGTAGATATCACTTGTAAATCCACATGTTGATACCACTTGTAGAGAACATGCGTCGACAAGACTTGAAATCTCAAGGTGTTTGAACTTCTCTTGCAATGATCTTCAAAGAAAGCATCCAAAGAGAAGAGAGAACGAGTGAATCACTTGAGAGAAAAGATGATACCAAGAATAATTAATTCCATTTGTAGACACTTGGTACCACTTGGAGAGAAGATTACTTTAAGAGAGATACCACTTGAAAAAACATATACCATGAAATGAACGTATCGGAGAGATACCACATGAAAAAGATATATCATGAATTTAAGGTATCGGAGAGAGCTTGGTTTGAAAAGAATTGATTGGCAAGGATTGAAATAGATATCACTTGTAGGTGGGTATAAGAAGTATACCACTTGAACGATATCACTAGAAAGAATACCACTTATAAAGACAAGATGATATCATTTGAAGAATATCACTTGTAAACATAAGTAATATGAATTCCATGCCAAGGTCAAGGTGATCAAGAGTTGCTACCACTTGAATGAATACCACTTGAATGATAAATATATCACAAGGATCAAAATGGTATTTGGAGTCAACAAAGCATGAGTGGGTAGCTTACAAGGATAACAAGGATCAATCTTGACATGAGGAGGCGATCAAAAGATTTAGAATTGAAAAGGATTCAATTGATGCAAAACAGTAAAAATCGGTACAACCACAGTTCAATGGCGGTCATACCGATCTTGATCGCATCATAGCCGTGCAAAGGCGATCGTCTCAAAATCGGTTGTCTGCATGCGAATAACTCCGGTCGTTCGATTTTCCGGAGCTTCGAATAGATCAAGGAATAGGAAATTTTGCAAATGATCCTTTGTTTTAATATTCAAATAAATATATCTAGGATCATTATGCATTAGATTGGAGATAGAAACAACAATGAATATAGTTTTTATGAATTAGTCTTTTGATTTTGCAAATAAAACTCATTTTTGATTAAACTTCTCCAAAAGAACCAAAAGAGCACATGAAGAAATTTTAAGCATCCAATTGCATGTATGAGTCATTAATACCATTATGGACCTATTCATGTGAATAATTTTGGCTCAAATGGCAAAACTCACTTAAGTGCTAGAAAGTGACCATTTAGGTCAACCTTGGATTTTGGATGAATTTCAAAACCAAATAGCCTTTTCTAGGTTGGCCTTTTGAGAAACTTTTGAATACCAAAATTGTTTAGAATTGCCAACTCTAGGTTTTTCCTTTTGGGACAAATGTCAAATTCTTTCTAGAATAGATTTTACACAAAAATCTAGTTTTGGTTAAAAACAAGATTCTAAGATCTAGAATTTTGGTTAGAAACTCATTTTCATTTAAAATAGGTTTTTCTTGAACCAAAACCTTTGCAAAACATTTGGAAATCATTTGTATACATTTTGCAACTAGTTTTTCAAAGTTTATACTAATAATTTCAAAATTTTGACTTTTGGCTAAATGGCTCATTTTGAGAAACAATACTAGCACTTAATTTATTTGGGCACACTTAGGGATGTGGTATACATGGTTATGATTTAGCACTCCCCCTTAATGTGCCACCACTTTCTTGCTCAAGAAATTAATAACAACGAATTAGCACAAGAGCAAGAACAACCCTTTTTAAGATTTTACATGAATGCAACCTACACAAGGTATAAGGGCTAGATACTTCAATGTAAATACTTGTTACCGAGATAGCATTGGTTTATGATATGAATTTATCTTCCTTAAGCTTGGCTCCAATTTTGTATATGATGGAATCCACCTCTTCATATATGAGCCAAACCTCCAATGCTTCTCCAAGTACCTATTTAATCATTTAAGCGCATTTTGGTACCCAATACTTGGTTGGGTCCATGAATGTTAGTCACAACACTTTTGGGCACCCAAATGGCCCTAGCATTAGTTTTATGTAAACTAACATTCCTAGCAAACACATTGCCATTTCTATCCTTCCTAAGCAAATAATGATCATTATAGATGATAGGCTTAGGAGTGATACCTTTGGGACATTCCTTACTAAAATGTCCTTTCTCCCGGCAATTGTAGCAAGTTGGACTTTTGCTTCCCCTACTTGTCTTCTTATCTTGTTCAACACCGGTTTGCCTCTTCTTTGATGACATTGACTTGTCATCCTTTTGATTTGGGCATACCGCGGTAATGTGACCATTCTTCTTGCATCCAAAGCACTTGATATTGTTGACTTGTTTTCTATCTTGCTTTGGAATGCTCTTCACCTTCTTCTTGGCGGTGAGACCAAGTCCTCCTTTGTCATTCTTCTTGTTAGGGCATACGGAGGCGATATGACCCTTTTCATGACAACCAAGACATTTGATATTTTTCTTTGTATGTCTTGCGTTGTGTCTTGTCTTGCTATTCTCCTTCTTCAAAGGAGTGAAGCCAATTCCTCTCTTGTCGTTTGATCTTTGTTGCTTACTTAATATATCGTCAAGAGAGGCTTTCCCTTTGTAGCTTCTTTCCAAGTCAATTTTCAATTTTGTGACTTGGTCCTTGAGCTCTTTATTTTCTTCTACAAGATTAGTCTCAACAAGCATAGAAGAAATAGGAGCATCTAATTTAGAGCAACAAGGCATATCAATTAAATCATCACAAGAAGTGGATATATTGATTTTAGATGAATTGCATGAAATAGGAGCTATGCATGGCATATCATCTAATAAATCACATGTTATTCCTATATCCACTTTAGAGCTAGTATAATTTTTAAGAAGGAGGGTTGCATGTTTATTCTTTAGAACATCATAATTATTTTGAAGCAAGTTCAATTCTTTCTTCAAAACTTTGAATTTTGAAACCTCCTTTCCCATAAAAACATTTTGTTCTTCTAGCATATCTATCAACTCATCATATGAAGGTTCATCATTATCATCATCATTATATACCTTCTTTTTACCTTTTGCCATAAAGCAATGAGGCGATGTTGATGGAGTTGATATGTCATTATTTTCGAAGCTAGAAGTTGATGTGGAGGGGCTTGTGGACTCTTCATCGTCGGAGTTAGATATTGAGCATTCTTCTCCCGACGTCCACTCTTGTATGCAATCCTCATTAGTTGAAATGGACATTTCATAATATGTTTGAAGTTGTGTCCACATTTCATGAGTGTTCTTGAAATCGCATACCGTATAGAACACATCTACACTCAAAGCACTAAATAAAGCGTTAGTTGCTTTGGCATCGAGATGTAAGCATTTCTCTTCCTCAATTGTTGGAGCTAGTTGATCCAATAGAGGAGAAAAGCCAACATCTACAATCCGCCATATATTTAGACCCATGGCCTTAAAATAACATGACATGCGAATTTTCCAATGAGCATAATTTGTGCCATCAAATAGAGGTGCTTCAACAAGGTGCACTAAATCTCTAGTCGCCATCCTTTACTCTCTAGACGGTTAAGTCTAATAAATAAGAGACCAAGCTCTGATACCACTTGTAAGATCGAGGAGGCCGACTAGAGGGGGGGTGAATAGGCGTTTTAAAAACTTCTTAGGCTAAAACCGATTTCTAATGCGGAAGCTAATATAAATACGGTTTTGCACAATTAAAGCCTAAATCAACTAGGTTTACCTAAGTGCACCAACAATACAAGTCTATTGAAGAATATAGTAATTAAACATATGACTTGAGCAATTCAATTCTAGCAATGGTGAATAGCACAATGAACTATTGCAATCATACACAATGAATATAAATGTAATAGTGAGACACAAGAGATCAAACCACAATTGACACGGCGATGTTTTACCGTGGTGATCGGAGACTTGCTGGTCTCCCCTAATCCACGTTGAGGGAAACCCAAACCAATTGGGCCGGCTCCACGAATTAAGCCTTCCTCCAAGGTAAGTCCAACCACTTGGACCGGTTCCAAAACGAACCAACACCTCGCTCCACTAGGGTTGCTCCTTCCTCCTCTCCGGAGATGGCGAGCACCACACCACTCACAAACACCGGCCTTCTCACAAGCTTCACTTGAGAAGATCACCGGACCACGACGCCTCCACGCCGTCTAGGTGTCAAGCAAACACCAAGAGTAACAAGACTCCAACTTTCACTTGAACCAATCAAGTGCCAAAGCTCTATGGATACACAATCCACAACCTAATGCAACACATGCAATAGGATTTGCCTCTCCAACCTCTCTAAGTGCAACACATGCACAAATGAGTGTGAGAGGGCTTGCACTAGCTCAAAGGAACTCAATGGGGCACCGACAACTCTCCCTCACACGGTCAAGGTGGGTATTTATAGCCCACACACAAAAACTAGCCGTTGGGACAAAGTCTGCTGAAAAAGTTAGGAAATCGAACGACATCGCCGTTATGGGGCGGTCGTCCAGATCGCTTTTCCTCCAACGGCTATAAAACTAGCCGTTGGTCACCAAATCGGTACAACCGCCAACTAAGGCCGGTCGTCAAGCGCCAATCGGTACAACCGCACAAACACTGCGGTCGTGCCGCTCCACAAAGGCGCCAAATGCGGCTAAGTCCCACGAACAAGCGTGCGGAATTTTACAACCGCACAAGAAAGCGGTCGAACCGCATCGCGGTCGTATCGCCTAAACACTAACGTCGTCTCGCTCAAGGGTTTCTCAAAACAAAGATGAGCAACAAATGCATCTTCTCTGGAAAAACTGAACCGCTAACAAATAATCGGAACGACGGCCACGGCCCTCTGACCGTACCGCTCGATACCGCAGGTACTACCGCTCCACACCCAGAGCAACACATGCTCGGCGAAAGTGCGGTCGTCATCACAGCCTGTCGCCGATATGACCGCATCCGGTCGTCTGCACATTACACGTCGGTTCATCCGATTTTCTGAGAAAACACAGATTGCATTCGCTTCAACTCAAATTGCAAAACACATTTGCTAATTTGATGCAAATGCACACAGGGCTTAAGTGAGATTCTCAACAAGTTGCAAAACACATTTGCACACTTTTAGAATCACACCACAAGGAATAAGGTACATGGACTTACACCATTTGCAAAACGCGTTCGCAAACTTAAGTCACATGCTACAAGGATTAACCATGAGCCACGACTATTTGAAAAACACATTCACAAATATTGGCAACATGTTAAAGTGAGCTAGAGCAAACACAATGAGCTATCAACACATGACAAACTCAAGCTACTAGTCAAAGACCCTCTTAATAGTACGGCAAACCTATACTAGCAATCCGGTCATCCAACCAAACACCAAGACCGGTAAAAGACTAGGAACAAATCCTTAGCCCTAGCTAGTCATACCTTTGCCTTGCGCAAACACTTGAAGCTTGATGGCGCACATCCTTGCTTCAAGTCCGGTCATTGACTTGATATGCATCAACTCATGATGCATCCTTACTTGACCTTCATCAACACATGATGAAGCTTTACTTGGGATCTTGACTTGATGCTCATCAACACATGATGACATCTTCCATCCGAAGTCTTGATATGCATCAACACATGATGCACTCTTCACTTGACATCCATCAACTCATGATGGGTCTTCACTTGACTTGATGATCAACACATGATCATCTCTTCTTGACTTGATGACTATCAACACATGATGTCATCCCAAGTCATCAACCACCGGAACATAACCTATTCATCCAACTCATGGAAAATGTTAGTTCCACAATATGATTATCATTAATTACCACAACATACCATTAACTCATAATGGTGGGACAAGATACCACAATCTTTCCTCATTGGTAATTGATGATAACCACTTCAATAACAAATAATTGAATAGAGTTTGGTATGAGTATATAAGTACTACATAAGTTATATATACTCAACATGAGTGTATACTGAACTACACAAGTCGTATTAACTCAAGAATACATGAGCATATATGAACTACATAAGTCTCATATACTCATATGAATATATTAACTACACAAGTTAAACATATTCAAAGATATGTGAGTACACATGAACTACACAAGTTATGTTCTACTCACATATAAGTATATATAGACTACACAAGTCTTATACACTCTTATGAATAGATTAACTACATAAGTTAAGCATATTCAAGAATATGTGAGCACACATAAACTACACAAGTTATGTTATACTCACATATAAGTGTATATAGACTACACAAGTCATATATACACACTTGAATATACTAACTACATAAGTTATATATATTCAAGAATATGAGCATATATAAACTACACAAGTTATATATACTCACATGAATATATTAACTACACAAGTTAAATATATTCAAGGATATGAGTATATACTGAACTACACAAGTTATATATATATACTCATATGAATATATTAACTACACAAGTTAAATACATTCAAGAATATATGAACTACACAAGTCTCATATACTCATATGAATAAATTAACTATGCAAGTTAAATATATTCAAAGGACATGTTTCAAAGTAAAGATCCCAATTATATATGGACAAGGAACTATGGATCAATACTAATGAAACCACAAAACATATATTGAGCTCCCCCTAAATGTGTGCATACACAAATGTGTAATGGAAACATATGCACATATTCAAGTTAGACTTTTGGTGGAGTTCAACATATATTTTGGATCCGAGGAATGCAACAAGATATATAAATACAAAGTAGAATGCATACCTCTTTTGATCTTTATATCCAAACGAGACTAAACATGATATAACAAATAGAAATGTTAGTCTCACAAATAGATTCATCATTATGAATGCATACCTGTTTGGATTTTCCTTTTGTTTATCCAATGAATTGGATTTGTCATTAATCACATGCATGCCTTCATGATTATTACCTTTATATCCAAATAAGACTACACAATATGTATATCAATGAAAGTGTTAGTCTCACAATTAGATTTATCATTAATCACCAAAACTCCATTAACACATAATGGTAGGTCTAGATCCTTCAGCCGTGCCTCTCTTTCTTCTTGTGTCGCTTCTTGCTCCACGCCTTTGCCTCTCTCGGCCGTCCTCCGGTCATGGTGCGCCACGACGGGCACCCGAGGTTTGACCTCCCCATCCCCGCCATTGTCTCATTGCTTAGATGGGAGAGGCTTATCTTAGCCCCACCGCACCGCCCCATCGCCAGAGGAGAAAGCGGCTGCGCTGCCGCCTCTTCCTCCACCGCGGCCCTTCCTCTCAACCTTGGCTGTCGCCGACGGGGCACCCGAGGCTTGATCTCCCCGTCCTGCCGCCGTCACGGCCGCCGACAGGAGAGGCTGGTATTCTTTTCTTTTTTTTCTTTTTTTTTCTCTTCTTCATTTCTTTCTTGCTCTTGGTGTCTTATGGTGCTGTCGGAACTCGCAGACGCAGGAGGCGACGCAGGCGTCTGGCCGGCGGTTACAAGGGCGCAGTCGCCATGGCGATCTTGGCGCTGCGGGCGCCACGAGCCGGGCGGCCGTAAAGGCGCCAGTGAGCAAGCCTTGGCGCGCCTTGAGCAGCCGGCCCCAAGGGCACTGAGGCACCGTGGGAGTCTTGGTGTCTTGGCGCCATGAAATGGGCGATCGCAGGGCTTGGTTGCCAGGGCGCCGATGTGGTCAGGGGATTTCTTTTCATCTTTGATAGTGAGCTGAATCGTGGGATGCCCATGACTTGTTTCCTTCTATTGTTTCGTGTTGTCGCAGGAGCCGCCGCCAGTATAAGAGGATTTGTCGAGAACCTTGGGTGTCGGGCCTCCATCTGCCAGGGTGTCTGTGAATATTTTGTTTGGATGATGTAAAAATTAATGTGAAGTTTGAATGTTGTAAAAATTAATGTGAAAAAATTTGGATGTCGCCCATAGCTACGGTTGCTAGCGCTCAGCCCGGTTATGCGGACTAACAAGAATCACCAAGGTGCTAGCGTTCGGGCATGAGGTCGTGGCCATGGGCGTGATCAGATGAGGGTGCGAGGCCACCGCAGGCGCAAGGCCTGAGGCGCGAGGCACGAAGCCACGAGGCCGAGGTCTGAGGCCCCGAGGGCTGAGGGCACGAGCCACGAGGCCGAGGTCTCGAGGCCCCGAGGCCTGAGGCCCCGGGGTCCCGAGGCCCCGAGGGCACGAAGGCATGAGGCTTCAAGGTCCCGAGACCCCGAGGGCACAAGGGCACGAGCCACGAGGCCGAGGTCCCGAGGCCCCGAGGGCTGAGGCCGAAGGCATGAGGCCGAGGTCTCGAGGCCCCGAGGCCACGAGGCCTCGAGGTCCCGAGGGCACGAGGGTGCGAGACTCGAGGTCCCGAGGCCCCGAGGCCCCGAGGGCACGAGGCATGAGGCTTCAAGGTCCCGAGACCCCGAGGGCACGGCGCTGAGGTCGCGCAAGCCAGGCGCGGGGCACCATGAGGGCCCAGGTGTATATGATCGTTTGTCTTCGGTTGAGCTTGTAATCTACAAAATGCAAAGATCAAAACTGAAAACTCCAACTTTCTATGTTCTCTTTTCTCGAGGACTCGGCTTCGGAGAAAGGCGATCACGATCGGCGACTTGGCCGGAGAACCATTGTGCATATCGCCAGGCACTTGGACATCTAGGCTGCAGGTATTGGCGCCAGTCTGAGGGCCCGCAAGAGGGTATAGTCAAGGATGTCTGCGTAACACACGCGTGTAGCGTGTGAGTAGGCCTCAAACCACTTCTAGTGGGTTGGTGGCCAAGCGGCCTTCGGGCAAGGGGCTCACGCATGCCCCTTGTGCAGACTTGTCGAAGTATAGATCATTTTCATCGGGAGGTGGTCGGATTCCTCGATAGTGTAGCCCCCCTGTCCCTTGGGCGCTTGTAAGGGCGCCCAAGGGGCAAATAAGAGAAGGGCAAGTGTTAAATTTGGCCGTATTGCGTTCTTGGGGAGGCCGCCATGAAGGACGTGCTCGAGTAAGCGAGAGGATACCATCGCCCTCTTCCTCTGCCTTTGCTCAGTAATGCAAATCTTGTTTTGATGGCGCGCAATGGCACTTCTCTATCTTGTAAACGGCTTCACAGTGTTCAGATTCTTCTTTGATGCTTGTATCTTGTAGTTTATTGTTTGTACCATGATCTTTCACCCAATTTCGTGGGCCTTGCGAAGCAGGCGTGGGTGCGAGGGCACGAGCATGCGATGGCACACGAGAGCGTGGCGTGAGGGGCGAGGGCACCACGAGCATGAGGCCATCGCGAGGGGCGAGGCACCTTGGCGCGTGGCGCCCACGAGGCGAGGGCACCGTGGTCGCGAGGGTACGCGCGAGTGTTTTGCGAAGGCCTCGTGCGCGAGGGATCCCCCGAAGGCACGCGAGGGTGCGCGAAGGCTTTGGGTGTGAGGTCACGTCACGAAGGCCCGATGTCGATGAAGGCGCGGCGGCGGCCCTCGGCGGCTACATGAAGTCATTGCAAAGGTTCCCCGAGGCCTCGCCTCGTGCGGAGGCGAGGTAGTAGGATTGCTCGACACCACCCCCTTTGGGTGCTGCAAGGGCGCCGAGGGCAAAGAAGAGTGCTGAGGTCTTGTATCCTGTTGATGAATATGCTTGGCCAAAGACTTGGCCAAATTCCAACATGACGAGAATGTAAACGCTCGAGGTTTTGCCAAATTCTGACTCGGCGCAGCGCGAGGCACGAGAGCTAAGGGATATGCGCAAGGGGACCTGCGGCTTAGCCAATTTTGGCTTGGTGGGCACGTGGGTGCCCAAAGACTTATGCTTATTTTGTACTCCATGTCGGGTGAGTGCTCCACGCGAAAGCAGGTACCAAATTGCCGCTTCTCGCTGGCCCTTCGTGTGGGATGATTTTTGTTGCTCCATCCCTGAAGACGGAGTACTGAATGCTGAGGCATCCCACCGAGGCACAACCCTAAGGGCAGGAGGTGCATCCGAACGCTGTCTCTGAGCAAAGTCATGGACGCAAGACCGCCCACCGGCCTGACCTTCTAGGTGGGCGGCGCATCGACGCTTTGTGTGAACGAAGTCTTGGGCGCGAGGTCAGCGAGCCGAGGCATAGCCTCGAGGCGGGCGGTGCGTCGAAGGAAGTCTATGTAGGCGAAGTCTTGGACGCGAGGTCGCCGAGCCGAGGCATAGCCTTCGAGGCTGCGATGCGTCGAAGTGAAGCCTATCTGCGTGAAGTCTTGGGCCGAGGCCGCCGAGCCGAGGCATAGCCTTCGAGCCCGGCGGTGCGTCGAAGGGAAGCCTATGTAGGCGAAGTCTTGGACGCGAGGCCGCCGAGCCGAGGCATAGCCTTCGAGGCCGGCGGTGCGTCGGGGCGAAGCCTACGCATGCGAAGTCTTGGACGCGAGGCCGCCGAGCCGAGGCATAGCCTTCAAAGCCGACGGTGCGTCGAAGCGAAGCCTATGCAGGCGAAGTCTTGGACGCGAGGCCGCCGAGCCGAGGCATAGCCTTCGAGGCCGGCGGTGCGTCGAAGCGAAGCCTAAGTAGACGAAGTTGTCCTCCTCTTGCTCCGTGGGTTGATGAGAGTTGTCGAAGTAGAACTCCTCAGAATGGTCACGGTTCGAGCTAGAAACGTTTCAGTGACAGGTAGATAACACGAGCGTCTCTGCAGGAAAGAGAGAATGATCAACACTTATCTCTTGTAGCAAGATAACATTCGTTTGACATGAGCATTGATCGAAGTCGTTGCCGTGGGACAAGTAGAGTCCCATCGCTTTAGATATTAAGATCTCCGAGGTGATAGCCTTATGCGAGCATGATAGTCCTTGATCAATATTCGAGCCAGGTCGATGGTAGATGATTCGAGCTATGAGGCTGCGTCATGGACATATCAGAGGGGTGGCCACAAAGCTAAGTCATGGGGCGCCGAATGACCCACAGGGGTGGTAGCCCCCCAGTGGACTTCGAGGTGCCCATGAGGCTAACTCATGTGTATCTTGAAGGTGTGTCCATAACACTAAGTCACAGGCACACCAGAGGGGCGCTTGCGAGGCTAAGTCGTGGGGTACCAAATGGCCACTAGGGGTTGTAGCCTCTAGTGGACTCAGAGGTGCCCATGAGGCTAACTCATGAGCACATTTGACGTGTGCCCTCGACAGTAAGTCACGTGCACACTGGTGGCGCCCGCGAGGCTAAGCCGTGGGGCACCGAAAGGCCACCGGGGGTGGTAGCCCCCAGTGGACTTGGAGGTGCCCATGAGGCTAACTCATGGGCACGTTGGACGTGTGCCCTTGACAGTAAGTCATGGGTACACCGGTGACGCCCACGAGGCTAAGTCGTGGGGCACCGAACTATGAGGGCAATGAAGCCCTTTTACCCCGTATGTGGGTTTTTTGTTATGATCGGGAATGCATGAGAGTGGTTAACCCTTGCGAAGCAATGAAGCTAGGTGTGCGGGGACCCAGAGGTCGTTCGGCACGTGGCCTAGAGTTTAAGGGGGACGAGTCCTCGGCACATCCATCAACTTGGTACTGGACCAAAGTTGTCGCTCATGCCCTAGGTCCAGTAGGACATGAGCCACCATGGTGGAGGCGACGGACGTCCAAGCCACCATGGACTTTTAGTAGGGGAGACCGCGGAGGTCGTACGCCCTATGCACCACGAGAGTGGTCGCTCATGCCCTAGGGCCAGTAGGACACGAGCCGCCATGGCGGAGGCGACGGACGCCCAAGCAACCATGGACTTTTGTTAGGGAGACCGCGGAGGTCGTCGCCCACGCACTCTGAGTGGTTGCTCATGCCCTAGGGCGATGGGACCTGCCGCCATGGTGGAGGCGACGGACGTCCAAGCCACCATGGACTTTTGTTAGGGGAGACCGTAGAGGTCGTACGCCCTACGCACCACGAGGGTGGTCGCTCATGCCCTAGGGCCAGTAGGACACGAGCCGCCATGGCGGAGGCGACGGACGCCCAAGCAACCATGGACTTTTGTTAGGGGAGACCGCGGAGGTCGTACGCCCTACGCACCACGAGGGTGGTTGCTCATATCCTAGGGCCAGTAGGACACGAGCCGCCATGGCGGAGGCGACGGACGCCCAAGCAACCATGGACTTTTGTTAGGGGAGACCGCGGAGGTCGTACACCCTATGCACCACGGGGGTGAAATCCTTTGGAGGGAAAGTGTCTTGAGAGCCCATACGAGATTTATATGTGGGTGTCCCTAACAAGAGCGCGTTAGAGGCGAGCCTCGTGTAAGCCTTCATCGCTCGTCCGCATGGACGTCATGCGTCCCGGGGGTGATGGTTGGCCCCAGAATCCTTAGCCTTCTGGCTGCGAGGGTGCCTTGAACTGCTCTCCCTTGGCTGGGCCTCGCATCGACTCACACAAGGGAGGAGGACGTGCGTGGGAGCCCTAGGGCATGTAGGACGTTGCCATCCCGAGGTGGATGGCCCTGATCTCTGGCGAGGGTGCTCAGCTGGGGCTCCTTCAAAGAGCGGATGGGTCATCCACGAGATCTTGCCTTCGAGGCGGAGGAGGTTTCGTGGACTTAGAGTATTTTTGGTAGGAGACATAGCCTTTCATCGATTAGCTACGTCCCACGGTCGGCGCCAATGTTGTGGGTGTAAAACCAAACACGAGTGAGGGGTGGGCGTTGGCCGTCTAACGGGCCCTCGTCCACGAGTAAGAAATGACACGAGGATTTATCTGAGTTCGGGGTCCGAGAGACCGCCTACTCTGTCGGTGAGCCAGCGGGGGGTTACCTCCGGAGAGGGAGCCCCCGAGGGCTCACCAGTTTGAACATGTCTCTTTATTGCTCAAGAGAGCCATCCTCTTGAAAGGAGGGATACATGGGGTATTTATAGGCTCTTCAGCCTGTACAAATGACCAAAATACCCCTTGGGGGATGGCTATGCTATGAGTACAAGTGAGGGGTATTACAGTCTTTTATGATCCCAACAGTATTTCTTGGGTCTGCACGCATGTCTCCAGCAAAGGGGGCCCCCAGATTAAGGAGGGATGAATTATTCTTACAACAATGACTATCACAGACGGTTCTAAAAAATACCGTATGTGATAGGCTTTTCGCGCCACCCGCAGGTCCGGATAGACCCAACACAGAACCGTCTGTGATGGGGCATCTACTATAGCCTGTTTTGTAGTAGTGAAAGTATTGCAATGCATATATCAAATACATCCTATGGCTGCAGTTGTGCTAATTATTTTGTACAAAACAATGAGAATGACACAATAATTGATTTGTACATATATCACGCATATACGTTGTTCTCTTTGTTTAGTACACTTTTAGGGACTCATAATGTGCTAAACGGAAGGAGTGTACATGATAAATATATATACCATGCATATACGTTGTATTCTTTGTTTAGCATATTTTCAAGCTATCGAAAGCCGAGGACAACTTTTCGTGAAGAAGAGGAGGATGATGATGACATCCCTACCACTCTCATGTTGTCTACCTCTTCAAATTCTCTAAGTGTTCATGAAACACCACAAAATGGTCCAATGACTAAAGCACGAGCCAAGCTTTTAAATAAACAGATGAATTTGTTTCTTAATACATTGCCTTCTATTGATGAGGACAATATACTACCTTATGTTGATTTCTTATGTATTCTTAGGTTTGAATAACTCGAAAGCTTTGGAACCAGAGGGAGGTGCGGGAGGACGGAGAAATAGATCGATCTAAGTAAGAAGAATGCTGCCTACTGATCTAATGGGGCAATAGGATCCATCAAGTTCAATAGAAAGGACTATTCCAGTACGGTTTTTGGATTAGTCAATTCTATTGTTAATGGCCCAAGGCCATGCACGTGATTATACCAACCGAACATGTAAACATTTATTTTTTAGTCGGTCAAGTCAATAGTTGGGTCATTAGTTTAGACCAAAACGTGTGGACAATGGTTCCAGCCGAGCTCTTTCAAACCGGCCCAAGGCCCATGCGTGCGTGTGTGCTGCGTAGAGGTTGCAGCAGTTTAAATAGCCGCCGTCCTTCCCTTTGTAAAAGGGGACGAGATATTTTATGAAACACAGAAACATATTGTTTTCTTCTTGATAGCCGATGGCATCAATAGGAAAATTTGAGAGTTCTTGTTAATTGAGATCGTTCAACCTTTCCGCTGGGAATTGGGAGTGCGATAGGGCTTCGCTTGGTGGTCGTGAAGTTCAACGCGTGTGTTCTTGCAAATTAAAGAGTGTTCGTTCTTGTATTGGCAACGGAGGATCACTACGATTCGAGAGGCCACACGTGAGTATTTTGATCCTACGTCTAGAAGATCGGGCGACCCCGTATCACGCATAGAATGTGGCAGGATTCTCACAAGACCCTACACCAATTCATCATGCATTTCAGTCAGAGCGTTCAAGTAGGGAGTTCGCAATAGAAGGATCACGGAGGGTATCGATCTAAATCCTCCACGGTGTGCTCTGCTCTCCAGTGTTGTTACACAATGGGTAGGCATCTGAATTTGGCCAATTTACCAAGCCTGGTTAATTAGAACCTCATGTCGCATAATGGGTCAGCCCTGTACACCAGCTTTGGTGCTGACTGACTCACTGACATATATATGGCCCATCTCAATAGGGGTTTAGTTGGGGTTCTGGTTGCAACATATGACTCAATTGCTGCACTTCTGTTTCAGCTTGACGTCCCGATGGTTTCCTCGAGTAACAGATGAATGCAGGCAACATTTTGACTTCAGCCTAAACCAAATGTGAACCTGCTAATTTCTTCCTTACTGCGTACTGGCCCCTTCAGTGTCAGTTGAAATTAGCAGCTGTAGTTATGCAAAACGCAAAACCAATTGCTATGGTGTTTTTGTTGTTTCCTGCTTAGAATTTCATCCTTCAGTCTCATAAATGACACATTTCAACAAACAAAGATGTGTATCCTATGTTCCTATTCAAATTTCTTTTTCGAGAAGACGTATCTTATTCAAAAATCCATGTATATAGAGCTACAGTTAATTGTACTTACATTAAAGTATTGAATGCTTCCATAACAACTCCACGCTAAAATGCACACGTCAGAAAATAGCGGCCAATACAGATGCCCCGCAGCCGCAGGTGCCGCGCGCGCGCGCATGACATCGAAGACCGGAGAAGATCGAGCTGATCAACAGCCGAGTCCGCAAAGCGGTGCACTTCCGCCGGTTCATGCATGCAGAGTCATAGCCAAGCCTCTCTCGGGAGCCTACACCTGTGCGTCCCGTGGTCAGCAACCGTATCTCTCACTCCGCGCCTATATAAGCATGATCCAGCTCCTATCATTATCTCGGTGCCCTTGCTCTGTACGATCCGTAGCCTATTGCATTGCTAGTATTTTTACTGGGCAGTCAGTCGATGGCCATGGCGGCGCCCAAGAGGGGATCATCATCTGCAGCCTGGTTTCTGCTCGTTCTGGGCTTCTTCACGGCCATGGTTTCTTCGTCGGAGGCGTACGTCTTCTACGCCGGCGGCCGCGACGGCTGGGTCGTCGACCCCGCCGAGAGCTACAACCACTGGGCCGAGCGCAACCGGTTCCAAGTGAACGACACCATTGGTACCTACGTGCACCACCTCACCTCTGTACTCATCGACGTCGTAACTAGCCCCTTCTACCGTATTACACATGGATATCAGGAATCAATAATTGAAGCGTACGTGCGTTTCTTGGCTCGCAGTGTTCACGTACGACGAGGGCGCGGACTCGGTGCTGCAGGTGACCGAGACGGACTTCGACGCGTGCAGCACGCGCAACCCGGTCCGGCGGCTCGACAGCGGCGGCGGCGGACGCTCGGTGTTCCGGTTCGACCGGTCCGGTCCCTTCTTCTTCGTCAGCGGCGACGAGGACCGGTGCCAGAAGGGACAGAAGCTGTACATCATCGTGATGGCGGTTCGGCCGGCGAAGCAGCCCTTGGCGCCGGCGCCCGGCTCTTCACAGATCATGCCGGCGTTTCCGCCGGCCAGTGCCACCGCGCCGCCGCAGCCGCAGTGGGCCTCGGCGCCGGAATACGCGCAGGCGCCGGGCGTGAGCGCGTTGGGCCCTTCTGGTGACGTGGTAAGGGCGAGCAGCGGCTCGCTTGGGGCGCCACCGCCGACGTCGGGCGCCGCAGGGTTGGACGGAGTGATCGTCGGCGCTGTGGTTGCGTTTTTAGGGCTTTGGTGCTCTGAAATGCTCTAGTTTTACTTCCATGCTTGATCTATGAAGGGTTACTTGTGTGATAGATTGCCGGTTAGTTTGTTCGTTATAGTTATTTAGACTGGTACAGAGAATAAAATGCAGTTACATGTTGCATGTACATGAATGGATACTGAAGTAGAGTTTGCACTGGAGTATTTGCAAACGATGGAATGTTTGATGATTGGACAGAGCTGGTGCACCGTCGTCATGATTTTATTACCCTTAATTAACAAAAAAAAATGAAGCTTTTTCGAGATGTGGTTTGTTAAGTTGTTCAACAAGTAATGCAGCAATGTGCTAGTGCTCTATAAACAGGGAGTTGCACTTCACGTTTTGTAACCCCCCCGTTAATTTTCGTCCATAACAACAAGATCGATGTACAGATACTTTCGCCCCTTTTGCTCATTCTTCCGACTTATCCCGTGATTATTTTTTAATGCCATCATTGCAAGTAAACACAAGTGAATAAGTGACATCAACGAAACATTTCAACTGTATGAAATGGTAATGCTGCATCCAGCATTTCAGCTATTCCGGATTTCCGGACCCGTATGAAAATTCAATCGGAAAAAAAGACAAATCGACAAATCTCTATAATGCAAAGGTTGCTTTGTCTTGGAGATGAGCGGCATGCATGCATTCATGGGCCTGATCCAGTCGCCACGCCTACGTGTACAGAGTAACATGGACGATTCGGGTGATTAGATTGGATTAATCAGGGTTTGAGACCGTAATAACCACTCGCGTGAGTGACGGCCTGACGGGATGGAAGAGGTTCACGTTCCCATCGATCCAACAGGAGAGGGTGTCAATGATAAACTATATTAACTCAGGGACTTTGTTGTAAAACATCTACTCGTTCGACTCGATCCGGTCTGCGGAAGCTTAGGGTCTGTTTGCCACGGTTGCAACTTTTTTTTTGAAAAAGCGGCTTCCGGTTGGGCTGCAGGGCTGAACGGCTGAGCTGAAAATGTTTGATGTTTGGCTATCTAGTTTTTAGGTAGGCTGGCTGTAACTTCCGAGATGGGAAATGTTTGAAATATTTATGAGGATAGTAATAGCTTGTTTGATGTCGTTTAACACAATTAACAACATTTAACGACAATTGACGATAATTAACAATGACTAAAGCAATTGACGAGAATTACTGTAATTAACGATAATTAATTGTAATTAATGACAATTAACGCAATTGACTACAATGAACGATGACTACCGCAAGTGATCACATTTAACGACCACTACTACAAAAAGACCAATCTCGGCGCCTCATCACGATTTGTTGACCAAAACCGCTCAGATTAATCTAATCACGAGCGGTTTTGGTTTAGTGACCGCTGCGTATTCTTAAACTGCGCTAAAAACCGTCAGTGAAGAAGTAATATCACGACGGATCATGTCGAAAACCGTCAGAAGTATCACGAGCGGTTTTGTTCAGAATCGTCTGTGATACTTCACGACGGTTTTCAACACGAACCGTCTGTGAATTCCGTGCTCATCACGCATTTCGTGTTGAAAATCGTCTGTAAAGTATCACAGACGGTTCGTATTAAAAACCGTCTGTGATATATATATCATATCACAGACAGTTTGTATTAAAAACCGTCTGTAACTTAGAATTTTCTTTACTTTCTGATTTTACCATGGCTTAAAATCGGAGTGTTAGTGATTCCAAGCTATGGTAAAATCGGAGTGTTAGTGATTCCAAACCATGGTAAAATAAGAGAGTTAGTGATTTGAAGCTATGGTAAAATCGGAGTGTTAGTGATTCCAAGCCATGGTAAAATCGGAGTGTTAGTGATTCCAAGCCATGGTAAAATCAGAGAGTAAGGAAAATTTCAAGTCACAGACGGTTTTTAATACAAACCGTCTGTGATAAGATATATATCACAGACGGTTTTTAATACGAACCGTTTGTGATAAGATACTTATCACAGGCGGTTCGTATTAAGAACCGTCTGTGATTAGCAGCGTGGGACTTCGAAAAATTTTGAACACGCGCGCGGGAGGCAAAATGTTTTGGCACTGTCCTTATATATTATAGCCACCCGGCCTTGTTTTCCATCGTCTCTCCTCTCCCTCCCCACCCGAGCTCCGTGACCACCCTCGATTCCCCATCGTGGTTCAGTGAGAAGACACAGTCGACGATGATGATGAGGAGGGATGCGGAGGAGCTCCTTGTCTGCCGTAGGAGGTAGACTGCTGGAAGGTACATGTACATCCCCATAACATACACAATTTGTTGGCTGTTTGTTGTAAAGAAAATTATCTTAATTTTGTGTTATCTAAGGTCGGAGCGCCACTGGAGGTTTTCAGTCGTGTCTCCTTGTTGACGATCTTGAGTCGAATTCGACGACATGCAAGAACTTCTTGTGATATGCTGGTGAGGTACAAAGAGGAGCTCACAAGACCAATCCAAGAAGCCGATGAGTTCTTCAAGAGCTTGGAGATATAGATAGTTTCTAGCTAGTTTAACTTTGTAACTTTATTATTTTTTCCCATTCGGAGGGGACGTTGTGAAACCTTTTGGTTTCCCTTTCCTATAATGTGTTTGCCATCAGAATTTTAATTGGATTTTAGTTGTCTTGCTAGAGGTTACATATGGAAACTCTTGTCTAGCAATTGATTGGTTTGGCTCAAATCCGATTTTTTTGTAATAGAAAAAATTATCACGAGCGGTTCTTGTTGAGTAACTGCGTAAAAATAGACTATCACTGCGGTTACGAACAAGAACCGCTCGTGATCTTTCCTGAGCGGTTCAAAAACCGTCTGTGATGACCCATGTCATTACTAACCCATAAACTTAGACGGCTCACGAAACCATCTGTGATGACATTTTTGAACCGTCTGTGAAGACCTTTTCTGTAGTAGTGGACGATTAACGACAATATACCATAATTAAAGATAATTATTACATGAATAATTAATAAAATAAACAATTATTATAAAAAATATATTTACAACAGAAAAGAGGAAAAAAATAGAGGTGACGGTGGCTAAGGTTTGGGCCGTCACCGTCGAGGTTAGACGGCGTGGTCGATGGAGGAGGCTGGCGGCGGTGTCAGCGGAGTCGCCAGATCCAGTCGGGGTCGAAGGCGCCAGATCTGAGGGAGGAGGATGGAGGAGGTGGGGCGTCGGTAGAGAGAAGGGAGCCGAAGGTGCCAAGGGAGGGAGGAAGGAGATGGGTGGCGGTGCAAGCAGGAGGAGCGGACGTGGGGGGGGGGAGGTAGAGGCAGGGCTAGGGTTTCATGGGGGTTTTATTTAGTGGCAAACGGCGAGTAAATTACCCCCACCTCATAGGTAAATGGGGAATGAGGGCTGCGAGAAGCCGCAGAAGTTCCTCGCCGATGACTTTCGGCTTTCGTACGTTGTAACGTAAAGCGGTTTAAAAAAAAAACGAAAGAAAAAAAACTAGACGTATAAAATAGCTTCCAGCTTTTTCGAATACAAAATTGAAGCCCAGGCCGTTCCAAGCATCCCCTTAGTCGGACGAATCAAGGAGTCCCCCATTCGGATCGCACATCCAATGCGCAATCCAATCGGGTAGGTCTGAAACGGGAAAGTATGGTCATGGCCTTTGTCGTAAAACATCCCCCGCTACTAGCTCCGACGCGATCCGGGCCACGGAAGCCTGATCGAACGGCTGAAGGAGTTCCCCATACGGATCGCCCTGGTTGTGCGCGATCCAATCTGGCCCTTCACACGCACAGGTTTGGCTAGGCCGGCCCGCCTTCACGGGCCTGGAGGCTGGAGTGCACTCCCCCGCCGTGGTCCAGCAACCGCTGCTCTGTGCCTCTGTGGGACGCCATAAACGAGCCCTAGGCCCTAGCGCGTGTGAGCGCCAGTCCATCTCATTTTTGGCGACGCCCGCGGGAGAGTGTCTGGGAGCTGCGAAATCGCTCTGAGGCGCGCCGTGCCGCGGCCGCGGTGAGGTCAGTGCCCCCCCTCCTCCACCTCCATCGTCCGACTCGTCCGCACCCGTCGGCTCCCCGTGGCCCCGACCTCCACTTGCTCCTTCCTCCCAGCACCGCGCGGCTGCGCCCGACGGCCTTAGCCAGTAGCCACCGTCCGCCCGCTCGAGCCTGCCTGCCTGCCTGCCGTGTCGTCCCCGCGGGAGGGGGTACTGTTTCCCTCAACCCCGCCGCCCGCTGGCTATCTTCCCACCGATCTCCTCCCGCGTGCCGCCGTTGTCCAGCCGCCCGCCTCCACCGCCCGCCGCATCCGTGCCCACGCTGCAAGTGTTCTTCCAGCTGGCCAGCCAAGATGTAGCGCCATTCCTGCCCCCCGCTTTGTTTGCCCTCACACTCCCACTCGCAGACCCCCTATCTCCGTATCCCCGCCCCCGAAAAAAAATCTCAGCCTCTCTGTCCAATCCTACCGCTCGAGCTCTTCTGTTATCTCTCTGACCCAAGCCCGTTTGCGGGGGTGGGAATCTATTCTGGCCTTGGCGATTTTTTAGTGCGAATCTAGGGTTTATTGTGCAGAAGATGTATTGTAGTTGCTTTTGAGCTAGTTTTCTTCATTACAAGTTTACAATTGTTGCCTCTGACTCGACGGTATGAGGTGATTTAATTAATTTATACGTTGCGTGAAAGGTGGTGTCTTTAGTGCGCTTCAGATCTCGAGTGGTGGGTGGAGAGGTAGGGGAGTGATTGGAACTCGCCTAAGCTGGTTAGTTGGTTTATTTAGCTGTGGGAATAGGAGGTGTTGATTTACTTGCCATCTCCAATTGCGTCCGCCCCTCCTTTTTTGGCTTACAGTGTAAGGTGTAAAAATTCATCTTGCCAATAGTTGGTACGCTATGCATGAGCTTTGAAGCTTCTAATTGTACTTGACAGTGTAAAACGGTGATATTTTGCATGCTGATGGACTATTACAGCAAACACCAATGTAACATCAAAGAAACTCCAATGATGATACGTTTTCGATCAAAGAAGTATCAATTGAACTCTACTGCAAACTATAAGAGAAACAATAGGTCCATCCAAAGCAAGTACTTAGAAGATCTACATGAACAAATGCATTTTAACTACCTTAAAAAAGCAATAGCATTTGATCATTTTTTTGTTGTTGATAATCATATTTATATTTTATTTATTGCTGTAGGCTTCCCCAGCACATTTATCTTGACTGGGAGAAGCTTACTTGGTTATCACCGCCCTCCAGAAAGCAGTTATCAAAGGCTTTCCTGAGCTTTCCAAGACTGGCCTAGCAGTTCCTACAGAGGAGGTCCATCTGCGATTATCATTTGTATGGAGAAAACAACTGCTTCTGGTCTTGTTCAGGGCAATGGCAAGGGGAAGACTGGAGGGGCCAGAAATAGCTACAAAAGACCAGTCAAAAGGGGAAGAAAAGGCTCCCAAGTATTACAGAGTGACAAGTATCCTTTGAGATCTGCACATGGCAGTGGCAGGGTGCTTCGCTCTACCTCAAAAAAGAATAATAAGGCGCCTCGTGAGCATGTAAACGATAATACCACTGTTCAATCAGCTGCAAAAAAAAGAAAAAGAGGCAAGCCTTCAAAGGGAGGGAGTCCCAAGAATGAGCACTTCAAAATCCGTCAACGAGTTAGATACATTTTGAATCGAATGAGCTATGAACAAAGCTTGATTCAAGCTTATGCCAGTGAAGGTTGGAAAGGCCAAAGGTTTGTCACATCTAAATCACCATGTTTCACACTCCTTTTTCAAATTGATGGGGAAATTTACATTCCAGTGGATATTTCTATAATTCTATTAATATATTTTAGCATCTGCATCATCTTACATTGGTTTTATAATACATAAATATGTAGCTTGGAAAAAATAAGACCTGAGAAGGAGCTTGAACGAGCCAAGGCAGAAATCCTGCGATGCAAGTTAAGAATTCGGGAAGCTTTTCGGAATATGGATTCTCTCCTATCTGAGGGAAAGCTCGATGAATCTTTGTTTGATTCTGCAGGAGAAATATCTAGTGAAGATGTAGACTGTCTCTTTTTGACATCTCTCTTGTTTTTATTTACCCATGGTTGTCACTTTAATGCAGAGATGATTTGTTTTTGTTTTGCAGATCTTCTGTGCCATATGTGGTTCAAAGCATGCTACTTTAAAAAACGACATCATTCTTTGTGATGGAGTCTGCGACAGAGGTTTCCACCAGAATTGTTTAAACCCTCCTTTGCGGGCGGAAGACAGTAATATCATTACATTTTCATTTTTTGATATAGAAAGCATCACTGCCTATGTTGCTCATGTATGTAATCACATTTATTTCTAGTTCCGCCGGGGGATGAAGGATGGCTTTGCCCTGCATGTGATTGCAAATTAGATTGTATCGATGTACTAAATGAACTCCAAGGGAGCAGACTCTGTATTCATGACTCGTGGGAGGTAAAAACCTATGAACTACCCTGTTAGTAGTAAAGTACTGTACAGTCCTACATTATCTTTGAGATAAATGAGACTGAATTATATTCCAGCATGAGACCACATTTAATCCTCTGCAGAAAGTTTTTCCTGAGGCAGCTTCGCTTGCGAATGGTTCTAAGCAAATTGATGCATCTGATCTTCCGTCGGATGACTCAGAGGACAATGATTACAACCCTGGTTTGGCTGAAGGGCACATGGTGGATGAAGACAAATCATCCGCAGAGGATCGGGGCGAAGGATCAGATTCTGATGGCTCAGATTTTATAACCTCATCTGAGGATTCTGAACCTTCAAAGAAGAAAAATTCTGAATCTTCAAAGAACAAAAGGACAGTTGATGACCTTGGTTTGCCTTCTGAGGACTCAGAGGATGATGACTTTGATCCAGCAGGTCCGGATTCCAGTGAAGACCAAAAAGACGAATCAAACTCAGATGAGTCAGACTTCACATCTGACTCTGATGATTTCTGTGCCGAGGTTGCTAAATCTTATGGCCAGGATGAAGTCTCAGCGCCTTCATTGTCAGATGTTAGGACAGTAGACCATCATAATGATGGAATGGAAATTAGTGCTGTTGATAAGCAACCTATTGCAGAAGATTCCAATCATGCATTTATGGAAACAGAGCTAGAACAAGACATGGTATTACCAGTCTCAAGTAGACGACAAGTTGAACGGCTGGATTACAAAAGGCTGTATGATGTATGTCTTCTCCCTGCATTTTGCATTGCATTTACCCCCATACTGTAAATGCATGTTTTTTTTAATATATTTAATGATTCCTACCTCAAAAGCATTTGTTCTATTTTTTTGTCGTATTGTTGCCCAGAAGAACAATGCCCTAGTTTGTGCAGGAAATAAAGGTCACGTAGTGTGAAAAAGCTCATATATCAACAAAGAACTATAACTTATAATATTATTCTTAGGCGAACACATAACCTAGTCACACACAATCTCATACTAAACTTATAAAATATAGATAGCTACCCTGCTGTATCTTTGAGTATTTGTTGCCTTATTGCGAACAATGCATTAGTCATTTAGTGGTCCCCAGAAGCCTGTTATTCCAGTGATGCTACCCTGCCATGTAAAATATTTTGCTGCATTAGTCGATAACCACATCTGTGTGGACTAGATATGTTAACTACCATATGCTTGTCGTTGTGAAAATAGCTGGATTATGTGTGAAGAGACATAGGCATAGTGTAAGTAGAACTCTCCTACCATGCTTTACAATAAATTTATAGTGTATATGTTTGAATTATTCTGTATCGCAATTACATCAGTTAAGAGCATGCTTATCAAGTCGTCGGAGAATGACCAACTGGAGGTGCCGACTCGACTTGCGCCGGCAAGTCGGGCGACCGGTCGACTAGTCGTCGACTTGCCGGTCGACTAGTCGACCAGCCCAAGGCAAGTCAGGTGACTGGGACGTGGGGCCCGGCTGTCAGGGGCAGTGGCAAAGAGGCAAAAGGGGGGAGTGAGGGAGGGACTGAGTGCAGTCGGGCTCACCCTCACGCGTGAGCTCGGAGGCGGCAGCGGCATCAGGGAGCCGGAGCAGGGGAGCCATTCGGAGCAAAGGGGTGGCGACCCGGGCGGCGGCGGTGGTCGAAGGCGAACTCGGGGTGGGTGGGGGGGGGAGCACGAGCTCTAGTGGTGGCCGGAGGGGTGCCGGGCGTCGGGTGTATATGCTTGTTTGTGTGTGTGAACCATGGCCGCTAACAGAGATAAAGCACTTAACTGAAGACTAATCAACCAGCAAGGAAAACTATTAGCTCATGTATATATGTATAAACAATTACACTTGACAGAAGACTTAAATCTTTTTTTTTGTCAACGAACCATCTAGTGTACATACTTTTTAGCCAAACAATCAGTGTGTTGTTTATGAAAGGCTAGTCTTCTCTGCATGCATGCCCGGGCCTTACTTGTTTCCTTTTCATGTGGGAATCTAAAGGAGGCTTATGGAAAAGAATCATCTGATTCAAGTGATGATGAAGAGTGGTCTGGAAATAGCACACCCCAAAAAGGAAATCAAGAAGACAGTGAAACAGATTCACTTGCTGAGTCACTTCAGCCTTCAAAAAGATGCTCTAGAAGAGCACCAGCTGGGCACCAGAATAATGAACATACTCCACAGAGTGAACGACTCTGTGGTTCAGCAAGTGAGCAGCAAACTGAAGTGCTTTGCTCCAATGGTAGCAGTAGCACTGCCAGAAAAAAACATTTTGGTCCTTTAATTAGTCAGGTATAGAATGATTAAATATCTCTTTACAGTTTGAGTCACTTAATCTGAAATTTCTCAGAACCACTTTGTGCTAACAGATTAAACCAATTAAAATTGTTGACATAATATAATTTATGTCATTGACACTCCATTTTTCTTGCAGAAACTGAAGATATATTTTAAGAAAAATCCGTATCCTAGTCGCGCAATAAAAGAAAGTCTGGCAAAAGAGCTCGGGCTGACATTTCATCAGGTTCTAACTGCCACATTTGTTCATCCTCCCGACAAAGCATTTTCTTGCTGCATGCTTGTTGGGGTTGTCATTGTACTTCTCCTGCCTTACCGGAGTTTCTGTTAACACTTAACAGGTCACTAAATGGTTTGGGAGCACTCGACATTACTCGAGAGTTGCTGCTGCCAAAAATGAGAAGGATCCAGAAAATCACACTGCTGATAATAATGATAGAACAGCTATAGATAGCAGACAACTGAGAGAACCCAGTGGCAGGGTGATGGAAGAACTGGCTGTAGATAGAAATGATATGGTTTCCGAGGATAGGATGGCACAAAATAATATTAATGAAGGTAACAAAGAAGATATCCCATTCAGACAAGATATCAGCTGCCCGCAGAGAGTGGTTGTGACTCCTGTTGTCAACCAAAACTGCCCTACCAACTCAATAGAAGTTGGCTCGCCAAAAGGTGGGCCCGGAGAAAACCAGGGGAATGGTGCCTCAAGGAATGTTGGGAGTCCAGAAGGTAGTTCTGCAGAGAACATGATCCCTGGCCTAGAATTTGTAGATGAGGCAAGGAAAAAAGCAATACTGCGGGAGCTGAGAAAGAGGAAGGCGGGCAGGTGAATATCCCAAGTGGTGTTATTTGAGCTGTTTGCCAAGCCTGCAGTTCTTGTCAAGTTGTGGATGCTGCGACACAAATTTGAACTATGGATTGCGTGTACCCAGTCTAGATGACTGACAAACAATTAGTTGTGGACAATCAGGACCTTTTTCCTTCTCGTTCATTGGTCATTTGTTGACAAAAGCCTGCGTGTTGTTACGTCTGTTCCTTTTAGAGCCTTGTTTGGCATCCATCCAGAATTTCTGATTGGAAACCTCTCGAATCTGAAGTACTTCAGTCACCAGAATGGTCGAGTGTAACAGTATTAGTGTGTCTGTAGTGGACAGTAGAAATGTTGTTGGTCATGTTCCAGTAGACCCCTTGATCGTGCATTGTTCTTGTACCATGTTGGGAATTTGTGAAATTTATCCCTTTAATTTATCCCTGGGAGTTGTCAGAACATGATAAGTGGCATTACGGCATTACCTGGGACTTGCAGTCTGCAACATCGCATCACTGGGAGGGTCGAAGAATGCTCTTATCTTCTGCAATGAGCTGCTGTCTGAGGATGAGTTATATGACTACCATCCTGTCCTTTGGAGCTTACGTGCAGGGAACGAATCCTGCTACACTGGTGTGGGTCTGTGTGAGCGCCGTGGGTGTGGGCGGGCGCCGGCCCCAACTCAGCACTCACACCCTCATTTTTTTTCTCACTCACCCGATGCGCTTCTTTGACCACCACCCACTGTTGGAGGTCTTCACCACCCGCGGCTCTTCTCGTTCGTCTCCTACTGGCCCCACCGCTGGAGGTCTTCACCACTTGCCACCCTTCTCCCCCGGCTCCGGCCGCCTCCGTTGCCCTTCTCTCTCGGATCCAGACGGCCCCGTCGCCGGAGGTCTTCACCACCCACCGCATCCCTACATCCTTCACGCACCCCGCGATCTGCTTGTTGCCGCTGGTTTCAGTCACCGCGGCCACTAGTCTCTACTCCCCTGTCTCAACCTCAGAGAGCACCGCAACCGCTCCCTCCGGATGATGTCGCCGTCCGTCCCTACGCCCCCTTTAAAGTCATCTTCTGCTTCCAAAAAGTTAGAAACCCCCCAAACAGGCCAACTTCACAAGTGCCTTTGGTGTAAGCCAAACCAAAGCCAAATCTGGGTGATAGGTGCTTTTGCGATGGAGGTTAGACATATGCCCATAAAACTGCATTGAAATTACCCACCTTTACCACTGTATATTAGACCCTAACTCAACACTCACACCCTCTTTTCTTTCTCCTCCTCGCCCAATGCGCTCCTCCGACCACCCATCGTTGAAGGTCTTCACCACTCACCACCCTTCTCGCTCGGCTCCTATCGGCCCTGCCGCCCTTCTCCCTTGGCTCCAGCTAGCCCCTGTTGCCCTTCTCCCTCAGATCCGGATGGCCCCGTCATCGGAGGTCTTCACCACCCACCGCACCTCCTACATCCTTCATGCACCCTTGATCTCGCTTGTGCTGCTTGCCGGTCTCAGTAGCCGCCACGGCCCTCGCTCTGTCTCGCTGCCGCCACCACCTTGTTGTCTCTACGCCTCGCCTCCACCTCAGGTCCTTAGAGGGCACCGTCGTGGCTTCACTCTGGTCGACGTCGCCGTCCGTCCCTACGCCCCTGCCTCCGCCTTCATCCCTCAGCTGATCCTGATCGGCACCGTCCGTCCCTCTACTGGTCCTAATCGCTGCCATTTGTCTTAGGGGAATTTAGGATATTTCACAACTTAGAACAATAAGCCACCCAATGAAAAACCAAATAGGATCGCTGTAGGCTTCTCCTAGTGCAATGTGTACCTGTATATTGAAGTGCCTGTTCCTATTTCCTCTAACCAATGGGCTATCATTGGGTTGGGTTGGAAATCTCCGTGTCTTAATGCAGTGTGTAGATCGACAC
Source organism: Phyllostachys edulis (assembly GCA_036346405.1). Lineage (NCBI taxonomy): Eukaryota > Viridiplantae > Streptophyta > Magnoliopsida > Poales > Poaceae > Phyllostachys > Phyllostachys edulis. The sequence continues at coordinate 35,753,783 of CM070546.1, forward strand.
CGTCCGTCCCTGTGCTGATCCTGATCGGCGCCGTCCATCCCTCTGTTGGTCTCGATCGCCGCCATCCATCTTAGGGGAATTTAGGATATTTCACAACTTTGAACAATCAGCCACCCAACGAAAAACCAAACAGGGTCGTTGTAGGCTTCTCCTAGCGCAATGTGTACCTTTATATTGAAGTGCCTGTTCCTATTTACTCTGACCAATGGGCTATCATTGGGCTGGGTTGGAAACCTCCGTGTCCTAGCGCAGTGTGTAGGTCGGCGCCGGCCGTCCCTCTGTTGATCCTAATCGGTGCCGTCCATCCCTCTGCTGGCCCCAATCGTTGCCACCCGTCTTAGGGGAATTTAGGATATTTCACAACAGAACAATCAGCCACCCAATGAAAAACCAAATAGGGTTACTGTAGGCTTCTCCTAGCGCAGTGTGTACCTGTATATTGAAGTGTCTGTTCCTATTTCCTCTGATCAATGGACTATCATTGGGCTGGGTTGGAAATCTCCGTGTCCCAGCGCAGTGTGTACTGTATATTGAACTGCTTGTTCCTATTTCCTCTGACCAATGGGCTAACATTAGGCTGGGCTGGAAATCTCCGTGAGAGACCAGCCCATCTCTTCCTAGTATATACGACCATCCCGAACGGCTCTCATCACGGACGACTCTTCTCCCACACCGCTCTGCATTTCAAAATTCAAATTCAAATCCGTCGTCTCCCTCGGTGGACACCACTCGCACTCGCACACCCCATGACGGCCAACGCGCTCTCGTCGCCGGCGGCGGGCAGGACGCCGAACACTAAGGCGGCGCCGTCCCCATCCACCAGGCGGGCCGCGACAGACGCGGCAGCGGCCTCAGCTGCCGCGGCGGCGTCGGACTCGAAGCCGCGGTTCGAGGCGTACAACCGGCTGCAGGCGGCGGCGGTGGCGTTCGGGGAGAATCTCCCGATCCCGGAGATCGTGGCGGTGGGTGGCCAGTCGGATGGGAAGAGCTCCCTCCTGGAGGCCCTCCTCGGCTTCCGCTTCAACGTCCGCGAGGTCGAGATGGGCACCCGTCGCCCCCTTGTCCTCCAGATGGTCCACGACCCCACCGCCCTCGATCCCCGATGCCGCTTCCAGGTGCGTGCTCCGCTTCTTCTCCTAGCCCCCCCCCCCCCCCCAACCCCCCACAATCTCTTTCAGATCAAGTGTAGTGCTTCTGCTAATTTACTGGTGAACACGAGAGATCGGCTGATCGATGTGGGTTGTGGGTGCGTTGCAGGAGGAGGACTCGGAGGAGTACGGGAGCCCGATGGTGCTGGCTACGGCGATCGCCGACCTCATCAAGCAGCGCACCGAGTCGCACCTCCGGAAGATCCAGGCCGCCGTGTCGTCGAAGCCCATCGTCATGAGGGCTGAGTACGCCCACTGCCCCAACCTCACCATCATCGACACCCCAGGTTTCGTACTTAAGGTAGATAGAGGTGAACTTGAGACTTCTCACATCTCAATGAAGAGGAGTGATTGTTTGGTTAGTTTGTCAACTGTTTGATGGAGTTGTGTGTTTGCTGTAGGCTAAGAAAGGTGAGCCAGAAAGCACGCCGGAGGATATCCTGTCGATGGTGAAGTCATTAGCGAGCCCGCCCCACCGCCTCCTTCTGTTCCTTCAGCAGAGCAGCGTCGAGTGGTGCTCTTCTCTCTGGCTGGACGCAATTAGAGAGATTGATCCCTCTTTCAGGCGCACGATGATCGTCATCTCCAAGTTCGACAACCGCCTCAAGGTATGGATGCAAAACAATCAGCAGTTTGGTACATAAGGTTCAATAATGTCTTCACCGTGAATTATGAAATGAAGTTGGTATTCTGTCTTATGAAATTGTAGCTTGTTTTGATCATTTGAAGGAATTTACGGAAAGGTGGGAGGTCGATAGGTACTTGAGTGCGAGCGGTTACCTTGGGGATAACATTCACCCGTTCTTTGTGGCTCTTCCAAAGGACCGTGGAACGATCTCCAATGAGGAGTTCCGGAGGCAAATCTGTCAGGTTGATATTGATGTGTTGCGTCACTTGCGAGATAATGTGAAGGGGGGTTTCAATGAAGAGAAATATGGACCATACATTGGGTTTAGCTGCCTCAGGAAGTACCTGGAATCTGAACTTCAGAAGCGATACAAAGAAGCAGCTCCAGCCACCCTAGCATTGTTAGAGCAGAGATGCAGTGAAGTCTCAATGGAGCTATCCAGATTGGACTCCAAACTGCAAGGAACTTCTGATGTCTCTCAATTGAGGAGATCGGCAATGCTTCATGCTGCTTCTATTTGCACTCATTTGGTATGCACACAAGACACAATATGTGCTTACTTAACGTTTCTGTTCTAATGCTGTTGCTAATTGATGTATTAGAACTAATTGACATTGCATTTGCATATCAAAGCGTGCATTACTCGACGGAGCAGCTGATCCAGCCCCAGAGCTATGGGGGAAAACTACTGAAGAGGAACAAATGCATAGTGGTATTGGCAGCTGGCCTGGCATCAACATGGCTGTAAGACCTCCCAACTCCAGTCTTAAGCTGTATGGTGGTGCAGCTTTTGAAAGAGTAATGCACGAATTCCGTTGTGCGACATACTCAATGGAGTGCCCACAAGTATCAAGGGAGAAGGTACATTTTAGATTGGAACTATATAGGTGCAGAATTTTAGGGAAAGTTAGCTGAAATTGCGGTGTTGATGTCATCAGGTTGCAAACATATTACTTGCCCATGCTGGAAGAGGTGGGAACAGTGGATTGACCGAGGCAGCGGCTGAGATAGCACGTGCAGCTGCACGATCGTGGCTTGCTCCTCTTATCGATACTGCATGTGATCGGCTTGCATTTGTCCTCCAAAGTCTATTTGACCTTGCAATGGAGCGCAGCCGCAATCATGAATCGAAATGTAAGATTTGGATTTTGCTTTGCTGGGGTTCATCTTGCTTCTTATATTTATATGGGTATAATTTTGTTCATCTTGAAGCTGATTGTAGCCATGTTTAGTACTCTAAAAGTTAGTTGTGTGGTATGTTTTGATCAGACACAGGAAACAATTACTAGTAGCTTTGGTTTGCTAAAACACATTCTTTAAGAAAAAATATATACACGTTGTGTTTTTCCACACCAAATACATACAATTAATTGTCTGCATTCCCCAACTTAAGGTAACGCATGTTTTTACTATTTTTTTTATATTACTATAGATCACTTGTGTACACATATGTGTTACTGTTTTCAAGCTTTAAGCCTTTAAGCTACCATATCATGATGTTTTGTCCTTTTTTTGTCCTAAACACTCAGCTGTATCTCCTATAATTTTCACCATTTCCAAGGAATAATAGCTGAGCCTTTGCGTACTTTTAGAAGTCATTGGAGTGCATGGTCAATTTGCTAAATGATCCTCATGCTTCTTCCTCTTTTTTTTGCCTAGCAGTTCATCAAAATGTTGAAGATATGGATGGATATGTTGGCTTCCTTGCAGCCCTCCGGTGCTCATATTACAAGTTTGTCAAGGATTTGTCCAAGCAATGCAAACAGATAGTGCGACATCACCTTGACTCAGTTACGAGTCCCTACTCCCATATTTGCTATGAGAACGACTATCTTGGTGGTGTTGGGTCTGTAGCAAACTCCATGCACAGGTTTAACCACTTCCCTGGAGTTACATCTTTTGACCTATCAGACAGTGGATCTGCCCTGGAGGAAGCTCAGGAGAATATGCCACCAAAAGATCAGCAACATATGACACCACCTGCTAAAGGAAATGAGTCAAAGGAAGTTCTTAAAGAAAGCCAGCTGACGGTTCCTGAGACACCTTCTCCTGATCTGCCGGTTGATATGCATGGTGGTAAGAAGAAAGACAACGGGAACTTTATTGACGGTGGGGCAAGGAAAAGACATGCAAGGATGGCAGCATATGTAAGCAGGAATCACCATAACAATGTCATCCCTGGTGCTGATGATCTGGGCTCAAAATCAGGATCATCGTACTCCAGCATATGCTCAATATCTGCTCAGTATTTTGCTAAAATGCGAGAAGTCCTGATTGAAAGGAACGTTCCCTCAGCATTGAACTCTGGGTTCTTAACACCATGGTATGTTCAAACTTATTATACACATATTTCTTCCTCTTTCTGCCTGTTCAGTTTGAAAGTTAACTATAACATGTAAACTGTAGTTAATGTTTTTGACCAAATGATCGCATCCATTGAGTAGTCACTAACTGATAAATTGTCAGTTGTCATTGATGTTTTTATCTAGCTGAGCACATATTCAACAAGCAACCACTAACTGGTCACATATGCATGAAATACTTTCACAAGCCAAAAATTCTAAGTTCACCGTGGACCATGTGAAACTGTATCTTCAATTCCTGGCCAGTAAAATAGTTGGATTCCAAGAATTACTGTCTCGATCACTATTAATTAAATGATAGGGTAATATGAACTACCGTCATAAATACAACTTCCATTCAACTGATGGTCAATATTAGATGTGGACTGAATATATTTTCTTCATAGCTGCTAGTTGTCATGTGGGGAATTCATTATCAAAGGCGGCGTGGGCCTAGGGCTACAAGCCATGCGCCGGCCGGCTCCTAAGGACCAAGAGTCCTATTCCTTGCCCATTAAGTTAGAATTTTTGTAAAGTTAAGATATATTAGGAAGATTGTGTTAGGTTTCCATCTTTATCTCTAGTGGGTTTCCATCTTTAGTTTGTAATCCCTATATAGGAGATTTTCGATAAAGGGCAAGTAAGAATTATCTAATCCCTCCTCTCTCTCTCTCGGCTGGAGTTTTGCCGAAGCCTCTGCGCTTGATCACGATGCAATACGGCACCGTTCAAGCGCAGGGCTCCCAGGCCTCGGCCACCGGTGTCCCACGACTATCTGTTGCGCTCCCTCCCGGGGCGTGACACTAGTGCATGTAGAATTGTGGATAGGATGGTTGGCATTAAACGGCCCTGTCCAATACATGTGAAGTTTTGTACTTTCCTGATATGTGATATGTTTGTTCTACTGATGCAATGCAGCCGTGAAAGGTTGTTTTTAGCACTTGGCTTCGAGCTGTTTGCTGTAAATGACGACAAGTTCATGGACATGTTCGTGGCTCCTGGTGCAGTAGATGCTATCCAGAATGAGCGCCAGTCTCTGCTGAAACGTCAAAAGATTTTGCTGTCCTGTTTAAACGAGTTCAAGAACATCTCGCGGACCCTGTAATGAAGATCTTTCTGGTGGTGCTTCCACAGGCATGTATAATGTATTCATGAGCTTCAGGATATCCCTACAGATGATACAGCGGAATCCGTGGTGGTTTTTTTAATTGCAGTTGCACATTCTTCTTTAGCCCCATGCTCCTGTATCTTATCACGAGCTATTCTCTGTGTCAAATTCCTTATTGACAAGTTGTGTACCACTTGACGTTTCTTCAATTTTTTGATATCGTCTCTATCAGATATTGGCTATGCTCGACATCTCGATTGAAAATTGGCAACTTGGAGATGATTTGATGATCTTGAATCTTGCTAGTTTGTGCACAGCTCCTGCACAACTTATATACAAATTAGAGAAAATTGCACCGTAGCTTCTTAGACTTGTGAGGCTATGCCACTTAACTCCCTAAACTTTCATTTTACTTTTTTAACTCCCTGAACTTACTAGATTATGCTACTTAGTTTTTTGGATTTACATTTTATGTAGGATCGTTAATGACAATCAGATGGGGTGAATAATTGTAGAATATTTTTAGGCTTACAAAAACACTGAAGATGTTCTAGCACCTGATCTACTCCTGTGCCGCCGCTCAAACCTTGCCGCACCTAATCCCCAAAACTCTGTTCTCATGCACGAATGAAAACACCGGCTGCCAGCACCAAACCTCCTCACGCTAGGACCTGATTACTACAGCCGCCAGCTAGCACCACGCCTGATGCCGAGAGACACCTCCCGCCGAAATCACCAGCTCCCTGTGCAGCCGCGTGAGCCCATCTAATGTACAGCTGCCCCTAGCTTCTTACGTAATGCAAAGACCTCACGTACAGGGAAATCTCTAGATGAGTTTTCTATTCTCACACATGAACAAAAGCAACAGCCGCCAAAAGCAAATCACATCAATCAAATCCGAAACCGTGGCCAGCAAAGGCCCTTCACGTCCCAAAGCAACTCACGTACAGCCAAAGCACATCTTCTATGTTACCGCCACAAGCGCCTCCCAACGTACGTACAGCTGCCAACTCCGGATCTCTTCCACGTCCGAACTTCTATTTCCTTTTATACGTCAACAGACACTAAGCCTATAAAGCCTTCTAACCTTGGCATCTAAACACCCATATACGATCTAATAGTCCTAAAAGTTAATACGTGGGCTTTTACATCAGATTATAAAACCAATTTTGGATACCTTAAAATTATCATATATCGTAGCCTCCGGACCGCATCTCCGTAGCTCCAACACGCATCATCTATTTTTGATCTCTACGCGCCCCAACTCGAACTCGACCGTCTCCTCCAGCATCCTCGACCCTCTGGACCATGACTTCGCACCAAGCCATCTTCCGGTCACCACCGTAGACCACGATCACCTCTGAGTTACCCTGCACATGCAAAGACCAAAACAACATATTTTCTCGACACAAATTCTTCCCAACTAGACCGACATAAGTCCACATATACTACACTCCTCAAATAACATAAGTAAATAACATTATCAATTATTCATCAACTAAAATATACTAGACCTAGCCACATGGTCTAACATTTTACTTTCTCAGCCTTCTGAACTTGCGAGATTGTGCCACTTAGCTCGCTGAATTTATATTTTGTGCCACTTAGCTCGCTGAATTTATATTTTACTTTCTCAGCATTCTGAACTTGCGAGGTTGTGTTATTTAGCACCCTGAATTTATATTTTACTTTTCTAGCCTCCTGAACTTGCAATGTTGTGCCACTTAGCTCCCTGAACTTGTGTTGAAACGAAGTTCGTCGGATGCGATGTTGGCTACTTTGTCCCCTTCGAGTCCGATGGACTCTTCGCCGTCCCGTTCTAGTCGTATTCATCATCCCCGTTACCTCACGCCGACAAAAATGGATTATTCGGACCCGAGAACGCACCGTGCTCGCACCTTCGTCGGAGCTCCATCGTCGCAGTTTGCCGCCGTCCACGCCCTTATCTCATCTGAGTCGATCGTGAGAGACAGAAGTACATTCCCAGTGCCAGAGCAGGGGCAACGGTGATTCGCCATCTCACCCTTTTCTGTTAGCAAACGACCAAATGGACTTCATGCAGGGAGAGTAGCTTCTGCTCTAGCACTAGGAATGTACTTATCTCTTTCTCACGACCAACTCAGAGGAGGTGGCGGCAAGCTGCGATGGTAGAGCTTTGACGAAGACGCGAGTACGGTGCGTTCCCGGAACCGAAGAATCCGTTTTTGTAGACATGAGGTGACGGGGATGATAAACACGGCTGGAACGAGGCAGCGACGAGTCCATCGGACTCGAAAGGGACGAATTCACCGGCATCAAATCTGACGAGCTTCGTTTCAATGCAAGTTTAGATGGCTGAGAAAGTAAAATATATGTCTAAAGAGCTAGGTTGGCACAACCTTGTTTGTCGTTGTATATTCAGCATATGGTCTGGTAGGATTGTTTCTATATTAATTTTATATGAGTTGTATGTGAGTGCGTCACTGCCAATCCTGTTGCCTGCATGAAAAGTAGCCGAGATCAGGCAACATCTTCTGCTTTCGTTCCCAATTCTCTTTCATGCCTCCCGCTTTCCTCCCTTTATTTATAACTGTATTTTATTGTAACTTAAGCCATGTTTTCTGACATAACTTAAGCCATGTTTTCTGACATACTTCCATTATTCTGATATTCTGTCGAAGAATTGAGTGATATGCGCTGTTGCTTTCTAGTAGTTCGTTTTGGACTAACTGGTAATGTATTCTAGTTCCATTTGGTAACAAAGGCCTGCCTACTTGGCTCACTTGCCGCCGAAAAAAAAGCTTGGCAAGCTTGTGTCACCTTGGACCATGCTGAACCAGACTGGATTTGCGTATCACTTCCATGCTACATTCGCGTTGCAACTCGTCAATCTCAAGCACCCAGCTGCTCCGTTGATAAAGCTTTGCCGGTTTCTTTATGGTTGTGGCTCTCTGTCATTTCCCTTCGAATCAAACCGTGCAAATTTTTGCAGTGATGCAGAGCACCACCCAGGTGAGATGAAGATCCTTAATGGGTGGTAGACTAGTAGTAGTAGTACTTTAGAAGGTCATGAACCTTTCCAAAGGAATGTCTTGCAGGGAATCGATGCCACATCCTCGAGTAAGTGGCCTTTTCTTGGTGGTTCTACAAAGAGGATGCTTTCTTTCTCCCACGGTCTGTCCGTCTGGTCAATGGATGGATGGTGGCGTGTCCCGTTCCACCGTTTTCGCAATGCATGGAAGAATTATGTTGGCTCGAGCTGTGCCTGCCTACTACAGGGAGAGCCGTGTGTATATATGTGTATAGCTGCAGCAGCTGCCCGCCATGTTGCTCTGTTCTGTCATATGATCCTACTCGGTGTTAAGGTTAGGCTTAAATATACCTTCTTTCATTTCATGTTCATATCTTGTTTACGGCCTTACGGAAGCTTAAGCTTTTCGGTAGTTGAAGCTCACCCGAACAAAGGCAGCCTTGATACTTGAGCAATACCTGCTACATTGGATCCTTCCTGTTCACTGTTTGACAGGGGACAGCGAGTCCAGAGTCCAACTGTGGAGGGGAGTGAAAGAGAGTGAGCACAACTAAAAGACAGGAGAATTGTTGCTGGGGTTTCTCCAGTCTCCACCATGTCGTAGGGCACCAGATGGGCATCTCGTCGTCCACTTGTGTGGTCCATGGAAAGCGCAGTGTGCGGGAGGAGTCAATAGATCTACTGTTGGATTCTTACTAGTAGGTTGCGTTTTGGGGACACTAGGTGGTGAAGAACAACGACCTATATTACTCCACTGCAGACTGTATACAGGTCTCCAAACAAAAGCAGGAGAAGGAGAAAACTGTAGACGGCAGATTTGGTGGCTGTCGAGGGAATGAGTTCGCAGCCATGATGCCGCTAGGCAGAGATCTCTCTTTGAGATTACAATGCAAGATGCACACCGACTCACACAACACGCACACACGCGTGTGCGTCGTACAGAAATAGCAGTCTTAAGCGAAGGTCGTTAAATAAATTCGGGATTTATCTAGTATCTCACGACGCACGCTTGTGTGAGGTGAGACACAACACCGAGATCGATACCGGGCGGGTACTCGCACCACCCAAGCAACGCCCGGTCCTCTCTCTCTCTCATGGGAAGTGTGCGGGGTGAGCTAAACGTGACAGCAAGTGTGGTCCAGAGCGATGGGCCTTGTGTGGTTAATGGTAGATGTGGAATTGGTCGGGATGTAGCTGCACACTTAATTTGCCGGTCAAAGAAGGTTTAATGGCTCCAAATGCAGAAAGTCCTACCTGAAACACCAACCAACACAGTTCCCCACTTGTTATTAGACACTTGTGGAGCTCGGAACAGTTGAAACCAAAGGGCAACATGGACTAATCGCAGGGCCGTACCTGAGAAGAATTGGGGGGCCGTGCCAAATTTAAAATTAGGCACCACGGTTTAGAATTTTTTTATTAAAATAGAAAAAAAACATTTAGAATTAGGCCCTAAAATTAGCTCGTCGGTTTCTTTTTTTTTGTCTTATACTTTCCGTAACAAGATTCATGTCTCTTGATTTTAGAAGGAATGGATAAAAGCTAGATCAACACCTAGATGCACAAATACAAGAAATGACAATAATAGTAGGTCTTAAAAACTTAGTAACAAAATTGAAGTTCTAGACCGCAATGTTATAGGATTAAACAAACTAATTGATGTGTGTATATAGCTCTTGTAGGCCACGATGTAGCATGAAAGGTTGGCTTCGCCGACCAAGCAATGTAGCACAAGAGCCTAATCGATGGATGAAGATCAGGGGAATGAGACGAGAACATAAATTATATGTTTGAGTCTACGAATAATACCACAATAAATAGATGAGAATAGAGTGGATTGATCCATCGTCACCAACAGAATTATTTTAGGGAAATCACAAGTTAGTTAGGAGGAGGAGAATTAAAAGAGGAGGGGTTAATTTTCACAGACAAATAAGAGATAGAAATAGTAGTTGTGCAAAAGCAAAGATGAAATGAAGAGAGCAATAGACAGGTGGGAAAAGTTCTTAGTAAGAATGTAATAAAAATGCTTGATTAATTCTTTATCTTACTCAAAAGTGACTATTGCAGAATAATGTTTTTCTCTTGAGATGCTAACAAATGGTAATTGAAAATTAAATCAAAATTAGCCCCCTAACTTTTAGGGGCTCTGTGCAGTTGAGCACTCTTCTCCTGCCTTTGGTAGGCCCTGACTAATCAGAGATAAACGCAACATCAGACTCCACCGCTCACTGTGATCTATGGAACTACCAACGATACATAGGCCCTGTTTGGTACGGCTCTGTTCCAACTTTTTGCAGCTTCAACTCCAGCTTCACTCTTGGATCTACTCCTATGAGAAGTTGGAGTAGTCTAAGGAGGTGTTTGGCTAGAAAATTAACTCCAGCTCCAGAAATGAGAAAGCTCTTTGTAAAAAGACTGCACTACCCTTATTTTATGACTTATAATCTTTTTTCGTATTGCTTAACCTATAACAGTTTAATAAGTTGATTTCAATCATGCTGTGCTTTTATTTATTTAATTTTTTTTGTCATGTTGTGCCATATTTTCACCCAGTTTTGGAAGTTTTACTTGAAAAAAAACATACATAAACATATAAAGTTCATAACAAAGGTTTACATAAACATATGAAGTTCATAACAAAAATCCATAACAAAGATAAACATAATATTGTATCAAACAACACATAATCAAATCAAATATTGTATCACCTCGCAAATATTGAGAACATCCACCATAATAATGTATCAACACACAAACTCAAAAGCATTCGTAACAATACTATTGATTATCTTCCAAAAAAGACCATTTAGGTGCATTCCAAACTCACTTGTTTATTCAGAAAACATTTTCCAATTTAAGGCATCCATTACAACAAAATCACAAGAAACTAATGGATTAGTTAACCATTTTACAATACGTGGTGGAGGCCGGCGTGGCGAAGGAGGGCAAGCATATGGAAAACGGCCACCTCGAGGAGCACTATGCCCAATCCTAAAATTTTCTCTTAACCCATGCTTCAATCTAGGTCTTTACAGTGGTCTTGACAATCTGACTCTCACTTTTGCCTGAACCAGAAAGTAACAGTCATTAGAAGGAATTGCATGATTATTGATCCATTGACCAACAGATTGAGTACATGGTAAAAATCAGTATTATAGTTAGCAAATGCATTACCTTGTTGTGCCTTTTCCGTTCAATTGCTACCCGATCAATTGGTATAAATCCCTGTCGCACCCCTTTCCATCTATATAAAAGTGATAAAAGATGTGGACATTGTAGATGCTAAGAATTTTGCTCTCATTTTTAATCAAAAGGAAAGAAAGAAAAAAGCCAATATGCACAGTTACATCGACACAAAGTTTTGGTATATTTTTGAACTTGTCCTGAACATATAGATTTTTGCTCAAGTTTTTGTATATTTTTGTAAGAGTTTTTTAAGACATGGTCCCAAATACAAGAAGCAAATCAAACGCAAGTACCTTGTCAAGTTCTAACAAGAATTACCACCCATGGTTGATTGGTGCGTTTATCCATGTAATGGCATATATACAAAGCATAAAGCATATTCATAGTACTCTTACAAAATCTTCATTATTGTCAGTTCTTATCATCACAAGCATAACCAACTCTTGGTTATGGGATTTGCCTTGGACATTCACAAATGACAAAGGCAGACTTACCTCCTATCATTATTTACATCCTTTGTGTAGCCATAGGCATGTAACACATGATAGAACATAGAAAATGCCACAATGAACTCGAGAAAAGAAAAATCCTCAAAAGAGGTATGGCAATCTGCCAAGAAATAATCAACATTTGAACTATAACAATATCTCGCCAGAGCACATCAAGTTCGGGACAAAGATCTACCTAGCAATCAGACTTGCACTATATTATGCTCCTAAACCATTTAAAACCAAACCTCTGGTGGTACCTAAATAAACAAGATCTACACATGTACATTAACACTAACTATCTACAAAGTTGATTCCAACTTTCCAGTTCTTAAGATAAAAAAGAAGGCTCCTTATCCCAAATTTCGAACAAAGTTTCGATTGGCTTATCATCTTTAATCACAAACCCTTACCAAAGTTATAAAGCAATAGACAAGGAAAAAATGCTTCTTAACATGATCTAGTCTTTAACCCATAGGTAAGAAACATAGGCATGCACTTCAGAGAGAATTTCAAGTCTCACAACAAGTGAACACTCTCTGCGGTCCGAGTTCTAGCATGATGTTTGTTTAGCTCTAAACAAGCAAATGCATACTCGGTTCCTATGATCGACATCCAATGGCTCAAGGGTAATCAAAATGACATGAAGGAGTTGGTTCGCTCTGGGCCAATGGAATCACCAGACACGTTGGACTTCAAAGACAATTATCTTCATTTTACTAAGTATTGAAAAATTAGCACAAACCATACCTTATAAAAGTTACAAAGATCCACTACACAAGGATATACACTTGCACCGATGCGGCATTCAAAATTTTAAGAAAAAAAGGAGGATCTTTCAAGTTTAGGCATACTACCGATGTCCTACAAATCGGAGAATCACAGGTGGCGTATCTTACCATTGATGCATACACCACAATTTAGTAGTCACTCACCCAAATCACCCTTCCTTACTTATTTCCTTTGCATAAAATTAATAGACAACAACTAAATTGACGCAAAAATACACGTAACAAGATTAGTGGCTACTTGCAACAACATCAGAGAACATGACTAGTGGAAAATCGATGCAAATGAGAGCAAGTTTGTTCTAGGAGAACATGATCTTCAAGCCGCAAGCAATGAGCCGAGTTTTTCCATAACCAAAAGGATGAAGAGATGAAACTTGAGTGCCAATTCCGGAGGAACTCAGATCGACCTAAGTGATCACCATTGAACAAACAATTAACCAAGATCGACCTTTCTCTTCGGATGCTCAAGGAGTTGCCCTCTCTGCTGCCGGGCGATCTGCTGCAAGCAACCCACTGCTGCTCCTCCTCTTCTAACGCACAGGAGCTCAAGGCGAGCAATGGTGGAGAGGAGGCGGTGGGGCGGCACAAGTGAGTCGTGGAGAGGAGGCGAGGCGGCGCGGCAAGGCGAGAGGAGGCGAGGCAGTGGGGGGGGGCGACGCTAGGCGGAGTCATGAGGAGGAGGCGAGGCGGTGGGGGGCGGCGCTGGGCAGAGATTTGGGAATCGGGAGGAGAATCAAACGCGTCTGCGAGGAAGGGTGCTTGGATGTGAAAGGGGTAGTTGAGGGTATTTTATGTAATTTTTCTAACTTCTGTGGGTATTTTGCTTTGTTGGCCCACTGCTCCCTATTTGAAGCAAGATTTCACCTGCTCCCTAAAATTGTACTAAGGGCTGCTCAGCTTCTGGTTGCTCCAACTCCTAAATTTTTGTGGAGTTATCCCGTTTGGCATAGCTCCACCTACTCTAATTAAGAAGCTGGGAGTAGGAGCTATGCCAAACAGGGCCACAGTTACATAAACAAAGATATGGATATAGAGAAGGAAACATGCTCGACGTGTACATTCTCCTTGAGCTGTAGTGTACTAGCCAACTAGCAAAGCCATAGTTGTTCGGAACATCAAACCGGTAAGCTTGCACTCCACCGTGGTATGGTCATCGATCAGAAGCCACTGACAAAATAGGCCCTTGAAAAGAACCAACAATTGGCACACATGGCAGTATGGTATTCATACGGTATGTCTGTACGAGCATATAGTGTTTTTTTTTGCGTTTTTGCGAAAATGGCTCTCTTCCGCTCATATTTGTAAAAATGGTAGCCTGGACCGTACGGCCACCATGCGGTATTGTCGACAGGTTGACACGTACCTTACTCCGCATGGGGACTATGCGGAGTAGGAAAAACCGCACGGCCACTGTGTGGGGCGCTCAGTGCCGCACAGCCACCGTGCGGTGGGCTCGATGCTGCACGGCCTTGGCACTCGATGCCGCACGGCTACTGTGCGGTGGGCTCGTTCCGCGTGACGACTACCATGCGGGTCCTGCCAAATCAAGCAATCAAAATATCTCAGTGTGCCACTAATCGATTGACACTTGTAATCACTTTAACTAGTGGTTCAGAAGAGTTCTCTAAAAATTAAAAGCCAGACCGCAAAACTTTTACCCATTGCTATTTTCTTTTCATGAAATCTAATTTTAAATTGATTCCTGATAGGTTTCCGATTATTTTTGCATGTAAGATATGCTTAGCTTCACCATTTTCCTTTTGAAAAGATCAACTAAATACTTAACAAGTATCCTTAGCTTCCAAATAGTTTCTTTGGAAGCTGACTGTATTTTGGCTTTTTCTCTCATCGTAGTTGCTAGTTTTCATTTTTGGCTTTTGGCTTTTGACACCGAGTTTGGTTTTATGTAGTACCAAATCAAAAGCTGGAAATGACTGTTGAATATCATCTGATTCAGCATTAATTGATTTTATTGTTTCAGGATTCCAGCTTGAATGACACAGGAAAAGGCATATCACCATCGAGAGTCCTTCGCTTAAGTCCTTATATCAGAGTGTAAATGACAAGAAGCATGGAAATGGTGTGGACCAACAGAGCTATTTGATGATCAATTTCCATACAACGAAGCACTGCCGACTTCTGGGAGACATTAAACATATTGTGTACATATCCTCAAGTAATATGGGCCAAAAGAATTAGCGATGAGTAACCACCAGACTCCAAATATCTCAAAATATAGAATAAATGTGAAAGCCTAACCAATCTAACAAAACATGAATACAAATATACCAAAACAGAATTGCATAACACGGGATACAATATGGCTCACTTGTCTGAGCCACTACTCTCTGCTCGTTGCGTATGCGTCCGCGTGCGCTTGGATGTTTTGCGTCGAGCATGTCCCGTAGGATACATTAGCCGGTCCGAAGAGCGCGTGTCGGATCGGAGGGGGTACGGAGACCGTTGAGTATGTTGAGTGGGCGTAGGTGCACTAGTAAGCTGAGTCAGAGGAAGCTGAGTCTAGTAAGGGTCCATGTCATCCTACCGAGGCATGCTGAATTGGGGGTCACCTGCACTGAATTCATGAACGATGGACTGTATAAATCAACTACCGAATTGTCCGCCCCCATAGTACGTTGTCTGCAACTTTGGTCATGTGGAGGAACTCTGGCCTTGGACGTCCGGTGTGCCCGTGAACCCGGAGGAGCTCTAGCCTTGAACGTACAATGCGCTAGCGAACCCAAAGGAGCTCTGCCCTGCGTACGCTCCAAACCCTAGGTGCCATGGTCCAAACCCTGGCACGGTGGCTTGTTCTCTGGCAGGAGCTGGGAGGCTCGTATTCTCATCAGTGGATGTAAACTGGCTGTCACCCCCTACGGTCAACTAAAGGCTTCAAGACGAAATGATGTTAGTCAAAATAAATACTCTAGACGTAAACTGAGAATCTCGTACCTCCTGGATACGCGGTGCAGATGACGGTAGAAGTGATGCATCCCGACAGACCTGCGGCGGGAGAACGACATGATGTTAGTGGAACGTAAGGCATAACCAAAAAACATAACGTAGATTTGTACATAACTTACCTCCCCGCCGATCTAGCCCGCGGATGACCGACGGGTAGCGCTACGACGCCGGCCAGACTCGCTAGGTCGTGATGACTTAGCGGGTGAGCACGGTCCCCCACTTGGTGCACGATGCGTAGGACATCATCCGTCGAACGACCACAGCTCAAGTTCTTTATTATGTTCTTCGACTCCGCGAAGAAATACTTCAAATTTTTTAGTAGCCCCGGTATTGTGTTTGGGCTGCGGATGGCGGTCTCCGATGTGCTTGCGATGTGCTGCGCCTGCTCCAACTAAAGTGGCATACATAACAGGCTCAGTAACAAAGAGTACAAATATCATCAATGAAACGACTAGAGGTTGTAAGTGTCTTACGGTGTCGTCACACCACGGAGTGCTATGATGATCGAATGAGTGATAGAGGCTCTCGTGGTGCGTCACCTGCTTCGAGCGCTGCGGTGTAGGAAGTGTGAGTCCGGCGCGCAACCGTGGTACGTACAACTCCAGGTACTCACCGTACGTCCGAACATCGTACGGATGCTACTCTTGCAAGACCTCCGAGTGCACCGTCTCCATCCATGCCATAATCCACTCATACTGGACTACTTGCCAGTCCTCAGTCCCTCGGCCCACACTCGATTGTCTGTATTTCTGGAAGGATTGGTATTAGAAAAGAATACATAAGAAGTGTAAACATAACTCGATGGAGTTTGCCTTACAAGTGTACGGCTTGTTGCAGGACCCTGCCGTCCGGAGGGGGCACGACCTGGTACAAAGCAAGCTGCCTTGAGCACACTGGGTTTGTGGTCCGACTCGCCTGAGCAGCCAACTAAGGACTTAACCTTGTACGCCATCGATCTGGATCACTCCCATGCAACCACAAGTCCATAATGGGGTGGTCCTGGCCAACTAATTAGCGAGGTCCTGATGCGGTTCTGTCGTGGTGGTCGAAATGGCGCAAGAGGGGGTCTAAGCATGACGAAACCTTAGCGGGCAGAACCAAGTCAGGACTGACCTTTGTAAAGGCCTTATCACGAGCTCTAGACTGCTTACCAAAGGAAGTGAGCTGGGGCATCGACGGATGCCCAACCAACTAGAGGACTTCGTGTCTTGTAGGTAAAGTGCATAACCTCTGCAGAGTGTAAAATCTATTCGAATAGCCGCGTCCTCGGTTATGGACATGCCCGGTTCTTTCACGCAAGGGGTAGATCTTTCTAAAAATTGTGGTTTGGATCCAAGTAGTGGTTTGGATCCAAGTAGTAGTTTGGCTCATGACCAAGGTGGTCGTGGGATGTTTTCAAAGAACTTGTTTACTTATGTATTATCTTTTCAACTTGTGCTTGGCAATCTACTTAATGTATTTCCAATAAATATTGCTTTCTACAAACTAACCATACAACTTTCTTTGTCAAGCCTTACATAAATGTTATTGCATTCATTTTTCCTATGGCTTGCTGAGTACATTCAAAGTACTCATGGCTTGTGCCCTCTGGTTAATCAGCAGCCGAAGACCTCCCCGGGTGCTTTGAGCACTACGAGGAGGAGTTCGTTGAAGACCTCGTGGACTAGGGGATGTCCTCCACTCGATAGCCTGTGGCTCCGCGTTGTATTTTGTTCCGCTGCAAGTGTTTTTTTTTGCTGTTAGCCCTGCGTGGCACCCCTGTAAACAAGCTTAACCGTAAGGTCTTTTGTCTATAAATATTATTTTGTCTGCTTCATCTTAAGTTTGTTGTATGGATATGATGACACTGATGTTGGGTCTGTGCGAGCTAGCAATCTGATCTTGGGACTAGCTCATTGTGCACAGAGACTGGGACCTCCGGGTGGTCTTGGTGGACCTCTGGGTGGACCTTCGAGTCCTCCTTGGTGGTCGTAGAGGCTCTCCGGGAGGTCCTAGGGGACCTCTTGGGAGGTCTTGGAGGACCTTGCAGACCTCCGGGTGGTTCGGTTGGACCTCCTGGGTGGTCCTGGAAGATCCCTCCGGGTCTTCTCAGGTCGGGTCCTTACACTATCGCATTATGTGTTGCGGCACGTAAGGCTCCACCATATGTGCAAACACCAGATGACAGGTCGTCGCCCTTAACCCGGCATCCTGGGTGCATTGCACACACAGCCCGTGTGTTGCTACTGTCTGAACGAAATCTAGAGTTCATGGAGCCCAAATGATGTCGTTGTTGTGCAATGGCTCGAACTCGTTGTGGAATAATGAGTAGCACTTCACCGATCTGTCCTTAGCCCAACGTAGACGGGCAGCAGTCCACCGTAAGCCCATAATGGGCTCGTCTATTGGGTCATCAAACTCGGCGTATGGGTGCACCACTCTCTCAAAGGCTGGCAGCCCAACAGGGAAGTGCTACCAATTCCACAGCTGTAGGAGCACGTAGTAGACGTCAGACGGTCAGGTTGGGGGTAGCACCGGTGCTGTGCTGTGAAGCGTCACATAACCCTCGGTATGTGGCGCAAAGAATGGTCGATCCTCACTATATCGATACATCGATCCGCCTCACGCCAACCAAAGACTTCAATGACACGACGGCTAGGGTAGCACCAATCGCCCTGTGTGGTTGGAAACAGGACCCAACCAAAGAGTTGAAGATGGTAAGCAACGAAGTGCGTCCTAATGACCTCGTTTGGTACATCCTATGGGCATTGACTGAAATACCTCAGCCAAGTCCGGGGGCCGCCACGTGCACACTCCGGGACAGGTAGGTTGAACCGACGCTCCAGCCTGGCCTTCCCGTCTGCTGATGGATGGCTTAAAACAAGTGCCTTACCTTGGATTAGGAGACCGGTCAAGAACGAGATGTCCTACAGAGTGACCGTCATCTCACCCAACCGAAAGTGGAAGGTGTGTGTCTTGGGCATCCACCTGTTGACAAGTGCCGACAGCAAACTGACGTCTAGGGTGAACCGACGTCCGACAGAGAGCAACCTCGCAAGGGGCAACAAGCCCATGTCCCGAAGGATTGGGACGTAGCGAGCGTCCAGCTCCCCGTAATCCCTCCCCATCAAAGTAGCAGGGGCGGAGGGCCATCCGCGTCACCGACGATCCACAACTTGCACTAGTGGTTCTCATCGTAGAAGTGTTCTAGAAGCTTTGGCAGAGACATACCTTACAACAGATGGAATAGACAAAATATTAGTGGGAAGATTGATAATGACACTAGAATAATGCAAATTAAAAATCACGACCAAATGAACACTACAAATTAATGTACACTAATTTAGTAGTACAAAATTAAATACGCCTATTTAAACATGACTAACTTAATTAGGGCTAACTAATTACCGCAAATGAACCTGTGTTACATACTGACAATTAAAAAAGCATGCACATTTTGTTTCATAAATCCTATATGGTCCTACACATACAATGGATGATATAATTAATAAATACATGTAATATCTTCACTGAACCAAAACTTCCTTTTTTTTCTTATTTTTCTATTTGCAGTCATTATGAACTTCATGTAGTCATAGATTAATCAAATAATCATCATGCTGCGATAATTACGACTAATTATTTCGTAACTAATTAATGGTGCCTCAATAATTTTATAAGTTAATCCCTGTTCTTTCCCTTTTCTAAATAAATATTAATTGTATATATGTGTGTTGATTGCATGATGCATACATACATGAATAACTAGCAACTACTTGCTTGCATGGCCAGCAGTGCATGCATCGCATGGTATTTTCTTAACGGCCAGCAGCGTAGCGCAGCTGCATGCATGCGGCAGTTGCATTGATCACTGCTATCCAAATATTTTAATGGACATACAAAATATCACTATAATCATGTCTTGAAGTCGCATGCGTGGATTTCTTTTCTGGATTGCCGGTTAAATATTTACTACGACTTATTTACTAGTATTGCAAATTAAAAATTACGACCAAATGAAGACAACAAATTAATGTACACTAATTTACTAGTACAAAATTAAATACGACTATTTAAACATGGCTAAATTAGTTATGACTAAATTAATTAGGGCTACAACTAATTTCTACAGCAAAATAATCTGTAAGACACTTGATCTTACCAACCAAGCTTACTTTTGTTACAACAGCATGATAGTCATACTGTTGTTGCTCCTAGTTGTTGCTGTGATATTTTAGAACTACAAGCTTGCCCAGTAGATTGCTAAAACTGTTGCGACTAATTAATGGCAGTAAGTAATGACGGCTAGTTAATTAATATTACGACGAATCTACTAACAAAGTAGTTAATAAAGAATTTAGAGACAAGAACAAAATTACCTGCTAATATGGCTGCAAATGATAGCGGTTAATAACGCTAAAACGTCATTGAATATAAAATCGTAAGAGAACCGAGAGAGAGCGAGCAAGCGAGACGACGAAACTTAATTGCTCTCGCTCGCTATTTATAGCACATGCGAGGCGGTCGTTTCTCTCTCGCATGCATGAATGCATGCACATGCAGGAGACAACGATTAGATGGTGGATCGATGGAGGTGATGGGAGGTGACGAGAGGATGTGACATGTTTTTCGGTGCAAGAGGAGCCGTGGTGGTGCCTATCTTTGGAGGCTGACAGATGAAGGGAAGGCCTGGCTTCAGACAGAACATGGATGGGAGACACGATTTTTTGTTTCTCCGGAGAACCAGATCGGTTCTTTGGTAGGCCGGGCTGACACGTGGGAGGCCACCGCACGGTGGCCGTGCGGGAGTGGAGGGCGGCTGCCGTGTGGAGGACGAGGGGGAGCACCGCACGACGATCGTGCGGTGTTGGCGATGCCGCACGGTGGCTATGCGGTACCCTCTGACGTGTCGTCCCTATATCAATTCCGCGCGGTGGCTGTGCGGTGGAGGTGCTATTTATGCAATTTTCACGCGACGACTGCCATTCTTGCAAATCCGTGGCGAAAAACGTCAATACGACCAAATAGTCGAGCATATATGTCTGTAGTATGTCCTTACGAGCATATATGCATGTAGTATGTCCATATGAGCGTATATACTCCCTTACTTCACTATACATGTTGTATTCCCAAACTAGAAAATACTGAGTTGCCATCCATCCAAACTTATCAATTCCATTCTGGTACTGGTCGGAATGGTTGAAACATGCCTTACTGTCACCCAAATCAGCACACCATAGCCTCAATCCCTTACCGGCCTCAGTACCGGTCAATACCGACCATTCCGGTCTATTCCGGTCATTTCGGTACCAGTAAAAAAAATCAAAATTGAAGTGACCACTTTTTTGAATCAGCTCGGAAGACCGAGTCCAATACTACTCCCTCCGTAAGTGAAATTATGCTAAACTAGTATGCTAGACTATGATAAAATATATGAAATTATGAACTTCTATTATATTATTTAACTACGCATTTACATTTATATTTATGAAGTAATTGAACTATGTGTTATTTTTATTCTATAGTTATGTATTGAAGTGAGATTTCAAATAAAATTATGTGTGCATATAATTACATATATATTTATAAATAAGTATATATTATTATATTAAAATCCGAAATAATGCGTCGAAATAGATCAATAGCAGCATAGTTCATTCCAAAAGACAAACCAAGATAACCACCAAATAGAATTGATAACTATGCATCCATCACCACCACGACGGTAGCCTGCCAAGCGACCGAACTGCATGATTGGAAGGGAGTGATTTGAAAGCTGAAGTGCACTCCCTGACTCCAACGCCAAAAGTGGGCAAATAATAGATGGTGTGATGGAGTGTTTGACCAGGGTTCACGCTGGCACGTCTCGTTGGCGGGCGGCCAATGATTATCACGGCGAAAGCGACCGGGGCTACATCTTTTGGCGGCGACCGCGCGGGCCTCGCCAAGCCGGCCTGGCACGGGGGGATTTCGCGCATTTCTCGCAGTCGATCTCGAATTTTTTTTTGAGTAAATGTCAGAAAAACGATTTTTTTTACTATTTTAGCCATGTAGCAATAATTAATTATAAAAATAGCCCTGTTTCACCATAATTTGCAAAATTGGCTCCTGAACAGTGCACGTTCAATTACTTCACAATGTGCACTGTTCAGGGGCCAATTAAATACGTACTTAGCTAATCTAATCGTTCCGATGCGCTGCGGCTTATGAACGATTCGGCCGCGCGCGTTCTTTATATACGCAGAGAAAAAAGACAACGAAAGACAGCGACATGATTTAAATGGAGGAAAAAACGAAACCGAACGCAGCCAAAAAATCTTTCGATGGAAAAGGGAGCGAGCGTGGCGAGCGAGGCAAGCGTTCTGGGGCGTGGCCAAGACTGTCGCGCTTCGCCACCGTAAAGTGTGCTCGCCGCCTAGTAGTGGGGCATCGAACGATTAGATTAGCTAAGCACGATTTAATTTTTTCTTATTACAATTTTTAGCGCAAGTCGCATTTAGATCTCGCTAATCGTTAGTTGTTCTCTATTTGCAAAGAATGGCATGTACTCTACCACCCCTACTTGAGGAGACATGGGACGCCAAGCATCGCTATCACACTTGGATCGGTGGCGATGGGCCGCCAACTCTGGTGACACGGGGACCGAGGGAGACTTGGCCGTTGGACGAGCGGTATGTTTTGAGGCTTCATTAACTGGCCGATTATGCGTCGTCCGCATGTCAACACGGGCGTAACCTCTGATTGATGCCTCCTTCTTTCGCCCGGTTGATCGTTGGCGTCGGAGACCTACACGCCCACTTCCGGTGGGGAGATGACCGTGACACTACAAGACGCCGCCATTACCGCCCGCCATTGCGAGGTTGCGCTTTGTTCCTCCGAGGTCGCCGGATCGAAGGCGATCTCAATCATCGCCGGCCTTATCCCCGAGAGTCTATAGGCTTCCACACCGATTATGACGATTCATGCATTGCCCAAATGATGCAACAGAGAGGTGGTTCGATGCCACCTAATTGCATATTTGTTGTTTATATTTGGGTGTGTCATGTTCCCTAGCACGCAGGGGGACATGATGTACCCAAGTTATATTCACCTTGCGGAGTCCATCGTGGACGCCGACGATGAGGACGTGCCGCAAGATGCTTAGGGTTCAACAGATCGTGCTACATACCACGGCTTTGGCGACGCTTCACAATACAGATGGGAACAGAGTCCGTGTTTCGGCCGCCACACGCCGTTATACTGTGGGTCGTGGAGCACTTCGCGGCGGACATCCGTATTTCCGCCTCCCCACCACCCTTACCCGCCAAGACACAATATTTCTACTATGGTATGGACGACGAGGATCCTGTGGAAGGCCCGACCATGCGATCCCGATGGACTGTGGCGGTACTGGGGTGGGCTAGGGAGAGAGCGCGTCGCATATACCCCGAGTTCAACAACGAATTCGAGGCCCTGCACGAGGACGACATAATATAGGCTCCTTGGATGGATGCCTTCGTGCAGCGCACGGCGCCCGACGGCTTGTGCTTGCTATGCCACCAGGATGCGGCGTACTGGAGGATAACTTGTCATCTGGTATTCTCCCACATGGTTGAGCCTTACAACCCACAACGGGTGATGAGGCAGTTTGAGCTGCACCAGGAGATCCCCCCTGCTCTAGGGCGACCGCTAACGAGGCGTAGTCACTTATAAGTAGATTGCATTGCTTAATAATATTGTAGGTCCTTTAGTCATATGTTATGTCGGTACCATAATTTATTTATTTTGTTCCACCTTCAGGCAGACGAAGAAGGGCCGCAAGAGCGATGACTAGCTTCAGACGCAGCAGCCGTGGATAGATGCATGGCAAACGGCCACTGATTCCATTTTGCAGGAGGCACGGCCTTACGATGAAGAGACATACGACACGTACTTGGAGTGGTACGTACGACACACGCGGACGAGATTGGCAGGAGCCCCCCCCCGGCCCGACATGCAGATCCTAGCCACGCCGAACGCTTGGACTTGGGGCCGACCCGCGACTGCGGCAAATTTCGCCATGACGATTCTAAGACGCTGAGCACGTAGTAGATTAACCACCTCCGAAATAGGGTTAACTAACAAAATTTTGTTTGTTCGGTAACCATGCAGTGGACCGCTTGCGAGCGTTATGGACCGCGCCACCGAACTCGAAGGGTACGAACAACACAGCTTGAACGCTTTTTTTCGGTCATGAAGACGCTTTGTTGCGTATGTTAAGGTGTCGCTCAGAACATGAGCCGTGGAAGGCCCTTGAGGCATCGGACGGAGCATGGTCGCAGCACTCGCCTCCATCTTCCCGTCCGAAGCGAAGTCGACCCACCGCACAAAGAAGATGGGCGTGGATCGTCCGCTTAGTTGCCACGCAGGACTCTACATCGATGTCGCTGCCGCCACGGAGGGACCCTACGCCGATGCCGCTGCCGCCACGGAGGGACACTACGCCGATGCCGCCCTCGCCACGGAGGACCCTACGCCGTGTCGCTGCCGCCATGGAGGCAGGAAGAGACCATTCTAGAGAGCACGGACGTGCAACCCGAAACCTCGGAGGTTATCCCAGATTCTCCCTCCTAGCCCCACACTCTCGGACAATTTCAAATGGGCGATACGGCGCCATGGTATCAGTCTGGCTACACACCGTACCCTGCGCAGTTCACCCCGCAACGTGAACAGTACCCCGAGCAGTTCACCCAATTCATCCCGCAAGTTGAGCCGAGTTGGTGCCCCTCCATGAATCCTACTGCTTGGATCACCGACTTGTTCTCAACGCCACTCCCGCAGGTGATGCCCCCTTGTACGACGACACGGCGGTTGAGGAGCCCCGCTATGACTTGCGGCAGAACCCACGGTCACCTGATAGGCTGACGTTCCCACATGAACAGATTTGTCGAGACACATGGTAGGAACACGCGCTGAAGGCCAAGACAGGTCCTATGCCCGAGAGCAAAGGCGAGCAAAGAACGTGAGCAGAGTAACATTAGAAGTCTATTATATGTTGTAACTTATACTTCAGTTACTGATTTGTAATCCAAGCAGAGTGTGGTAATTGGAATATAATTGGACACTTGTACTTCGTTATCTATCTCAGTAGAACAATTTTATTCTCATTCATGAAGGACCTGACCCAAACGAAGCAGTGCAGGTTACAACGCAAATCACTACAACACTCACATCGCTCGACCAACATGACTCAATACAGCAGATTGCTTACACTAAGTGGCGTCGGAGGAAGAAGGTCTATTCGGGCAGCTCCTGAATGAGTGCCCATGAGTCTTGCATAGCCTACACCTTATTGGTCTTGGCCGATCTCCACGTTGGCTCGCATCCATATCGTTGCGGATGCGCCTTGACTGATGCCTCCCACGGCCTGGATGCCACAATGTTTCATTCGGTGACCACTTCACTGCTCCCCGCCATAGGTCCCTGTAGTGGCCTTCCACGCCGTAGGAGTTGAACTCCCCGTTCCAAGTATCATACAAGTGTCGATGTCGAGTACTCCGACATGTACATGCTACAAGATTGGTGAAATACAAGACATGCAAAGATATACGTGGGAGCAAGGCTTGTGCGAGTTGAGGCTTGTTGCGTGCAAACCGCCACATCGCCTAAGGTTCAAACATGCTTCCGTCACCTCTCATATGGCCGCTAACGCATTTGTCCCGCAGCGGATCTCGAACTTCCTCCTCACGCCATCCATTGTGATAGCTACATGGGATCGGCCTTGGTAATCTTCTTGTCCATGTAGGCAAGGGTAACCTCCGAGTATCGCTTCCCTTCGTCCAAATGTCGCTTGGCCATCATTGCCCGATTGATGGCGTAACCGATCGCGGCGTTCCATGTCTCGCCGACAACAAATGTGATGGGTGGCACGGACCCCTTTCAACACACCGCTGTAGACCTCGCATGTTGGTTGTCATGATGTCGCATCGAAAATTATAGGTGTCGTGGAAGAAGGGACAATTTCTCATAGCTCGGGGCATGCACTCTCATCTACTCGCGAACTCGCTTTGCGTGCGCTCGGGCCGTAACCTCCACTTGCACGCCGGTTTCGACCTCAAGCTCCCGCCACATGGCATCGAACTTGCGCTCGTTCTCGCAGCAGAGCTTCTGAACTTCTTCATGAGGTCTTTGCCCGGCGCGCAGGGAAGTTGGCGGCTAGATGCCGCATGCACCAACGTGTGCACATGTTGTTCCATTGGAACGGCGGGCTTGTACCATGCTGCATGGTGTGTAGCGCGGACAACAACCCGGCATGACGGCCGGTTATGATGCACACATTCGGCCGGTCCCTTACAACATGTTGCTTTATGTTGGCTAGGAACCACAACCAACTGTTAGTGTTCTCATTCTCCACAATTACAAAGGCAACTGGGAGTAACTGGTCGTTGCCATCAGCGGCAATAGCGATGAGAATGGTGCCCTTATACTTTCCGCAAAGGAAAGTACCGTCCATATTCAGGACGGGACGGTAGTGGAAGAAACCCTGGACTACTGGGCCAAATGCCCAAAAGACTCGATCAAGGATTAGGGAATGTGGGATGTTCGACGGGTCGGGCCTGTCCACCTTGTTGACGTATGTCCCCGGATTAGCATCCGCAATTTGCTTCAAAGATTCGGGGACTAGGTCGTGCGCCTTGTAGGTACCGCATAACCCTTCGAGGACCTTCGCCGCCGCCAGACCTATCAGAGCTAACGGATACCCCATCAGATTCGCCACGTTAGCCATCGTGACCTTCGCTAAACGGTCAAATCAACGATTTACTACATGGCTTATGATGCTCGCGATGTAGGCTGAGGTTACATTCTTATGCATTTGCAATGGCTCGTGAAGCTCACATGTGTGATCCGTCACGACTGTGATGCGGAAAGTCGTTCCTGCCCCAGAGAATCTCTGCGCTCGGACTTTGCCAGGGCAAGAGCTAAGCACACACTTAACTACGTACGTGTCAGGATTAGACCTGCAGATAATGGAAGCCATATAATAGTTAGCACGACTTACTGTAGATAGTTCAAGATACAACAAACAACGTTCAAACTCACCTGTAAACTCGGTAAGTCCGACTGGTCTTCACCGCGAAACTCATGATAGCTTGCCTGGCGGTAGCCTTGTGTGGGAAATATTGCCCCACAAGCAGGGTGTCCGCATCGAAGGCGCATGAAGACTCGTGCTCCTGGGCTAGAACAAGGAAAGAGGCTGCTTGGCAATCCAACCGACTTGGAACATAGTCCGTGTCGGTCGAAACAATGTCACCGACGACCCCACCCTCATCGTCGGCTTCGTCCTCGCTGGATTGCGAGTCAAACTCATCCTCATCTTCGGTGGTAGTGCCCTCGGACATGCCATCGATAATCTCGTGACAATCAACACGAGCACCCCGCCATTTATCCACACCTTCATTCGGTTGGAAACTACCAGAATCTCCATCAACTGGAGCATCCTGCCTAACGATGTTTGGTGCTCTCGAGACCTCTCCCGTCGTTAATAAACCGAAGAGGGGGACAAGAGTGTCGCTGCCCCCTTCAACGGCGCCCCCCAAAGGATTGAGCAGGATAAACAAAATGGACATACACCATGGGTCGTCGATAGATCGGAGCGTGAGGATTGCTAACGATCTCCATGTATCGTGCCCACATGGATCGCCGTCACTTCACCGGGCCCCACAACATCCGCCTGTGTGGTGGGACCGTGGTGGTGGTGACCGCTTATTACTATCTTGTTCTGGCGACATGCCTATCGAACAATCGCCAAATGCACCGTCAGAGCTCGAGCAAATCGACGATGCCGTGTTGGGAACGCTTAGCAAGGCACGCCGACAACCGACAAATCAACTCGTTCGACCGCACGACGCTACCATGGAACACGACAAGGTTCCATTTCTAACGAAAATAAGACGATATTTCAACCAAAAACACAACATGAAAACCATACGCACGTTGCTAAAATGAACTTACTGTTACGACGTTATCGACTATTAACCTCACACACGGAAGACTGCAAATTCAAACATACATCGCATTAGTAATGACTTTGGCAAATGGTGCCAACATACAAACAACGCAGAATGAAGAGAATGTTACATCGCATTACGAGAGGGAAGCACCTCAGAAAGAGGGAGAGATTCCTAAGAGGAACGATCGACCAAGTGCGAAAATTTCCTAACTGAGACCTGAGGCTTCTGAACAACGAGTGTGCGGCAGCGCGTTTAAATAGCCGAGCACGGGAGACTCAAGGTGACTTGCCCCCTCCGCCAGGCATGGTAGGTCACCTGTCGCGCCTGGCACAGGGGGGTGACCCATCGCTGGCATAGGGGCAGTGTCACCTACCGCTAGGCCAAGGAGGGG
Source organism: Phyllostachys edulis (assembly GCA_036346405.1). Lineage (NCBI taxonomy): Eukaryota > Viridiplantae > Streptophyta > Magnoliopsida > Poales > Poaceae > Phyllostachys > Phyllostachys edulis. Next base: position 35,781,790 of record CM070546.1, read on the forward strand.
GGGCGTGTCATGTACCGCGATCCGCACAGGGGTGTCCCTACCGCTACCGCACATGGAGCAGGTCCCTACCACGACGTGACCCAACGAAGTAGGTTTGTGTGGAAACGATGCTACGCGGCCCCAAAATTCGTCACGCATGACAAATGACCGACAGTCGAGACGCCCCCGTAGGGTGCAAGTCACCTACCGCGCCTAGTACGGGGCCTACTATAGTAGGGTGCATGTTTGTTCAATGCATATGGACGCTTTGGCTGTCATTCACCTCACTCAATTGCAATTCAGCCGCATGCTATATATGGATGCTTTGGCTGCCATTCACCTCACTCCTCATTTGCTCTTCTCCTTTCCTCTAGTCTTAGACAGGATGTCTTCGGTCTCATCTAACTTTCGAGTGAGCAGACAATTACAATCACTGCAGCAGCAGCTGGTTTGCCCTCGTTGCAGTGATCCGGTGAATGTATTCACCTCGCATACGCCAACGAATCCACCCGAGTGTTCATGAAGTGTTCAAATCTCACGGTAAATTGCGCCTAATCATCCCGACTGAATTCCATTCAAAACAGCATGTTGTTTTTTTTTCGCTTGAAGCTGCAATTCTTTTTCAGAGCACAACTTGTCGGTTTTGGCAATGGGCTAATAAAGCTGTCCTAGTGATTCGAGATATTGCAATGCAAATTACTGCCTTGCAAGATGACTCTCGTGGTGTCTTCTTGATTTCGGCCCAAAGGCTCGACCCTCGACTCCACCAACGAGAATGAAGATAATAGACTTAAAAGATCGGACGAAAGGATGGAAATAGTTGAGAACATGCTTCAGAAATTAGTTGAGCTAGTTAGTTTTGCGGTCTTTCTTCTATTAGTTCTTGTTGTTGCCAAGTAGAAGTTCAGTTGTAATAAGATTTAATGTCCACTCTTTATGTATGCATCGCAATTGCTACTTAATGAGAATAAACCAGTAACATTTTGTACCCATCGATGCCTATAACTTAAAGCACGCGACACATCAATGCAACATGTGAACTTCATAAAAGGCAACCACAATGACGCGTCCACCATTTAGTTACATGCTTTAGGAGATTGAACACAAGTGCATATAGAAGGGGAGACTACCGAGGTATAGGCTTCTCCACCTGTGCTTAATGGTAGAAGGTGCCTTTCACTACCCATATAGAGTGTTCTACAGGGAGACGCCTCGGACGTGGCTGGCCATCGTTGTAGTGGCACACACATATGCAGCTAGGGTTCGCACAACAACATGTGGGATTATAGGAACTTCATATGTTCACGACCTCTTCGTTGCCCTCTCATGTTGCATCATTCATATGAGGTCATCGCTTTTACTCCTTGAGATCGCTAATTTGCGCCCCAAATCAAAGATTCGGTTCCACAATATATCCACGCATCGCAACATGTTGTTCATGGTGAGGATCGATCCAAATGAGTAAAGTTGTATTTCGCCGTCACGCAAGGGACTAAGTTAGTATGGAGGATGTATTAGCAAGAATATGAACAAAACTATTTAACCCGAGTATGCGCGATCGGAAGAAACGCCGCCCACCATCGAAGGGCCGCCTATGACTTGCACGATAACGCCCTTCCTGTTCGCGCAGCTCGCCATACCGGCTGAGCACGCTTGTTCGGCATCAACCGGTAGTTAGGGCCGAAGTCCTCCCTCCATTCGAGGAGAAGATCTGGCTTCGGCGACCTCGGTTGGACTGGTCCTTGGGCGTCTACCATCATATGTTACTGTAAGATGGAGAAGGTTCTTCTTCCTACGGTTTCAAGGGTCCAGTCGTCCTACTTTCGGAGCGTGGGGCGTGTATTTTATAGCCCACGGGGGGAGGCTAACAAAGCGGGTAATGTATTAGCTTGCAAATGACAAGACCAGACGGGTCGGTGCTTTGCGCAGACAAGACCAGACGGGCAGCTTTTGCACAAAGGACAAGACGAAAGGAGACAAATTTTGAGCAAAGGATAAGACCAAACGAGGAAGCTTTGCACGGTGACAAGACCACACTGCCGACTTTGCGCAATGATAAGACCAAAGGAGACTTTCTGCAAAGACAAGACTACACAGGCGCCTTTAAGACCGACAAGACCACACGGGCTGCTTTGCCAAAGGATAAGACCAAAGGAGACAGACTTTGCGCGCTTTAGGTTTAGGTTTAGGTTAGGCTTTTCAGACGACTTGATAACCCCGACCGCCGCCACTTTTAAGACCGAAAAGACAAGACTCGCAAAGAAATACGTGATAACACTCTCGCCAAATTTTTCGATCAAAAGACAAGACTCTCCAAAGAAAGACATGACTTCTCACTGTAAAGTAAGACGTGACAACACTATACCTCGCCAGCTTTCCAGATCGACATGACAACACTCTACCTCCTCAGCTTTTTAGAATTTAAAGACAGGACTCTCTACTCTGCATGAAATTAACCACACCATACGAACCATGGGGCTTATAAAAGAGGGTTGAACCAAACCCAACTCTTCGGCAAACTTCTACGCGAGGTTGTTGCAGAAGCGCAAGTGGCATGTGCAGAAGAGGAAACGGCTACAATACCCAGATTTTTCGATGAAAGATGCTCCAATACCACCACGTTTTTCGATCCCGCAGTGTGTGTGTGGCGAACCGGTAGAGATCATTCAGTCCACACACCCAGATACCGCCGCCCGGGCATACTACACGTGCGGGTACCACCTCGTAAGTGTTTCTTTCGTGCGCATCAATTTTTCTCTCCCAACGTTGAATTCCTTAATTTTTTAAATTCATCCCCACGTAATGGTAGCCCGAGATACGCTGCCACTTCTTCCAGTGGATCGACGGCCCGGAGATGTACGACAGGGCATTCATCCAGTAGAAGTACATGCTGAACTACTCGGTGCGGGCCGAGAACTTCATGCGGTGGAAACCTTACGTACCGGACCCTGTTGAGGAGGCACCGAAGGATCCCAGTAGTTTCCCGGGCGTAATCCATATCGACGACGTGAGTTATGAAGAATTTACATCCTTATTATGTTTTTCACTGTACGGTGTACTTACATCATAGAATCGCAGGACATGGACGACTTCAACATACCAGCCCGACGTGGACAGTCCCATGACAAGGGTAAGGGAAAGGCTCATGCGGCTGAGCCCGTCCACCACAGCGTATCCGGTCGCCCGGACGTAATCCGTATCCACGATGTGAGTTATGAAGAATTTACATCATTCTTACGATTTTCACTATACGGTGCACTTACATCATGAAATCGCAGGACATGGACGACTTCGACGTACCAGCCCGACGTGGATAGTCCCGCGACAAGGGCAAGGGAAAGGCTCATGCAATGTGAGCCCGCCACCACAACAGATCTGTCGCCGGCGTAATCCGTGATCCACGACGTGAGTTATGAAGAATTTACATCCTTCTTACAATTTTCACTATACGGTGCACTTACATCATGGAATCACAGGACATGGACGACTTCGACATACCAGCCCGACGTGGGCAAATCCGCGACAAGGGAAGGGAAGGCCATGAGGAGTTCAACGCCGAGCTAGCAAGGAAGGGAAAATGGCACCGGTCCACGCAGTAGGTCAGGTCATTACGTAGTAGTCCCCCATCCTACCGCCCATATTTTTTACTATCCCCTAAAGGCATGTATACTTATATGGTCCTGATGCTTGTGTCGCAGGTGTCCGTAGTAGTAGCGAGGATGACTAAAGCAATTAGTCAACCATCATGCGATGTGACTACGTAACATGCTTTTGTCCATGGACTCTAATGTACCTCTGGTTCTGTGTCTCGGCTAAGCCATCAAAGCAAGCCTATATTGCAAGTATGCCTCTTCTAGTGGAATCCCAAAAAGAAACATTCGCTATATCCTCTATGTTTTAGGGCATCTTCATAAACACAACAAGCGTTCTCAACCACTTCTATCATATTCTGTATAAGCTTCATAGAGTACTTCATCGACTTCCTACCTATATATATGTTCAATAGTGTTGGTGCTTATCAATTATCCTTTCTCTGAACGAATAAAATTATACAAAAATTACAGAAGCAACAACACTATGACGAGAGGCTCCACAAAAAGTTTTGTAATTTTCTAATCTCATTTGCTATATTTTGAAATTACTACAAACAACGCTGAAACTACGACGAATACCTGATTTCGAAGAAAAGGAAACCGTAATTTACAAACCTCAGTGCCCTTATTTCTTAATGAAAGTTTTTTTTTACAAATCTGAGTGCTGATATTTTTTATGAATCAAATAAAATTCAATAATATTTAATGTTTAAATTTTTCTAATTTTTCAACAAAATTTCACTTTTTTTTAAAAAAAATCAGGATTTGCATGGGGCAACACTGCCGCGCCTGCCGCCGGGCAAGCAGCTATCTGCGCCGGGGCGGGATAGCGCTTCTTGCCCCGGGTTGAGGCAGCACTGCCGTGCCTGGCGGGGGTAGGTCGTCACGCCTGCATTCCGCAGATACGCACTATTTAGGGGCCAATTTTGTAAATTATGATGAAAGAGGGCTACTTTTGAAATTAAAATTTACTACAGGGCCGGAACAATAAAAATTTCCAGAAAACCTCAAGTTTTTTTTTGCACTAGTATCAGAAAACCCCACGTTTTGTGATTTTTTTTTTCAAAAAACCTCAGGTTTTGGTCACGCCACGGATCTTAGCGTGGCAAACACGTACTGTCACGCCACGGATCTTGGCGTGACAACGAGTGCTATCACGGCTCGAAAGGCTATCATCACTTTGGTCACGCCGAGGTCTGGGGCATGATAACGTGCTTTTGTCATGCCACGCGTTGTCGCGTGACCAAAACCTGGGGTTTTCTGAAAAAAATCATAAATCGTGGGGTTTTCTTATACTAGTGCCCCAAAACCTGGGGTTTTCTGACATTTACTCTTTTTTTAACAATGCTTTTTTAATCCGAAATATAGTAATATATCTCTATTTTTTTTGCAAAAATAATTTTCTGTCGCTCCACCGTTGAACAACTTGTATAAAGTCGTCTAATGGTTGAGCGTCTTTATACAAGTCGTTCAACAGTATGGCGAGTAGTTCTTGTCACTCAACGGTTGAGCGACTTAGCCCTAGTCGCTCAATCATTGGACGACTTGGCAGCAACATAGACCAACGTTTCGTTGAAACGTTGGACCTACCAAGTCGTTTAACGGTTGGGCGACTAGACGGTTGTATAAAAAGGTGGACCCGGACCCCTCACAGTCTCTTTCGTCGTTTATCTAGGGAGAGAACGAGAAGAGCTCGGGAGAGGAGAAAAGGAGAGAGAGAGAAGGAGAGGGGAAGTGAAAAGGGGGAGTAGGTCGGGAGAGGGGGTAGAAGGAGAAGAGAGAATGACGGGAGGAAGCAGAGGAGCTCGGGAGAGGGAGAGAAGGAGAGGAGAGGATCTCGGGAGAGGGAGAGAAGGAGAGCAGTGGAGCTCGGGAGAGAGAGAGAGAAGGAGCGCAGAGGAGCTCGGGAGAAGGAGAGAAGAGAGAGAAAAAGGAAGCTCGTTGATTAGAAGAGAAGGTCTTCGTGTGAAGGTAATAGTCTTATCCGTTCTTGTTCTAATCCGAATGTAGGCAACTTGTCGCTATTTGTTGGTTTAGCATGTATTTCATAAATGTATATTGACAAATAGGTAGTTGCATTGTTCGAAATATTTGTAGTGATAAATCAGTTATGTTGGAGCCCATAAGATTAAAAGTGCATTACGGTGTTGGTACAATTCGTGAAGGTCCATACGGTGTTGACCTGAGTGATTTCCCACAAGTTAGTATGGTACACCTGAACGCGGAGAATGCTCGAATCGGAGATGTCCTGCATTGGCTCACTTGCAGCTTCTCCTTGGACCCCGAGGTGTGTAGTGTCGTCCTACATGGGTTTTGGAGTCCGTCTGCGATGCACATTCGATGGGAGTTGTGCAGGCTGATACGCACGGTTGTATGGAAGGGCTTTGTGGAAGACTGTCGGCGCAGTGGATACGAGTGTGTGATACTCATGCAACCATATCGGAAGGGAGTCGCAGGAGTGTAAGATTGAGGAGGCCGACTAGAGGGGGGTGAATAGGCGGTTTTTTAAATTCTTTTGGCTAAAACTGAGTTTTATGCGGAATTATAAATCAATTCGGTTTTGCTCAATTAAAACCTAAATCAACTAGTCTTGACTAAGTGCACCAACAATATAAGTCTATAGATAATGATAGCAAACATACAAAGACATATAAGCAATTTAATTCTAGGAATGTAAATTGCACAAAGTAAATCACTAGAGAGCAAACCACAATGACACAATGACGTTTTATTGTGGTGTTCGGAGACTTGCCGGTCTCCCCTAATCCACATTGAGGTAAGCCCAAATTAATTGGACCGGCTCCACGAATTAAGCCAAACACCTCGATTCTACTAGTGGTAGCTCTTTCCCGCTCCGGGTAGGTGAGCTCCAACCTTCACAATACGCCGAGCTTTCTCACAAGCTTCTTGAGAAGATCACTGTCGACATCTGGAACTCTCATTACAGAACGAACAAACAAGAATATAATAAAGAAATATAGAGAGTACTATCTGTTTGCCAAGAGACTCAAAAGGGAGAATGTGTATTGTAAAGAGTATGCTCTGATTACAGGGAAAGTGGATGTGAATACACGTGGATTAGGGCTTGGATGTGAATCTATGTTATAAGAGCACACAAGCCGGGCTATTTATAGTTTTACAAGAGTCGGCAGTTAACTACGATAGTGCCTCTTCGCGCCAATCGTCGCGTCTCTTCCCGCCAATCGTCGCGTCCCTTCATGATGACAATTATCACTGATATCTCCACGTGCAACCGCTATTAATTTCACATGGGTAACTGCTCTCTAAGACCTCATCTACGGGGGAGAAGTCCTAGAGACGTCTTGGAGAGGTCCTTGAGGAGGTCCCGGAGAAGTCCTCGAGGGTGAGGTCTTGCTGGGCCTCCGGAGGGAGTTTCGGGGACGGTCAAAGGAAAGACTTTATAGGCCCACCTTTCGATTGTTTGGTTGATCTTGGGCCCAGAAAGCTAACTTGGGCCCAGCAAAACCGTACCTATTTGTTAATAAGCGAATAAAGATATACTTGGATAATTGACTAATCAACAATCCTCGTCAATCACTGGTCCACGACGCCTCCACGCCGTCTAGGTGTCGGCAAACACCAAGAATAACAAGCCAAGCCCCTTACTTGACTCTCACCATGTGCAACGAATGCACAAGCTCAAGTGGATATGAAATCCACCTCTAGATTCAACACATGCAACTAGAGAACTCTCTCCTTGCTCACAAGGTGCAACACATGCACAATTGAGAGGAGAAGCTCACACTAACTTAAGCGAGTCAAATGAGATACCAAAGATTGTCTCTCAACCGGCCAAGGTGAGTATTTATAGCACACACATAAAAACTAGCCGTTGGGAGCAGAAATCAGCAAACTTAACCAAAATGCGGTAGTACCACCGTTGTAACCCCGGTACTACCGATTTTTGTTCAATGGTCGGAAATGGTGCATTAAAGGCTCAAAAACTAGCCGTTAAAATTTTTGGTGCGGTAGTACCGCAGTACAAAGGCCGGTACTACTGTTCTGTGGTAGTATCGCTTTTCTCGGGCGGTAGTTTCGCAGCCCAATTTCAGCACAGACGGCACTCGGTAAAAATGTCATAACGTTTGACTCCGATGTCGGAATTGAGTGATCTTGTTCTCTATAGAAAGCTTATTCAGAGGGATACACAGCCCACCTATTTAATTGATCTCAAACAAATTTGATCAAATCAAAAGGCATAACTCCAAAGAGCCACTACCATGATCTAAGTCCAAAGAAATAACAACAAGCAATCTTAAACCATGCCAAGGGAAAATGCATGAATCCCAAAAATTTGCAAAACACATTTGCAAACTTAGATCATGCCACAAGGAGTAGATACATGGACTTCAACCATTTGCAAAACATATTTGCAAAGTATAGTCACATGCTACAAGGATTAGATGCATGAGCCTCAACTATTTACAAAACACATTTGCAAATAATAGCATCATGCCACGGGGAGCTAGAGCAAGCGAGATTGAGCTATCAACATATGATGAGACTCAAGCTACTAGACAAGACCTCTCTTAAAAGAACGGCAACCTATACTAACAATCCAGTTTTCCAACCAAACACCAAGAGCGGTAAAAGACTAGGAACACATCCTTAGCTCTAGCTAGTCATACCTTTGCCTTGAGCATCTTCTTGAAGCTTGATGACGCACATCTTCAATTCAAGTCCGGGTCATCGTCTTGACATGCATCAACTCATGATGCATCCTTTACTTGATCTCCATCAACACATGATGAGTCTTATCTTGACTTGATGATCAACTCATGATCATCTCCTATTCGAGATCTTGGTATGCATTAACACATGATGCATCATCTTCTTAAACCTTGACTTGATGACGATCAACTCATGATGCCATCCAAAGTCTTCACTACCCTGGAAGATAACCTATTCATCCAACTCATAGAAAATGTTAGTCCCATAATGTTATTGACATTAATTACCAAGATATACCTGCAATCAAGGTTCAAGAAAGCGCTAGGCGCTAGGCGGGCGGTGGCCTGGGGCCTAGCGCCTAGGCGGACTAGGCGGCGCCCAGGCGGTGACTAGGCGGTGCCCAGGCGGTCGGTTTGTCTACGGTGCAGATAATCCCACAACATGAATAATTTGATGAATTGAGCAAGCATCAGACAACAAATTGAGCAAGATAGAAGAAAAATTACCTGAAGGAGCAACCATTGGACCTCTATCTGCAATATCATCTTTAGCGCCATTCTGAAACTTGCATAACCATCTGTAGCATATATTGAGCAAGAGCAATAAGATATGATACCTGCAAATAGTTTGTTTCCCTCTGTTGACCTGTCATTTGAAACAAAGAATCGGTCGTCACTTGATTGAGTGATTGGTGGTCATAATATTCTCGCTTACAGACTAGTCAAGTTCTTGACATCGATCATGGTAAACATAATGATGAACTTCGTTTCTACTTGTGGATATGGCATGTTTGTTGAATCTGGTGGTTTTCTCAAACAGATTTAGCAGCAGCCCATGCTTTCGCCTTAGTAGCCCAATCTTCCGCATTGGCATGCCCTTCGAGTAGAAAAAAAAAGACAAACTTAATCATCATAACCAACAAGCCATTTCTTGCTGTAAGGGTTTTTTCTGCGCCAAAAGGTATCTCTAAAGTTGGCTACACTATTGTAGAAAACTAAAATTTCCCCAATTGTTCAAGTAACTAACAAGCCAATGCATTTGCTGAATCAGAAACAAAGAATCGTGACATAACTTAGCAAGGACTGATTATGTAAGAAAGTACAAGTCAAAGTTCAAAGCAAGGGATATGTGGGAAAGCACATGCATTAATAGATGAAAAAAGATTGTAAAGTGTAAACAACTAAATAACAGTGATGTCCAGGATATCTAAATACCAGTCAATAACTCAATCCTAAGTTCCTAACAAGTGCAATGCAGCCCACTTTTATTTTATCGACTCCATAATCGGCATTCCACCAGCACAGCATTGTAGTAGTAAATTCACTTATTCACATGCGAAAAAAACTGGATTCAAAAGCATTCACAGCATTCAGATTTCAGACATTCATAAGCACAACCATTCAGCATTCATAGCATTAAGAATCAGCATTTAGCACAATAGCACATTTAGATTCAGAAATCAGAATCAGCATTCAGCTTCAGTCTTCACAGCATCAAAGCATCAAAGCGTTCACAACATCAAAGCATTCAACATTCACAGCATCAAAGCATTCACAGCATTCAGATTTCAGACATTCAATTCAAGTATTCAACACATTCAGAATCATTCAGCATTCAGCTTTAGTCTTTCAGACTTGTCAGTTTGTCAACGACCTGACAATAGCACAAGCTCACAACGAACCAAGAGGTCCAAGACTCCAAGACTTGTCAGTTTGTCAACCACTGAACCACCTGAGAAGAGAGAAGCAACCATTAGTCTTCAGAAGAATTCATCATCAATTCAATCAATAGCAATTAGCAGAGCAGCAGAGAAGGGACTGAGGGGGAGCTGTGACGCTAGGAGGAGCAGAGAAGAGAAGGGAAGCAGGCAGCAGCAGAGACCAGAGAGCCATAGACTGAGGGGGAAAGGGAAGAGAGGGGAGGGGAGGGCGATGGCGCGAGGGTGGAGCGGAGAAGGGGAGGTCGGCGACGCGGCGCGGGAGGGGGACTAGAGAGGGGAGGTCGGCGGCGGGGAAGCAAAGGGAAGACCAGAAGAGGAATACCTAATACGTACCTCGATTCGATGGCAGGGACGACGGTGTTTTGGAGGTGGCGAGCTCGATTCGGTGGCGCCGTGGCGGAGATGGCGTGGCGAGCTCGACTCGTCGGCGGTGACGTCCAACCAACGACGCAAGATGGCCGGAACCTGGGCGAGCTTGATTTGGCGACGGGGAGGCCGAACCCTAGTGCGTCGCACGAGTGACGAAGTGGTCGGGGGAGTCAGGCGCTGTTCTTCTTGTCTTTCGCCTCGGCGCCCACCTCGCCGACAGCCGCTGAGCGCCGCCGACGGCCGCCTCAGACCACCGTGGATCGCCGAGGACCCAAGCCCGCCTAGAGGACCGCTTCGGTGGAAATCGCCGCTGGATTGGCCCGACGCGCGCATAGTCGGCGCCTAGGCGCTGACTTGTCCCGACTTTGAGAACCTTGCCTGCAATAAATGCTTCTTAACAAGCCATTGCAGAAAGGTGCGGTACTACTATCGTTGATCATGCGGTAGTTCCGCTCTCCGGTAGTTCCGTTCACATAGGACGGTACTACCGCCTCCCTTAGAGGTCCAAAACTAGCACTCTCTGGAGATAACGCATCATTAACTAAAATTCGAACTTCCGCAGCGAGTTCCGCCGTAATATGTTTGTCAGACGCCTCTATGGTAGTTCCACCAAAAGAACTCCGGTACTACCGCACATCGGTAGTACCGCTTACCAAATGCGGTCATACCGATTTCCACTGAAATTTTTCCAGAAGCTTTTCAAAATGCAATGCATGACTCCTTTGTCTTGAGTCATGTCGATCTTTTATCATCTTTGCATTTCCTTTTCATGTCATCATTCAAACTCCGGGACTAAGCCTTGAAAACATCTTAGCATACACATTAGTCCCATAACACAATTGCAAATAATTGAATATAAAGTAATATGAGTATATATGAACTACACAAGTTTTATATACTCAAAGGATATGTTTCAAAGTAAAGATCCCCAATATATGTGGACAAAAGAAATATGGATCAACACTAATGAAACCAGAAAACATAGAGTGAACTCCCCCTAAATGTATGCATACACCAATGTGTAATAAAAACATATGCACATATTCAAGTTAGACTTTTAGTGGTGTTCAACCTATATTTTGGATCCGAGGAATGCAACAAGATATAGGAATATGATGTCGAATGCATACATATTTGATTTTCACCTTTTCATCCAAATAAGACTACACAATAGGTATATCAATAGAAGTGTTAATCTCACATATAGATTTGTCAGTAATCACCAAAATACTTCATTAACTCATAATGGTGGGTCTAGATTCTTCAAGGAAGCCCTACGGAGGCAAAAGAGGACTATCGCACACCGCAACACGTGGTTCATAAAGACGACGTGGTGGCCGATGTTGTGGAGGCAGAAGAGGAAGATCGCACATCGTAGCATGTGGTTTATGAAGAGGATGCAGTGGCCGATGTTGCAGAGGCAGAACAGGAAGATCGCACACCGTATGCTGAGCCCACTGGACAGGCCGATGCAAGGGAGCATGTCGACAGCATAGTGCGTCAGATGGAGATTGATGACTTGACGGCCCGGGCCGAGAAGGAAGCTTTAGAAGAGGATGGCGATGACTCTTCCGATGAGGACGAAGGACCCATCCCGCATGAATGGAATATGGTGGACGTTGATGGTTTTACTATGCACGACGAGCACGAATCATAGTGGTAGTACCATGGTACGGAGGTTCGGCTTCATACAATGTTTTATGACAAGGGATCACTGTAGGATGCCATTAAGCTGTGGGCTTTGTCCATGCAGCGGACGTTTCGGGTCCTCAAATCCAGCCAAGAGTAGTACACCGTGGTTTGCGAGTACGCTAGTTGTCCTTGGCGTGTGCACGCACGTAGACCCAACTACGAGACTCACTGGATTGTCTCCAAGGTGGAGGCACACTCCTGCGTGCTCAGTAATGTTTTGCCGAAGCATCGCAACCTAACGTCCACCTTCATAGCCAATCTCATGTACAGAGAGATAGTGAAGAAGAGGGACCTGGAGGCTAAGCACATCATGGTGGCTATCGAGTATAAATTTAAGTACAAGATTAGCTACGTGAAGGTGTGGCGTGCGAAGCAGCAGGCTTTGGAAAGGAGGTTCGGTTCTTTCGAAACGGCTTACGACAACCTTTCTCGTATGCTCTAGGTGCCGCAGGATAGGAACCCGGGCACATATATTGCTGTGAAGTGCAAGCCATCCAGAAGACCGCCGCTAGGTTTCATAATATTGTAGAGGGCCTTCTTAGCCTTTGGTGCCTGCATCGATGTGTTCGTGGAAAGTGAGAATTTCGACATGTTGCCCGTGATATCAGTCGACGGGACGTTTTTAACTGGGAAATACAAGGACCAGATCCTGACAGCAATTGGCGTTGATGGCAACAATCAGATTCTGCCCTTAGCCATCGCATTCGTGGAAAGTGAGAATTTTGATAGCTGGTTGTGGTTCCTTCAACATCTGAAGGTGGGAGTAGTTGGGGCACATCCTGATGTCTATATAATCTATGATCGCCACCCCGGGATGATGAAGGATATTAGAAAACTTCAGCAAGACCCCAAGGAGCCATTCCCTTGGCCAGAAATGAGGAACAAATGGTGCATTTGCCATCTGGGGGCCAACTACTTCAAGCGCTTCATGAAGAACCGCTGATGAAGTCGTTCAAGAGGTCAAGGCTATCGTAACCAAAAGATGTAAATTTGATCGCGCAGCGAGATGTTGGAGGAGCACACCGCGAAGCATGTCGTCGAGAGGAACAAGCGTCCACCCATTCCTGGGGCGGTGCAACCCGAACGCTTTCCACCATTACGGGAGCTTGACCCTCCTCGAGTGGCGCAGATGACCTCTAGGGACATCAAGTGCTTCTCCCACTGGATGCCGAGCCATTGGAGAAGTGGTCCTTGTTGCACAACAAGGACGGTGCAAGGTACGACATAATGACCACTAACCTTGATAAGGTGTACAACTGGGTTCTTAGGGGCCTCCATTCTTAGCCTCTCATCGCCATCGTGGAAGATGTTTTGCATGATACAATCGGATATTTCAGGGAAAGGCATGCAAATGTGACACTTCATGCAGCCAATCCACATACACGGTACTGCTCGAAGATTATGGTGTACATGCAGGCTAAGACCAAGAAGGGTCAGTCACACACGGTCTTTGTGATGGGCAATATGGAGCATCATTTTGACGTGCTCCTTCGGGATAGAAGATTTTACCATTAGTGATTTCAAGCCATGGTAAAATCAAAAATACTTATCACAGACGGTTTTTAATACGAACCTTCTGTGATGAGGACGAGAAGTCACAGACGGTTCGTGTTGAAAACCGTCTGTGAAGTATCACAGATGGTTCTGAACAAGAACTGTTTGTGATATTTAGTAGTATCACAGCCGATTTTCAACATGAACCGTCTGTGATATTACTTCTTCACGAGCGCTTTTTAGTGCGACAAGAATACGTATTTGCCGCTAAACCAAAATCGCTCGTGATTGTATTTATCTGAGCGGTTTTGGTCAACCGTCTGTGATGAGGCGTCCAGTATTAGCCTTTTTGTAGTAGTGGTCGTCAGCCTCTAATTATAACATTACTAAGTTCCTGTGATAAGTTTACCATTTCGCTGGTCAAACAAGTCATAATCAGGGGCTAGTAACATACCAGAAACAACAAGAGCAAACTAAAAGAATTACAAGACAAAAATATTCATCATTCAAGCATTCACCATTACAATAGTGTCAAAATCATTCAGTTTTCCTTAAACTGGAATTTTACATATTTCAAATATTTAGTTATTCAGTTACAAGAGAAGCTATTTCCTCTCTTTTCTTATGAATTTCTTCTACAAAGTTTAAACACAGATCAGGAATTAGCCTCTCTAAGTCCACTGCATGCTTGTAGAAGTGCTTCAACTCGATGAATAAGGTGCCAACGTTGATGGCTATGACTGACTGGAGATATGTCTTCATGGATTGGGCCATCTTCAGGAGGTGGTTGACAATATGCTTCACTTGAACTTTGATACCGTTGACCAGTTCTTCAATCGATGGCTCATTCTTTGTGAGTTCAATCTTTGCACACTTTATTTTTACAACAATAGCCGTTAGGTATGTTAAAATAAAAGTAATAACTGTAGAGTTGGCTTCTTTTGAGAGTTTTCTTTTCATTTTCAAGCTTTTCGCTTTTTTAAGTTTATCTACTTCTCTTAGCTCAAATAATGCTTGGCGTGTGGACCCTCTCTGGTCTCTCAATTTCTTATGTAATTCTAAATGTTTAAAGGCATAAACATTTGAATAAGCATGAGTTATTTGCACTTGATATAATATAAGATTGAGTTTTTTTACATTCAGTCTCTTCCTTATATTTGTGAAGAAGTGTGTCGTGGTCTTGCATGAGCTTTTCGCAGACCACTTCACTCTCCTTCAGATTAGCTAAAAGCTTCATATTGAGTTATTCAAGGTGCTTGCACTTTATAGCAGCTTCTTTGAGACTATCATCTTTTTCTTTTAGGCTTCTATTTTTTTAGAACAAGTTGGAACTTGAAGTCCTTGGAAACATTGTCGGTGTAGACCAACTTGCTCTCATATTCTTGTATGATTCGACCAGCAGAGCGCTTTTCCTGTTTGAGTTGATTGAAATAGCAAAGTTAGAAAGAAAAACATTACTCAAGTAATTAAAACAAGCATTTCTTTAGCTTATTTTTTTAGTCTTGCAATCTCTACGTCCTTAGTTTTATCTTTTCTTATTGAATTGTCCATAAAAGCCTTAAAAATGCCAAACATTTTGGTTGTTTTCTATAAACATGATAGTAAGAATTTAGAATTCTCTACTATCCAATCAAGATATTAAAAGTGCTTAAGTCAAGAGATTATTTCCTTGTTATTCTAGTCCATCATTTGATTCTCCAATTCACTATACTTAGGCTCATCTGGTATAGTCTTATTCAAGTCCATCATTTGATTCTCCAATTCACTATACTTAGGCTCATCTCGTATAGTCGGTTGGTCGACCCTTGCTTCTATAGGACTGGTTGGAGTATTTCTTGGTTCAAAGTGGTCTCCATGCCACCATAGCACCAGTCTCAGAAGTGAGTGTTGGAGGAATATTTTCCTATTCAAATACCAAGATAAAAAATAAATAAAAAAGAAGACAATTTCTCAGTCATAACACATTGAAAATGTAAAGAATACTTACTGGATTAGTTAACTGAACAGTTGAATCCTGACCAACATTCTAGTTGGGAACAACTTTAGCCTATTCTTCTGTGATAGGCAAAACTTTAGTGGTCAAAGCCTGTTCGACGACCACTTCGGTTTGCCTCGTCTCCTCTTCTGTTGGTGTGATCTGCTCGACCACCTCTTCTACTAGAATCGAGACCTGCTCGATTTCTTCTGTATGTATTTATCTTGATGATGTAAGAGCATCCCCGATCACTACCTCTACCTCAACCATGGGCACTGTTGCCTCCCCCAAGCTGATATAAGCCAGCTCTGCCACAGGAGTAGGCTGTAGCTCCTCTTTAGCTTCTTCAACTCCAACAGTTGGATGAGAAGAAGTGGTTGGGGTGTTGATACAGATAAAAATAT
Source organism: Phyllostachys edulis (assembly GCA_036346405.1). Taxonomy (NCBI): domain Eukaryota; kingdom Viridiplantae; phylum Streptophyta; class Magnoliopsida; order Poales; family Poaceae; genus Phyllostachys; species Phyllostachys edulis. The sequence continues at coordinate 35,797,708 of CM070546.1, forward strand.
TTATATAAGTAAATAATGTAAAAAATCAAACGAAGAAAGAGTTAAGCTAGATAACTTACTCAAAACAGAGAGCAATGTCAATCTCAAAACAAAACAAGACGTCAGTGGCAACCAAAGCTGCCACCACTTGTTTTTATCTTTGGTGATATTTACGCTAGGACAGCTAATTCTAGGTTTTCTCACCAAGATAAGAGGAATCTCTTCCTCTTCCTCAATGTCATCACCCTCACCCTAAACAAATGGGAATGAAGCTAGGTGACAATGAAGTGGCTTTAAAAGCTTAATCTTTTGTTTTTTTTCTTGCGCAACTAGGTTGCTGCCTTAACCTTGGTAGTTTTTGCCAACTTTTTCCTATTCTTGAGGTTGGCCATGAATGTGCTTCGATCGAATGGCAGGAAGGGAGCTGATCGAGGCTACTGTTGGGTTACGGGTAGGCTACGATAGCACAAAACAAAAATTCTACCGCGCAACCAAGAAACCTTTGCTAGTAATAGATCATGAGATTACCACTAGACGCGCTGACTCATAGCGGAAATAGAGTCAAAGTAGCGAGTTGATGCAGTTGTAGTCATACTCGCCGCACGTCTTTTCCTCCTACTCCTGAGATCGTCACGAGTTGCGGATCGTCCTAGTGCTAATGCTTTGCAACAACACCTCCAAGGTATCCACGAGTATGGGGCAAGGACACCACGCACTGGAGTGCTAGTGCCAGCGGCGTGGTTGAGGAAGGCGTGGAAATTAGGGTTTCAGGAATTCTTCAGAAAATTACTTAACCCCATGCCACCGTCGCTCTATATATAGGCACCCATAATGGGTCTCAAACTTGAGGCTCATTAGGAACTCGTGGCCTACAAGAATTTGGATCACCATCCAAATCAAATCCTAGCCCTTTAAGTGTGTGACCCTATAGGTTCATGTGTAATCGGATGTGACTCGGAAACTCTTTTCCGACCACGAGTCATCAGCGGTACCTAGCAGCACTTTACGATTTCTGAACACACATAGAATATATCGGACGAACCTTAATGCAATATGATCTAAGACCATGTCCTTATCACTTACGACCAGTTCGTACCTAGTCACGACCAGTCCATACTTAGTTACGACCAGTTCGTAACTCCTTGCGACTAGTTAGTACTTAATTATGACCAGTTCGTAACTCTTTACAACCAGTTAGAGATTATGTTCGACCACCTCGACCAAATTTTGATAGTCTCGATCGATTTATTTACCGGCTTGACGATCTGACCGGCTCCATACGACTAGTTTACAACTAGCCCGACGATCTCGACCAAACAGATTCCATATGACCGCTTTATTTACCAACTTCAACCGATCTTGACCGGCTTCAACCATCTTGACGGTTCATATCTCCATACGATCAGTTTATATCTGGTCGAACTGAACGACCTGCTTGTGTATTCTCCATTGGCTTCACAATATCTGGTTGAACTCCAGGTGAGATAATTTGTCATCCATGGACTGTTCAATACTTTCTCGATCAAGTGTCGAATAACTTCATGTAGTCAACACTTCGACCACTAGTTACATGGCCATGCACTTTCTTTATCCGACCACAACGAGGGGCCCAAAGACATCTCTTCTGTTATGTTAGGAGGGGCAAATCCCATATCCAAACAGTCACATCCCTCCGCATGTTTCATAGCATACCCGAAAGCTACCTTTATAAGTACCCAGTTACGAGTAGTGTTTGGCAATCCCTAAGAGTGCTATTACAAATGTAGAAAACCATGTTGATCTCAGGTCTAAGGATTATACATCATCATTGCTTGAGACCAACTGATGACACATGAAATCATAACAATCTCAACAGTGTCTCAAGGTGGGTCAAACCAACACCATATTCTCTAACATGTGTCCATATTATTGGTTTGATATCTCCATATCTATGACCTGTGAAACATAGTCATCAACCAATACATATGCTAGTCTATTCATATGTGTTCTCATATGTTTCCGACTAGGGGACGTTTAAGAATAATTATCGCAGAAATATAGAGTTTCAAATCAAGTCACATACTTGATAATAAATATTAACAATATTATCCTAGGAATAAGATAACATATTATCCAATGTTATGAACATAACGAAATATAATCATCTCTATGATTGCCTCTAGGGCATATTTCCAATAGCTACGACAGCGTAAGTGCTGGATGGTGCATCACTGGTCGGTGCACCACTGGCATTCGTAGCAGCAACTGGAGCACCCACAGAAACTATTGTAGTAGCTTGTGTCCTGGTCGTTGGTCTCTCAACCAAGACCTGTGAAGACACAGCTGCAATAGTTTTGTTTTTTTTTTTTTTGGTCGGTGGGGGTTGGCTGCTGGCTCTAGCCTAGTCAACACCCCTGTTTCTACGATGCATCTAAAGAAAAAGAGATATATCAACTACAGTCCTAAGCAGAAAAATTCAAAACTAAGGTTAAAATTATACATACTTGTATTCGTTCATTTTCGAACTCTACAGAGGCACCAATCAAGCTGGAAGGCTGGTTGTCGAAAGAAATGGGCTCCGAGTCATCTATCACATTCTTCAACATAGTTAAAGTCTTTTCTTCAACCACTTCATCTCGCAATTTTAAAGAAAAAAGACAAATAAAATTAGTAATGTTTATGCTACTAAGTTAAATATTGCTTTACATAATTTGGAGAGTAACATACCACCATAACAATATTTGGTCGGGTCTTCAACCCCTTTAAGCATCCAAGCATAATGGACCCTTTTCTTAAGGGGGTTAATCCTGTGCTGAAGGAAATTGTGAATGATCTTTCGACTAGGGTGGTAAAAAAGCTCAAGGCTCATGAACTGGTCGAGCTCAACTCAAGCTCCAAACGAACCGAGCTCAAGCCTATCTCAAGCTCATGAGCCTTAACAAGCTAAGCTTGAATAGCTCCATTGGTCTCGTTATTTTCACAACTTTCGTACACGTTGTTGACTGTTACCGAGCTTCCCTCAAGCTCGAGCTCGAGCTCAAGTCTACTCAAGATTTTCTAATTGTTCAAAATTGATACATTTTGTTGACTATTACCGAGCTTACTCAAGCCGAGCTCGAGCTTACTCGAGCCCAGGTCCAAGCTCAGACACCAAATCAGGCTTGCTCGAGCTTCTACCGAGCTCGAGCCTGGGAGGGCAGCTGGCCAGGCTCACTCCAGCTCAGCCTGTTTACAGCCCCACTTCCGACCAGTTAATTCGACAGCCACTAGAGAAATGACTACATCGACCAGTCTTTTCTCTTTAGCTGTCAGCTTCAAGGAAGCCTTCTCGTTCTTCACGTCCTGTGAAGACCAGGTTGGACTTCCACTGCATTTCAGACGGCTACCTCCATGAATTTTGGAATAGAACCACTCTTTCTGGTAGTCATGCCACGTGTCTTTGATTGGAAGGGGAGGATAATTTTTGGTCATTTGGTTGTGGAGCTTGAAATATATGCTACCACAATTCCCCTGACCTCTATTGTTATGGGTAAATTGATAGAAGTGGTGAGATAAACGAACAGAGGGGTGAATGCCAAGGAAAGCTTCGCAAAGATGCAAAAAGACACTAAGGATCAAAATAGAATTTGTCCAAAGTGAAAGAGTTCTATCCTAAAGTAATCTAGGATATCTGCTAAGAACTCGCTCTCAGTCAAGTGAAAACCCAATTTCACGAAAGAAGCAAAGAGGATAATACAACCTTCTTGCGGAATTAGAACCGTTTTGCTATTGTAAGGACTCCATTTGATCAAAGCCCTAGGCGGGAGATACCCTTGGTTCTCCAGCGCTTGAATCTTACTTTTAGAGTAGGAAGATGCACTCAAAATCCCCATGATCAAAATTAAACAGAGGTCTGAAGGAAAGAGTTGGAGAAGAAGAGTTCAAAGGCGGGAGGCCTGAAGACGGAGGCTGCGATGAGAACAGGGTAAAGGTGAAGGTAAAAAGAAGGAAGTATTTTTTACCCCTTTTTTAACACAAATCGTTCACCCACTTACCGCAACCTTTGGATATGGTTTCCAAGAAAACCTGAATCTTTTCCTCTTCCCCACATTCTCAATAAATGCCTAGAATGATTGTGCCTGAGAAAATCTTCTTGATGCACGTTTCAAGGTAAGAAAGCCTTAAGTAATTTTTTTTATTTTCTTGAGCTTTGGGGGTTAGCTGACGAAGATTCTTGACCAGGTCAACATTTTCAGTCAAAGTCCAAGTCTCTGTGAAAGTAGACCCACATATTAGAGGCCCACTTTATAATGGTTATGAGCCTACGACCGATGTTAAAAGGAAGTCTAATCCCTTTCATTACGGTCAAACTGGTTGCATACCAGTTTGAGTCATGAGACGACCAATTATGGACACCACACACCAACTATACAGTTTGGGCCATCCCCGACTAGCAAACAGGTAGGAAGATATGACTGTTTCTCACGTGACTAACATGAGAGCGGTTATTGGCATATCTGGCAATTTACGACAGTTGGCTAAGAAACCTGACGGTTCAAGACTCAATAGAGGAACGTGTGTGAAGATATAAGGCACCTTTAGCAGCATTAACTGCCATCCCTTCAATAGTTATAACAGGGGTAGCTCACATATTCTATAACATAAGTTCTCAATACATCCATATCCATAACTCTTAACATAGTCATTACGCTCCCAACATTCTCATTCTCATTGTATTCTTATACAAACACTCGTTATGTCCATGACAACAAAGGTCTTCGTCTAAATTGTGCTCTCATATTATTTTCCTGGTAAGCTCGATAGGGGACCCTAGGTCTTGATCATCGACAAAGCGCAATTTAGTGGACAACAAGGCTGTACATGTGAAAGGAAAGTCACTTCAACCATTGTGCGGCACATGACATAAATGAGATAGTAAAATATGTACTAAAGTTTATCTATTCCATTGTTGGGAACATTTGTGACACTGTCAAGTACATTCGATCATCACAATCCCGAAAACAAAAATTCAAGAAGATCGTTGCACAAGAAGGTCTCTCATGCAAGAAGCAACATTCTCTGGAGGTTCCCACCCGCTGGAACTCCACTGTAACATCTCAAGTTTTTAATTCTAGAGTAAAACTATTAAAATTATTATTTTCTTGGATTTTCTAAAATTTAAAAGAGTTTTCTTGAAGTTTCTGGATTTTACAATGGGGTTTTCCTATTTTCCTAAAATTAAAAATAATTTATGTACAAAAATAAAAACCAACGTTAGGTTGAAAATAATTTTCTTAAGCTCAAAATTCCTTAGGTAATTTCTATGAATTTTCCTAGAATTTTTATCCTTCTTTAGTTTTTATTTGAGCTCATTTGCATTTCTTGTAATTTTTAAAAATCTAAAATTAATTTAAAAATCCCGAATCCTCGCTTGGTTGAAATCTTTCTCTCTCAACCCGTTTTCTTCTTTTTTCCATCCCAACCCACTTCTCTCTCTCTCTTTTCTTTTTCTTCATTTTTCCTTCACGACCGCCTCTTCGCTCATTTCAAGACACCCCCGCTTAGGTCGCTTTCCTCTCGCTTTCAAATTTAACCCGCCATTGTGGCCTCCCTTCCTCTCTCAACTTCTCACTAACACCCGGGACCACCCGTTAGCTTCGTCTCCTTCCTCTCGTGCGCATCATCACTGCCATTTCCGCCTCTCGGAACTCATTAATGCTTCTGTTTCTTCCCCGTTTTCTTGCACAATCAAGACCAATGAACACCCTCCCTCAGACCACACTAACTTCGGTCGTTCTCTCTCGCCTTGACTCGCATTTGCCCCCATCAAGACGCACCACCACCGTATCCCTCGCTGTCGTGCACATCCTTCGTTGCCCCCTCACCCATATACAAGGGAGCACCAAGACCGTACCTCTTCGCACTCCATCCTCCCGCAAGTATAGCTTCCCTCTCCCTCTCCTCTCGCTAGAATTTGTCTTATTCCTCGTCGGCATCCGAGCACCGCTGTAGATGATTTCGTCATTGTCCGTGGAGCTTCGACAACATTGTTTGCTCCCTCATCTTCGCGATTCCATGTTCTACCTGGTGCACACGTCGCCTTCGCCGGTGCAAAGCCGTTGCCACCGTAAACGAGATCTCCGCTGCCACCTTTACCCTTGCTGGCGGCCGCCGCCACCTTCGTCCTCGCCGCTGGCCACCGCCGCCCTACCAAGTGACCAAACCATGTCTATTAGACTCCCCAGCCTCCCCCATCTCTATTTCGGCCCTCGCCGTCTATTGCCGTGCAGCCGAACGCCAGCGACCATCTGTCTCTGAGCGCCACCGCCACCACCAAGCCACGTTGTTGCCATGTGTGCGCCACATAGCCGCTATGTCGACCAATCTGAACCGAGTCAGGGCTCACGCATGTGCTAGCGTGGTAAGATCCATTAAACCGTGCGCTCAGTCTACCGTGGACCAAGGCCAAATCCGTGGACCCGATCCATAGACCTCGGCCCACATGTCATAGACCATAGACTTTTTCTTTAGAAAAATAAATCTAGTGTAAATTCAATTCCCTTGCTGACATCATCCTTGCGCAATAATCCAAAATTTTCTACAAAAAGAAAAATACAAAAGTCCCGAAAATGGGTGAATAGTGTTTTCTCTCTTTCTTTTTCTCTAAATTTAACGTTCCAGAAGCCCGTTCTCCCTCGTTTTAACTCCGTTTAACCTCTTTTTTAATAAATTTATCTAAAACCCTAATTCATCTGTTTTTGCTAAATTTCTGAATTTTGGAGTTTATTTGAATTTTGTTTGTATTTGACTTTCTTCGCGTATAGATTACGACGTTTATGGAGAGTGAGAGTACTGTATCAAGTAAGAGCATCAATTATTTTAGCAAGGCAACTTACATATTTGATCATGTTTGATCTTAGTATTTCAAATTAAGTATACTCTGTTTTAAATTATTATGCATGCGTACTTTTTTTCCAAAATAATTTAAAATTCCTTTATTTAAATTGTAGCTAAATCCCAACAATTTTCTATAGCCCATTTTTTACATTGAAATCCTCACACCTTGTCATCCTAGACGAAGCTCTAGTTAGTACAATAGTATTGACTGGATCCTTTTTGAAGAAAAATTGCTCTGATGTTTTAAATTATTATGCATGCGTACTTTTTTACCAAAATAATTTAAAATTCCTATATTTAAATTGTAGCTAAATCCCAGCAATTTTCTATAGCCCATTTTTTACATTGAAATCCTCACACCTTGTCATCCTAGATGAAACTCTAGTTAGTACAATAGTATTGACTGGATCCTTTTTGAAGAAAAATTGCTCTGATGATGATTTGGGAATTTACCAAGCCAAAACTCCTTTTTGGTATAGAATGTATCCTTAGCATTGGTATGCCATGGGAGTTTATAAATTATTTGCAAAGTAAAATCAAAAACTAGTTTTGACTTGGGCGAGTGGTTGTTAGGTGGGTGCAGGGATTGCACGGGATCGGTGCAGTGATTGCACGAGATCTTGGTTTGTTGTATGTCTCATCTAAGTCAATTAAGGACCGGTCTGTGAGCTGTGGATTGTAAAGCCCTTCTGTACTACCACAAGTCTGGTATGGGACAGACCTGACCAACTAATTTGCAATGTCCCACTAATGGTTGTGTCATCTAGTGGAATGTGGATGTGGTTAGAGCAACGTGTAGCCCACATGGCGTAAGAGGGGGCTTTCGACTGGGTGAGACGCCCTTCGACGGTGAAACCTTAGTGGGTGGGACTACTTTGGGATGGCGCATTGTAAAGGCCTTGTGATAACCACTTAGTCACATGTCTAAGGAAGCGTGTCATGGCCAACATTATATACTGATTATCTCGTGTAGATAAAGTTGTACAACCTCTGCAGAGTATAAAATTATTCGAATAGTTGTGCTCATGGTGATGGGCATGCTGAGCATAGTCTTTCGTAGATTAGACTTTGGTTTTTAAAATATTTTGTAAATAGTTTATGAGATGGATTGGTGTCCATGGGAAATTTTTGGGTTGTAGCCTTAGGTTGGTGCCCGTGTTTAAGTTGGTGTCTACACTAGCTTTATTATTTAGTGAAAATTCAGTTTTAGATTATGGTATAACTTGCGGTTTTGAACTTAATGTATTTAAAATGCTAAATATTGCTTTATACACAAACAACCATATAAGACTTCCTTTGTTAATATCTATGCACGCATTACCTCTATTATGGGTGTAACTTGCGAAGTATATTTTGTACTCACCATTGCTTAATAAATCATTGTTCAGAGGAGGTGAACTTTGCAACTGGTGAGGATTTCGACGACTAGGCCGCTGCCCAAGTTGATTGCTCGTGGCAGATCTGTTGGGCCCTACCACTACTTCTACTTCGTCTTCCACTGTTTACTTTTAATGTTGGCTTGTAAGCCTTACTTGTAAAACTTTGGTAATTATATCAATAAAATTGTGCGATATATGGATTTTATCTTCTTTGTTTACACTGTATACGCTAATTATTCCTAGACTAGTGTAGAATACACAGAGAATCTAGGGATGTTACTCCCGGTTCGACATCCACATATCTTATGCTTGGGACAGCCTTAGAGTTCAGAGGTCATTAGATTCATTGGCATTGAAAGACTCAAAATACACATATGCACCCTCTTTTGAACAATGGGAAAGGGTGGGCGTAGTTTTCATATTGTTGGAGGTGTTCTATGATGTGACTAAGGTAATTTATGTCTCCAATTACCCCACCTCACACCTCTACTTCCATGAGATGAGGAAGATCAAGTTAATTCTGGAAAAAGAAGCCTCTAAAGTGGATATTGACATTGGGAGGATGGTCAAAGGGATGCAAAAGAAGTTCAACAAATATTGCATAAAGTCGTACGTATCACTAAGCATGCCTGTGATTTTTGACCCAAGGTACAAGTTCAGGTTTCTTGAATTTCTTTTCAAGAAAGCCTTTGCAAGTGATGCTAAGAAACAGCTTAAGAAAGTGCAAAAAATATTGCGAGGCCTGTTTGCGGGTGCTCTTCTCAATTGAAAGATATTCCCTCCGTTTTTAAATACATGACGTTTGACCAAACGTGCAGTCAAACTTATATAACTTTGTCCATTACTTTTCATATGATTTTGTTAGTAAAAAATTACAAAATTATTATATTATAAAAATATTTATCATGACAAATCTAATGATACTATTCACTCATGATCAATCTAAATAGTTTTTTAATATATTATTAGTCAAAGTTAGATAAGTTTGACTATACGCTAATCGAAACGTCATGATTTAAGAATCTTATGAGCAAGAATGTTGACTCTACACAACAAGGATGTGAATGAGATAGTAATAGCAGCAAATGACCAATGGGATGACTGGGATCAGGATATCACTAACCATCTGCAAGCTCAAGTGTCCACAAAACTCGATAGATATTTGGAAAGATAACCCACTTCATCAGTCTGTGGAATTGGATATGTTAAATTGGTGGATGGTTAACTCCACCAAGTATCCTACCATTGTCCACATAGCATGGGATGTGCTAGCGATTCCTTCTACTGTTGCATTGGACGCAGCTTTCAGCACAAGAGGGAGGATCATAAGTGATTTTCGTAGCAAATTGACCGCAGAGACCGTTGAGGCACTCATATGCATACAAGGCTGGTTTCGAGCATCAAGTATTCTTAGTTCCAGTTGACTAATTTCATTTAGAATTGCTAGTTAAAGTAGCAGATCACACATGCTGACATGCTTAGTGATTTCTATACTAACTATTTTATCTTTTATACTTATCTGAATTGTTGGTTCAATTAAGCATAGCATGGCATCAATTCATGACTTCATTGACCTCGACGGTCCTCCTTCCTGAACTTTAAGATCAGGTAATATTGCTAAAACTAAGATATTTTTATTTTCATCACTCATCATCATTTAGCTTATTGTTTTTCTTTTCTTTTTTTTTTGTTTCCCAGAAGCAACCACCGTCTAGAACCTGCCATGCTCTGTTTTGTGTTCATGGCATGACATGCACTATTTGCTACCATGTTGTTTTGTGTTCAAGTAGAAATATTATTTTTCTGTGATTTTCTCATAATTTTGCTGTTTTTTTTTTCACAATACATATCTAGCAAAGGTTAGTGTACAAAATGAAGTTAATTTGCACACCAATTTTGAGAACAACTACTTCCAACCATTTTCAGCAAATTCATTCTGGACGGTGTCCTTATAGTAATATGTAACATCACCTCCTCACTTTTATCTTAAACAAATTGCTCAACTTTGCATAAATATATCAGATGTAAAAGCCATGCTTTCAGAAAACAGGGATCTTTGCAATAGTTAGGCTTACTTCATAAATTTTCTTATACCAAGAATTCATATGTTGGTTAATTAGTGCTTTACTGATTAAAACAACTTTCCTTACTACTAGCTTAAATATCAACTTGGTCTTTGCGAGAGCTGTGTGTGAGAGACAACTTGGTCTTTGCGAGAGCTGTGTGTGAGAGACTGTTTTAATGGACTTTGTGAGACCTCTATTTGTGATCATGTTACTTTATTAACGCTGATGCCTAGTATGATTGCTAGAATTATGTTTCCTGACATTTGTTTGAAGAAAAATATGCATCGTGGTGTGTCATCACATTTATTCCCGTGAATCATTATTCGGTCAGGTCCCTTTTGTCACTGTACTTTTATGCAGTATTTTACTGATTTCACTCCAATATAAATTTACAAGCTTTTATCTTTGTTGTAACTTTCATCTAACAAGCAAAGGAGAGCAAGAAACAGCTATACACTGAAGGAACAAGCTCAAAACTGGACTCTGGGGACTATTTTGGCTATCGCGTTGGACTGCTGTTGAGTAATTCAGAACATTGTCTTTAAAGGTTGGAGGCAAATGTGTTTACACTTGATGTGATGCTTCGTTTGGATTGGAACATATTTAGTACTACTGAAGTGTACACGGTTAACGTGGAGACCTATTTTATTTGCTATGTCTTTGTTTTGAACTTTCTCTCGGTCAAGAAAGGGTTGGGACCGAAGCGATCGTGCAGGCATCGAAGCCAATGCTGATATCTTTCTGCCAGCTCGAAAATCTGGAGTAGTTATGTATACACTTGCACGTTGAAAAAGGTTGACCAACTTGAGCCACATGAAGCAACACCAAATAAATCGTATGGATGGTGGGCTCGATCGCCGTGGTGGCAGGCCAGTTACACGTACAGCACAGACCCCGATTGGCTACAGTAACTAGTAACCAATGTTGCATGCTCGATACAAAATGGGCGGATCTGATCAATCACTTTGGGAAGATCTGCGAGAAAAGTTGTCTGTATCGGTGTTCTGATCTGAACTTTCGAACCTTCAAATGTGTGATTCGATGGCTCAGAACGCGCTCAATCCATTTCCCGCTACAGTTGATGTGGATCGATCGATATCCCTACCATTTCACAGTCGTTCAGCAAGCCACTCATAAGCAAACATACTAGTAGCCTTGACCATACTTTTGTAGCGCGAGATGTGGCCAACAGCATCATTTCCCATGATTGCTCCTCCTATGTGGCATGCAATTGGCGCGTGCCCCGTTTCATGTGCACCTCATCCATCGGCCTGAATCAGGCGGCCACCCAAGGGAAAGCCGGCCGCCGGGGAGAATAGTCGATAGCGTCCTGCCGCTCTCGTGGCAGTTAAAACGGGGAATTGGATGCTTCCCTTCTCATCGCGGAGCTAAATTTTAGGACGTGAACACGATTCCCCGTCCACATTTCTTCGTGATGACGTTGAATTACTCACATAAAACTCTCGAATGGGAATGGGAATGGGAATGCGAATGGTGAACTCGACTTAAACCAGGCATGCACGTCTGTTGTTACTTTACCAAGGTAACTAGTACTACCTGAACTGACACCTGCAGCCCATGCGCACAGCAGGGACAAATAATTCTGCCAAGTGCGAAGCCCAAGAAAGACAGTACGAGGCAGGGACACGACAGCGGAGGAATCATTGGGTGGCCCAGCTGCAGGGTAGCGGCGGTTAGAGTCAATAGCAAGCATCTTTGGACCCTTCCCAACTTGTGACCAAAATGAACGAGAGCGAGTACCAAAAAGCTAAAGTGCTCCGCGTGTTTCACCCGAAAACTGCACGGCATCTTCCGACGTACAGTTCTGGGATCTCGGTCTTGCATTTCAACGCGAGTTGCATTCTTCCCGCTTCGCTTTCCTTCGGTGCCACTCGACACGCGTTAATTGCTTGGCCACTTTGCTGGTAATTTCATACGTTTTTTACTTACCTGTTTCTATCGTTCTCTTCACTTCACTTTTCTAGTCATCACTCCAAAGCCTGTAAGACTGCAACATCTCTACTTTTAATGAAAGGATGGAAACAATTGCCTAGTGTAATTATCTTGTGGCAATCACGGATTCAAATACCCAAAAACTAGTGGTAGATAATTCTATATCTTTCTACGTATTGGGTTACTCTAGAAAGGTCAATCGCAAAATTGCATTGCAGACGCACAAATACGAAATTAAATTGCATCTTAACACTTACAGGAGGCACAGATGCACAACCATAGATCTACTATAAGAACATACAAATAGTATCAAGAAAATTAATATTCATGTTATACCCATATCTATATATACAGAGACAAACACTTGGTGATATTCAAGGCACCCCATTCACATTGAGAGTTAGAAAATCCTGCAATAATACTGAGGGGGGATATATAGAAACTCTCATTAATCGAGAGAAAAAGGGAAGGATATACACGGCACTTGTTTTGGTGGGACCACTTTATAACGGTATAGATTAATCATATACATATATTATAGTTGTATAACAAATACAACTTACTTTGAATCAATCAGATGCATTAGAATTGTATAAAAACACAATTATATAAGAAAATCTAGCTGTCTAATTGCATGAGCAATTCCGCTAGGTACTCAAACATGAAACATTTTACAAACATAACAAAAACAAAAACTACAAAACTTAACCCTTGGCTGCAAATAGACCTGTTCAAACGCCAAGCCGGGCTTGGAAAAGCCCGGTCTTGAATTGGTAGACCAAAGCCCTGTTCAGCCCGATATAGTGCAAGCCCGAGGCCCGAAAAGTCAAATTTTCTTGTTTTATGATTTAAAAAAAACCCGAGTAAACTGTTGTTTTTTAATGATTTTCCTAAATAAAAATAATTTTTGTAATCATTTGTTTAATGTAATCGGGCTTCGGGTTGAGCTTGTGGGCTAGAAATTGTGCCCGAGCCCGACCCAACTTTAGGCCCGGGCCCGAAAGGGCTGACACGAACCGGTCTAGCTGCAAAAGATGCAAGATTAATGCGTAGCAAACTACGGGACAAAATGCAAATTAGAGAAACCACGAGGTTCTGTCTACAAATAGATCCACCCCGACTTCCCCACCACCACCACACTACCCAACACAGCGCTACAGTCTACAGCAGTAAAAGAAAGAGAAGAAGACAAAGAAAAATTGAGAAAACCTAACAAGAAAAGAAAACCAAAGCTGGCAAAAAAAATGGACCTTAGAGAAAGAAAAGATGGGAGGAGGGAGAAAGCATCCGTCCAAAGTCTCACTCACACCAACAACAATGCATATCTAACTCCCCTCCCCCCCTGCCTCCTTTCCTCTCTTCTTAACCTCCCCACCATCTTCCTCCTCTCAAATCCTCTTCTCCTTCTCTTCCTCAGTTCCTCCTCAACACCAGAACCCAAGAAACCCACACCCCACAAGCATTTACACAAACACAAGGCATCAATGGAGGTCTCCACCAAGCAGCTCCTCCCCGTGCCTCAGCAAGATCCCAATTCCCCTTCGTCGTCCACCTCCTCTTCGTCCTCCTCCTCCACCTCCCCGTCTCACCCGCACCACCGTGCCCAACCTCACCCCAGCCTCCGTCCATCCCCCAGGCCCGTCCCCCGCACCATCGACACCACCCCCTTCCCCACCACTTTCGTCCAGGCCGACAGCGCCTCCTTCAAGCAGGTCGTCCAGATGCTCACCGGCGCCGAGCAGTCCTCCAAGAACTCCACGGCAACAACGACCACAGGCAACAGCAGCACCGGAGTTGGTGGTAGCCAGGCGGCGAACGGGCCGTGCAGGCCCAAAAAGCCGGCTTTCAAGCTGTACGAGCGGCGGAGCAGCCTCAAGAACCTGAAGATGATCGCGCCGCTGGCGATGGGGGCGCCGCCGTCGCCGAGGAAGGTCTCCACGCTGGAGATCCTCTCGCCGAGCGTGCTGGACTTCCCGTCCCTCAAGCTCAGTCCGGTCACGCCGCTCACTGGGGACCCCTTCAAACGCTCGCCGGCGTCATCCTCCGAGGAGGCCGAGCGCGCGGCCATCGCCGAGAAGGGATTCTTCCTCCACCCTTCGCCGAGGGGCGCCGAGCCACCGCGCCTGCTCCCGCTCTTCCCTGTCATGTCGCCCAGGATAGCCGCCTCCGCGGCGGCGCCGTCCGAGTGAGCCAAAGCTTGCACCTTTGCGCGCGCCTCAGCTCCTATGAAGTAATCTACGAGTACTACTACTGTTACTGCTCTTGCTGTACTGTTCTTTCTTCACAGTTCTAGTTTTGTAAGGTGTTTACTGTTGTTCTTGATCGCTGCTGCTGCTGTAATTTTTGCTCCCTTCTTGAAAGGAAGAAGGGAGTTTTTTTTGGAGTTGCGAGTCGCGAGCGATTGTACAATCCGAGCTTTAGATTCCGGCTTCGGTTTCTTGATCGCTCGCGGAAACTCCGAAAGGATGGATTAATTAATCAATTAGTTAATTAAGCTTAATTTTGATCTTCCTGTTCTAGCTCCTTTCCTAATTCTGACTGGCTTACCGTTTTTCCTCTGATGTCATTCCGTTTGGCCTTTTCTTCGGTTGCTGTTTGGATTGATTCTTTCCGATCCTAGACACCGTTTCTGCGTCAGCTCTCATGAATACGACTTTTGTCATTTTGTGCGATACTGAACGCAAGATCTGAAGCTATAATCGTGGTAAAAAAAATTGATGTATGTAACTCTTTCAATTCAAGTATTTGGAGACATTTTTGGCTGATTTTTTTTTTTGATTTGGTCCTATCGTGCTTCCGCAAATGTAAAAAATAGCCCTCTTGTCATTTTTTTTTTGCGAAAATAGCCCCCCAACGAGCGCGGAATCACCAGAGAGCCGACGCGTGTCTCCTTCCGCGCTCGGTGACCGTGGAATCTCTTCGGCGCGGCGACGCGCAGCAACCGCGGGAGGTGTGGGGTCCTAGCCGTTTTCCGCGCTCGGCGGCCGCGGCATGCCGCTTCCGCGCTCCCCTACTGTGGGAGGTGGGTGAGCTTCCGTCGCCCACCGTGGGAGGATTCACACGTCGGCCTCTCGTTAATTCCGCGCTCGTTGAGAGGCTATTTTCGCAAAAAAAAAAAAGAGTAAAAGAGCTATTTTTGCATCTACGGAGATATCATGGGACCAAATAAAAAAAAATCATTTTGGCTTTAGGTCTTCTCCTCCAGTATGCTTACATCACACAGTAGAAGTATATAAACAAACAGGGAGCAATTCCTGCAAAGGCTCAAACTTTCCTGACAAATTCTGCGTTTGTTAGTCCTATATTTCCCAGTAGTACTCTAGCCAAACTAGTGGCAGGATCTACCTGGATCATCTGCACCGGAGTACCAACTGCGTCAGGGTTCAGGATTCAGGGCTAAGCATGGCTATAGGTCCCTGTTTGTTAATCAAACATTCAGCAGTCAAAATTTGTGACTGAAATCTCAACAATGTCCCAATTTTCCCCAGTGACAATTACTTTGTCTCACAGTTTGCAGCTTTGCCTATTTGCAACCGGTTCATCACCTGCCGTGGACACACACACAATGTTGAAAACTAGGAGTATATTGCAAGGGAGGTTTGATAAAAGAGCAAGTCGAAAAAAAAAATAGGATTTGCTATTTCTAAGTCGTTCAAATTTTTTTTTAAGTTTAAGTTAATTTTTATGATCATTGGATTTGTGTAGATATTGATGTGCCATGTAATTGGATGTTGATCTAATAAATAAAAATATGACTTATGCTTAATAAATTTTCAGTCAACTTACAAATATATATATAGGATTAATACCTTCTACTCCCGGGAGTAGTTACTCGCACTTCTGATATACCACCTAAAAGAAGTTGACATACTCCTTTATCACTTTCGGTATACTCAGATACTAATTATAAGATACTTCAATGCGAACTACATGAAAAATTTGCAAGAGAGTTCATAGTTTTTATCGTATTTTGTAAATACTCTCATATTCGCACATAAAAAGGAGTAAGTCTAAAAAAATGCACATACCACTCCTAAAAAGGTGTGAATACCACATAAGTGGTCTTATATACTCGTATACTACGTATACATACTCTCGGTTGCGCAAGATACTCCCTATGTTGTGAGATACGGAATAGGAAATAACTACTCCTGTGAGTAGAAAAAAAAACTTTATATATATATATATAGAGAGAGAGAGACACACACACTAATACTGTTAAAACGGAGTAGAGTCACCAAGAGGACTTTGGGTTGGATTTGGGGGACGTCCACTTGCACTTGGCGGACAGTCGAAACCAGTTGTCAGAAGCAAAACTGTGGTATGGAAGCAAGCCAAGAAGCAGCGCGCGAATCCACGCACGCATCCCTCCAATGCTCCGCTTCCGGCCGCGCGTTCCGGTGGCCCGTGATCCCATCCAGCCACGAGCCGTGTCATGTGGGCATCGGTAAGGTGTTCAGCTCCACTAGGGCATTTACCCGCGTGTCATCTCTACTTACGGTCTCAGCAGTTTATTGGTAGACCGATTCAAACATGTACCTTGTCACGCGTCTCGGCGTGGTGGCGCCATGTTGTGCAATGCACCGGTTCTCGTTAATCAAATTAATTGCGGCCCAGAATCGGCCGAAGACTAGCAGTACTCGCCGTCTTTGGACGCATCGGCGCCTGCTTGGTTTCACGATCGAGATCACGTCCTCCGAGTGCGAGTGTTGTGTTTCTGCACTTGTGCTAAATTCCTATGTACCGTCTCTCCCTTTACTCCTACATGTTACTCCTGTTGGTGTGTGTGATGGGAAGTGAGAGAGCCTCACTCGGGTCGACGGTTCGGCTGCTGCGGTAGCACCTGCGGTTAGGATGAGGTGTCTTAGGGTATATATAATGATCTGAGGCAATTCTTCGTGCAGAAGAACCTTCCATGTTATCATAAATGACATTAAAGATAAATTTCATACATCTGATGATGCAGACAATTTCTATCTTTTTAGTTGTCTTTATAAACACACAATCTTTTAATGATTTTTTTGTTTACGGTCTTTATAATTAATTTCAAGATTGTAGACATCATCTTTCTCTCTCTTTATTTTCTTTCATCCATATCAGCAAAAATACTACGTAACAGTAACTATAGACGACTGACATAAACCTATTATACATATTCCTAGCGCTTCTCTCCTTGGCTAAGCTTGGGGACTTGTGAAAGGTTGCAGCTTTTGTTGGACCATGTTAGACAGGCACACCCCCGTCTTATCTCACATCCACGCTGCAAATTCACATCCTTTTTTAGGCTTTGTGCTTTTTAGGCTTTGTGCTCACGAAGTAACCGTTTTCGACGGTAGTTTGAAAGTGGTATATGCACGAAGGCTCTTTTACACATTTTGCCCTGCCTAAGACTCTACATAGAACCAATGTTGGACCAAATATAATTCCCTAAGGATCTGTTTGGAATACAGGAAATTCATAAAATTAGTTAAATTTCCACAGAATCTAGGGAGAAAAAAACCCCGTGTTCCAAATGATACTTAAATTCAAATCCAACCATGTATATAAATGGAGAGCAGTGGAGGTTTCCGTAAGCTGTTTGTTTCGTTTTATTACGGTGCATGCACTGCCAGCTTTAGCTTGTTGACTTGCTTGCACACCCTAATTATTTCACCTGTCGGCGCGCTGTGTGTAGTAGCAGTACTGTCGTAGGAATGCTCGTACTAGTGTACACTACTACTTGTTTAATTATGGTGTGTTTGGTTGGTGGGATGAGGTTAAATAGGATGGGATGCTACAGGTAGGATGAGATCGTCTTGGATATGATGGTACATACAGTGTGTTTGGTTGGTTGTATAGGATGGTACGAGATTGTGTTTAGTCGGTTATATGAGATGATACACGAATTGAGTTTACAAATTGATTTGAATTTAAATTCAAGTTTGGAAATAAATTTGCACACGATTAACTTTTATATTTTTGCAAATTCATCAACATCTGCTGGCCACCTCACTACAGTGCCTTCTTTTTATTTTGTTCCTTTTTCTTTCTTATTTTTTTTCTCATTTTTTCTTCCATCCTTTTCTTTTCTTTCATTTGGATGGGCCCACTGTCATAGGGCCTCCTCACCAAACGAAGATGAACGACGTGCTTCAATAGATTTCTTCGAATGAAATGGTACAGCATATGAGGGGAATATTCCCTGGCGTGGAATGATTTGGTCCGGGACCAAATGGTTTCATCCGGTGAACCAAACACATCAACGCTCTTATTTCCCAAACCATCCTGTACCGGACCGTTCTATATAATGAACCAAACGCACCCTTAGTGATCGCTCGGATGCATGCGCTCCCTTTCTCCCCCCATGTACTGTTCATGCACTAATTCGGACCATTGGTTCCTTTCATGTGATGATGATGCGGCAAATTAAATTCAGCTTAGGACCCTTAAGCTGGGTGGCATGTGGTGCCATTAACTCCACAAAGTCATGTCAATGTTGTAGTGCTAGTACTTAATTATACTACTGGCTTAATTAATTTTTCGGCTCAATTAGGTTCGCACTAGGCGAACGTCCCCCGTAGTTACATCAGGAAGTGAAATTTTGGTAGTAGTAATTCACTAGCAAATGACTGGTAGCTAGCAAATTGCTTGCTTTTTCATGGAGAGAGACCTGGATCACATGAGAAGGCCGGTTATAGTGTTAACGACATGATTGTTGAGTCAACAAGTATTTTTCTATAAAATTCTGTGACCGGGGAGAAAAGATCTGAGTGCTTAAGTCAACTCAAAAGGTACAACTGCGTCTTTGATCGCATTGAATTCTCCAAGTTAAGCATGCCATTAAGAAGAGATTATGGCAAAGGACACGTCTAGGAGAAACACTACATAGCCTCATGTGAGGGGCCCTTACATCAATTCAAAAGTGGACATTAATTCATAGAACCGCCCTCCATGTAAAATATCAGGTCGATATGAATAACGTGTGTGTAATTTACTAATTCACATCAATACATGAGAAGAGAAACCTCTCAATGTTCGAAAAAAAAACTAAACGAGTCGACTGAAATGTCAGTAAAGATTACTACTTTCCTCCATTTTGCTATATTTGTCTATGGTCTCGGAGTATCTGTTTTAATACATTTGTCTATTGAGAAAATCTGAAGTGTAGCTATTATATTTTTCTCTCTCTATTCATACTTAAATGCTTTGGAAGAGGTTAACTGGTTATGACATCATCTAATATGATAGGAGTATAAATGGTCATTTTTCACTAAGTATTTCTTAGATTTAATGCTTTTTGGTTTATACGCGTGATGGATTGTGGACATAAACGGCGAAACAAAAGGAGTATTCTACTGTGATCTGAGTATCTGACAATGGCCAAAGCAAGCGAAAACCCGTTGCGCGGTGGCTAAACGCACGGTGACTAAGCTCGCTGGCGCGCCTCGCCGTTAGTTGTTGGCACGCGAGCACAAGGCGCCAAGTTGACTCTTGGTCTAGAATTTTTACGATTCCCATGCAAAAATCACAAACTGACCAGTACGACCACATAAAACTACGCAAATGTGTGGTGCAAGTGCAACTCCTCCCTTAGATTCAGTGAATGAACACCATTAGACGACCCGGTAATCACGATTAGAGTGGTTGAGCATGAAAAGGATTACATATGTCACTGTTTATTTCAGTATTTTTTCTTCTTCTTCTAGTTCGAAGAACGGCACTGGTCAAGTCTTCCTTGGGGAATAAGGAGGCAACGCATGTTCGCAATTGGCATTGGGTTTGTGTGTTTTTTAAGTATGGTGAGCGTAGAATCCAAGGAAACTTTACACATATTTTAGAGCCGGAGTCAATTCTGTCGCAACTAATCTTGTCGTACAAATGGCACATCCAGAACGAACGTCTTTTCTGAAGGAGCAACTATTGTTCAACAAGTTGGACTGCTAAAGAAACAAGAGGAACTTGATAAAAACACCCTGGAGCTAGCAAACTGGGACCTGGCATTATAGAGACTAGAGACTAGTCTACATTATCTACCTGTGAGAAAAAGCACAGCATCACGCTGGGAAAGTAAACTTGTGGTGAAAGGGTCCAAATTAGGATGATTCTGTTTTGGAAAATATAGGTGTAGCTCACCCTTACCTGTTCCACTCACTGTACCCACTAACAACATTTCACCCCATAACTATACGAGTATAAGATTAGTCCATGTTTATACTCTGACCCTTCTTATGGGCAGCAGCTCTTAGATTGAATTAGAGTTATGAGATACAGCACAAACATGCATGGTATCAAGAACAAAGTAGATAGATCCCGTAGAGAACCAAATAATGACGAAGAACTAACCATGACGAGATAAAGATTTAGCGAAACTGATAGCAAATTCCTTAAACACTAACTCAAAAGAGTACAATGCATTGTCGCTCTCCCACAATCCTCTCGAACCTTTTAGTACTCTCGGATCCTTACCATATGTAAGAATCTAGTATTAAATAATAACCTAATATCTAATCCTCTCGTGCGCATCTTGCTTTGGATGAGTTGGTTTGTGACTTGTGTTCTTCATGACCACCCTCATGTCTTTATATAGTGCTCCCTAGTTCTCATCCAAAAGAAAGTAGAAATTATAATTATAATATGATTAGGATAGGAATCCTTATAAAACACATCTCCAATTCCTAGTAGGTTAGGGTATAAGTCACGCATACTCAACAATCTCCACCTTGACTCCTATCCGCTGAAGTCACTGTGTCCCTTCAAGAATTCGCTCTAAGCCAGCTCTATTTTCTTCTTTTTTTTACCTCCCACCTTTGGGAGTGCCCCTACCACAAGGGCTCATGCACATCACCGCAATGTGCATGTCAGTATCCGGGCTAGCCCACCCGAAAATTCCACCGAGAGCTCTTTTGTTGTGTAGTTTAGTTAATTACACCTCCTGTTCCTACAACCCTCCATACCATAGGTTTGTAACGCCTTCGAGCTCCACTTGCTCGTCGGTACCGCGTGGTTGGTCCCACCATGTCTCCCTTCTTCCAACGACTCGCACCTTCGCTTTTGTGCCGGCTAGATTTTGCAACTGTCTTTGCAGTTCCGCACATAACTGCAGATGAGATCTGCATACCTACCATTGACGACACAATTTCCTTCTCTTGACCAGGACTTTTATCATACCTCCCATTGACCACTCTTCCCTTATGATTACCAATTAATCGGTATTCTCCATTACTCCAGATACTTTTCATGATTACCCACCCTTTGCAAGTAATTCGCATGACTCCACCTCGAAGTGATACCTCACAACTTTCAAATTCAAACAACCTCATAGATATTATACCCTTCTTTAAGCCGGGAACATACCAACCCCATCAATGTGCAATGTGTTCCATTATGCATCTCCAATGTAATCGTTCCTACCTTAGTAATTGCATACTCCTTAAAATCTGCTAAGTCAAGAGTTCCATGTGCCGGGCGTAGAGATCCTTTGTCAAACATCTCTCTTTCCGAACATATATGGAAGCAACAACATAAATCTAATATCCATCCATGAGAAGTACCTGGTTGACTGACGACTAGTATGTCTGAATCATCTTTCGCTACCTCCACTGAGCATGCTCCTTTCATTTGCTTAAAACTTGGACAGTCCTTTATCATATGACCTTCTTTGTCACATAGATAGTATACACGTATGCCATTGCTCTTGCTCTTCTTCTTTATGTGACTTTTGCTTTTGCCTGCAACACTTATGGCAGCCAATGCTTGATCACCCGAGGATGAAGAATCCAATAGCCTTTTCAAGGACTCCGCCTCCAATAGATATGTTATTGCTTCATTAAAGTTGAGAGTGGTTTTCCTAACGAAAATAATCATCACCAATTGCTCCCATGATGGTAGTAGAGATGACATCAATATGATGACCTTGTCATTCTCCTCAATTTTCTCATCCACACTCGTCAACTGTGTGATAACCTTGTTGAAGATATTGAGATGGTCAATGAACCATGTGCCTTCCTCTATGCACAACCTGTACAGTTGCCGCTTCAGCACTCATCGGTATGTCAGCGACTTTGCCATATATAATTCTTCTAAGTCACTCTATAATTTATTCGGTGAATTTTCCTTAATCACCGAGTACTTTACCTCATCGGAGAGACATAGATAGATTATACTAACAACCTTCCGCTCCATCACCTCCCATTCTTCAACGAACGTCTTTTTCGGTTTATCCCCTTCAAGAGCATCGATTAACCCTTGTTGGACAAGGACATCTTTTACCGCACATTTCCACACGCTGAAATTTCTTCCGCCGTCAAATTTCCCTACTTGATTGCACACGGTCAACATCGATCTTGATTTTGTCACCTGACGCTTCGCCAACTTCTTGTAAACTTGATTAATCTAGTTTTGGCTTTGATACCACTTGTTATCCACTCTGATATCTTTTCTTATGCGCAGCAGCCCCTAGATTGGATCAGAGTTGCGAGATACGGTACGAGCATGCACGATATCAAGGACGAAATAGATGAATCCCGTAGAGAACCAAATAACGACGACAAAATAACCACAACGAGAGAAAGATTTGGCAAACCCGGTAAATTCCTTAAGCACAACATCAAAAGAGTACATGGGATTGTTATTCTCTCACAATCCTCTCGAACCTTTTAAAACTATCGGATCCTTACTCTATACAAGAATCTAGTGCTAAAAAATAACATAGTCTCTAATCCTTTCATGTGGCTCTTAATTTGGATAAGTTGGTTTGTGGTTTGTGTTCTTCATAACCACCCTCATAGCTTTATATAGTGTCCCCATAGTTCTCCTAAAAAAAAAATCATAGTCGTAATAGGAACCATTGTAGAATACATCTCTAAGTCCTAGTAGATTAGGATACGAGTCACCCATACTCAACAATCCACTTTAAAAGTCACCTTACCAAATGTTTTCTTTGTTTTTTGATATCCAGACACCGGATCAACCAACCATCGTGACAAACCCCATTTGGCCAGTAATAACCAATAACAAGGCTTCATGTATCATCAAACAGCTCAGACATTGCAAACTGCCCTTCCATTCAGGATATTAGATTATCAGTAGTCTCGTAGGATTGGACTAACATTGTTGTGGTTTCTTTGCTCCGCTCTGAAAATGAGATGTTCCTTCTTTTCTTTTCTCTCTCTCTCTCTCTCTCTCTCTCTCTCTCTCTCTCTCTCTCTCTCTCTCTCTCTTTTGCCAAAGAAGCTCCAAGTCTATGGTGATAGGAGCATGTGAGTTAGCATAGCACGCTTTTGGCATCTCTTTCAAAGAAAATGCAAGGAAGGTAGCTGTAGCTATAGTTCCTGGCCAATTAATTGTGGGCTTAAAATAAACAACTCATTGTCACAAGCTGTGTTGGATATAGGTACAGCGCACCCCTTAAGGAACATGCATGTGATGTCCTGCTTTTTACATAGTAGTACTAGTATCTCACTAGATCAGATTGGATATATCTGTGAAAAATATGAAGGGGGAGAATTATTGTGTTCTTAAGGAACTGGAGAGTGGAGACAGCCCTGCGGTGGTTGCACTATATGAAGCTTCAACCCTTTTTTCCCCCTCAAAACTTCAGGCATCCACAGGAGAGTCAGCACAGAGATAACACATCCGAAGATTTAGATATTCTATTGTTGCATTATTAGGGGTCTAGCTAGTTAACTTTTGGGCACATAATCCTAGATGAGTATTGGTACCACGGAACCTTTTCTTCTTTATGTTCCCAAGAAAAGGAGCTCAGCGTGAGTACTTCTATGGAAGAACCTTGTCATAACCAAATCATATGCAACAATAAGACTCTTGCGCCAATTTGCAGCTTTGGAAAGTGAATCTTGTGATAGTTTTGCAACTTGGAGCCATGGATCCCGTACAAAGATTAACCCCTTGTCAAGCTTTTAGCATTAAATGGGCGTTGAATCCACGACCGGTTGTTATCAAATTTCCAAGCGCAAAAAGGTTTCCTCCGACCTTGTTGTAATCATGTCACATGTTTCATGATTGACAATGCTAGCACTTGATCATTACGAAAATGGAACAGGGTATGTTATTAAGAACGAAAGGTTAGATAATGAATAGAAGAAACACCCTTTTTTAACGTAAACCTTCCTATTATGCCTCAAAGAAGAACAACTTCTCACAGGAGTTGCAGTTCAAAGAGGGAGTTCAATCCTGCATAATACCAAAAAGACAGTATCAGTGATGGCTGCTACATGAAAAACTCTGATACCAAAGTGCCATAGTACAGTGTAGAAGAGTGCAAATCTGTTATACAATGTTAAGCATGCACAACATAAATAAACTTTTGTATCCAATAGAGTCTATTCTCCTTTGTACTGCCTCCATGATGACTCAGAAATATATGACTCCATTGAATAATAGAAGCACCCAGGGTGCTTCTTATTTGAAATCCTGAATCTACACTGATGAGTTTCAAAGGAATTGTTGAGCACTGTGAAAATATGCTTTTTCAACGCTACAGTGGTTAATGAATCTTAAGAATATACTAAGATCTGCGATATTTTCAGATTTGCTATTTGGGATGTAAACACAATAATTCCAGTCACGTATAGGTGTAAAGAATGCATACCATTCATTCAGTAATATTGAGAGAACCATTGATAAGTCACGGGCCTACAAATATCGAATCAGCTCAACTGCATATTTTCCTTTCCTCGTGGTCACGATTTCCCCAATCTGTATAAAATAAATAAGTTAAATAATGGAAGCATATAACTGGTTGCTGTATATCTTAGTACGTAGGGGGCTTGTCAAGTTTGAAAGGCAATATACATCATACATCTTCCATAGCATGCTATAATATGTAATTCCATATCATCTGATGCTAAAATCCAATTGTCAGCAAAGCAATACGTTTACTTCATCGATATACAATTAGAAATCTTCTCGACTTAGATCTTGCATGGTTGAACCAATTCAAGCTACATGACAGAGCATCATTTCAATAAAGATATTATGAACATAAGTACATAGTAAAGGTTGTGGATATTATGAACATAAGTACATAGTAAAGGTTGTGGCCTTTTCATTTGAAAGTTTTATCTTATGTTTAAAATAATATGAAAGGAATCTAAGGTTGATACAATATAAAACAAAAGGAACACATACGCAATCAACTTAATTAACATAAAAAAAATTGAATGCAAGCTCCAACATATTTTTTTCAAGTCCAACATAGAATGCCTCTAAAGAAAAACAAAGAAAATAGTGTCATCAGAGTGAACTAGGTGCCAATGCCAAAATCATGAGCTTATCCTAACTTCCTTGAGGGAGTTTAAGACTCAAGTCATTTACAAAAGAAGGTGATCACTGGTGATTTTTTTTTACCTTTAATCTCCCCATCCCACTGACAGAAACAACATCCCCAGCCTTGAGGGTCACTCCATTTTTCAAAACTGGTGACCAATTCACTCGGACATCCCCGGCACTGAACAAACAAAGAAGTCATATAGATCCATAAACTAATTGCTCTGTGAGCAGTAATTCAAAAAAGAACACTACGTACTGACAGCATTGTCCAAATTAGAATAGAAGGAAATCCACAGGCAACCATTGATATAAGATAAAGAAATGTTTTACTGAACCTAAAGTAGAAAATCGACGACTCAAAGTTCATACCTGATCAAGCTAGCAAGCTTTGTGCGTGAGATTTTAAATCCTGCACTAGCCAGGGCATCAACCCTGAGTGATGATTCTACAGTTTTAAATGACTTGGTCCTGCAATTCAAAGGTAGTGTTGAGTAGCTTGTTCCAGGCTTTTACAACATAGAATTTTGGGACCCAAAGCATGAAGTACACACTAACATATGAGATCACATGCGAAGCTAACCTTGGTGGTTCATACTCTAGAGCAAGCAAAGGAATCTGGGTGCATGAAACACCAACTTTCCCCACCTGTCAAATAAAATCCAATTGAGAGTTAACCGTAATTACAAGGGTTTGCAATAACCAAAACTGAACAACATTCATGAACAACAAAGTTCATGGGCCAATTTTGTCAAAACTCACAATATGACATACTAACATCAAATAGAGAAAGCTATTCCGTGATGTAAGTAGCCATAAAGAAATATTAGAACACAATGTGCTCCTATTTCTTAATGTATTATGAGCAAAAATAAAAAAGACAGCAACTTGTAATATAGAGTTTCTGTGTTTTGCATGACATTGAATCACACTAAGTTCAACTGTAGGGATAAAATATCTAATATCTTTTCCGTCATATGCATTGGCACAAAATTTGGAATACATATATACGTCCAGCTCAAGTAAATTGAGAATTGTGGCAGGACAATTTGGGAGATACCTACATTTTCGAGTGTACAAATCAGGTAGTCAACAAGTTCTGGATCAACAAGGACCTGAGCACCTCTTTCCCCCTAACAAAAAATGCAAAGAGACATCTCAAATGGTGAGAAGGAAGGAAGTGAAAAAAAATTGCCACAGAAAATGAGCAACTGGGAAGGCAGTCCACCTGCAAAAGTATATCTCCAACTTTCTCCCTTGTTATTCCTGTCCCAAGAATAGCACCGAGAAAGTCACCATGAGAACAGGGTTCCAATCGGAAATTCCCTGAGATGCTGGGGATGGTCTCACAGTCAGCTTACATAACAGATAGTGGTGCTTATAATATAAATTTGAGAAAACCTCAAAGCAGCAACTACATCTGGGTTACTTGTCATAGAGTCCGGATGCCCAACTGAAATTCGGCACCGCTCAGCCTAGATACATATATAAATGAGAAACAAGGTAGATAGGCTAACGGAAGCTATTAGCAAATTTCCTTTGATGGTATTTGAATTTCACCTGTGGATAGCCCCCCTGAGCTACTGCTTTGATATCAGCTAACTTCTCAATTACCAGCGTAGCCTCCTTTATTATAGGCGGAGTAAGAAAATTGGTGTGGAAAACGTCTCTCCTTTGGGAAGCCCTTTCTGCCTGCATAAGTTGGATGTCAATATAAATTCATGAATTAAGGGAATAACTATATCAGCATCAAACTTCACACCCACTATTATATTACCAAGTTCAATACTGGGACAAAGTTACTAATAAGCCAGGTACTAACCTGATGTTACATTATTAACATGCAAAGCTATGATATGTTTTGTTTCGACCATCCTCTGACAGACAGTATCAATTTATCAAATGCTAGTGTGTTTGTCAGCCTCAATATTCTCACTACTGAAATCAAGTCTCTTTCTCCTTCCACAGTTTATCTGTTGAGCATGTATTTACCAATTTCAAAACTCGTGTCACTTGGTATCCCTTAGGAGCAAATTTTGGAGCATTTTTTATTTTGTTATTACAAAGGCACACCAGTTCAATCTGGTTGAAAGGTTATGCATTCACGCACCAAATAGACACTCTTCTTCACTGAACCTCTCTCATGTGCTAATAGCAAAACAGCTAGACATGAAGAACATCTCATTTTGCCCCTTATTTTTCATTTTACTCCAATATACTCCTTGAGAGGAAGCGTCACTTACTGGAACATAACCTGAAGCTCATAATGCTTCGTGAATTTGCTTATCACAGTGGGGGGGAAAACGTTTAATTCCATTGAAGCGTTTAATGAAACACGACGTCCACAAGTCAGCAATATGCATTATCATCAACCATCTAATCTCAATAAATTAAACACTCGATAAAACTGTTTCACGTAGATCTAGGCTCCCATGAAAGTTCTACGTAGTTCAATGAAAAATAAACTGTCATAGGATTAAGAAAAACAAATTACCATATCCAGAATACTCCTGACTTCCTCGGCTGCATTCCTGTCCACGCTCCCCTTAACCGCCGAATATCCACCGGCGTCCGCGGCCGCGGCTACGGCGAGGGCAGCGTGACACCGCCCTGCGGCATGCGTGGCCATGCCTTGGAGTCTTAGACCAAACAAAGCCCAATAAAACCGAGCGATGGGTTAGTGGTTACCTCGCGAGAAGAAATGGTACGGGGTGGAGATAGAACGGCGTGGGTAAGGGAAGTTGAGGAGTCGCCGGAGAGGCCTCGCCAACGCGACGGCGGCGGCCATCCTTTGAGGGAGCCGACGAGGTCGCCTGTTCTCCCCCCTTTTTCTGCCCGGCGCTCTGTGAGCGTGGAAGCGCTTTGAGCCTAGCGGTCGCCTAATTGGGTGGGGTTGTGGTGGGCCATGGCCTCATGAGGCCTGAACCGTCAGATTTGCATCAAGATATGCGCACGGATTTGCATCAAGATATGCCGAGATGAGAGAGCATCCACAATGTACGCTTTTTCTTCCCTCAAAGCGGAAAGAGCCTTGAGAATTTTTTTTAACCTTTTTTTAAATTTTATTTTAAAGTTAACCTTTTACGCACTTTATTTTCAATTCTAACTCTTTTGGTCACGCTACCACTCGTGGCGTAACTAAACAACATTGTCACGTCAGCACGTATTTGGGCAATCTCTTGTCACGCCACCACCTGTGGCGTTACAGTATTGTTTAGTCACGTCATAACCAGTGGCGTGATAAAAAGTGCTATTTTGGAGACTTATTCTAGCGCGTGACAGTATTGTTTTGTCACGCCACGGGTGGCGGCGTGACCAAAGAGGTCAGAATTGGAAATAAAGTGCGCGAGAGGTTAACTTTAAAATAAAATTTAAGAAAAGGTTAAATTAAAAAAAAGTTCGAGCCTTGAGGGTTGAGGCAGCCTGCAAATGTTGCAGAGGGAATAGTAGCAGTCTCCAAGTTTGTTAGGGCCACCTGTTAGAGAGAGGTAAAGGAATAAATATGAGAGATAAATTATATTTGCTTTTAACTTATTTATTTATGGATATCACCTAGGGATGGCAATTGTACCCGATTACCCGCGTACCCGCAGGCGAATACCCTAATGGAGGCGGGTATGAGTGTCTTTCTTTGCCCACAGGCATGAAAATGGGCATAATTCCTTACCCGTCGAATGCAGGCTCGATGCGTGTAACCTCCACCTGCACTTCTTCGCCTTACATAACCTACTTGACAATGGGACCGTAGGACACACCACTGTCTAAAACCCTAACTCTCGGTCGCTCTCACTCCAATCCTCCCACTTCCCAGCCGCCAGAAGCAGTATCTCAGTCCCCCCAGAATCGCTCTTCCTCATGCGCCTAGATCTAGAATTTCCTCCCCAGTCCCTGTCCTCCTCCCAGAGTCCCGGCCTAGTTAGGCCCAAGACCTTCAGGAGAGGCCAGGCCGAAGAGATGCGGGGAGTCGGAGGCCCGCTGCTGACCATCGGCGATCTCCTCAGCGACCTCGCCGTCGATAGCGCCGGCGGCGACCACCTCACCGGCAGCGGTGGAGGAGACGTGTTCGTCCCCTCCTCCCCCTTGGTGGTGCAGCAGGCTGAGGAAGCCGACCCATCCAACCTGCGCGGGCTCTTTGGGTTGAGTGTGGCTTCCTTCTTGGCTTCTTCCTCCTCCCTGTTCTTGATTTCGTCGGCATCCATTGATTCATCCTTCCATCGTATGCGCCTGTTTCTTGCTCCTTCGAATTCAGTTTCCAAATCTCGTGTCCAGTAACTGATTTGTTTCCATGAGTTGCCCGTGAGTTACTCAATTGTTTTTCTGTGTGACGGATCTACCTGCCATAGATTCATGGGATAAATAATCTACAACTTAGAAGAGCTCGACTTAATCGAGATAGATGCTGCCTTAATTAAGGTGGTCTCAAGTAACGTAGGTTCAGACATATATTGTGCTTGGTCACTTTGCCAATTTTATGCACAAGTGACAAGAGCAGATATACATAGTTGAGTTGCTGCAATTTTAGTTAGATGTGATTGCCATTGCTCATGTTTGCTGTCTGCCTAATCCTCAAATTAAGTGTTTCATACAAATGAAAGAGTCCACCACCAGTTCATGAAAGTGGAGATGCATTCCTCTGTAGAAAGTGTGAATTGTGATGAACTTGATGTGTGCATTGTTCACGGGTAACGAGCATGCCCGCGGGCGATGGGTACCCACGGGCGGCGATGCATTATTCGCGGGTAAACAGGCATACCCACGGGCGATGGGTACCCACGGGCGACGGGCATGGGCGAGATTCTTCGCCCGTCGTCCTTCACAAGCATACCCGTGGGAGGAAATCGGGGTCGCGGGTATGGGTATGGGCGAGCACTACCCGTACCCGCCGCGCTCGATTGCCATCCCTAATATCACCTTAGAGACAATTGAAGACGTTGCACACACAAGGAATTTGTGATAAGCTTAGAGGCCACCGGTGAGCCCTAACTCGAGGCTAGATGACCTTTAAGCCTGTGGATGCCTTAGTTTGGTACAACCAACTTTAAAAACACGATCGAACATAGTAGGTACTATTGCGCTACAGTGCATTTGTCTTTAGATCCTAGTGTTAAATAATCGATGTCGTAGTCGAAAGATGGTCAATCCAATTGTAAGACCAAGAGGTTTTTGGTCATGATATTTGATGATAAATACATTGCCTTTAATAAAGACTTAGTCTTGGTGCTTAAAGTTGAATACATTGTCTCTGGAACATGTTTTGGATCTCAGTTGCTGACTTGCTTTTAAACTCTGTTGAATTCTGTCGAAAATCAGGTTTTGTCAGTTTTGTTAGTAGTACCGGCATTGTTCTTGCGGTAGTACCGTTCGGCGGTTCAACCACATTTTAGTTGGCGGTTCAATATTTCCAGAAGACTTGCTTTTGGATTTTGGATTTCCTTGAGAGCGGTAGTACCGGCTTGTAATGTGCGGTACTACCGGTTGAAGGTATGACCGCAGTCTGTACAACGGTTCTACCGGTTTACCTTCGGACCTCCGTGTTTGAAAGGTTTTGAGAGGCGTCCGATTTGCCAAAATGAATCTGGAGTGTCCACGTGGCACAAGGCTTTGTTCTGAGGTTTTTGGGCGTTTTCGAGTTGCGGTAGTACCGGTAGTATTTTTACGGAACTACCACACAGCGGAACTACCGTGAGTGAAGTGCGGTAGTACCGCAAGTCAAGTTCCAAACGCATGCTTTTGCTTGAACCATTAGATCCTGATCTAACGGCTGATATTGTTGTGAACGTTCGGACCGTTCAAGATCGGAAAGCGTTGTGAGCCCTTGATTTAAAATCCAACGGCTGATATTGTTGAGAACGTTCGGACTTTGAACAGTAAATCCAACGGCTGTGAAGCACGGTCCGATCAACATCGCATTTGGGCCGTTCGCGTGCCTTAAGGTTCGTAACACGTTTTGCCATACATTCATACCGTTTGTGAACGCGGTAGTACCGCGTGTCCGGTAGTACCGTGGTGAAAACAACGGTAGTACCGCACTTGGTTTTTCAGAAAGAGAAAGCTTCTGACGGGTACAGTTAAATAAAAATCGGATGATCTGGAGTCTTGGAGCGGAACGACCGGCAAGCGGTATGACCGCACTTTGAACGTCGGTAATACCGCACAAAGGTATGACCGCAATGTTGCGGTATGAAAATTCCAAAGAGCATGTTTTTGGAAGATCTTGAGATTTCTCAATGAGCGGTAGTTCAAGATGTCTTGAGCGATGCGACGGCGTGTCTTGTAATCTGGGGCGTACTGCGGCGGTAATCTGGGTGTGCTCTGAAAGTTGTCGTTTTGGGGATTTGACTGAGGATATGTTAATTTCGTGAGCTATATCTTGTTGCATGTTGCATGATAGTGTTTATGGGTGTGAGTGAGCTAATGGATGGTCAAGTTGGAGAACTTGTGCCAAGAATTGGTTTCCTTGATCTGTGCATGTGCAAGTTAGGTGTTGAGGACGAATCACGGTCGGTGACGGGATTGACTCGGACTAGGATGGGGAATCTGAGGTCTTGGAAGTCGTGGATGTCAAGAGGTGGTTTGGATCGCGTTGGAGCACGTGGAGATCATGGGGTGCCTTATTTGGAAGCTACGGGATGGAGTCACGGAGGCTTACGGCGTGGAGTTTTGAAAGACAGTTGGAAGGAGTTCCAAATCTGGTTGTCTTAAGATAGGGTCCGTATTGGTGTCGTGTTGGACATGGATAGGACTCTAGACTATAAGAAGAGGCAGAGGGTGTGCTTTGAAAAAGGGGGATTTTTGGGTTTTTTTTATTGTAGCTTGTTTTGCTGCGGTTTAGAGGTCCTTTGTTTTGGGGCTTTAAGGGGTGCTTGCTGAGAGCCTTGTAGACACAAATCAAGTTTGATATATAAAGTTCAGATTTGTTCAACTTTGGTTCTTGATTTGTCGATCTTGCTGTGCGCCTGAGGTGATACTCGCTGTGAAGTTTTTCAAGTCATCCAAAGAGTTTGCCAGAGTTCTTGATAACAAGAAGAAGTTGGAATTCGGGGGTCAATTCGCTGCAATCATTCAACCCCCCCCCCTTCTGATTGTCATTACGATCCTACACCAATCATACCAAAGAACACCAAAGAGAGACACATAATGTAGAGGAGGATCCAGTGTCTTTATTCATATCTATAGTTGTATATGGGGGTCCTCATATTTATAGCCCAAAAGGGTGAACCCCTCCTAGGGGGTGGGGCGCTTTAGTCTTTTGCCCAGAATTAGGTTTTGTAACACTCCCCTTTGAACAATAGACAATGATACGCAAATGCCTCATCAAGAACTCCTCCTAAAAACCCATTAGGAAAAAAAAGGAATGGAGAAAACAGTACATTACATTCGTAAGTTGCATTACACTTGTTGCCTTATTTAAAACATTCGTGTTAGAAAACTTCAAGAAAACTCATCAAGGAAAAGAGTACAACATTTAATCTTCGGGATCCAATCTTTAAGATTTTGGATAAATCCTCAGGATTTAATAAGGGTTATTATCTAAGGATTTACTCCCCCTGGACCCTGAAACTCTCTAAATCGTCTCATTCCAATGCCACGAATACATCTTTGAAAAAATTGTTGCAGGTAGAGATTTAGTTAATAAATCAGCTAGATTTTCACAAGACTTTGTTTGCATAATCTTTACCTCACCATTCTTCTAGAGTTCATGAGGATAGGAAAATTTAGGATCAATGTGCTTTGTGATGTCGCTCTTGCTATAACCTGTTTGCATTTGTGTGATACAAGCAGTGCTTCATAGAATTGAGGGGGCATTGATGGTATTAATGTCACAAGACTTCTGAATGTGGTTAGTCACACGTCTGTGTCAAACACATTCAAGTGAGGCTTCATATAGTGCTATAATCTTTGAGTGGTTGGTAAAAGTAACCACTAAGGTCTGCTTAGATGACTCCCAAGATATGGCTGCACCACCACAAAGAAATATAAATTCATTCTAGGATTTTGCACTATAGGGATTTGACAGATAACCAGTATATCTTCGGGATTTAGTAATTATCATCAGGATATATGCATGATCTTCATGATCTTTGTATTATCGACCAACTAGATCTAGATTGTTAAGTGGTAAAACCTTCAACGTAAATTTAAGCAATTATTATCGTATCAACACCTTCTAGGCTTGACTAAAATTAATATTTTCAAAATCTTAAGTATGACGATCAGTGTTTAGCATATGCTCCCCCTGAAGACAATTTCCATTGAAGTCTTGTTGTTCTAACGCCTTCCATACATTTTTTTGAAAAATGAATATGGGCAATGATATTATGATCAAATCAACTAGATTGTCACAATGCAGATTCTTACTGATAAATATCCTATTACTCATCGAGATATTTTAGAATAAAAACTATTGGGGAATAATATGCTTAACTTTTCAAATACACTATTTGATTGTGCAACATAAGTAGATTGTCCTTGCAGAGGGTATGGGAATAATATCAGTTGCAAAATTGTATGCCTTTCAGATACGATTTATCGAAGCTTTTCAGGGTCTTAATATTTTGCAACTATCTCTGGGTGGTTAAAGTTACAACCAATGGTCTGTTCTGCACATCTATAAAGTATAGTTGTACCACTATAAAGTAAAATATAACTAGTTTTAGCATTTAGGAAATTAATTGCCAATATCACCAATGTATATCGTATCTCATGGTACTAGAGGAAACCACCATTCCACTAACTTCTGGTGGAATATGCACTTTATAAGTGCTCATGTGGTGCACTTCTAGTCTATAGATTCCTCATTACATTCTTTCGGGTCCTGGTGGGTCATTGTCCACTTTTGTGGATCATATGATCATTGGTGTGATTAAGAGCTCAAGCGGTAAGATAATTTCACTTGAGGACATGCTCTTTTTTCTAGGAGATGCTCTTTCTATATGTAAGAGACTATTGGGTATGAGTTATATATATATATATATATATATATATATATATATATATATATATATATATCTTACTATGAATTTTGAGTCCTTTGAGGATCTCGTCAAGGATTTTCAGAACCCATTTACTATGTATTTTATTTATTCATTCATATCATTTGCCAAAATTATTATGCAATGTAATATTATTTCATTCATAATAGGAGAGTAACGGTCTCTACGACAACTTTTGAACCATAGCTTTCACCACCTCATTATATTCATAACGACCCATCAAGTTTGAACTAGCTGGTTCCAAGACTTTTATTTATCAATTGTGGTTCAGCCTCAGACGCTTCCTTTATGTGACACGATATGAACGCTTCAAGCGCTCAGCCATGGACTTTGGTTCCGGATCTGTGCTCTCGTAAGAGATACTTTAGCAATTGTAGATGCAAAGTGGTTGCCGATAAATTTTCTCACATATCCTCTTAATTGAGGGTATCTCATTGTTAACCAGATCTTCGCCATTTCCCAAATGAAAGATTCTTTATTGTTTTGCATTCCTAGCATTGTAATATGCCTGCATCAAGTTGTTGGGGTTTTCATCTTCATGATGAGCCTCTTCATGGGGTATTTCACCTTCAAGATGAGTTCTCTTCAAGAGTGATTGATAATTGTTTTTTACGAGTGTCATTAGATCTTAGACCCGTAGACGTCTTCACATATTTTAGATCAAAGACCAATAAGTTAAATTCGCATAGGTGGATATACTATTCAACCCGAGGTATTCCACTCTTAGCGACGTATTTACTACAAGTAAACACTATGATAACTCCTCCATAATCGGAAAGTATATGGTAGACTCCCCGCTTCTAGCGTACATGAGCATAAACTAAACCTTAAGTTTAGCTTGGCTAGTGCGTGTATCTTAGTACTAAAGGTATTTTCCTTCTGGAAAATATCACGACATTTCAACTTTTGGACATTTCTCTCCCCTCTAATGTTGAGATTCGATCTTTAGTAATAGCATACTACAAAATTCCACTGTCATCGGCACATGATTGATTGAATTTCATATCCAACATGATCTTCAACAAGGAAAATATCATTATAAATTGTATGCCTGATTTTGATTTGTAATGTCAGAATAAACATCACAAAAATTAAATCATTCGGGATCAACAAAAATCCAAAATGTAATTATATTTTATTCCAGGAATTATATTCGCTTCAAGCAAGTGATATGACTTCTGGTGGTGATGCAGTTGCGGACCGCATTTACCAATATGCATGTGTCATTTTCGATCAGTATGGCACGCTTCAGCGCGTAACCAACATGGCATATGTGCGACTGTGTCAAGCGGCCGACAATTTGCCATGTTCATTCCCGCATGCTGGTGGTTAACACATTGCTGAAGGCACAAATCAATTGTCCTTCGTGGGTTGCAATGATTGTGGTTGCTAATGGAATGGGAATCGACGATGGTGTAAATGCATTTTTCCATATCAAGTAGATAATTATAATAATCATGCAATTTACTTTAATTATCTCCTAAAATAAACTAGATTATTTTATTGCTCAGGTTAATTTGATTCTGGCTTTGACCTAGGATATGCCACTGCGCCTACCATAACTCTGGTTTTGAACATCTTTTCCTATGCTTCTTAGGTTCTAATATCCCACACATGCCCAATTTCCTCCCCTTTTCACGTCTATAGACCTAGGCATAAGGCCTACCGACACAAGCACGATGGGCCATAGGGCCGAACCGTGCGTCTTGGCCCCACCAGTCGGCCAAGTCGTCTTGCGTCTTGCATGCCGGCCAAGACGCCAAGTCATCTCCGGCGAGCCCAAGCACGGCCTAGAGGCCCACCGTGCTATTGCCATGTCGTGTTGTGCTAGCCCAAGCACAGTCCCGTCGCATGCACTGTGGAAAGTGGAAACGAGGGATGGTTAGGGTCCTCAGGGACCGAGCCACCAAGGGCGAGGGAGGAGAGGACATGTGAGTATGTGACCTCACCTGGGCGTCGACGTCGCCGCCACCACTGCCGCCATCGCCGTCAACCTCCGCGCACTGACACACCCGTTGGCCGAGGGTGGCGTGAAACGCCGCCACAAGCCCGTGACTTCCTTGCGCCTGCGTCCCGTAGTGACGCAAAGCTGAAGTCGTCCACTCTGCCAACAAGTGACAACCCTCTCCTACCCCCATCCTCAAGACCTTGACACGCACAAAGGCCGACGGAGGCGCGGGCGGAGCGATGGGGCCCGTGCGCCTCACGGAGGATCGGTGCAGAGGTGCGGAGGGGGGAACGGCAAGCCCGAGGGAGGGAGTCGGAGCGCCGGGTCCGCGCAATGCGAGAGAGCTGAAGGGGCAGCGGTGGAGAGGCGGGGCCGAGCCCAAGGGGAGGAGGAGAGGAGGTGGGGGTGGGAACAATTGAGGGCGAGTGGCTGGCCACCACCGCCGCGACCGCGTGGAGAGGGGAGGTGGGGGCATGGGGGCTGCATGGCAGTGAAGGAGGAAGAGATTGGGAGGAGTGGATGACCGGAGGAGAGAGGACCAAGGAGGAGGACTTGAACTGGGGTTAGAGGTCGACATGGAAGAATGGAAGATGCAGAACCAAAGGGGAGAAGTAGATCTGGGCGCACGAGGAAGATGAAGAACCAAGAAGCTTCTCGGCTGTGAGGCTATCTCGGGGATTGTAAGGAGACAAGGAGTTAAGACTTAAGAGTACTAAGGATAGAAAATAAGAGGGAGAAGGAAAAGGAAATAAGAGAGGGAATGGGAAAAAAGAGGATGGAAAAAAGAAAAGGGGTTAGGAAAAAAGTAGGGAAAATAAAAAATACGATAGGAAATGAAAAACAAAATAAAAATGGAATAATTCAGAATTTGTCACTGTGAATAGATGGGTTTCATGATTTACCACACCACATGTCATAGACACATGTGGGGAAAATCCTGAAACCCATCTATTCACAATGGCAAATTATGAAATCCCCCAATAAAAATTGTTCATAACGCAGCAACACATAAATATTCAGGGAAATAACTAAAATTTATTCATTGTTCAATACAGTACAAATACAAAGTTTGCTGCCTTGTTAAAAACCTTACCCCAATGTGGGGTGCCCCTGATAAGGAAAAGAGTGCAGCAACTACATACGCATAGACTAGTTGACGTCGAGATTCTCTAGGTCAGCTATCGCCTCTGCTATCTTCAGATCCTCAAGCTGATGTTGCGCCCGTTCATCTGTGCTCTCCTAGTCTTTGAGGCATGTGAGTGCCTCAACCATCTCAGGTGTGAGAGACGACCTCCTTGGCTCGATGATCCTCCCCACCGCACTGAAAGTGGCTTCTGATGAGATAGTTGACACCGAAATAACAAGTACATCTCGTGCAAAATGTGACAGCATAGGTTAAATACGTTGGTGGTTCTTCCACCACAAGAGGAGGTTGACATCACCGCCATCCACGAAATCAAGCTCGGTGTCCACAAAAGGTGTGCTGAGGTAGTGGTTAATCTCTACTCTTGGATTCCACTGAGACCTGGTCGGCGCACGAGAGGACGAACTGGATGTCAGGCCTTTTAGCTTCTTCCAGATGTTGGAAGCTCTCACATTGTGTTGTCCTTGTTGCATTGTTGAGGTAGTTGTTCTCAATTGACTTGTGCTGCCAAAATTTCCATAATACAAATCGAAAACTCGAAAAGCTCATCATGAATGTGAGTGTAAGCCTTAGAAAAATCAAGATCAAATGCCTCCCCAATTCCCTCGTAAGCCCCCTTCAGATCTGCTGATTTTCTCCAAGGGTCCATAATAGTACCAAAACAAAAGAGATGTGGATAGGTTGAAAATATTTTTTAAATTTTTCTCTGCATTGGTTAAATAATAGGTCTTAGAAGGACATCGTCTCTGTTTTCCTTGAAAGTGTTAGCAATAGTCCAAAACTACTCGATGACCAAGCAAGAAGTAGGATAGTAAACACCAGATAAAACTGTGGTTGCATCATAAAATACTTTCAAAAATTCACAAAAACGACCAGCAACTAACCAATTTGTTTCAGTAACCAACTGCTTACTAGAATTAGTATTGACGAAGAGAGAGAGAGATGATGTACTCGTACTCCTTGCACAACTCCAACATAGTTTACGTGGAGTTCCACCACACCTTCATATCCAGGTTGAATTTCCTTGGCCTCTTATTGTTGGCCTTGCAGTACTCCTTGAACTGGGTATATCTTGGGCCTAAAACTATAATGAACTAGATAACATTGCGTATGTTGTCTAGACTAGGTTTCATTACCTGCAAGCCTGCCTACACGATGAGGTTCAAGATGTGGCACATGCATATCTGGTGGAGGACGAAATCACCAGTGTAAGAATCCAGATGCGGTGTGAGGAACTCCATGACCGTCGTGTTAGCTGAGGCATTGTCAAGAGTGATGGCAATAATTTTGTTCTCTATTTTAAAAATCCTAAATGACTTCTAATACGCATTATGCGATGGCCTCTCCGGTGTGTGCCTCATCGATAGACCTGAACCCTATGACTCGCTTGTTCAAGTTATAATCATCATCTAAGTAATGTGCAACAGTACTAAGATAACCTGCCCTTTGGTGGGATGAAGTCCATATATCGGAGGTTAAAGCAAAATAAAAGGTAACTTTTAGGAAGTTTTCTTTCAAATTTGACAATTTATGTTGGTAGAGTTCTACTATGTCTTGCGCAGTTGTTCTCCTACTTACGTGTCGGTATTGCGGGCAAAAACCACGTTGGATCGTTCTTTCGAAACTAGAGCTTTTGCCTGTCCTAATTAAAAGATCCACAGTAACTATATATCTAGCAATTTAGTCTCTAGCTACCTGAGGGTTGTACATCCATGTACTTACCGAACCATCAGGGCCAAAGTTAAGCTAGGTCTGGACGTTCCCTCCTTGCGTCCACCCAGCCGCGTTCTTCTTCAAACACGCTAGCGCGTGTCACTTGAGATGACATATTCCTCCACCTGAGCGTGCATATAATTTAGTACGACAATATTTACATGTGGCATAAGGTACCTGACACACGTCCTCTATTTCTATGTTGTACTCCATATACAGCCAACACCATGCACATCGGCTGTCGGAGCTCCGCCCATTGCATGCACCGTTGCACTGGCCCCGACGCCCGGGGTGGAGACGTGGGCATCCTCGAAGCCCTCCGTTCCATCCATATGTTGATCATCCATACCATAGTCTCCCATGCCCGGGGAGTTGGCGAGGATCGACCTCTTGCTCTTGCACTTCTTCTAGGGGAGGATGACTAGGAGTGCGAGGGCGTGCTCTCCTGCTCCGCCCTGCTGTTTTCTTCTTTCAAAACATACTGGAAGACTAGAATTTAGAGAGCAAATAGGGAGCAAATAGAGAGCAAAAAGAGAACACAAGAAAAGATGGTTGTGTGGTGCGGTGAACAAATGAGGAGAGAGAGAGAATTTATAGGTAGGAAGGATTCTTGAAGAAGAGCTATGAACTCTCTTCGGGTAGGCTACGCTAGCCGACAATTCAAAAATTTTACCACGTAAACCAAGAAGCCATGCAAGTAGAAGATCGCAGATCGTTACCACTAGACGTGTAGTGCAACAGAAGAACAGTTGGAGCAGCCTGGTCCAACGAAGAGTGCGTCGATGTTGTGGTCGTAGTCAATCGTTCAACGTTCCTGATGTCGATCGACTCCTCCAGCAACCAATCGCTTTCCCTAAGAAGCCGTGGATCATCCTCAAGCGCAACAGTGACCGCAGTAGCACCTCTATAATACCCACACGTCCAAAGAAGGAACATCGTACGCTGGTGTGCTAGCACCAAGTCGCATGGGAAGGCTTTCTTAATAAGATGACAGCTAGGGATTCGGTGGAACAACTCACGTGTCTCGCAGCCCATTCCAACAGCCTCAAGCACCTCCTAATATAGTGCCTGTGACGGATCCTATCCGAACACGTTTGACGAATCATATCCGTATTGGTTTGTTCCAACCTGTTAAGTGTGTGACCCGTTAGGTTTATGCGTCATCGTTTGTTACTCGAAAACTCCTTTCCGATCATGAGTCGTCAGCGGCTCCTAGCAGAACATAATGATTCCCGAATACACACGAATTGTATTGGACGAAACTTAATGCAATATGATCTACGACCAGGTCCATATCACTAACGACCAGCTCGTATCTCTATACGACCAGTTCATATTTGGTCTCGACTAGTTCGTAACTCCTTACGACCAGGTTTTGACCACTTAGTGATCATGTTCGACCAGCCTACGACTAGCTCGTATCTCTATACGACTAGTCCATATCTGATCGAACTAAAAGACTTTCTCGTGTATTCTCCCTTTGCCTCACGATATCTGGTTGAACTCCAGGTGAGATGTTGTGTCATCCATAGATTGTTCAATACTTTCTCGATTGAGTGTTAGATAACTTCACGTGGTCGAACACTTAGACTACTAATGGCATGGCCATGCACTTTCTTTATCCGACCACATCGAGGGGTCCAGAGATATCTCTCCTGTTATGTTAGGAGGGACAAATCCCATATCCGATCAGTCATATTCCTCCGCATGTTTCACAGCATACCTGAAAGCTACCTTTATAACTACCCAGTTACGGAGTAGCATTTGGTAACCCCCAAAGTGTACTCTTACGCATGTAGGAAACTATACTGATCTCAGGTCTAAGGATTATACATTATCATTGCTTGAGACCAACTGACGACACATAAAATCATAACAATCTCAATAGTTTCTCAAGGTGGGTCAATCCAACCCCATATTCTCTAACATGTGTTCACATTATTGATTTGATATCCCTATATCCATGACCGGTGAAATATAGTCATCAATCAATACATATGCTGATCAATAGAGTCACTAGTGTTCCGACCAGTGACATCCGACCAGGGATTCATTTAAAACGACATTATATAGGCTAAAAGAGTTTCACCAATAAGTCACATACTTGTTAATCTTTATAACCAATGATTCATTCAAGGAACAGAATAACATTTATTCAATAACTCATAAACATAGACGTGATATAATCATCTCTATGATTGCCTCTAGGGCATATCACCGACACTCTCGTATCCCTGAGAATCCAAGACCACAACGTCTCTCTGCTACCATCTTATCACTACAAAAGACTGGCACACACACAGTCACACAGACACACTGCCACACCCGCAATCCCGCACTTCTGCAAGTCTCTCATCCTCTCCTCTCTCTCTCCGATCTCCATCACCCCCAACTCCCCAGGTCCCAACGGCCATCTCGCCCCACGCCCATGCCACACTGCCACAGCCCAACGTCTCTTGTCCTCTCCTCCCTCTCCGGCCTCCATCGCCCCCCAATGGCTCTCTCCCCATGCGGCCGCGCCTCCCTCTCCAACGGTCTGCGCCCTCTCCTCAGTCCTCACCCCAGCGGCCCAGTGCCTTCGCCTCTTCCACTCTCCTCCCCTCTCCTCTCCGTCCGCCTCCCTCCCCTCTCCTGTCTCCATTGCCCCCAACAGCTCTCCCCATGCGGCCACCCCCCTCCAACGACCGGCTCCCTCTCCTCAATCCTCACCCAGTTCCTTCTCCTCTTCCACTCCCCCTCCCCCAATTCCCTTCCCTCTCTGACCACCTCCCTATCCTCTCCTCTCCGTCCGCCTCCCTCCCCTCTCCTCTTCGGTCACCTCCCTCCCCTCTTCGACTCTCAAGTCCCGAGCCCCCCCCCCCACCTCTTTCTCTCTCTGGTTGCACACTCGCCCTCCTCATTGCCTTTCGCTGCCGTGAAGGTTGGGCCGCTGCTGGAGCTGGCGATGTGCGGGTGGGCCAGGTGAAGACGGGCAAGGGCTCGGCCACTGTGAAGAACCTCGCCTGCACGCTCTCAGTGACTGGTGAGCATGCATTGCCTTCTTTGATTAATCTCCTCTAGTCCTCTGTTGCCTCCTCTTCTCTCCTCACCGGCGGCGCGCGATTGGCGTGGGCGTGGTGGGGTCACCGTGGCAGGGCGGGCAGGCGACGGCGTCAGGTGGGGCTATGCGGCAGCGCACCTTGGTGCCTGCCCTGGTGCTTGCCGCCGTGCCTTGGTGTGTGCCGTGTCGGCTTTGGGATTTTCAGGCCCGAACGTGCCGTGCTGGCCCAAGCACGGCCTGCGACACTGTGTCGTGCTATGACGCTCGTTGTGCCAGAGTTCTAGGTGATTTGGTGCTGCACAACTTACCACAACCTTTTCTGGTTTTTTTTCTCTCCTTTTGTTCTCACGTGAAAGAGTGACTGCATGCTTACTCTTTCAATGCTGCATCATGGTATCAATTACTCACGTGAAAGAGCAACTGAATACTACACACAAATGCTACATGACTGCTAGTGTTCAATGTGCACTACTCAGCCATGCAAACAAGAAATGGCAACAAGAAATCACTGCTACTTACTGCTACAAGAAACTGAAACAATAACCAGCGTCAAGGATTATTCAACAGCCATTAGTTGTCATTTGATTGCTCTTGAACTGGTTCATGCATGTTATGTGAACTATTGGAGTCCAAAAAAATTGTAGAATGTAACTCGTTTGATCGCTCATGAATACTGGTTCATGCTAGTGATTGCTCGCCAAAAGTAGAGGCAAGTAACATGAATCCAAAGCAAGGACGATTTGATTGGTCTGCTTTTGGCGATGCAAATTATGCACTAGTGTTATGTCTATACAAATGTTTACTAGGTGACATGGTAGATACGTATAGCAGTAGTATATCAATATGCGATATTAGTGGCGGATTCAGGATTTTCAGAATAGGTGTTCGGAGTTACAATTGCAACGAGCCAATCACATTATCACAAGATGCCTACAGAGGTTTTTTTTTTTGCTTCAAAATCCAACAACCCAAGAAGCACAACTGCAGAGGCAGCATAGCAGAGCTCACCGAGCGCCGTCGCTGCTCCTTGCGCTGGTGGCTACCCCGCCGCTCGCCATGCGCCATGCCCATCACTCACTGCGCGCCGTAGAGTTGCCCTGCCTCGGCTACTCACCACGTGCCGCACCCTCCATCCCCGCCTTCGGCACTCGCCTCCTGCCCTGGCTCTGACATATCTACATGGAGAGCATTCTAATTCTATGAATGATTCTATCCAAATGAGTAGTAGCACATGCAGTACAATGCCAATTTCTAAATCCTCCATTCAGTGCCAATTTTGCACATGCAGCACATTGAACATACATACATGATACATACAATGCACATGTAGTACAATGAACACACATACATTGCAATTTGCATACATACAAGCTAACAAGCACAATGCACATCCAATTTTGTAGTAAAGATTAAGGAGCCAATCCAGTGCCAATATCCATAAATTGCATACATAAACTATAAGAAGCACAATGCAGTGTTGAGTGTGCTGCACATCCATTTTTGAAGTAGCCAATCCCTAGTCAGCCAAGAACCATGCGTGAATCGCCAATCCCCAATCCCCAATCAGCAAATCCCCAATCCAATCCTCAGACCTAAGTGGCTCAAACGATTGGAATCGGATGAACACAAATCTCAAACCAAGAGGCAAGAAACCAGCAGCTCACCTTGACCTCGCCCTCGCCATGTGCCACCGCCACTCCTTGAGCTGGTACTGGTGGTTGCTCCTGCTCGGGCTCGGCGCTGGCGCTGTCGCGCAGGGCTTCCCTCCCCTTGCCACTCGTTGCGTGCCACTCCCTCCATCCTGGATCCGGCTCGGCGCTCACCCCTACCCCGCCACTCGCCGCCTCGCCGTGCATCCTTGGCACTTTGGCAGCTTGGCTCCTTGCACCGCCGCCGCGCGAGAAAGGGGAGGAAAGGATAGGGTTAGCAGTCGTGTGGGCTTGGATCAGTGGGTGTGGGAACAGGGTTGGGAGCTGCCGAGTGCACTCGACGCCTGCTACTGTTTGGAGTTGGGCCGTGGGCTGGTGGTGGCATGCAGGCGTGGTGTGGGCGTGGACGTGCGGCTTGGGACTGAGTGGGCCACGCGGACGGGAGAGGGTGTGGCCGTCGCATACAGTAGAAATATGTATTTTAAGTATACTTACTAGTATATATACCTAATATACCTAATAAATACTGAGTTTTTTTCCCAAAAAAATAGGTGTACATTTGTACACCCATGTTCCTATACTGGATCCGCCCCTGTGTGAGATTGGTATAGGTGCCACACCTTTTCATTTTTGTGCGCGCGGAGAGGACAAAGAGCGGGTAGCCTAGGGCGAGGCAAAAGATGGCACAATTGGAACAGGCGATCGATCTAAACCTCTGCTCACGTGGACAAAAAAAATGAGTTTTTGCATAAAATAACATTGTTGGCATGCGAAATAACAAATCTAGCCCCCCGTGCATCAAAGACAAAAATGGCACCGCGGAGCCACGGGGACACGACACATGGCCTCGTCCACGCCCCTATTGGCCAGATTTCCCCTCATTCATGCTCCCTGGGCCTGGAGCTGCCTTCTCCATTCCCAGGGGCATGGACAAGCCACTCAGGGCATAGACTCCAGC
This sequence comes from Phyllostachys edulis, assembly GCA_036346405.1. Taxonomy (NCBI): domain Eukaryota; kingdom Viridiplantae; phylum Streptophyta; class Magnoliopsida; order Poales; family Poaceae; genus Phyllostachys; species Phyllostachys edulis. The sequence goes on from CM070546.1 coordinate 35,842,651, forward strand.
CGATGGTTGCATGCAGAGAGAGATGGAGTATTTGAGGTGGATTCCACATGTTGCATGAACGTTCCGACGACGAGGATGATGTGGACCAGCATACGATTCCATCCGACTGGAACATATACCAGTTTGACAACCTCGTCGTCAACGAAGGCTCCCGTGTGTCGTGGGAGTACGACCAGAGTGAGGTCAGGCTAGGAGCCATGTACAAATGTAAGAAGGCCATGCAGGACGCGGTTAAATTATAGGCCTTGTCGGTGCGGCGCACATTCACAGTCGTCAAGTCTACCCCAAGATGCTACGACGTGAAGTGCGGCATAGAGGGATGCCCTTGGCAAGTGCACGCATTTCAGCCTAAGTGGGACACCTATTGGAAGTGCTTTATAGTGGTCCCCCACACATGCGTCGTTTCTGAGTCAATGCAGTCCCACCGGAACCTGTCATCGGGCTTCATCGACAACCTCATGTATAGTGAGATCGTAGATAATCTAGATTTTGAGCCACGATCCATCATTCGAACGATTGAGGTAAGGTTGCAGTGCACAATCAGCCATGCCAAGGCTTGGAGGGTAAAACAGAAGGCATTGGAATCAAGGTGGGGCACGTTCGAGGATTCCTACTACAACCTCCCAGGCAACTCCAAGTCATACAAGACAGGAATCCTGGCACCCATATCGACATTCAAGACACCACGCATCCGAAGTGGGCCAGTAAGAGGGTACTGTAGTGAGCATTATTCGCGTTTGGTCCATGCATCAATGCATTCCGGTACTGCAGTCCAATCTTGTGCGTAGATGGCACATTCTTGACTAGGAAGTACAACGGCCAGATACTGACTGCAATAGCGACGAACGAGAACAATCAAGTTCTTCCCATGACATTCGCTTTCGTTAAAAGCGAGAACAAGGACAGCTGGTTGTAGTTTCTGAAGAATGTGAGGATTTCTGTTGTGCAAGACCGCCCCAACGTATGCCTCATACATGATCAGCATGCAGGCTTACTGCGTACAATAACCCAGCTACAACAAGGAGAGAACGTACTACTTCCATGGTCGGATCTGCAGAGTAGGTGGTGCATGAGGCACTTGGGTGCAAACTTCTCTGTAGTTCATAACAAGGACTTGATGAACTGTTCAGCGGTACAACCGTAACCAAAGAATGTTAGAAGCACTCTGGAGGATTCTGGATGAGCGGACCAAGACGTACAGAAGGGAGGCAGCGAGAAGGGTCGCCCTAAGCGCTGACTAGTCCCCCGAAGTATTGCCACAGCTACCCACAGATGCTCCCAGATTGACGACGAGGACGGGGGCACAAATGAAATGCTTCTCGTACTAGATTGAGCACGAGCCTAAGAAGAAGTGGTCGCTGCTACATGACAGGGGTGGTGCTCAATATGGTGTCATGACAACTAATCTAGCTGAGGTGTACAACTGGGTCATACACGGCACAAGGTGCCTCCTTTTGGTTGGAATTGTGGAGGTAATTCTCCGCGGTACGATGAACTACTTTGTTGACAGAAGTAACAACGCGTCGCTTGCCATGGCAAATAACAGAATACTCTAGTCCGCCATGGTCACCAAGTACATGGAGGAGAAGAGCAAGAAGGGTGAGATGCACCGGGTATTCAAGATGGGCACAAGGGAAACTTCACTTCGAGATAATGTGTAGGGATAAAGGACGCCGTGGGACAAACCGCGAGAGGGTCACCCACGATTGCATGCTACGCTGCGGTAGTTGCATATGCACTTGCAACAAGCCCCTTCTTCTGCATAGGCCATGCTCCCATGTCATAGCCGCATGTTCGACGGTGGTGCAACATCCCCGTCAGTATCTCTCTGAGTATTTCACCAAGGAGGCGGTGATGCAAACCTGGACCAGGGAGATGTATGGTTACACTGTGGTTGGCTATTTTACTGACCATTTGACCTAGGAGCAACTAATCTAGACCGCGAACATTGATAGGCTAAAGAGAAAAGTTGGCCGACGATAGGTATGGCGCATCAGGAATGACATAGATGAAGCAGAAACTGGACGCCGTATGAAGAAGTGCTCTATTTGCAGGGAGTCTAAGCACACCTTCAAGAAATGTACCACCAGAAATCCTCAGGACGAAGGAGACATCGGCACTCCGGACGTCGCTGCGGGACCTCATCCAGTCACCCGACTCGAGGCAGTCCACATGGGAGACGTTGAGGTTGCGACCACGAGAAAGTACGAACAATAGTAATATGTTATTGCCAGTGTTCTGAATTATCATTTTGATTAAGTGTTATGATGTTTTGCTGAATGTTATGTAATATCAGTGTGATTTATCGTAGTTTTGATAGTAATGGAAAATTCATATTTGTTTCCTTACATAATATGCAGTGCATGTACATGAGAAAGTGTATGAATTCCCGGACGCATCGCAATATCACTTACCTTTCTACTTACGAATCATTGATACCTCAATCATCCTCGTAAAATTCTTCAGAAATTCACCGCACTAGAACAACATACGACGATCCCAAATGTTATTGCAAGTCTAACAGATTTCGTTCCATTCAAAATCTATAAAAATCACAAGTAGACAAATCATATTGTGGTTTCAGGGACCGGCGAGGGGGGCGAGAGGTCATATCGCCATTCAATGGCGATAGAGTTCTTGTCGCCAGCTTAATCAAGCATGAGATATATTTTTGTAATTTTTTGGGGGCGACTATTTATTTTTGTAATTATCTTTTTAAAAATATTATTTTTTAAATATTCGTGGATAACATCACAAGAAGGGCAGTGGTGGAGTTGCGGAGGGCGGGGAAGAGGGAGGATGCTGACAGTGGTGAGGGAGATGGAGGAGAGGGGCATCGTCGGTGGCGCTGAGCGGCAAGCGCCCACGTGCGATCCAATTCAATTACTGGCGATGATGACAGCTTGATGTTGACGACAGAGTGAGGAGCACAAGGTGAGAGAATCCAATATCCCTGAGCAAGGGCAAAGTACATGCTACACTGCTCTGAAAGCATGCATGGTGCATACCCCTCCAAGTCTCACAAATAGGGCAATAACAGTCCTAAATACAATGATGAGCTGTGCAGGAAAATATTGTGAGAGCAGAACTGTAAGATTGATATGAGGACCATTCATTATTGTTGCTTAGTTGTCTAAATCATCCGTGAAAAATACACCTTGTGTGCTTTCAACACTTCTGAAATGGAAGTGCAATCCAATGGAATGCATATAACAACTCAACGAGCAGAGCTTCTGCCGTTGCCTTGAATAAGTTATTCTCACAAATGTCGCCTTCCCAGTTCCCAGACACGGCAAAACGTTTGGCAGAAAACATGCTTGGTATGCGGGAGGACGGGTGGACCCGGGCTCGGTAGGGAGGGGACGGCCGGACGAAGGAGACCGAATGATTCGGATGCGGGTGCGCGCAGACGATGGTGGTGATCGTGACCTGCATTGACTTCGCTTTATTCTGATAATCTGATTCCTCCTCCGGCCGCGAAGCGGGCGTGGCGCAGCAAGAAGGTTTCATGGATCGCAGGAGGTGGAGTTCGGCTTATTGCGCTCCACGTCTGTGGCTTGTTGGGCCTATTCAAGTGTAATTTGATTTACCTTTTTAGGGAGATTTCCTTTTTTTTTGTTCCGCAGGAGAAAATCAGGACGTCTTTTTCATGAAGTGAAATGGTTAGTGAATGAATGGTCAGCCAATCGATGGTCAATATCTGGCCCACGTGCAAGACTGAGAGCGATTGGGTCAACCGCCAGCATCACTAATCAAGTTTGGAACCCATCGCGTAGCAAGACACAGTAGGTGGGGCCATATTGTAAAAGCAATTGAAGAAGCCCGGCGCTGTTTGGACTAGAAAATGTGGCTAGTTTTTTTGTTCTTACAACGCAGTAAAACTTTAGACCCCAGATAGTACGGTAAAAAAATCGGGATGATATTGAAAATTTAAGAGTATATATCTTTGCTCCATAATCACATGCCATCATGCTCCTATAGCAATAGTTAGTATCTCCATCTCACCTCCACTTCACCGACCTTTTCTAACACCCTAGCACCACCCTGCCGCCCCTCCATCCCGTATATATTCATGCTCTATACTCAGTAACACGACATTTTTTTAATAATATTATTTTAATAATGAATTACAAAAAATAATCATTTTTTTTATATAAAATAGGATATTGTCGCTATTTGAAATGGCAAAATGGACATGTCGCCATTCCAAATGGTGACAATAGCCTTGTCGCCATTCCAAATGGTGACAACAGTGATGCTATCAGTGAAAATGGCGGCAGAGGCTTAATTCGCCATTTGAACTGGCGACAAGCACTTATCGCCACATTCAAATGGCGACAGAGAGTTCAAATGGCTATAGGGGCTGAAAATTAAAATAAAATTATATTTAGATTTGTAGATAATTCAGCTTCAAATTCTAGTGGATTTCACTAAGTTTTATGGTAATATATTTAAGTATCCACGTAGTTTGGAATGCAAATTTGGAAAAGATAAAGAAATATGAAGTAGAGAATTCGAGATCGACGGCGCAATTTGGAATGCAAGTTCGAGGGTTGTCACGCGTGCTGTTGTCTCAATTGTATTATTTGTAGAACTAATTCCTTTCAAAAAAAAGAGTATGAAATTGGAAATAGACAAAATATTTGGGAATAAAATTTGAAAGACTTCATAATGTACTTGTGAATTACATAGCGTGCAAGGTTTGGTTACGTGCATTAGAAACGACAGCATGGACGAATTAACAAACCGAAAAACACCTACGATACATGTGCGTATTTTTGGAATCGAATAAAAGGGTGGATTGAAACAAAGTTAATTAGTCTTTGCAGCCCATCAGTCCCTTTTCCTTGCCTCGGGACTACCCACGGTGGCCACCAGTCTCGAAGTCATCCATGTTCTGCGAGACGGGCTAAACGATTGAATGATGTTAGGAGAATGTAAGGTTAAATCAATAATCAGAATGCAAATTGAACATAACTTACCTCTTCGATCCGGAGTACGTCCGGGCAATGGAGAGCGCTAGGATGATTGTCGGTCTCACTAGCAGGAGTCTTCCCCTTGTCCGTCGCGCACTCGGCCCCGGTCGTACTCAGCCTCCTATTCGGGGGTCCTCCACCATCACCACCCTGCTTTCCTGGGCTCCTCCGGTGCCTTTTCAATAAGGTCGGGTACGTAAGGTTTGCAACGTTCGAAAATCTCGGGTCGCTTCGCGTAGTTGAGCATGTACTTCTGCTCGATGAACGCCCTATCGTACATGTTCAGGCTATCGATCCATTGGAAGAAGTTGCAATGCATCTCCGGCTACCATTATGTGCAGATGAAGTTAGCGATACGTGGAATGCAATGTAAGATATAAAAAATCTATGTGTGTGTAAGATTCTCTTACAAGGATATTCCCGCACGTGTAGTACGCCCAGGCGACGGTCACTGGGTGTACGGACTGAATGATCTTTGCCTTCGCACACACATTACGAGCGTGGAAACTCCGATGGCACCAGAGCATCCTTCATAGAACAACCCGGGTAGGTTTTAGCCTTCTCGGCAGGCCACTTGCGCTTCTGCAGCATCTTCGCATAGTAGTCTGCCATCTCCTTCCTCTCTGTTGTGTGAAACTAGTTGGAATGAAGTGTTGGGTGTGTTGGTGTAGTGTTCTCCTCCAGCTCTCTTATCTCCCCTTTTATAAGCGAATATGGTGTAATGCTGAGGGTGGAGGGAGAAGATTCATCATTTATGATGCAGATCCAACTAGCAGGCTAGTGGGATCTCATTGTTTGGCCCGATCTTTCACGGTACACTTTGACGGTAGCTTCCTAGCTCGTGCGCAGCACAAGAACAGCAAGACTTCCTTGATAAACCTTCTCCCACGCACACCATAGCACGTGAACAAAGGGTAGAAGAACCAAAGTTCCAGCGAGCACAAATCCAACACCACAATTGGATTCAACACACCAAAGAGTAATTCCTCTCGAAAATCTCAAGACCACGTCAAACATGCCACCAAAACCATGGTGATTTTTCCGGTATCTATTCCTTAACCTATAACTTTTCAACTCCCTTTTACAATGGGCGATGTCCTGACCTTATATTGGCACCTAAGGGTGCGGCCAAACACGCACACGCACACCCTGAGGCCAAACAAACTAACAAACATGATCTACCTAGACTCTATCCCTAGGAAACAAACTGAATATCCAAAACAGACTCTTACTTTCCTAATAAACCAATTTGAATTGGTATGGAACCAATCTGGATGCATCGATCGACTAAATCAGATGTTCTTCGCTTTACGACCATCTCTGGCTTTCGATCTTTCCATCTTCTTCACTTGCCATATTGGTTTTGGAACACCTGGTCGAAGACGTGGACGTGGACCATCTGGACTTGGTCGTAGACCACCTGGTCGTGGTCGTAGACCAACTAGGGGTGGTCGTAAGACACTGGTCGTGGACCCTGTGGATAACCGCTTCCTAGGACCTCCTCTGTGGGGAGAGGTCCTGGAGAGAGGTCCTGGGGAGGTCCCAGGAGGTCTTGGAGGGAGGTCCTGGAGGGAGGTCCTGGGGAGGTCCGGGTGATCCTGGAAGACCTCCGGGGTGGTCCTGGAGCACCTAGGGTGGTCGTGGGCCACCTGGGGGTGGTCGTGGAGTACTTGGTTCACTCTTGGCCAAATCAGTAACAATGATGTTTGGTGTTGTATCATCCCCTCCCCCTTCAATCGAAACTGTCCTCGGTTTTGGGATAATCTTCAAAGCCTTCTTCTTCTCAACAGCAAGCGTGATCTCAGATTTGATTGCACTATCTGCCATTGGTGTTAGTACATGATGTTTGCCTTTATGCTTGAAAGTGTAAGTGTTGATTCTCCCAACATTTGTGACATCATGATCATACTGCCACGGTCTTCCCAACAGCAAACCACACACCTCTAATGGCAAAACGTCGCACTCTACATGATCAACATAATCGCCAACTGAAAACGGCACACGTACCTTGTGAGTTATTTTTAGCTTTCCAACCTTGTTCAACCAACCCACATAGTGAGGTTCAGAATGCCTCCACGTGGACAGCCCCAACGTGCACACCAAATCTTTGCTAATCATGTTGGTGAAACTTCCACCGTCGATGATCAGCATGCACGCCGTGCCTTTGACTTCACATTAAGTTTTGAACAAACTCCAACGCTGCCCTTTTGCCTCCTTGGCAACGTCGTCGACTTGCACCTTCTTGGCTCGGATGTTTAGCCCACTAGTTGGTGCATCATCCTCCTTCGTTTGGTTGGGGGTAGAAAAATTTTCAGTACCCTCAACCGGTAGCTTCACCTCTTCTTTTGTTGTGGTTGAAGCACTATTAGTAGCAGCAACAATTTTGATCTTCGCAATAGCAGCTTTTGCACAATCTCTTCCTTGACGATCCTTCAAATACTGCTCCGAAGTGTATGATTCAATGTAATGACGTCGTCCTCGCTGAACAAAGGTATACAACCTTTTTGAAGAACTAGCGTAAGGTTCAGAATAATTCCTTTGCCACTTCCTCTGATCAGTCCATGGCTTTCCAAGCAGTAACGAGCACACATGCATATGTGTAGGAAGCACGTCACACACCACCACATCAGCAAGTCCACACAACGTAAACCGTACCTCGACACGATGTTTGATCACAAGGTATTGATCTTGCCATCGAATCTTGTATGATTCTGGATGCGGTATCACCTGGAGCTTCAATTAGTCGACGAAGTTTTGACTTGCCAAATTCATGGCAACCAACTTATCTACCATCACAGCGCTTGTCGTAGTTCCCACTTGGCATCGTGCGTAGAATTGAGATGACCAAATCATTTGCAATGGATATCTCTCACAAGAGTTCAGATTGAACCCTAGAGAATAATCCATCTTCATGTATTCTGCCTTCATCCCTTCTGCGATCAACAAGAAATTTCAGCACGTACCGTAATCAACTTGACGCTCTGATACCACCTGATGCAGATCCAACTAGCAGACTAGCGGGATCTCGTTGTTTGGCCCGATCTTTCACGGTACACCTTGACGGTAGCTTCCTAGCTCTTGCGCAGCACAAGAACAGCAAGACTTCCCTGATAAACCTTCTCCTACGCACACCACAGCACGTGAACAAAGGGTAGAAGAACCAAAGTTCCAGCGAGCACAAATCCAACACCACAATTGGATTCAACACACCAAAGAGTAATTCCTCTCGGAAATCTCAAGACCACGTCAAACGTGCCACCAAAACCATGGTGATTTTTCTGGTATCTATTCTTTAACCCATAACTTTTCAACTCCCTTTTACAATGGGCGATGCCCTGGCCTTATATTGGCACCTAAGGGTGCGGCCAAACACACGCACGCACGGCCTGAGGCCGAACAAACTAACAAACGTGATCTACCTGGACTCTATCCCTAGGAAATAAACTAAATATCCAAAACGGACTTTTACTTTCCTAATAAACTGATTTGAATTGGTATGGAACCAATCTGGATGCATCTGATCGACGAAACTGTATGTTCTTTTATTCCTGGACCATCTCTGACTTTCGATCTTTCCATCTTCTTTACTTGCCATATTGGTTTTGGAACACCTGGTCGAAGACGTGGACGTGGATCATCTGGACTTGGTCGTAGACCAACTGGGGGTGGTCGTAAGACACTGGTCGTGGACCCTGTGGATAACCGCTTCCTAGGACCTCCTCTATGGGGAGAGGTCCTGGAGAGAGGTCTTGGGGAGGTCCCGAGGAGGTCCTAGGGAGGTCCTAGAGGGAGCTCCTGGGGAGGTCCGGGGTGGTCCTAGAAGAACTCTGGGGTGGTCGTGGGCCACCTGAGGGTGGTCGTGGGCTACTTGGGGGTGGTCGTGGGCTACCTGGGGGTGGTCGTGGAGCACATGGTTCACTCTTGGCCAAATCAGTAACAATAATGTTTGGTGCCGTATCAATTTCGGTCTGAAAAAGTGTAGTGCTGAGGGTGTCATCATTTTGGTCTAAAAAGGTAGCATCTCATTGTGTTTCATTTCTGCCTGAAAATGTGGCAGTGTGTGGCATGACAGAGTGCGGTCTTTTCGTTCTGAAAAGGTGGCATGGTAGAGTGTGGTCATTTCAATTTGAAAAGGTAGCGTTGCAATGTGTTGTCATTTCTATCTAAAAATGTGGCAATTTGTGGTGTGACAGGGTGCGGTCTTTTTAGTATGAAAAGGTGGCGTGGCAGAATGTGGTTATTTTGGTTTGAAAAGGTAGCATCTTAGTGTGTTCTCATTTCTGTCTAAAAAGATGGCGTGACAGAGTTTGGTCATTTCAGTCTAAAAAGGTGGTGGTGGTGTGTGGACTCTTTCGTCTGAGATGAACTTGGGTACATAGTTTAATTTTATTGCGGTATTGGAGTCTCATTTTCTAATGCAATTGTCCCTTGTTAGTTGTCATGTTACGTTCATACAAATCCAGTAGTCAAAAGTTAAAGACATCACGTAATTCATGAACAAGCATACAACATCGTTCATACATGACTCCCTTATGCAGACAACGACTATTACTTAATACATATTGAACACGCTACTAGTAGGATACACACATAGATAAGTTTCTCGAGCCACTTCAGGTGGTCAAGAATCATGTCCAAGCGCTCGTTTGCAGGTGACATGTTACCATTTGACCATATGGAACTACAGGTAGACGTTCAACTACTCTTTCCACCATGTCACCAACAGAGTCAGCCCACTGAAAGTACTGGCATCCGTCGGCCTGAAAAGCACACCGAATAGTGAAAAAAGGAGACAAACAAACCCAAAATTCAAACACCAGCATTCGCGGAAATCAAACTCACCGAGAAATACATATACTTGTAGAATACACGCCCCCTGTTCTCTTTAGTATTAGAGTACATGACATTTGCTTGGACCCCACAGTTCGGACAGTTAACGCTCCTTGTATTCGTCAACACTACCGCTCTTTAGCTCATTGAACTAGACGACTGAGACATGGCACCGAGTAGAGTTGTGAGACAAGTGTAAGTAGATGAGAAGAGAAAAGGTTGTAGTTTAGTTAATTGGATTGGCTTTTGTAGAGGTGGGGTTGGCATGTCACCTTGTAGGTATTTTTTTAATATTAAAATTTAGGGAAATCACCATTCGAAATGGAGACAGGGATCCCACAAGTCCCAGTCATTATTCCAAATGACGATACAATCTCCCCTATAAAATACCACAAAATTCGAGAAAATATCACTTTTATTTAGAAAAAAGAGAAAGAGGGGAGGGAAGGGAGAGGAGCTAACGAAGCGCTGCCCATCCGGCTGTCTACCTTGTAAGTAATTTTTTTAACTGAATGTATTACATAGTTTTAGATGTATGGTTATCTAGTGTAGTATATTGTAGTACATCCTTTTTGGTGTGTACTTCAGTTTTAGATATGTAGTTAATCGTGGAAATCTTGTTTATAGTGCAGTACGTAGAATATGTCAGGCACAATCAATTTTAAAATTTACTACAGTCAGGGAACTGTTATGCAGGGTCCTGAGGGGGATGATTTGTGTTATTTCCAATCGACGACCATAAGCCTAACCAGACCAGAGCAGCGTACATGGGGCGTTGTGATGCGGTTGTTGTTCTACACATTCAATTTGGACCATGCAGTGTATGATCTGAAATTAATCTGCCTTGCCAACCGAGCACCACATGGCACATATTGGGAATTAGTGCAGCTAAAGAGAACAAGGTCATGACAGTCATATGTACGTAGAGCGAGGGATCAAGGGTGAGATTTGGTCCTTCTGGCCTAGACATATGCCAAGACCATTCCTGCATCTGTAGCTGAATAAGAAGTAGGTGATGGTGATGCTGAAGAAGAAGTTGGGGACTCCAGCCACAGCACGCACAATGGCTGAAGGTCGGGGAGTTGTTGATGTTGGTGATGAAGACAAGGTCGAAGAAGCTCCTTTGGTCAGGGAAGCTAGTGGGATTGCTGACGAAGGTGAGGAGATCGAAGCCCTAGTTCAAAGGATAGCGCTCAAAGACCAGGACTACGAGGCATTATCGGAAGATGAAGGATCCGATGACGAGGATGCTTCGACAACCTCGTAGTGGACGAAGGCTCCTGTTGACGAGGATTAAAATCTCTATGTATTTCTTTAATACATAATAAAAGATCATATGTCTTCATGGTCGTAACCCCTAAGGCTAAGGACCCCTATGATCGTAAGGATTTCAGAGGTTACCTAATAAGTATCTTGGTCGGATGAGGTCCTATACCCAGTCCCCGACCAGATAACAGCTCGTAGAAACCATGAACTGGCATTCGGATCTAACTCCAAGTATATTCCTTACCGTGTGATGAATGGAACACATGTTATATTTGCTCCAAAGCACGCGACGTTTCATGGTCCTAAAACACCGACAACAACTACCATATGGTCGAGTGTCTCACAGACACACAATCGCTGGACGGTTGGTACTTTATCAACCGCTGCCTCGCTCCGACTAGTCGCGATATTTTCAACAGGCGTCTCTTCAAGGAGCAACTGCCACCTTTTCGACGGTTATTTAAAGATAGAGCGCGGATGAGACGACATCAGATTGAAGCACGGCAATCGGGCATTAGATTCATGTTTCAAGTTTGATTCTACAGTGTAGTAAGCACTACGCTCAGTGTAATTTGGATTAGTCTACTGCTTTGCCAAGGGCACTCCCTGTAATAGCCAGTTCATAGCAATAAAGAGCAGTCCCATTCTCTCCCAATAACTCTTTGCCATTTTTCTCTATTTATTTAAGAAGATCGTGACTTGATCGTTGATAAATTGATACCGTTGTCATGAGGAAGAAGGTGTTGAGTTCTTGAAGATTACTTCGCCCAAGCATTCCTCATCCACTTCCTTTGCTCCATCATCGCTCATGCGAATATGGTAGGGACTTGGGATGAGAAAAAGTGGTTTGACTTGGCGGACTACTCCAACCTCAATATGGATACATGCATCCTCGCCATAGAAGAAAACGAGATGTCATCATCATCCTCCTCCGCCGGCTCGCCATCCGCTGAGATTGACGAAATCGACCAGATGGATGGGGATACACTGCCACCAACAATGGCGCTCAGGGGAACCGCTCGTTCCGACTAGTTCGGAACGTTCGAACGCCTCTGCAAGCCCGGTCGATCCGACCGGCAAAAGCGGCAATGGAAGTCCAGCGCTGCAATCAGAGAGTCCATGTACGCTCGATATTGTCATGGTCGACCAATATTCGCCAACGGCTCCTACATATTCCGGGGGCCAAGTGGCATCTGGTAAGGGTATCGATGAAATTATCACCGATCGTAGGCTAAGTGGGCATGATGAAACTCAGCATACGATCGGCAGCCCGTCGGATCAGGCTTAATCCACCATAAAGCCTACTAGAGGCGGTAATCTCCGATCGTCTATTTGGAAAAAAAAAATCGACTATTTATTTTTATAATTATCTTTTAAATTAATAATATTTTTTTAAAAAATGAAAAATAAAATATCATGCGCCTCACGTCTCACCGATCGTCAAAACGGAGTTCTCTAATCCTAAAGTCGTCTCTAATAATAATTGACCAATATAAAATTATTAGGATCCCACTCCTCTCTAGGTACGTACTCCACGTGAACTTTACTACTACTCCAGCTATTTTAACGCAAAAAAAAAAGGAAGAGAAAGAAAAAAGATTCATTCCACCCACCGTTTGGAAAAAGCAAGAGGAACAGGGCGGATTGGTGCGCGGGGACGCGTCCCCTGCCCCGCAAGGCCGCAATTGCTCGGCTCGGTAAGCGATCGAAGCGTCTCGGGCTCCATCGCAACATTCCCTCCCCCTCCGCGCGAATTCCATTCCGTTTCCCCAACCCCCACGCGGCGGCGCCTTTTCCCGTGCCGTTCCCCGCTTTAATCCTGCCTACGTCGCTGCTCCTTCCTCCACGTTCTTGGTTGGCTAGGTGGCTCCTGGCTCGGTTGGATTCGGCTGTTTCTTCTGATCGGGTAAGCGCGGCCGAGGCTGTTCTTGGCTTGATTGATTGGGAGGGGCAACTCCTTTTCGATTTGGATACCGGTTGCGTCAGGGAGCGTGGCGTGGAACGGGCTTTGAAATTCCGAGTTTCCCTATTGTTGCCTCCTGCTTTGGATTCACGTCTCTTGCCTCCGCCTTTTCCTGCATGCGATGGTTCTTGCACGCCTCTGTTTTTTTTCTCTCCTTCGTATTGCCTGCACGGTTCATCGTTTGAATTTGATCCATCCTTTTCTGTTCGCTTCGACCAATCGAAGAGTCTGTTATGTTTTTTATAGATAGATACTCCTATCTGCCGGTGACTTTGGCAATTCTAGATGATCAATTTGAATAATGTTCTTTGCTGCTAAACTATATTGATTCCGAATGTTTGCTCTCGGATTGGTTCAGGAGGGGGAGGCGGTTCGTGCAATCTGGTTGAATTACGTGTCAAATTCGAGCAATCGAGCAGGATAGGAGGTTCGAAATCCTTCAAGAAGAGAGCAAATGTGGCGTCTGTTCAATGAGTCGTGGGATGTTCTAGGACCCGGATTTTTCTCGTCGAGGTTCCTCTAATTCACTTCAGTTCTCTGGACGCGTCAATCTCTTTGCATCGAGATCTGGTTGGTTGCCTTGAGGTTCCGAGGAGATGAACGACGACGATTACTCGTGGGTGCGTCGGACGAGGTTCTCCCACTCCGTCGTCCGGTCGAGCTCCGGCAGGGAGCAGTTCGGCGCATTCCTCGAGCAGTTCAACCGTGGCGCGGCTCTGAAGCAGAAAGGATCCAGTTCGGGGTTCAAGCTTCATGGCCTGAACTTTGAACCAAGGACGAAGCTTTCGGCCACCATCTCGGCGAGTTCCTCTATTCCGAGGACAAGATCGTCGAATGCACAGCCGCAGACGAAGCTGAAGGATTCGTCCTCAGACACCAAGCTGCTGCTGCACGAGAAGGCCAGTGATCATGGTCACCTGCTGCAAGAAGCATCGACCAAGAAGGATAATATGGTTGGGAGTGGAGAGAAGGGAAGCAACCTCTGCATCGACGTTTGCCGTGAACCCGAGGTTCAGAGGCCGAAGGATGAAAGCCCTGGGCCTCTCGAGTTCTCGTTCCATCCTGACGAGCAAATCTTGAGGCTGAAAAGGGCGTGCTCTAGTCCTCCTTTCCCAAGCAAGAAAATGCCGGCTGTTGATGCCGCAACACGCAGTTCTTCACTTAAGGTCATCGGCGAGGGGCCGAAGCCGAAGCCGAAGCAGAGGGCGAGATCCCCTCTCCCAACTCGTGTCGTGCCTGAAGTGTTCAAGGAGGCCAAATCAGCCAGCAAGAGGTTCTCCACGCCACCACCGCGCCGGAAATCTACGTCTCCACGAGCGCTGAATGGGAGCCCTCCGTCTGCCTTTGCTCCTGTGAGGGCACCGGGCAAGCTGAAACATAGGAAGGAGTGCTTGGACAATGGAAGGGCGAAGATTGCTGCACTGGAGGTGCTCGAGAAATGGGCTGTTGATCGCTCACAGTTACTCATTGGGCATAGGTTTGCGTCTGGGGCACACAGCCGCTTGTTCCATGGAATTTACAAGGAGCAGCCTGTTGCTGTCAAGTTCATCAGGCAACCTGATGACGAGGAAGATGCAGAGTTGGCCGCTCAGCTTGAGAAACAGTTCAACACGGAGGTTACCATACTGTCCCGCCTCCGTCATCATAATGTCATTAAGGTAACTTAATGAAGTTCCATTTCAGAATGTTTTAGGGTGTTGGCCTAATTCTGCATTGGCTATGAATTAGCTGCACTTTCATGGAAGTAGTTATAGCTACCACTGTTCTATTGTGTGTTTATGCTTATCTGGTTACTATTTTACTTGGGACCATTTGTGCCTTTTTAAGATAATAGAAGAGAAAATTCTCTCCCGGTCTCTGCATTAAGGATGTACACAGTCTATTTTATTAAGAAGGGACCATTTGTGCCTAGATCCACTCAGGGTTTATTGGGTCAACCATCAATGAAGTTTGAAATAATTGATGCAATGCGTAGTGTGCATAGGCTATCGCTTAACATGTAACTCGTCTATTATCTATTTTGCTCGCTCAGTCAGCATAACGCTTCTGCCAGCTGACTTGAAGTACTTTCACCAAAGGACAAGTATCAGTACTTGTTTCTCTAGCAGCTGCACTTTTAGGGTTATTTTCCGGGTGGTACTATATGCCAAACATGTGTCATATAGTAACGGGGATTGTTTGATTTACATCACTATATGTACGCCGAGAATTAATGAAATTAAAGCCAAACATTTGTATGGCTTTATTAAGTAGGCTTGTTTTAAAAAGCAGTACCTAGTAACAACTCATGGTCTTGCTTCTTTGGATCTCATCTAGTTTATCGTAATAAATAAAAAGCTTTAATTCATTCTTGCTGTTTTGTTTATGTAGCTGGTTGGAGCATGCAGCAGCCCACCTGTCTTTTGTGTCATCACCGAGTTCCTTTCTGGGGGTTCTTTAAGAGCGTTTTTGCACAAGCAGGAGCACAAATCTCTCTCTTTAGAAAAGATTATTTCAATTGGCTTGGATATTGCTCACGGTATGGGATACATTCACTCCCAAGGAGTTGTCCATCGTGATGTGAAACCAGAAAACATCATATTAGCCGCTGAATGTTGTGCTAAGATTGTTGATTTTGGAATAGCCTGTGAAGAAGCGTACTGTGACCCTCTGGCAAATGACCCTGGGACTTTCAGATGGATGGCTCCAGAGATGATGAAGCACAAACCCTATGGTCGAAAAGTTGATGTTTACAGCTTTGGTCTTATCTTATGGGAAATGTTTACCGGCTCAGTGCCTTACGAAGACTTGACTCCATTCCAAGCAGCTTTTGCTGTTTTTGATAAGGTATGCAGTCATCTTATTCCTATTCTTTCCATGCATCGTAAATCTTCAGTGCCTTGAGATCTGTTGAATTTCGGGGAATAATTATGTGGCCCTTAGGATCTCACACCTTTTATTTATAGTGTCAAAGTTTACAATCCGACTCTAACACAACACCTCCTCGCATACGACTTGGTCTCTTATTAAACTATAATACTAATTCTCCAACACTCCCCCTCAAGATAGATATGAGATAATAATTATAGTCATCTTGTTACATATTGCAATGCCATTACTATACTTTATCAAACCTACCACCAACTCCATAGCCAATACCATCACAAAGACCAAAAATTGCTCACCAATACTACCAGGGACGTCATCAAATCCATCTCCACCATCTACCAGCTGCCCTGACCTCAACCTTCTCATCCTCTACCCACATGCCCCTAGCCACCCCTGGCATCCACAACCTCTGCCCACACGCCCACAGTCTCAGCCTCGACCTTCTACCAACCCACCTCCAAACCTTTCTAGCACCACTATCTCTGGCACCCACACATACCACCACCATAGCCTCCATTAGAGCTACCACCAACTCTAGCTTCGTCATCGTCATCGTCAAGCTCATCACCTCCATCGAACATCCACATCCTCTACAATACACTCCAACGTCAACACCACTTACGAGACCGGCACTAATTCTACCATTAGCACAACCACCAAAGCCACCACCTGAACATTCTTAACCCCCTGTTTTAGGGCCCCTCTGCCTATCTCTCTCTCCTCCCCTTCTCAAATCCTTCTCTTCTCCTCTCACCGAGCGCAAGCCACCTCCTCCTTTCGCCCCAGGCCCGCTGCTACTCCTATCAGAGCTCCTCCATATCCGAATCAAAACTCCACCAGACGTGATCTCCTCGATGACTTTGCCACCGGATCTGCATCCCGAATTTTTTTTAAATAATATTATTTTAAAACATAATTACAAAAATATATCGTCTCTCCAAAAAATTACAGAAATATGTTCTGCATGCCAGATTGAAATGGCGGCAGAACATATCGCCATTTCAACCGACGACAGAACCCTCTCCACCTCACGTCGTCGGTCCGACCACCTATCGCCGGTTGAAATGGCGATAGGTCCATGTCGCCATTTCAATGGCGGCGAGTTCTGTCGCCATTTCAAATGGCGACGAAACAAAACAAATTTCCCATTCTCTAGCTAGGTTTGCCACCCTTTGATTTTTATCGCTTTTAACGGTGCAAAATTTGTTAGACTCGCAATAACATTTTTTGTCGTTGTATGTTGTTCTAGTGCGATAAATTTACGAAGAATTTTACGAGAAAGATTAAGATATGAGCGATTAAGTAAGTAGAAAGGTAAGTGATATTGCGATCGCCAAATGAATTAATACGCTTGCTCATGTACATGAACCGCATATTATGTAAGGAAACAAATGTGAACTTGCCATTACTATGAAAACTACGATAATTAAGCAAAACATCATTCATAGCAAAACATCATAACACTTAATAGCGATATTACATAACATTGAAAAAAAACATGATAACACTTAATTAAAATGATAATTGAAACATTGGCAATAACATGTTACTACCGTCCGGTGCAATAACATAATTCAGAACATTGGTAATAACATTGGTCGCAGCCTCAACGTCCCCCCTGTGGACTGTCTCGAGTTGGGTGATCAGATGAGGTCTCCGCTGCGACGTCCAGAGTTGCGATGTCTCCTTCATCTTGAGGATTTCTCGTGGGACATTTCTTGAAGGTGTGCCTAGACTCCCTACAAATAGAGCACTTCTTCGTACGACGTCTGGTTTCTGCTTCGTCCATTTCGTTCCTGATGCGCCGTACCTGTCGCCGTCCAACTTTTCCCTTGAGCCTATCAATGTCCGCAGCCCAGATTAGTTGCTCCCGGTCGGATGGCGGTGAAATGACCAACCACAACAGTAACCATATATCTCCGCGGTCGAGTTTGCATCACCGCCTCCTTGGTGAAATAGACAGAGAGGTCTTGGCCGGATCTTTGCGCCACCGTCGAACATGCGGCTATGACATGGGAGTAGGGCCTATGCAGAAGAAGGGGCTTGTTGCAAGTGCATGTGCAACTAGCGCGGCATAACGTGCACTCATGGGTAACCCTCTCACGATTCGTCCCGCGGCGTCCTTTATCCCTGCACATCACCTCGAAGCAAAGCTCCCTTGTGCCCATCTTGAACGCCCGGTGCGTCTCACCCTTCTTGCTCTTCTCCTCCATGTACTTGGTGATCATGGCGAGTCTGATGTCTCATCATTTGCCATGGTTCGCGATGCGTTGTTGCTTCTGTCAACAAAGTACTTCGTCGTACCGCGGAGTATTGTCTCCACAATACCCACCAAAGGGAGGCACCTTGCACCGCGTATGACCCAGTTGTACACCTCGGCTAGATTAGTTGTCATGACACCATATCGAGTGCCACCCCTGTCATGGAGCAGCGACCACTTCTCCTTAGACTCGTGCTCAATCCAGTCCGAGAAGCATGTGACTGCGCCCGTCCTCCTCGTCAATCCGGAGCATCTGTGGGTATCTCTGGCAATACTTGGGGCTCGGTCGGCGCTTAGGCGACCCTTCTCGCTGCCTCCCTTCTGTGTGTCTTGGTCCGCTCATCTAGAATCTTCCAGAGTGTTTCGAACTTCCGCTGCTGGTTACGGTTGCCTGTACCGCTTGAACATGTTTATCAAGTCTTTGTTGCGGAATTGCTTGTAGAAGTTTGCACCCAAGTGCCTCATGCACCACATGCTCTGCAGATCCGGCCATGGAAGTGGTGCGTTCTCGCCTTTGTTGCAATTGGGTTATTGCACGCAGCAGTTCGCATGCCGATCATGTATGAGGCACACGTTGGGACGGTCTTGCACAATGTAAATCCTCACGTTCTTGATAACCACAACCCGCTATCCGTGTTCTCGCTTTCAACGAAGCGAATGCCACGGAAGAACTTGATTGTTCCGTCTGTTGCTATTGCGATCGATGTCGCCCTTGTACCTCCCATCAAAAATGTGCCATCTACGCACAAGATTGGACAGCGATCTTTTAATGCGTTGATACATGGACCAAACGCGAAGAATACTCGCCGCAATACCCTCTTATTAGTCCACTTCGGTGCGTGGCGTCTTCAATATCGATATGGGTGCGTGATTTACATCTTGTATGACTCGAAGTTGCGCAGGGAGGTTGTGGTAGGAATCATCGAACGTGCCCCACCTTAATTCCAATGCCTTCTGTTTTGCCCTCCAAGCCTTCGCATAGCTGATTGTGTATTGGAACCTTGCCTCAATCGCCGAATGATGCATCGTGGCTCAAAATCTAGATTATCCACGATCTCACTTTGTACATTAGGTTGGCGATGAAGCGATGATGAGTTTCGGTGGGGTATCTTGACTTCGAAGCAGACGCATGTGTGAGGACCACTATAGAGCACTTCTAGTAGGTGTCCCACTTTGGTGAAATCGTGCGCTCGCCAAGGGCATCTCTATCTTTGCACTTCACGTCGTAGAATCTTGGGGTCGACTTGACGACTCAATGTGTGCCGCACCGACAAGGCCCGAGAATTTGACCGCGTCTGCACGGCCTCCTTGCATTTGTACATAGCTCCTAGTCGACCTCTCTCAGTGCGTACTCCTCAAGACACGGAGCCTTCGTTGACAGCGAGATTGTCGAATCGGTATGTGTTCGGTCGGATGGAACCGCCGCTCGTCAACTTTATCCTCGTCGTCGGAACCTTCATCTTCACACAATGCCATGTAGTCTCGGTCTTGAGATCCATCCTTTGCACTACGGCTTCAACCTCCTCACCTCGTCGGCAAGACCAAGAGCTTGCATGGTCGTGGAGCTACTCAGTAGGGTCTTCATCGACAAAGATCAAGAACTCCGAGAGCTTCAAGAATTGTGTGCGCCACAACAGGGCTGCAGCCCCGACTTCCTCTTGACCTCGACACCTCCTTCTTGTTCACCATGCAAAGGTGGAGGAGTGGGTTTGGCATATGCTTGGGCGAGAAGGTCAATTTCCACCACCTCCCTCGCGATGCGTACATATGATCGCCATGATTTTGGTCCCCAGTCGCACTAACTTCCAATATGCTCGGTTGTGCTCTCCGTGGGGAAAGGCAACTCAAAGTCGATCGTACACATCACGGTCCACTTGGAATGTATGGAACAACCACCGCATCACAAATACCGCCCATATGCTGTTGCTCTCGGTCTTGCTAGGGGTACGGTTGCGATTGGAAATAACGCAAATCAATCCCCTCGGGACCCTCTAGAATAGTCCCTTGACCATAGTAAATTTTGAAATTGACGATGTCGAGTCGACATATTTGACGACCGCACCATAAAGAACATTTCCACGATTAACCGCATATCTAAAACTATACTACCCAATCAAAAGTATTATGTAAAACTATCTTGCATTACGTGAACCGTACATCTAAAACTATGTAATCCATTTGGTTAAAAAATTACGAGAGGTTGGCAATTGACGGACACGGCTTCGCTAGCTTCTCTCCTCACCTCTACTCTTCTCTCCTTCTCTTTTTCGAATAAGAATGAGTCATGCGCTTGAATTTTGGGTTTTTTATAGGGATGGGCTTCTGTCGCCATTTGAAATGGCGACAGGACCTATCGCCATTTCAATCGGGCGATAGGGCCGGGCCGACGACGAGAGGGAGAGGTTCTGTCGCCAGATTGAAATGGCGATATGTTCCTGTCGCCATTTCAACTGGCGACAGGAACATATTTCTGTAATTTTTTGGAGAGACGATATATTTTTGTAATTATATTTTAAAATAATATTATTTTAAAAAAAAATTCTCTGCATCCCCACCTTTTCTCTCTTTTTCTTTCCTTTTTCTTCTTTCAACCTTTTCCTTTTCCCTCCTTTTCTTCGTTTCCCACGTTTCCTCTTGCTTCCTTCCGCTCGCCTGCTTCACCTCTGACTTCCTCCTTTCTTCTTTCTTCCTCTCTCTCACCTCTCTCCGCCCGAGCCGTCCCAGATCCAACCATGGGCCGTCGGATCCCGCCGATTCCTGCCGTCTCCACACAGGCCGCCGCCTCCCTCGCCTTCTTATCCTCCCTGACACCTTCCTCTTTCTCCCCTCACAGAGCGCGACCAGACCACCTCAAGCGGCCTCCTTCTCGACAACTCCACCTCCGGATCTCCTCCCTCTTCCTCCTCAGAAACTCCATCTCCGGCTCAAGCTCCTCCTCCTCCTTCTTGACAACTCCACCTCCGGATCTCCTCCGTCTTCCTCCTTGGAAACTCCACCTCCGGCTCTAGCGCCTCCTCACGCCGTTGCCCCGGCTTGCCTGCACGCAACCCGGCCGGTCGCGGTCTGCTCCCGTGCGACGCGGTCGCGGAGGACCAAGTGCGATGATACAACGGCGACCGGTGGATCGACCGAGAAGCGATTGCGGCGGCGGTTTTGAGGTAAGGGTTTTGCTCAGGTTAGGGTTTGGGATGAATTAGCTCTGATTTGAATTTTGGAGAATAATTGTGTATGTCCCTTGGGACCTCACACCTTTTATTTATAGTTCTAAAGTTCACAATCCGACTCTAACACAACTCTCGCACACGATTTGTACTTTTATTAAACTCTAATACTACTTCTCCGACATTATCCGTCTTGTTCGAAATTGAGAGAGTCGTTGCATAAGAAACAATATACTGATAATTTTAGTTAGTTGGATTGTATGGTCGACGTCTCCGAAGTAAGAATTACATACACTATTTTGTCTCTTGGGCCTCTGTTCTGTGATTTTCGGGAAAGAACGTGACGAACATAATTTTCCATTTTTCAGAATGACAGACCGGTCATTCCTAGTAGCTGCCCAGCAGCATTGCGGCTTCTAATTGAGCAATGTTGGGCCTTGCAACCGGAGAAGAGGCCGGAATTCTGGCAAATAGTTCAAGTATTGGAGAAGTTTAAGATCGTTCTTGATAGAGATGGAAACCTCGACAATATGCCAAGCTCAAACTGCCAGGAGGCTCATGATCACAAGAATCGGCTAGCTCACTGGGTCCAAAAACTCAAACATAGCCATCCTGATCTCTCTGGACCTCCGCCGCCAAAACTGCTGTGATTAATCCTCTCCCTTCCAAACTGTGCTAGTCTGATAGGCCTCAGAATGTAATTGTCAATAATTTGTGTTGGTATATAACGAAAGTACCATTTGTTTGTCTCTACGATTTTATAGCATAATAAGCACTTGTTTGGCTTCACCATTGAAATGCTTCTCCTATTTTGTTTCGCCTGTTATACTATTTGGTGCATGAGATCAGAGTATGCCTATGCAGTTTCCTTGAAAAAAATTATCTTCAGTTATGCGCCTGAATGATTGCCATCAAGGACTCACTCACTGAGCCCTTCTTAACACTGGGACTGCGAGAAAGACAGAAAGTAGGCCCTCGTTCTTGGACTTCTGGTTACACATCGAGATAGTTTATGGTTCGGAATTTTGGTAAGCTGAGAAAGTATATGACTGAATGGCAAGCTTGTAACATTTCTTGCTTAGATTATTCAGCTTTGCTTTAACAGCCTTAGAACCTTCAGTTTGTTGAGCAGCGAGTCAGCACCAGAGTGTATTCCGTGTTATTGCCTAGCAAGAGAGCACAGTCCTCTATAGGTAGATTTAAAATTTTCTTCTTTTAACGGAAATATGCACAAGCAAACTATGCTTGCTCTTTGGACGTTATTGGTTGATGTTGTAGCCTACGGTTCGTCATGGCATAAGTTTGAAATTATGCATCCTGCCATCTGATTCTCTTCTGAACTTGCGAATTCGTCATGGCATAAGTTTGAAAGTACATGCTCTGATCTGATCATCAACAATGATTTGATTGCCAATAACAAGTGTGTGTTTTACACTAGGTGCCTTACTCGTCACATTACTGATTCAAGATTTCATATCTTTGACGCTATGTAACATCTCGTTTTGGGTTTGTCCAAATTTGAATTTGAATTCAATTTGTGCAATTCGTTTTCTCTCAAAATTTCTGGTTTCAAATTCTTCCTTGGGCTCAGCTCAGCCCAGCCCATTTCCCCCCTCCCCCTGGCCCGGCCCAGAACAGCCCATGCCACCCCTTGCGCCACTCGATTCGGTCTTGCGTCGTGCTCGACCCGACTGCTCCATCGTGTCATGTCGCGCCGACCATACGCTCGCGCCAGTCAAGTCGCTGCCCTCGCCTTCTCTCCCGTCGCGCCCTACCCAAAGTTGTCGTGCCGTCGCCGCACCAAGACACCGAGATAAATACAGACGCCGAGACCACGCCACATCGTGCTTGCACAAGCGCCAGCGCCCTCCAACAATCACTTTCCTTCCCCCACGACTTTATAAGCCGGGCTAGCCCTCGCCATTGCCCTCCTCTCCCCCCTCTTTTGCCAAGTTCAACCGGAAGGGAGCAAGCCCCGCTTCGGTCGCCGCACCACCATCATCGTTTTCACCACTCCGGTGAGCCCCTCCCCTCATCACCCTCGTCACCACACGTTCCAGGGCCCAAGGAATCTTTCCCCCCATTTGATTTCTCTTTTCGTCCGCAGGAACTCGCCAGAATCTGCTTCTTCCTCATCTCTAGCCGGAACCGCCTTTTTTGTCGCCAACTCCGGCTCGGTGAGTTTCCCTCCAATTCATCTCCCTACCACGTCCTCCTTAACCCTCTTGTGCTTCTCTGACTTTTCACGGCACCTTTCCCCTCTCAGGTCATCACCGCCGCAAGGAAGCACCGCCATCGCCAACCACCCTCCGATCGCCTCCGTCCTCCCTCTTCACCCCGATAGGTTCCTAGAACACTATAGATGCTCATACGCATGTTTCCTAGCTTAAAGCGTCACCGGGGCATAGAAGTCACCGCAGCCCCGAATGTGGCTGCCGCCGCGGTGTGCCACCGTGGCCCTCGCCGCCGGTACCGTTGGGATCGGCCGCCTCGTGGGGTTCCATTTTGGGCATTTCGAGCCGCCCCCATAGACCGGCTCATCGGCGATGAGCATGGCAAGAAGCACCCAGAGGAGGCTCTGTTTGGTCGGAACTGGACAAGCGCTGTAGCAGCGCCATTAAAAAACAAATCACTGTCAGTAGGGCTAAGCAATGATTACGAGTTGGTTTAATTAATGCTGTGTTAGACTAACATGTGGGCCCGAGATTAATTAATGAGGGGTAATTACAATCTGGATGTTCACTATGAGTCAATGACGATCGGGTCCTACCGCCTTAAGTGCACAGGATGGCCCCATGTCCATGGACCAGCACAGTGTGTGTGAACCTTCGGTCCATGTATTGTTCCAGTGGGCCAAGTCACTGACAGCAGGACCCCACCTATCAGTGAGAGAATTTCTCTCTCCTCTATTTATTTCTGGATTTAATCCAAATTTAAACTTTGGAGAGCACATTCTCGCTCGTTCTACCTCCAAATTTTGTGAAAATTATTTCTAAAATTTTCTAAATTTAAGATCTACCTGTTGGCAGTGGTTTTGTTCAATTTGGAGTTCCTTTGAATTTTATTTCGTATTTATTTGCTTTGCTCATTTGTTTGTTCGTTTTCTGGCGCGATCATCCGAGTAGAGTTCGAAGACGCAGAAGAACACCAGTTCGAGCAAGTGCAAGAATTCCAAGGCCCACCTGCTTTTGAGCCAAGCAAGTCAGCATTTGATCATATTGAACCTGCATTTGTGCAAATTTATATTTATTTAAATTATCAAATTGCATACTTAATTCCTTATGCAAATGTATGTTAAACTTTAAGGTAGTTACATGCCAACTTGATACTTTAGTACTATTATACCATCCCTTGACATTTGAACCACATGATCCTTGTCACCCTAGATAATTTATTGGTAATTTTACTAGCTATAGGTCGCACTGAAGCGTCATGCTAGTCTTGCTTAAGTATAAGGGTATTAATTGTCATAATCATCGTCTTTTAATCATAAAACTTGTTTTGGGTAGTCATTGGAGGGAAATAACTGATATATTTTAGATAACTTAGTTTTATGCTTCTCAAAACCCTAATAACTTGCTGGTACCACATCTAGGTGGATGATATGATAGTTGGTGCGGATATAGCATGAGAAATGGTGGTATGTGGTATGTATCGCCTAGATAACTTTAAGGACTTAATCCTGTGATGACCTCCCAATGTAAAACAGTGCAACCACAAGTCTATAATGGTGTCGACCTGGTTAAATAATTTGTATCCACCTGTGCGAGTTGCACCATTGGAGTGACCCACGAGTCATGTCGCTGGTTTTAAGCCGTCGTGAACACGGGTCGTGTCGCTGGTTTAAGCCGCCGTGTAGCGCAAGAGGGGGTCTGGGTGTGGTAGATGTAACCACCCTTAGATAAAACCTTAGCGGGTATAACTTACACTAGAGGATGCATTGTAAAGGCATTGCGATGATCTCCTTGATTCACATGTCTAAGGAAATGTGTGAAACATAACAAGCGGATTATCTCTTGTGGGTAAAGTATACAGTCTCTGCATAATATAAATTGTTCGAACAGTCGTGCCCACAGTCAAGGGCAGGCATGGGAACTTGCTCGAGTTGGTTTCTATTTTATAAACCTTTGTGGGTGGGATAAAAACTCATCGGGTGGATGTAACCTGACTTCAGATTTTTTTTCTGGGTGGATGTAACCCAATGTTGTTAGTCGAGTGGATGTAACCCTAATCAAAATTAAGTATAAGGTGGATGTAACCTGCACCATTATAAATATTGCACACTTTTACTCTCTTTAATAAAATATGGTTTGGTTAAAATGTTAAGTCATAAGAGTTTCTAATTATGGTAATTAACGTTGCTTTTAGCAGATAAAAGAACCCGAGCTATCATTGTTAAACCTTGCATGTATAATTATTGTATTTTGTGTGTTGGCTCGCAGAGCACTGTTGCTTGTACTCACTCTCGCTCCCCAGATCTCTCAGAGCCGGTGGACCAAGGACACTACGCATACTACGAAGATCCAGGATTAATGGCAAAGAAGACGACGGAGGAGATTAGATTAGGCTCTAGTAGTCCACGTCTCACCCCAATCTAGCCGACTAAGTCGGTGCTTACGTGCAACAATATTATCTAAGTCCTTGGTTAATATTGGCCACACATAGGTTATCCCAGTCGCTTGCCCTTGGCGAGACGTGCCTTCCACTTTTTGCTTCCGCTACCGCTTCCGCTTTTATGTAATGTATCTATTTGGCCTGATCGGCCGTAATGTAAACTTAACCCGATACGGTCTATGTGAACTCTGATGTTTTGTAATTAAGGTATAGTACGGTTTACGTCCTGTATGAAATGATTCAGTGATGTATATGTGAGCACTATCTACTGATCCAAGGAATAGTGTAGAGGATTCTGGATTTGCTAAATCCGGATCCGACACGCTAGCTGCAGCTGAGCTGGCTCATCTTTATCATAGCATGCGAGGATCAGTATTATCCTCTTTCTATGGAGCTCGTTTCTCTTCTTCAAGAAGAGATTCATGAACTTGCAATTTACTTTACCGTAGCGGTATCAAATGATACCTACGTCTAAAGTTTGAGCTATCTTGGGTTGGAATGGTTACAATCGGTTTCTGAAATTTGAACCCTCGCTAAAACCTAAAATCCTCGATACACTCTACCAGCTAGTACAGCTCCCGCAGCATACATATATAACGTGACAACCATGGCATCTTCTCTTGTTGTCATGCATCACACAACCTCTACCGAGGTCTGGTCGAAGTCGAAGCTCAGCATGGACGCCCTGAACTTGGTCTGCTTCTCCGGCGAGCCGACCGTCACCGCGGCAACCGGCGCAGCCGCCCGCTCGGGCGTGCCGAGCCACTTGGACTGCATGTACTTGTGCTTCCTCCAGGGGCCCATGTGCATGTTGTTTTCCTTCATGCACTGCTTGGCCGCGGCGCACATGGCCTTCACCACGCCGCGCAGCCTCTCGGCGCGGCCGACGAACACTTCCGGCAGCGCGGTCACCAGCGCGCGGTACTCTGCGCTGGCGCGCGCCACCTCGAACTCGGCGCGGAAGCTGAGCTCCACCACCACCCGCACCGCTTTGCCGCTCCTCGTCTGCACCACCACGTCCACGTAGCTGTGCTCGCCTGCGGGCGCACGTTTCAGAGGCGCAAAAAAACGTCAGTTTCGAGAGATCGACCTGTCCGGCTGGTGTGCCGAACTTGTGAAACAGAACGCGCGGTTCGGTTTGGAATATCTTGTGAAGTTTTTTTTTTGTAATGTTTCGTGCAAACGTGGTGTATAGTTCCTCTGGTCGGGTGAGTTGATGTGGACTTGGCAAGACTGTTGCAAGTTCACGTCACACGTTTGGATCTATTAATTTGTAAGCCCAGAAATAATAGAGACAGTGATGGGTGCCTGCCTGACATTTACTTGGCTGTGTGTTATCACATTGGAAGCGTCAGTTTTTTTGGAGCAGAGGATGACCATGCCCATGTGAGGCATGTGACTTAACAAGTTATCGTGTTTGGTACCCATTCGGTGTAAATAAGCATTCTATCATGGGTAGGCGAATATGCTTATGTTGAGCATGCTGACTTGTATCCTAATTATTTGGACTTGTTACAAGAAAAGCTACATAGGCGTGTTACAAAAAAAGCTAGATAGATCATAATAAAATTGAGACTCATACTTCTCTCTAGAGTAGGATTCCTACTTCATTTTAGAGGACTAGGGGGATTATATAAATCCATTAGGAGTCGTCATAGGAACTAAGAAGCAAGTCAAGCAAGATGAACTTATCCAAAGTAGAGGGCACACAAGAGGATCAGAGACTGGTTATTTTTTAGCACTAGATTTTTGTATATGGTAAGGATCTGATAATGCTAAAAGGTTTGAGAGGGTTGTGAAAGAACAACAATCTCTTGTGCTCTTTTGAGATTGTGCTTAAGAAATTTACGGCCGGCTTCACTGAATCTTTCTCTCGTCGTGGTTGTTTTATCGTCATTATTTTTATTTTCTTTACGAGATTCATCTACTTTGTTCTTGATACCGTGCACGCTTGTGCCATATCCCACAGACTCTGATCCGATCCAGAGGATACTGCAGATAAGAAAGGTATCAGAGTATAGCAGCTTAGGTCATTCAACTCTAGTGGGTTAAAAAAATCCTTACGTGTGACAGTAACAAATTAAACATCCCACTAGTGCGACAAGGCGTCTATCCTAGCTAGACGCACAGGCACAAGGTGCAGGCCAACGGTGCTATTTTCTTTCGGAAAACTCTTATGCCGTCTGAATTTAGCTTAAGAAGTAACCAACTATTGAACAACCAAATTAGTTACCTGAAGGGATGTCCGGCGAGCGCGTCCACTTGGACTTGCAGATGGCGCTGTTGTACCCGGCGTCGCTCAGCCGCTCGGTGACGTGCCGAAGCATGCAGCTCCGGCAGTCCCCGGCCGCCGCCCCTCTGGCGCAGGAGCAAACGGCGCCCAAGGCGCGCATCTTCTTGATGGCTTCCTCCGTGTCCGCCCGTATCCTGCTCTCGGCCGGGCTGGTCTTGGCCAAAGCCTCCTGTACATCCACAATTCCACATCCACGCATATTGCATCACTCAGGATCCCAGAAGATATTGCGAGGCTAGCCCAGAGCAAACAAGAACACACAAGATCAATCCAAAATATCATGGTCACTTCAGTGCTGTGTGGATGTGGTCTTGTTACCAATCACCCGTTAATAATATCTCCACACACGTCCAGATTGAAATTCACGTAATCATGGCCGTATCAAGAAGGAAAATCTACTCTTGATCAGCACAAAAAACACATTGATTAGCGAATGGAGGGAAGACTTACATGTAGCTGCGAATGCTGGGTCTGCCAGAAGGCCTTGCTCTCGGCGGCACCACTGCCGCTGGACCCCTCGTCGTCGTCGTCGTCGTTCTCCGGCCATGATCTCTCCCTCTCGGCCTCCTCGAAGAAGCCCAACACCATGTTCGACAAACTCATCTCACTGTCCATCGCCTCTTCCATAACCATCGTGTGTTTCGATCTCTTGGCTCCTTGATCGCCACAAACTAAAATTCTTCTTTGCTTCTCAACGGTGTACTTCGACTCGACCGAGGCTATATATAACCGGAAGCGTTGGGGGACGTGGCGAATGGGCAGTGGTAGGGCTGGTAGGTACGGTGAGGTGGGCCCCACGTGGTGTGGGTGAGGCGATTGGTGACGGGGCGCTGGGGCCTGCCTGTTGGTTGGGACACGGGAACAGCACGGATCCACGTCAGGTATCCAGCCGGATTCTATGCGCGCGACACGGTCACACGGAGCCGTTTCATTTATAACGTACGCTTGCCGTTGTTTTCCATGGTTGGCTCATGATCTAGGATTCAAAAACGGGCTAGGAAAAAAAAAACGAACCATGGCCGATACAGATTACCGGGCTGATACCAGCGGTAACCGATTTTCTGCTGGGTGGTTTCAATTATGAACTTTAAACTTAGAATTTGAATTTAGCCGGTTACTGCCCAGTTTGAACTGATTTCTCGCTGGTTACCGTACGAAATTACTATTCATCTGTTCATATTCAAATTTCATGTTTAAAACTTTTCGAGCCAATATTTTTAAGCCAGTAGCTAGCTGGTTAGTGGTTACCGGCGCCGATATTTTTTATCCTTGCTCATGATAGGCTTAGGGTATAGATAGTGTCATCATGGAGCAAGAGACTTAAGTTTAGACTATGATGAACGATATTTCATGGGAAAATATCTGGCGTAAACCAATAATAATTCGACATTAACATATTAACTACTCCATCGTCCCAATTTCAACAGATGGTAGTATAATGCTACTAAGGAACAACATTATAGGCACATTTTTGCTAGCTTCATGCTCCTTTTCTTCGTAGCTTTCCTGCTTCCGCTACTTGGCAATACACTATTAGGGTATGTACAATGTGAGATGTTTATGTACGAGTGCTTAAAGAAAGATAATATAACCACGTTATTAAGCATCTATGTAAAAGTCGTTTCCTCTAATGCAAACATCTGTTTTGTAGGTGCTTAGATGATTGTATTATCTATTAATTATATATATAGTCACATACATAAGCACATATTAAGCACCGATGCCTAATCAAGCATCGATGCTACAAAATAAGCACCTTATCTGTTCTACGTGGCAAAAAAATTCAGTTTTTCTTTACTAAACACCTCTCTAAATATCTGCATTGTACATGCTCTTACCAATCCTGTGCGCTCTATCGTTGCACAGTGCATGCTGTGGCGTGATAGCTTTCCTGCTTTTGTAGAGCACCTAGTTGCTCAAGATTGTAGCTTTGCTTTTGAGTAACAAATAAAGCTCTCTTTTCCTCACAAAAAAAAATCAATCATGCACGCTCCAAAAAAAAAATCTACATCAAGAGATGATAGTTACCAACTTACCATGTATTTTCACTACCAGAGACATCTTATTTCCCGAGTATCTATATGTTTACCGAGTGACTATCCGGAAACACTCGGGCAGGACATTCGGGATGGAAATTAAGCACTCGGTAGAAATAACTTTCCCGTAACACTCGGGAGATTAAGACAGGATCCCAAATGCATTTGTCTTACACTCGGGAGAGAACCAGCTGCACCCCTTTTTTCCCCTACCGCGCCCAATTTTAGCTGCTAACCCTATGCGTCGCGCCCTTTTTTTCCCCACTCGATCCCTAATCCCCTCAACCGCCTCCCCGTTCTCCTCTTCCTTCACCTCGCCACCGGCGCTGCTTCCTTGTCCTCCTCTTTCTCCCTCACCGATCCACCGCCTCTACCGTCTCCCCCTCCTCCACCACCTCCATAGCCGGCACCGCCTCTCCTCCTCCGCCTCCATAGCATCCACTTCGTACTCCTCCTCCTTCTCCCTTGCCACCGGCGCCGCCTCCCCATCCTCCTCCTCCTTTTCCTCTCCCCTGGTTCTTGCTCCTAGCCGTATGGAGGCTCCATGGCGCCACCCCGGCTTGTTCCTTCTTTGCCATGCGCCACTTGCTTGACCAGCTTCGGTCGGCCCGCGCCTCGGCTCCCATTGTTCTACACTGCAGACGCTGCTTTCACGGTTTTGGCCCGTGCTACCGTGTGCCTCTCTTTTCCTTCGGTCTCTCAGTTTGCTCTCTCTTTGTGCTGTTCGTTCATCATCTCCACTGACCTGCATCTTTTTGTTTATTTGCCCCCTTTCGCTGGTCACGAATCCCCATTGTTGCGCATTTGTTCCTCTTACTCTCGTTTTCTTTCGATCTAATTCTGTTTCGGTTTTTTATGCTTACTGCTTCTCGTGTGCTTCCTTTTTTCCTTGGGTCCTCGTGCGTCCTCGCCTCGTCTGCCTTCAGCAGCCGTCGTCGCGCGGTCACCACCATGGTCTAGGCCTCGTCGGCCGTCAGCGCAGCCATGCCATCCCTCGACTTCGAGACCTTCGTCTTCAAGGATAAGGTCTCCTCACGGCCGCAGTGAGGAGGTCCGCCTCGTGATCCGTCTTTATCGGATTTTCCTCCGGTTTTTCATGATTTGTTTATTTGTATTCGATGTTTGCTATTATGGTATATTGTGAGGGGCAGGAGGAACCTCTTCCGGCTGCTTCCTGAGGCGTTCAAGGGCATCAACCAGATCGGAGTGGTCAGATGGGGCTCTCAGGTTCAATCAAAATGCCAACTTTGTTGTTTGAGTAAATAGTTTCTCTGCCATATGCTGCTAGGAAATGTGCTCACTACCTTATGCGGTGCTTCCATACTTACAACTATCACCAATCTTCTATAAACCTATTAAGTTTGTATGTGAGACCAAATGTACATAAATTTGGTATACTAAAGGAATGGCCTCCTCTCATCGGATAATATTTTCTCATATCGCATTTGATGAACATATGTACTGATGGCTAATTCTGAACTTAGGCCACTAGGGAGGACTTCTCTGTTGAGCCATCTGATGAGAGGAGGCCATTCCGCGCTCTTTTGGATGTTGGCCTTCTTAGGACCACTACTGGAAACCGTGTCTTTGGTGCCCTTAAGGTATGTATTGCTTTTATGGTATATGATTGCATACTTGTAAGATCAATTCTGGATGGTTGATTGTCATTAGATAGGCAAGCATCTAAGTTTTTGGCATAAAAGACCCATGCATATTTCAAATTGTCTTGAGCTATCTCAAATTTAAGACTTATGTTAATGTTCACCATTGGCCCAAGATTGCATACTTGTAAGATCTTGGTTTTGCGTGAAGGGATATCCTTCTCACTATTTTGTTACACTTCAGAACTGTGCTTTGTTTCGAAATATAGGTATCCCTTGGAGCATTTTAACACTTGGTGTAATTCTTTTTGTTGCTGTAGGGAGCTTTGGATGGTGGCGTTGACATTCCTCACAGTGACAAGAGGTTTGCTGGTTTCAAGAAGGATGAGAAGCAGCTGGATGTTGAGATTCACCGCAAGTACATCGATGGAGGACATGTTGCTGAGTACATGAGGGTGAGTTGAAACCATTGTTCATGATATTATAATGTTATTTATTTATTACCTCATGTTATTGTGATGTTGTCTGACCTAATCAATTTCTTTCAAAAAGATAAGAAGGCTAAATCTTATGTATATCAAGTAGCCTAAATCAATTTAATCTACTGTTATTTTTTGAACAATGTTTGACTTGTTCTCATTTGACTTTTGCTCCATCTTATTCCAGTCACTAGTTGAGGAGGAACCAGAGAAGTACCAAGCCCACTTTAGTGAGTACATCAAGAAGGGAATTGAGGCTGATGACATCGAAGCACTGTACAAAAAGGTTCATGCTACCATTCGTGCTGATCCTACCATGGCCAAGCTAGTCAACCAAGGAACCTCCTCGGGTGTTCCTCGAGTGTTCCGATTTACACTCAGGAAAGTTATTTTTCCTGAGTGTTGGATGTTTTCCAAGTGTTCAAATTTACACTCGGGAAAGTTATTTTTCCCGAGTGTAACTCTCGGGAAATCAGTTTTTACCTGACTAAACGATCATGAGTGTTTTTTCTCGACAGCCGACCTTCGGGAATGGATATACCGAGTGTTTTTGGTATTTTTTTCGAGTGCTTCTGACACTCGAGAAATTGACGCTTTCTGGTAGTATTTTCTTGCAACGAACCATAGTCTTTCATGTGGCAATCAATATCGTAGACACAGGCCCACATTGACAAGTCTTTCGAGGGATTTAAAAAAAAACTAGTATACACAAGAAAAACTAGCATAACAGGGAAAGTGTTTTGAGCAACCGAAGGGCACACAGTATGTGCAACAAAATCCAGGCCAAAGGCGATCCAGCAACCACTACCTCGTCTCCCGTGTCCGGGGACTCCAATAATTCCACTCTGGGTCCCTCCCTCCACGCTGTGACGCTGGGGACAACGCCGCCGCACCGCCGCAGCGGGAACGGACGCTTGCACAGCGACTCGGTCTCCGCACCTCCTCCACTAGTCCACTGTGCTCTCTCGCGGATATGCTTCGCATCCGCAGATATCCGTGTGGTGGCGTCCCTGGCTCCTGCGGCTGCAGCGTGCACGGTCGGCTAATGCGGATATTGTTAGCACATGCACCAATTATATTTCTCAGGTTATAATTTTTTCCAAACTTCTATTATCATTTTTAATATTTAGGATATCTTAAAAGTCTAAACAGCCTACAAAATACATAAATATATTCTTAATCATTTTACAAACTTTGAAACAAATCTAGCCGTACAAATGCGTGTGCCACCCTGCTAGTTATCTTATTAAAAAATAGATAAAAGAAGTCAACACGTTCGCTTTCAAGGGCTATAAATTTCCACATTAATCGGTGAAAAAAGAGAAAGATCTACACCATCGATCATGGTGGGTTTAGATTAAAAGAAAGAGTTCATGTCAAGTACAATAAAACTGAAATTCAGAATAAAAAAATAAAATAAAATCACCAATTTGATTTCCATACTAATTCCTAAGTAAAATATTCCATGTTAAGCACAATAAAAATGAAATTCAAAATAAAAATAAAATAAAATCAGCCATTTGATTTCATACAAAATTCTAAGAAAAATACCTAAATAATTATAATTCGTAATAAAAAATATAAAAAATGGATATTAGATTTGTATGCTAAATCTAATAAAAAACTGAAATTCAAAATAAATATTAGCAATTTAATTTTGAAACAAATTCCAATAATTATAATTGAGAATAAGAATAAAACAATAATTGGTAAATATATTTGTATACTAAATCCAATTAAAAATAACCAAATTCGAATAAAAATAAAACTAAATTAACAATTTGATTTCAATGTGAATTCCAAAGAAAAATCCTTAAATAATTATAATTTGGAATAAAAATTAGTAATTGGATTCAGATACTAATTTCAAGAAAAAGAATGTAAATTTTGAATACAAAATAAAAGAAAATTTGTAATTTGATTTGCATATGTATTCAAATAATTAAAATTCAGAATAAATTAAATAAATTTAGCAATTTGATTTTTATACAAACTCAGATAAAATTAACTAAAATGTTGAATAAAAATAAAAGTTATAACGAGGATGTCACAAAGGTGTCGGATGAGACTCAAAAGAAGCCACCACGTTCACTCTTAAGGTCACATGTTTCTATTGTTTCTTCCTATGGATTAAAAATAAAAAATAACTAACATTATGATTAAAAAAAATACAAGTTATAACGAGGATAGCACGAATGGTGTTGGAGGAGACCACAAAAGAGTGCAATGGCATCGACCTATCCTGCAAGGAGACATTGACTCACGGGGAAGCAAAGAACCGACGCGACGACAATGTCGTGATGCTCGCCAGAGCTATTGAAGGGAATGTCTAGTGTTGAAAGAGCCAAGGGCCGTGATGACAAGTGGTGAGCGTCAGCATTGTTGAAGAAATTAGTGGCCAAAGAAACTCGATGATGAGGAAGCCTTAGTAGAGAGGTGATGAAGCTTTGCATTGGAGACGAGCTTTGGACGATATGGGGCTATCGAGTAGCTAGGACCGTGCCATCACTGGTGAGGGGCACGTTGTCGCTGGCGATGGCAAAAAGATTCTCCATATCGTTAGACAACGACTAAAACAGACATGTTGACATTAGTGAAGATGGTCGCCACGGTTAGTGAGTAAGCCATGGCATTGAGTTGGCCAATGTCGACGAAGAGAAGTGACTGACACAAGAGAAGAGGATGTCGAGCATGTATAACATCATGCATGTTTATGTACATGCATGCATCCATACAAATAGAAGCGCGGGCGTACAGAGGCAGAGGAGCAAAAAGTTTGGAGTAGAGATGGTGCAGCCGTAAGGAATATGCTCAGGGTCACCGAAGAGAGCGTGATACGTGTCCCCAACTGGGATCAGCAACGGTTGCATGTGTATGCGCGTTGATGTCGAATGGTTAGCACTAAGCAATAATTGGGGAGAAGTAAAAGATAACTTTGTGTTAAAGTATTGCATTGGAATATGTAGCAGCTGTGAAGGATCGATCAAGATTTGGGCTTACTGTTGGAGGTTGAAGTAAAAATGTTGTGACTGCGAGAAGAGATAGAAGCCACATGCTTTGGTGGGGCAGTCGGCGTGCGAGAGAAGATAAGTTCAAGGTAGGTCGCTCATGGTGCACCGTTGTATGCATGAACAAGATACACTAATACATTATATCATGTAAACTAATAAGATAATTTTTCACACACATAATCAATGTATTGCCTGAGATTAAATAGAGGTACATGCGCATGCATACAATTTAGAAAAAAAAAACTAAAAAAAAGAGAATAGGGGCATGTAGCTACATGATCTATGCATGATGAAGAGTTGTTATTTTCTACTAACCCCAACAACTTATTATGCTCAGCGATTTTCTTCCATCAAAGTAGATACTTCAATTATGTTTCTCATGTTGTAATTTTCTTTAAGCTTCTATTGTTATTTTCAATGTTTAGGATATCTTAAAAGTCTAAATAGCCTACATGATACATAAATATATTTTTAAGCATTTATACAAACTTTAAAACAAATCTAATCGCGCAAATGCACGAGCCACCTAGCTAGTTTTATATGAAACACTCGAAATTTTTGAAGGTATGGAGTGGAGACCGCAGATCTCGCGTACAAAAAAAAATGATATCGACATATGAAATGCCAGAAGAAGATTTAAAGGCTGGACTCATGAACTGTTTTGCATCATTAATTATTGGATAGAAAGGAATGTGAGACATTGATTTCCAACCGACACCCGTGCAGGTCGATCACACTCGCTAGTCACCACTGGGGGGTTGGGCCGGATTAGATATTACTCCCTCCATTTCAGAAATACATGGTGTTTTAGAAAGCGTGTGGTTAAATTTTCTTAACTTTGATCACTAATATATAAAAAGCTATTTGTATGGGTCATGTGAATATGATATCATTATATTAGTCAGAAAAATATTTTCATAATATAATAATTTTATATTATTTTTTGAACATATTCATATAAAAAGTAATGGTGAGAGTTGCATGTTGGAGATCGTTGTGAGACCCCGACGCTTATTAAGCTCATAATACTTAGTCATCCAATTGACCCTAGTATTATCAACCAAATAAACCCGGTCTCGAGGGATGTATACTTCCCAGAATGCAGTATACATACCTCACAACAAGAGAATGTATCAATTCCATACAACACATAGTACATAAGCAACAAACCAGAAGATAACAATAAAATGGAATAGATATTACAAAAGAGAGGCCCTTCTGGCCAAATAACAACAAGACTACAAAGATACACAGCGGAAGCAAAAGTGCCATAAGATGGCCATAACAAAAGCCAATTAGTGTGCCTTTACCCACAAGGCAACTAACTGCACCGCCAAGCTAGTCGTCAAACCCAAGCACATCTCGCAAGAGTGAAACCCCGGGCTCACCTCCTTCCTCTGCAACAAAAGCCACAAAATGCCACAACCACGCGCGATGAGTACATAAAGTACTCGCAAGACTTACGTGTGAGATAACAGAACTATAAATAGCTACATGCAAGCTTTATTTAAGTGGATGAGGCTTTGGACTCATTTTAGCATAAAGCAAGTTTCCTTTGCAATAACATAATAGATTGAAGGCAATTTGACAAAGCATTTTAATTGTTGAAATTCAACGAGGTGGTAACATAGTAACAACAACAAGAACAACCTGGAAGTGACTAACCCAAGTCACCACAACAATAGCATGAACTCCCCGTTCATACCAACCATGTCAAGTTTTAATTAAAGGTTGTAGTCTAATTCTTACGAAATAACCAAGCGTGTCCATAACCTAGACGAGGCTATTCAATAGTTTTATCCTGCAGGGTGTACCAATGTACCCACACGCCGATCGCCTTTCCTTTAAGCACACTACCTTAGGTGTCTTTGCACGCTAAGTCCTACGAGACATTTCCAATGGACAATGCTAATTCGAGTCGCACAACCCACGGGAGAAAGAGACATCACACAACCTTCCCGAAGCTAATGCTCCCTCCCACATCACACACACATTTTATCTTTAAAACACACCAACCGAGCGACCCCAATTAACACCGCCCAAAGTACTTAGTCAAGAGGGTTCCATATGCCCTCGTGTGGTTAGCACGCAAAATTGCTTGGATCAATGGCGCAAGAATTCGGTCCTTGTTGACTCAGCATACCACCACATTCCAAAAACCACACCATCCATCCAATATGCCCAAGTCCAAATAGTTTTCATTTTTATTTGTTTACAAATCATACAAGGGACATAATGGAATGATAGTTTTTAGGTGATCAAGGTTATCGACATAATGTCGATAACCGCCCATTTCTACCGTTATCTAAGCATTGCTAAGCATGACACCGTAAAAGCAAAAAGAGCATACTTAAATCACCGGCTCTAATTCACCAGCGATATTAGTAACTTATGGTTTGTGGCAGGGTAACAATTTAGGGCAACTATGCAATAGGAATAGCTACCTCTAAACGATAAAATACTTTGACACAAAAGCATGCATACATACAAGTTAAACAAAATATTAGACTTTAAAGTAATGGGACAATGATGGAAATGATCAAACTGCTTGCCTTTACTGTTGCTGGACAAATTGTTGCTGAGGATCACTCACGGGTTCAATACACTCGTCGGCACCTAATCGAAAAGACGAAAAGATTCGATAAGAACGATTTAAAACATCAAAGACAACACAGCAAACAAACTCCAAACACTCTGAATTTTCTACAGCAGCAAGAGGATGATTTTAGGAATTTAGCAACAAGAACCAATTGATTTGGATTCTCAATGCAAAAGTTATGAGCAAAACAATTCTGCTCAGCCCTAAAAATACCAAACTGCACTATTCACTAATTTAATTATGAGGCAACATTTTCTAGAAAAGTGGTGATGCTGAGATTTTTACAGCAAAACCAGCACCTCATGAGATGAATAACACAATTGAGTTCATCTCATTTGGAGCTAGATTGCACTTTCTACCATTTTTCAAAAACAAGAACTTGAACAAAATTGTAATGCACAAGTCCTCATTTTTATAACAGCAACGAGCTCAAAACTAATTTTCATAGTAAGTTCACTAATAGAGGAAACCAACAAAGTTGGAATCACTCAAAAAGAATCTACAGAGCATTAGTTGTGTATTTTACAAGTTAGACATTAATTTGAGTGTATATTTAAAGTGAGTTTTAAAATCTAATGGCAAAACTGTGCTCTGGAGCTGAACTCAACTTACAATCATTTTTGGATTAAAGTCAAGTTCAAGACAGAGCTAACACAATTTGAATGACCTCATTTGGATTTAGAATGAATAAGATATGGAATTCTAAAGTTTATACCTTATTTCAGTCTATAATTAAGAGTTCACTGGAATTTCTAAACTTCCAAAACAGAGGAGAGGACGTGAACCGTTGATTTAAATCCAACGGCCCAAGACCTCCAGAGGAAACGCAAGACGCTCACAAGCAGTCCAGAGAACACGGCCGTTGATCTTGGATCCAATGGTCCATGTCCTCCGCCACGCCACAGCTAATGTAGGGGAGGTCGTGGCCGCTGATACCGTGATCCAACGAACCACAACACAAGAGGGAGGACCGGACGGTCCAGATCAAACGAGGGAGGTCTCGACGGCCGAGATCTTCCAAAGGAAGATCTAAACTATCAAGATCTCCCCAAGGAAGATCTACATCGTCAGGACCTCACAGGGGAGGTCCTGGACGGTCCAGATTTTCGAAGGGAGGACCTTCATGGTCTAGATTGTCCTGCAGAGGACCTTAACGGTCAAGACAACAACAAAGAGGTCTCGGGCGTTCAGATCCACTTGGGGTGGTCCCGAACGCCAAGATCTAACAAAGGAGGTCCTAAGCGGCTCAGATTTCCACCGGAGGTCTGGGCGGCTAAGATTTACCCGAGGAGATCCACAAGGTTAAGAGGACCTCGGGAGGTCCTACACGTGGAGATCAACACAGGAGGACCTTAACGGCTAAGATCTCCCACAAGGAGGTCCTAGCGGTCAAGATCGCAAGGAGGAGGTCCTAGGGGTTGTCCTTACAAAAGACCAGGTGGTCTTTGCAAAGAGGACCCCGAGGGAGGTCCAAGATGGCTAAGATGGCCCCGAGGAGGTCCCCGCCGAGACCTAAGATGGACGGCACAAGACCTCGTGACGCAAAGACTAAGGACACATTAAAAGCTACAATGATTGGAGGTGATTAGCCAAAATGGGGAGGTCTTTGTCTTAACGACAAAGGCACGGTGCCATGGTCGTCCGACAAAATCCCGAGAGGCTACCAAGGCTCGACGCCGGCGATGAGGACCTCACCGCGCCATCCAGGGCACCAACGCAGCGCAATAGTGTTAAGACACGCCAGACCATTCCCTACCGGGTGGCTCCTGAACGGCGACGAGCCAAGATTGACGGCGCAAAACACACGGCCAAAACACAAACAATGATAATGAGCTCCGCAATAACATTCTGCTGCAGCTAAGCTCCGAACAACATACATGCAAAGCAAGATCACGGACTACCAGAGGGTTACCCGGAGGTCGCGGAGGTGCGGAGGAGGTTGGGGACGGGAGGACCGGAGTTGGGGAAGAAGGGTTGCTCCACGGCCAACTCCAAGCTCCAAGCTCCAAGTTAGGCCTCTCTCGAAAATGTCAACCCAAATGGGGTTAGGGTTAACTCCAGGAGGTCCTGGGAGCACAAAGTGAACAAGAGGTTGAAGAGGGAGCCATCAAGCACCGCCACCGAGGAGCTCCAAGGAATTCAACAATGGCGCCAAAAGGGTAGGTCAAGGAGGAGATGCCAACAAGTAGCAGCAAGGCCAAGCTCAATGGTGTGTAAAAGAAGCCAAGGGCAACAAGGGGGGGTTTTATAGCTAGGGCAAAAGAGGTCTCGACCACGGGTTAAGCTCATGGTGAGCTTAGCCCAAGGAGGTCCACAGCTTGGACAGACGTGGAGGTGACAGAGCAGTGCTCGCACAATGACTTTGGGGCGAAAAGCTCGACCTGCATTAATCGCCACAGTAAAGAGCCGCTGGGACAAGACAGATCACCGCCTCCTCCATCGCCATGGCGTGACAAGGCCAGAGCTAGGAGAAGAACAGAGTTGCCCACCACCGTCCGATTAGAAATGAGGGGAGGTCGAGCACCACGCCAGAAGCGCACAAGAGGTTATGGCCATCGATTAAGATCTAATGGTGATGAGAGGGCGAGGAGGTCTCGAGACGCTGCGCAAAAGACAAGGGAGGTCAGACTTTGGATTTTTGATCCAACGGTTCCGATCAAAAGAGGGGGAGGTCCTGAGCTTGCTCAACGCACCAGGGAGATCATGGCCTTTAGATTTAAATCTAAGGGCTACGACCTCACGTGCGCGGGGAGGTCTAATGCGCACAAGACAAGGAGGAGGTCGTGACCGTGGATTTTAAATCCAACGGTGCACAACATGAGATGGGGGAGGTTGTGAGCGCTGGATATTTTGAGGGAGGTCGGGGTCGTTGGATCTCGATCCAACAGCCCACGACCTCAACAAAGTGGGAGGTTTGCTTAGTTCAATCAAGGAGGGAGGTCATGGCCATGGATCTTGGATCCAAGGGCTACGACCTCAACGAGGTGGAAGATCCACGCAACGATGAGTTTAGGAGAGGAGGTCGGGCCTTTGGATTGGATCCAACGGCCACGACCTCAAGTGAGTGCAAAAGGGGGATCTCGAGTAGTTTGAGCGGCTGGGAGAGGTCGTGGCCATGGATTTTGATCCAAATGCCAAGACCTCGATGGGGGGGGAGGTCCCGATCGAGATATTGAGGAGGAGGTCGTGGTCATGGATTTGATCCAACGGCCACGACCTCAACAAGGGGATGACCTCATTGCGATGGTTTAACAAATCGAGGAGGTCTTTGAGGTTTAACACATGGGGAGGTCATGACCATGGATCACCGATCCAACGGCAATGACCTCATGAGGCGGGAGATCTTTGCGGTGTTGATCATGAGGAGGTCGTGGCGGTTGGATGTTAATCCAACGGCCACGACCGATCAAGGTGGAGAGGAGGTCTCGACGCGCCAGGGAAAAGGTTAATGGACCACTTTGGGAAAGTGGCTAGCCCAAGGAACAAGTAGGCTTTTAAGTTTAGTTTTTAACAAATGAAACTTAGCGTAATTATTTGAGATAGCAAATGAACTCCAAAATTCATGAAATTTTAACTGGAGCTTGCTGACAATGAGATTAACCTCACATAAAATTTCCAGAGGTTATTATGCAATGCATTTTTCTCAGGAAATTCATGAAGGTTGTTCAAGGATTTGTTTTACCTCCGAAATTTATCAAACAAGTTTTACAACTTGTGATATTTTTCAGAGGGGTCCCACATCAGTTTTAGGACCAAGGAAAATATTTTCCAAATGTTTGGCACAAGATTTAAGATAAACGGAGAATGAGTTTGACTTTTGGTCAACAAGTGCTTTGTGTTTTTGGATTACACAACTCTTGGACTAGAATTACATGAGAGATTAGGGGTTTTCAAGATGTGAGAAAAAGTTTTAATTTCTACACATATAATTATACTTGAACAAACCCTAATTATACATTTGGGATGTTACAATCGTGTCGTTGAAGAATCTAGATCCGTCATTATGAGTTAATAGAGTATTTTGGTAATTAATGACAATCATTATGTGTACTAACATTTTTTATAAGTTGGTAAAATAGATTGAGTCCCATGATGATGAAGACTTATGATGTCATCATGTATTGATGAGCATCAAGACAAAATCATGAAGTAAAGAAGATCATCATGTGTTGATAATATTCAAGTCGAGATCCCGAACTTGGAGTGAAGATGTTCGTCATCAAGTGATCACTCTAAGATGGATGCTAAAGGCAAATGTATGACTAGCATAGGCTAAGGATATATTTCTTAGTCATTTTACTGGTCTCGGTGTTTGGTGTGGAGGCCAGATTGCTAGTATAGGTTATCGTACTATTAAGAGAGGGTCTTAACTAGTAGCTTGAGTGTGTCATGTGTTGATAGCTCTTAATGCTTTCTCTAGCTCTCTTTAGCATGTTGCCAATATTTGCAAATGTGTTTTGCAAATAGTTGAGGCTCATGCATAATCCTTGTAGCATGTGATTTTAGTTTACGAATGTGTTTTGCAAATGGTTTAAATCCATGTACCAA
This sequence comes from Phyllostachys edulis, assembly GCA_036346405.1. Taxonomy (NCBI): domain Eukaryota; kingdom Viridiplantae; phylum Streptophyta; class Magnoliopsida; order Poales; family Poaceae; genus Phyllostachys; species Phyllostachys edulis. The sequence continues at coordinate 35,885,156 of CM070546.1, forward strand.
ATTCCTTGTGGTGTAATTCTAAAAGCCGGAAAATGTGTTTTGCAACTTGTTGAGAATCATACTTTCAAACATTGTTTGCATCGCGCATTAATTAGCAAATGTGTTTTGCAAAATTGAGTTGAAACAAGATGCGAAATCTGTTTTTTCCTGTCTCTGGCAGTCTGACCGCGGCCTAAGGGCGGTCTGACCGGCCCTTTTTGGGTGAGACCAGGCTTAGTGGCTATCCAATGGTCTTGGCGGTCTTACCGTCATGATTGACCGCTCTGACCGGTGGGCAATCGATCTAATCGTCATGTGTTGGCCAGTCTAACAGGCCTCATGGTCAAAGTCCCCCCGGTTTGCTTTTTCCAGAGATGGGTGTTTTCCTCACTTGACTCTTTGTGGGTTCTCGACCACCTTGGTCCGTCTCGACCGCCCTTGTGAGGAGGTCATCCGCTGAGTGTCCAACCACTAGTTTTTATAGCCGTTGGAGCTAGGGCGGTCAGATAGAAAATCCCTGTTTTTCTATAGATTCTCCTCCAACGGCTCGTTTTCTTGTGTTAGTGTATAAATACCCCTTGTGGCCGATTGTGGGAGGCTGCTGGTACCATTTTTGTTCTTCTTGAGCAAAGAGCAAGCCCTCTTAGCTCTTTTGTGCATGTGTTGCACTTAATGAGCTTAGATAGCAAAATCCTAGTGCATGTGTTGCCTTAGGTGTTGAATTTAGTATCTATTGAGCTTAGACACTTGATTCGTTCAAGTGAGTGTATTCGACTTGTTACTTTTGGTGTTTGCCGACACCTAGACGACTTGGAGGAGTTGCGCCGGTGATTTTTTCAAAGAAGGTTGTGAGAAGACCTGGGCGGTTGTGAGTGACTTAGTGCTCGCCATCTTCAGAGTGCAGGAATAGCAACCCCAAGTGGATTCGATGTGTAGGCTTAATTTGTGGAGCTAGTCCAATTCGTTTGGACTTACCTCAACGTGGACTAGGGGAATCCGGCAAATTTCCGATCACTACGAGGAAAAAATTAAGTGTTCTTGTGGTTTGCTTTCTTGAGTTTTACTTTCCTCCAATTTACATGTATATAATTAAATTGCTAGCTTGTCTTTCTAGGATTGCAATCATTGTCTTAGTCTTAACTTGTTGGTGCATTTAGGGCATGTGCAATGGTATAGATAGTTGCTATCTATAACAACTCTCCATGTCACCTGTAGATAGCAGCACTATAGACAGCTCATACAATGAGTTATCTTTTCACTTGTCTTTATAGATGACACAATCTTTTAACGCTTTCATGGACCTAAGATATTTCCTCCTTGGTTCTGGTGCTACAGTCGGCTACAGAATTGTAGACAACACATTTCTATCTCTTTACTCTCTTTCATCTACATCAGCTTAAATTCTACGTGACAGAGACTATAGGCAGCTGATGTAAGCCCATTGTACATGACCTTAGTCAAGAGTAGTTGATTTAGGTTTTAATTAGGCAAAACCGAATCGATTTGTAATTCCGCATAAAACTCGGTTTTAGCCAAAAGAATTTTTAAAACCACCTATCTCCCTCTCTAGTTGGCCTCCTGGATCTTACCATCGTGACATGACCAAAATATTTTGTAGCAAACTAAACAATGATCAAAACTAGGGCAAGCCAAAATTTGGCTAACCCATGCTTAGCTCACATGACATAGAGAGAAAAGTTACTAAAATTTTGGTTACCAATTTTGTCATTTATGTTTTGCTCCCAAAATCTTGTCAAATCTTACCAAATCTATAGGGCATGCCAAATTTTGGCCACCAACTAAATAGAGGCTAGAATGGCTAGATATTATCAATATTTGGCTTGGCAAGTTTGGGTACAGAACCAGACAGGTCGTAGTCTTCTGCTGTTTTGATTGTTTTCGGTGGTTCTCCCTTTGTCTTGGTGTTTAGGTATCTAGTCTTCGGTAGTTGATGGTGATATTCTGCTTCCGTATGGTTTCGTGATGATTGTAGCATCGGTGTGTTTACGGATTGTCTTCTGTTATTGTGGTGTATCCACTTTTTGGCTGATGTTGGTTTGTTCTCTAAACTCTCTTTGAATGAATGACAGAACTCCTGCCTCTTAAAAAGGAATCTGATATTCGTGATACACGTCCTCAAAAAACTTATTGCGCAGGAGACATTTCGACTATAATAAATTGACCCTCATCTACTAAAGACTGACTACATGTATATTGGCCGTGAAGATAGCCCGTGGTTTGGGCTTTTTTGCTATGGGCGAGATGCTAGGCACATATACAAGGAATTGTTTCGATTACAGAATGTAGTACAATAGTACAACTTGTCCAGAACCAAAGCATTCTAATCTGCAACTAAACAATGATTGCCAATGACATGACAAGTACATGCTGTGCCAGGTGGAGCTCGATTAAGATAAGTGAATGAACAAAAGATATAAAGTTCCCTCCCTGCATGACAAAAAAAAGTAACGTTAAGAATTTTGGAGAACTTACACTATTTTCTGCAGAGCCTTTTTACACTGAGGAAGCTCCGATAGCTTCTAAGCAAAGCGTGCAGAAATGAACGGAGGAAGCAGGAACAGTGCTTATGCCGATGAATCATCAAACAAATTAACACAAAGGGGGATCAATCTCCTCATTCAAAACAACAACGGCCAATGCGACATGAGTAGTAGGGTCGATGATGCTAAGGTGTGTGTCTTCCTTCGGATAACGACGCCAACACACGAGGTGCTCTTTCCCTGCTCCTTCGGATGAGCTCGTTCGTCCGACTCCGATGTATCGCCATTCGCCACCAAATGCTGATAAAGCGATAAACACCATTCTTAAACAATTCGAGTGAGTAGGACAATGATTTGACGAGGTTTGTCGCCTAACAACCGCGCTCTACTCGGGGGAGGGAGGAATGTGTGTGATTAGGATCTGTAGATTGAATCGCACTGCGCATATATGCCTACTGGTACACTTTTTGATGTATAAATCAGAAATTCCTTTCGAAGTGGCAAAGCCTGATGGAAGTAGGGACGATTTCAGTGTTGATTTAATAGTTACCGTGAAAGGAACATATAATGGTAGGTAAAATTGGTATAATGATAAGTTCAAGTTGGTTTGGTAGGCAAAGTGGGGATGGAGTCCATCATGTTCCCCGCAACAAACTCAACTGTGCAAGCTGGTTGGTGCAAGCAGATCCTAGGAGAGTTCTAGAGGTCGCTATGCTAGGCCCTCCCTCCCCCGCACCTTCTGCCCCCTCCCCAGCTGCGGCCCTCGCCTCGCCAGTAGACTCTGCCCATCGTGCCCTCTGCATTCTTCCCAGCCACTCTCCCTCGCCCGTCGCTCCATGCTCCAAGAGTCAGGCTCCCCGCTCCCTGTGCCCAGATCTACTTCGTCGACTCCTCTCCACCGCCGTCACCTTTGCCTAGGGCCCCCCAGCAGTGACGGACCCAGGATTAAAATTTAGATTGGGCGGAATGAACTAATACTATTATCCGATAACAAAGCAAATCATATATAATACACGTTGCAATCACTTTCAATAGAGCATATGACACTAAATGGATCTTAAAACTACAATCCGCATAATGTGAACATACAAAGACAAGACAAATGTAGAAAATGTACCTCATCAGTGAAGTTTACAGAACAATTTGCCACCAAAATACCAAATTATTAAATTACTAGTAACAACCTGTCAAAAGTAGATGGATGGTGAGTATTCAGATTAATCCATCATAAATCACAAAAAATTATTGAACATAACAAACAGAAAGACATACCATCAAAGTACTAATTACGTCTATGAGGTCGAGGCAATTTCATTCTCCGAGATTTCATAGCTTGAAATTGTTTCTTAATTTTATCATGATCAAGTCCTTTAAATATCTCCCGCTCAATGTAGCACACCATCAAGTCATTGAGCCACCCATTGGATAGTCTATTGCGCAAATTGGTCTTAATAATATTCATAGCCGAAAAGACTCTTTCAACCGATGCCGTTGCCACCGGTAGGAGCAATGCTAACTCAATGAGGCGGTAGACCAATGTAAAAATAATATGTCTTTCTGTTTCAACCATCTTGATAGCCAAACTTGCAAAATCATGACAAACAATGAAATCATCAATTCTTCGGATATGAAGAATGAAGGTTTCAAGTTGATCCCTTATAGTTGCACGATCAGCAATGGAGAAATCCGTATCATAGATCTCCGCAAGTCGAGCAATCTTATCCATATCAAACTTAGAGAATGAGTCTCTTGGATCAAGACAAGAAAAGCAAACAAGTAACTCCGAAGATACCTCATTGAAGCGATGATCCATCTCTGTATTAATAGCATCAACAGTAGCAAAGAAAGTATCAACATGATAATGGTGGTCTTGAGTGACCGTGATCCCATCTAGCCTTGATCGGCCCCATCTTGGTATCACTTTATCCATATTCGGTACTGTAATCTTGTTTGCATCACAAAATATTTTAACTTCTGCAAATAGAGGCTCCCAACCATGGTTCCTCAAGCTGATCAAACGTGCTTTCACATCAACAAGCAATGACATGGCCTGAACAATATTTTGATCCTTCCTTTGCAACACAAGAGATAACTCATTTGTAATGCGAAATACTTTCAACATCATCTTCATAATGAACACAAAGCTAAAACTCTCCATATGCCGCATCAATTAATCCTGCTGCTGGACCTGGTTGACGCCCATCTTTATGCACAAATTTCAGCACCTCCACCACTGCCTCCCACATTAACTCAATGAGGACTAAAGTTGTGTAATGAGAGTCCCATCTAGTATCTCCAGGTCTGGCCAAGACAGTGTCTTGATGCTTCCCTCTTCCTGTAAAGATCTCACCACTCTCCACCTTATCCAAAATATTCTTACGATGCTTCTTAGTCAATACATCCCTTCTCTTGCAAGACGCACTAGTTGTGGTCACAATCAAAGTCACATAGTTGAAAAACTCCCTGATAGATGAACAACAACTTGTGACAAAGAATAACTACCAATCAGAGTGATGGGCAAAGCAATGGACATAGAAAGCACACAGGTTGATGTCACGAATCTGTCTTTGAAGGCCATTGAATTCACTTCTCATATTGAAAGCTCCATCGTATCCCTGCCCTCGTATTCTAGCAATAGGTAAATTATGCTTACCAAGCAAAGCAACCAAAGCTCCCTTCAATGCATTCCCGCTTGCACCGGTTCTTGGGGTCGACCCACTCGACGATGCAATGGTAAAATAGCTTTTCAAATCTAGCAAATTCAGAGCACGATGACACTATCAAATTCACAAATCGTCGTATTCATTCATCAATAATCACTTATAATTTATAAATTATAATCACTGTGAGTTTCACACATGACACATCACAACACAGTATTCATCATTCAGGCATTCACAAATCACAAGCTAATTCTTAGATTTTTCTTTAGACTTAGAAGGAGCCATCTTCAATTTCTATTTTCAATTTCTGTTTCTAATTTTTCTATTTCACCAGACTGAGCACCTCCTGGCTCCTGACCTCCTCACTCACGGGGCCGGCTCCTCCTGACCTCCTCCCCTCCCTGCCGCCTCCGGCCTGGCGCCGCCTCCGAGCTCCTCCTCGACTGGCGGCTTGGCGCCAGCCCTCCTCCCATGCGGTCCCACCCGGCGCCGCCTCCTGGCTCCTTCCCAACAAAGGCTCTGTTGCCCCTGGCCAAGGCCTCCTCCTCCGGCCGCCCGCCCGGCCACGCTCCTCCCAGTTCCTGGTGACCTGACGCTGCCCCCCACATCCGCAGTCGTGAACACCCGGAGCTCTCCGGCGGCAGCCAGCTCGCTCCTCCTCCCTGGTGCTGCAGCCATGCATGCTGCGCCGCCGCCAGCGTGTAGGTTGAGATTTGGAGAATTTGAGTTTTTGCGAATTGGGGATTTGGGGGAACCGGGGAGAGGTTTAGAATATGAGATGCACATGGGCTTAGCTGGGCCGGGCGTGGGCTGTAGGCGCTTTGGGCTGTAGCCGCTTCCTCCTCCTCTAGACGCCTAGACCTCACCTCACCTCTTGCAGTCGGTCAGATCGGCCGGCCGCCCGACACAGGGGTGTCGCGGTCTGGGACCTCAAGGCGTGCCCAGCCTTGCCCTATTGCTGGGGCCGCCCCTGCCCCCGAGTCCAAATCTAGGCTTGGAGGAGGTTCCCAAGACACCCCCACCCCGCTCATCCCTGATCCACCACGCTAACACTCCAAAACGCGTTAGCTTCGTCTTCAATTCCCCAACTACAGTCTGCTCCCCCTCCTTAGCTGCATCAAGTTCCGGCTACAAAATCCACCTCCCCAAGCCATGCCTTAAATCGACACAACTCCCCACTACACAGCCACTCGCAACGACTTTGAATCGTAGTTCGTGAGCGAGGTGGGCGCGAGGCGGATTCACATCAGGATTCGATGGGATGGAGCAGTGTCAAACCTCGCTACTGGTGGCGCACGCGACAACATGCACTTCGGCCAAGACAGAGTTGTTGAAGAGGTGGAAGGGCAAGTGCTTCAATTGCTTCGCCTCATACCACTGGGTTGCTTCCTGCAGAAAACCCACCAAGTGCTCCTTCTGTCGCTGCAACGGTCACCGTGCCAAGCATTATCGACTTAAAGCGTCGTCCGAGGCACGCAAGCAACCAATGGTGCCATGCAGCCGGCGCCACCCCCTGACCTTGACTCCGGCAAGGAGTTCCTGCACCTCTGGCACAGCGCCATGTCGAGGCTCGACGACCCAATCTCTCAGTCGAACATCGACAACTCTGTGGCGAACACCTCCTGGGACATGGAGGTTGAGCTCGTGGACCTCGCCATTTGTTATGAATAGCGCTTGTATTCATCATGAGGCCAATGAGCTAATATATATATATATACACACACAAGTACATGTATGGCATATATGCATATAACCCCTTATACAATAGGAAAAATACACAGGCAATAATACACATCTAACACCCCCCCTCAGACTTATGGTGGATCAACAACATTAAGTTTGGAGAGATAGAAGTTGTGCTGGGCTCTAGTCTGTGTCTTTGTGAAGAAGTCTACAAACTGAAGTTCTGAAGGCATATACTGAAGAGTAACAACCTAGTCCTGCACCGATGTCCACATGTAGGAAGCATCAACATCAATATGCTTTGTAAGCTCATGTTTCACTGGATCTTTAGCAATACTAATAACACTTGTACTGTTAGACAAAAGATGAGTGGGTGCTGAAACAGAAACACCAAAATCCTCAAGTAAACACCGTAGCCAAGTAACCTCCATAGTCAACAAAGCCATAGCTCACAACTCTACCTCAGCACTCGAACGAGAAACTATTGTCTGCTTCTTAGTCTTCCAAGCAATGAAAGAACCACCAAGAAAAACACAATAGGCAGAGAGAGACCGGCGATCAGAGTGATCACTAGCTCAGGTGGCATCAAAATACACCTGGAGTTGTAAAGAGCTAGAGCGAGGGAAAAATAGATGACGAGTGAGGGTTCCATGAAGATATCATAGAACAAGAAGAAGATGACTATAGTGGAGCTGAGTGGGACTAGAAACAAACTGACTCAAGATATGCACAGGGTACGAAATATCAGGACGAGTGACACCTAGATAAACAAGACTCCCAATAAGGTGACAATAGCGAGTAGGATCAGTAGGAGGCTCACCGTTAGTGGGCCGAATATAAACATTAAGCTTCATGGGAGTCTCAGCAGTGTGCTAATCAGTAAGAGAAGAACGATCAAGTATACTTTTATTGGGACAGATAGAAGCCCTCAAGCGTAGAAATAACCTTAACCCCAATAAAGTAGCGAAGTGGATCCAGATCAGACATGAGAAACTGCTCACTAAGATGCTCCTTGACAAAAGTGATGTACTGAGAATCATCTCCAATAATGATCATATCATCAACATATAAAAGAAGAAGCGTTCGACCGCGACACGAAGTGTGAATAAAAAGAGCATGATCATGAGCACTGGCAGAAAAACTAGTCGTAGTGACAACAGAAGAGAAACATTCAAACCAGGCACGAGGAGCTTGCTTGAGGCCATAAAGAGATCAGCAAAAGCGACAAACCATACCCTCAGAAACAGCATACCCCGACGGTGGCTGCATATAAACCTCCTCATGCAACTCACCATTCAGAAAAACATTCTTGACATCAAGTTGAAAGATGGACCATGCCCGAACAGACGCCACAACAACAAGAGTGCGAATGGTGGTCATGTGAGCCACATGAGCAAAAGTCTCATCATAATCACAACCATGCTCTTGCTGAAATCCACGTGCCACGAGACGAGCCTTGTAGCACTCAAGAGAACCATCAGAGCGGGTCTTAACCTTGTAGATCCACTTGCACGTGACAGGAGTAACACGCGCGGGAAGTGGGACAAGATCCCACGTGCCAGTACGCTTAAGGACAGTAATCTCCTCTACCATCGCATGCTAGCACTCCTGATGAACAGCAGCATCACGATTAGAGGTCAGTTCAGCAAGAGCCGCTAAACAAAAGTGCGTAGGAGGCTGAATAAACTAGCGATCACGAAGAGCATATCGAGGAGGAGAGGCCGAAGAAGATGATCCATTAGAAGAAGATGATGCATCAGAAGAATCCTCAACTCGCGGACGATGAGTGTAGTAGAGAGGATAAAAAGGAACAAGGCCAGAGGAAGCCTCTAGAGGGGGTTTCGGTGGCGAAGGAGGTGCCAGCGGTAAGGAGACGCCAATGGCGAAGGAGGCATCGGAGAGGCCAAAGGCTGTAGTGGAGGTATGATGACTATAAGGGTGGCAGAAAAAGTCAAGAAAGAAAGTGACTCGATAAGAGATGCTAGAGTGGTGGAAGGAGAAGGACGAGGGTAGAAAGGACGAGACTCATCAAAAGTGACATCCCGATAAACTCGCATCCGTCGCCTAATAGGATCCCAACAACGATATCCCTTATGTTCAGTGCTATAGCCCAGAAAAACACACTCCACAGACTAAGCGGTGAGCTTGGTGCGTTCACGAGGTGCAAGAAGAACATAGCACACACACCTAAAGAAGCAAAGACTAGAATAATCAGGAGTCTTGCCACAGAGACGCTCAACTGAGATCTCACCCTAAAGAGCAGAAGAAGACTGAATATTAATTAGGAAAGTGCTAGTAGAAACAGCCTCAGCCCAAAAGTGTGGTGGAATAGCATAATCAAGCATAAGAGCACAGGCTGTCTCAAGAAGATGGTGATGCTTTCATTCAGCCACACCATTCTAGGCATGAGCACTAGGACAAGAAAACTGTGAGAGAGTGCTCTGCTCGGCAAGAAAACCACGAATGACTCCTAACAAGTACTCCTCAGCGGAATCGGCCCGAAAAACACGAATAGGAGAGTCAAACTGAGTACGGATCATGGTGGCAAAATTCTGGTAGATGGATAGAACCTCACTACGAGATGGCATAAAGTATATCCATGTGTGCCAAGAAAAATCATCAAAAAAAATAATATCGACGACCTCCTTTCGAAACGAAAGGAGTCGGATCCCATACATCAGAATGAACAAGATCAAAAGGACGCTGTGACACTGATTGACTAGAAGGATAGGGGAGTTGAAGCTGTTTGCCAAGCTTGCAACCGTGACAATTTAGAGAAACATCACCAAACATGGACCCTAGGAGACCACGATGAACTAAAGAAGACAGACATGACCCACAAATATGTCCCAAACGATGATGCCACTGAGAAAAAAAAACGCAGTAGAGGATGCAGCAGAAGCGAAGGCGCTGGTGGAAGCGACAAGACTGATAGGGGCAGCGGAAGGAAGATGAAGCCAGTCAAGCTCCCAGAGACACTGTGAGTCATGGTGGTGAGGGCCAGTACCAACCAGAGTCCTTATGCGTCAATCCTGAACACAACAAGAATCAGAATCGAGAATAACACGACAACCATGATCAGTGAGCTGATCGGCAGATATGAGCTACATGGTTAGTTTGGAAACATGAGAAACAGCAGGAACAAGAAAAGAGGAATTCAAAAGAGTGCCTCATCCTGCGACAAAAAGAGAGGTATCATTCGCTGTCTGAACAGTGATAGGAGTAGCTAAAGGACGAATGAAAGTGAGACTGGTGGAATCATATGTCATATGAAAAGAAGCACCTGAGTCAAGAATCTAAGGTGATATACCTGAGGAAGAAGAAGTAGAAGGTGGCCTCTCACTAGAAGACTATGCAGCAGAACCGGATGGTGCAAAAGCAGTCATGCGACGCAGCAATGTGAGAAGCTCCTGAGTATCAGAAGCACAAAAGCTCCTCTATGAGGAGGAACCGCCAGTGCCCTTTGGAGGATAGCCACCACAACGTGAATCTTTCTTCTTCCTGTAGCTGAACTGCTCCACATGCTCATCCTTGTTGCAATAGGTGCAATGGAGTCCTTTACCAACAACAGTTGTCACTGATGAATGCACCACTGGTGAAGGAGTAGCTGGAGATGTAGCAGGTGTAGAAGCTACCAGAATAAAAGGAAACGATGGTGACGACAGCAGACCCGCATCATGAAGGCGAATCTCCTCAGCACGAACAGATGCAAGGGCCTCCAACAGAGTCACACGAGGGTGGCGCGCCAGCAACTGAGCACGAGTCTGCTCATACTCAGCTCAGAGACGTGTCAAGAAGTCATAGATGTGACGAAGCTCCAGGTGAGATTGCTGACGCCGACAACACTGACAAGTGTGGCAAACATCCTATCCCAAAGAGTCAATTTGACGTCATACCGCTGACAACTGGGCATAGAACTCGTCCACCATGGCATCTCTCTGCTACAACGACTGCTCGTGACGCACAACAACAAAATACAAAGAATCGCCAAATGGCTCATAGCGGTTGCGCAGATGCGCCCACATCAACTGTGTTGAAGCCAAACTCACCATATCCACAGTGAGTTGCACCTCTATGCTAGCAACCAGAATAGCAGAGACACATGCATCCTCATCAAACCATATCTTATAGGCAGCATACTGAGTCTGAAAAGTCTCCATGGCATCCTCAAAAGCATCAGATCCCTCCTTACGGGCATCTTTGGAAGCAGTCTTCGAGAGCACAGGCTCAGCAGGTGGAGCAGGGCGAGGCAGGCACGGCAACTCACAGGTAAGAAACTCCGAAAGGCACTGACCACGCATGTGGAGACGCATCTACTGAAACCAATCCTGATAATTGAGACCATCGAAGATCATCGGACAACGAGGAATGGAAACGGTGCTTGAAGAGGATGACATTTTTAACTTAAAGAAACCAAAGCCTTATCTACACAAGGATCAGATAAGAGTAACGAGAATCAAAGGAACCAGCGGTAGCGAGAAAAGTCTCATGGCCGGATGGAGAGTGAACTGTCGGTGTTTTAGAACCGAACTTACGTAAAGATTGTTTGATTCGGGGGGTCTCCTAGAATGAAATCACGCAGAGAGATTGACACGGGATTTTATACGTGTTCAGCCTTCTCCGGAGAGAATAATAACCCTACTCCTGTGTGTGTATGGTATTGAGTGTATTCTGAACAACCAGGGGAAAAACTAAGACTATTACAGATGATAGTGCTTGTCTTCCCGATGGCCCGATTCGACGCCTCCTTCCTTCTCTCGATTGTCGCTTTATATAGTCCGTGAAGGAGTGGTCATTTCTCCGATGAAGTGGCGCTCATCACATCCTCAGAATCGGGCGATGTTGGCAGAATCACCGCGATAACTCCTTCACGCCGACGACAAATATATATCGTAGATAATGGAGCATTACGTGCTATTACTTTGCAGTAATAACAAACAGATGATAACTGCTTGAATTCCTTAATCAATTGGACCCACTCATCTCAGAGGTTTAATTGACCATAAGGTGGTCGTATGACCGGGTCGAGAAGAACTTACGACCATAAGGTAGTCGTAGCAAGACTTACGACTATGTGGTAGTCGAGTATGAATTACTTACTATGGGGGTGGTCGAGAATAACTTACGCACCACCTAGTAGGCTCCTCCCTTATAAAATTAAGGGTATACTCAGTGACCATATGACGCCATATTTACTTATAATAAGAATTATAGATAAAAGATAAAATGAGGATTATTAGATCCTCGCCATCTAGCCCCCACTTCAAGTGAAAGCAACTTACTTGGTAAGGAGTTATAGATGGTCTTACGCCACGAGAGGGTCAGAAAGATAGTCGAAGGAAAAACTCTTCGACATTTGTGTACTACTTTGACCGTAAATATGCTTGGTCAAGAAGATCGCCATTTACTATCAAATAGTCAGAATGACTCCTACGATCACGAGGTGATCGTAGTATGGTGATCGGAAGAAAAACCTTTCCGATTAACATTTCTTTGGTCAAAAGATCTAACCAAGGAAGTAATTTCGCTTGAGGTGTAAAAGCAAACCTGATTTTCTTGAATGCATGTTAGGGAATTTCAAACGACTCCGTTAGTCTCCGTCTGTTGAGCGTTCTCGAGGCGGTGGCAACCTTTGAATGCCACGCCCGCCCAAGGTACGAAGTTATAAATACTTACCGGGGTAAGACTTAGATTTATAACGAGATCGTCTGCATTGCTAAAGCAAACGCAGAGGAAGTCAAGTTATGGAAGGGCGATGTCGAGACCGCTGCTTTCATAATGCGTAAATCGAGAAGTTAGATTTCGCCTCAGCGTGTAAGAAATTCTTTTACCTATGACTATTTTATTCTCTCCTCTAGAAGTTTATTTACTCGACCACCTTATTCTTGTCGTAACAAGTGGTCGAAAACAAACAACTCGCGAGGCTTCGACTGCACTCCAACAAAGTCATGGAGGCGATGAAGATTAATCTTCAAGACAATATCACGCCTCAACAATGTACTTGGTGAGCTACGATCAAGGAAAAGCTCCTCAAGATGATACGATAGCCGCCACGTAAGTACTATTGGGGAACAAGTCGACTTTGCAAGAACCGTGACCACTCAAGGCCAATCAAACCGAAGTCCATCAAGGAGGCGGTCGAAAGTGCTATAAGTTATGCATTGGCAAAACTTAAAGCTCATGACCCCAACCTTAATGTGCAACCAATCGAAGTCGACTTCGACCGCCCAAGCGTATAAGTCGCCTTATTGAAGAAATGCAACCACTGCAAAAAAGTTTCGAGGAAATGCGACTAGGCTCTCCTTCTTTAGAGTGATTTGTAAAAACCCGTGAAAAACAAGCTTTTGTTGATGTATTATATAATGCATCTTTTTTCTCGCAAATCATCTTGTCGAGTAGTTAGTAACTCAAAAGATAATTAACAAATGAAAGACCTAATGAAAGACTAAGAATTGAAGTTAAATTAATAACTTTATCCTAGCTCCTCGATTATTTGCTTAGTTTGTTTAAACAAACTAAGTAAATAGTATTAAAAAGGGTTTCAAAAAAGAGAGGTTTGGTTAACTTGTAGTTTTCGTTACGACTATCATGCAATCGGGTCGAAAAAGTGGGAACTAATCGACACTAGGAAGTTCCTTCTAGTGGGCGTGACCACGCAGATAGGAAAGTCTTCGACTAGGTGATGTTACCATCTCCGACTAGATTAATTAATCGAGAACAAGAACTTGAGTTAAACAAACATCCAGAGGACTTCCAAAAATTCGCTCGCTTTTCTTTGGAGGACTCGATAAGTCTGCAAGGTAGCAAGAGTAGGAAATCGAACAATGCTAGGAAGTTCCTTCTAGTGGGCGTGACCACGCCGAGAGGAAAGACTTCGACTAGATGGGTCTCTTCCTCCCACCGCCTGCATTTAATCAATACCCCAAAAGCAGCTTGAATAAATCTAAGAAAGTGCACTCGACTTAGAATATTTTTCAAAAGAACTCAAGAAATAAACTAAGGTGAAAAGAGGAGGCTTTAAAAATATTTCACTAAATAGAACCCGAGCTCTTTGTGTTGGCAAAGAAAAGTGAGTAACGAGTCGACACTAGGAAGCTCCTTCTAGTGGGCGTGACCACATGCGTAAAGGAGAGGCTTCGACTAGGTGATGTTACCCGCCTTTCGACCGTAAAAGATAACGGGTGTTTCAAATATAGTCGAAAGATTATGAAAGCACTACTCAAAAGTAAGACTATAGAGGTAGAGAGAACTCCGAGTCTTTATTGTTTGAACGGTTAGTTACACATAAAACTTATGAATCGGGTCGATGTTCCAAGAATTTGAGAGAACCTGGCCATCTTCCATTGCCAATCGTACCGACCCTGGACGAGTTACTTCAACCACTGTGTAAGGACCTTCCCACTTGGGAGAAAGTTTGTTCCGATTAGACTTGGTTTGGCAGAGTCTCAATACCAAGTCACCTACAAAGAAGGCTACGAGGTTGACCTACGATCGTAGTATCTCGCAGAGGGCTTGTTGGTAGACCGCCGAACGGATTAAAGCCTCGATTTCTCCTTTCTTCGAGTAGGTTAATATCATCCGCCGGTTGTCCCCGGTTTGAGTCTTTGAAAGTTTCACTGTGTTGATCTTATCTTTAGTTTCGGAAGCATGGCTTCACTTTGAAGACTAGAAAAATGGTGTTTCTCCCAGAGTCTGATCGGTTATCGCATTTAATTGCCCATAATACGTAGGGTAACTCATGTACCCAAGCCCCGAGCGCTTGATGAGTCGGTCAAGACTCGGTCTTAATTCCTCTCATTATTTGGCCATTTGCACGCTCGACAAATTTCCATTACTTTGGGGATGGGCCACGAAGCATAACACAACTTGGTGCCTAATTCGCCGCAAAATTCCTCAAATTTTGTGCTCGAAAATTGTTTACTATTATCTCGTAATTATTCGACTTTGACTCCAAATCGAGTAATTACACATCTCATCATAAACCGCTTTTGTCGCTCGCTGTTATCCCAACCATGTTTCGCTTCAATCCATTTTGTGAACGATCAATAGCCACAAAAGGAACTCAAGCCTCCCGGAGCTTTGGGGAACGGTCCTAGGATATCAAGACCCCTGTGTTGCAAAAGGCCAAGATAGAGGTATTGTTTGTAATGCCCGAGCTGGTTGGTGTATTTGCTCGCTATGAAACCGCACTAGACACACTTTTTAACCAACTCTTTAGCATCGTAAAGGGTCATGGCCAAGAAAACCTTGTCGAAAGGCCTTACCGACCAGCTCAGAGGAAGCATGATTTCCACAGATGCCACCATGTATGTTGTGAAGGAGTGTTAATCCTTCGCTCATGAATGCATCGCATGAGCACCCCTTGAGTACCTCGCTTATAGAGGACTCCTTCAACCAAAGTATACATTTTGGCTTTTCGATAAGCGATCCGCCTCGAGATCGCCTTTCGCACGTAACCCTTCAAGATATTCATAGATGGGTGCCATCCATGTATCCTCGTATTCTAGAGAGGTCGCCTCAATAGGAGGTGTCTCGGTTCGTCGACCGAGATGGCTTCGAGTTGTTCCAAGAAGACTTCTTTGGTACTACAGATCGAAGAAGCTATTCGAGCAAGCCGGTCTCAGGAGGAAATTATCCTTTCGAGGGATGAATTGTGCCTCAAACCTAAAAATGCTTTTCTAGCTTACGACTCCGATAAGTACCGAGACATTGCTCAAGTTAGAGCATCGATACTTTTTCCGATTTGATTCACGATTAGTTGAGAGTCTCCACTCACGAGTAGTCGATTTAATTGAGAGCGCCACGTCAGATACCACCTAGCAAACCTTCAGATTCTCGCCACGCTGTTAGTGGCCCGAAAGTTTAATTGTATGGCATACTTTAAGGTCTCCCAGAGGAGATACCAGACCACCCCAAATTTCGAGCCACTTAAAGTAAGCGACCCGTCAGTACATCGCCCAATCGGTCGTGGGAATCAGATCGGGATCCCGAATGTTCAGATTTGTCCATTCGCGACAAAGTCCGCCAAGATCTCGATTTAACTACCGTCGACACGAAATGGATGTCAAACTCCCAAGTTCGACCGACCATTTTGCCATGCATCCCGCTGCTTCCCTATTCGAGGATCGCCCCCTGGGAAACTCGAGACAACACCTATATTTTGTGCGCCAAAATAATGCCGCAGCTTCTGAAGACATGAGGAGGGCATATAGAAGCTTTTGGACCCGAGGGTAATGCCCTTAGGCCCGTAAAACTTCACTTACGAGTAAACCGGTCGCTGTACGCCACGCTCTACGACCAAGATCGCGCTTATCGCCTGTGGCGTGGCAAATAGGTAAATTAAGAGTGTTTCTTCCGCTTCGAGAGACCGTAATAGGAGCACTCAGAAGGTACCTCTTGACATCCTCAAAGGCGCGCTTGCCTTTTCGACCACTCAAAACCTTTGTGTTTCCTAAGAAGTTTAAAGAAAGGCGCCTTTTCTCCTAGTCGTGCGATGAAACGACTTAAAGCCGCCATGCACCCCGTGAGTTTCTCGGACTTCTTTCCTTGTGGTTGAGGGCGATTTGGAGAATGGCCTTTATCTTTTTCTCGATTTGCTTCGATTCCTCGTGATAGATACTAAGAATCCAAGCAATTTTCCAAGAGATTCCAACACACACTTCTCGTGATTGAGTTTTAAGCGATTTTTTCCGAGGTTGTCGAATGTTTCTTGTAGGTCGGTAATATGATTAAGTCCTTCATGTTTTTAACGACTAGATCATCAACATAGGCCTCCAGATTTCGCCTAGTTGAGATGAAAAGTCAATTGCATCAAGCGCTGAAAAGAAGCACCGCATTTTTTAGACCAAATGGCATTTTGACATAACAAAATATACCAAATGGTGTAATAAATGCGTCTTTTTTCATCGCCTAGACACATATTGATCCGGTGGTATCCGCAATATGCATCTAGAAAACTTAACATTTCACAACCTCGCAGAGAATCAACCAACCGATCGATACGAGGTAAAGGAAAATCGCCTTTTGGACAAGCTTTATTAAGATCAAGAAAGTTCACGACATACGCCATTTGCCGCTTGACTTTCTAACCATTACAGATTAGCCAACCATTCGATGATTGACCTCTTATAAAGCCCGCTTAAGTAGCTTATCCAATTCGATTTGATAGCATCTCGCCGATCAGGCAAATCTCCGTAATTTTTGTTTTACGGTACTTTGTCGTCCGTAGCTAGCTCGTGCTCGATCACCTCCCCGGGACTCCGCATGTCGAATGTTTGCCACGCCAAGACATCTCAAGTAGCTCTGAGGAAGGTGATGAGGGCGCCTTCCTATTTGGGGTCGGAAGTTTCCCCAATGCGAGCAGCCTTCGAGGGCTCCCTGCGCCCAGAGGAACCTCTTTGACCTTGTCGCTCGGCCGGTCTACTTTTAGGCTTCAACTTACTAGTCGAAGGTCGATTTTCTTCTCGAAATGGTATTTGTCCAACCATCTCGAGGGATCGACGGCCGCAGTATGCGCCATCTTCTTGTCACAATGAATTGTGATTACTCCTTTGGGACTCGCATCTTAATACATTGATATCCACAATGAGTAGCCATTAAGAATTTTGCCAAAATTGGTCGTCCGAGTATGGCGTTATATGCCGATCGAATCGACCACATCAAAGGAGATTTTCTCTCGTCCTAAAATTACTTGGTGAACCAAATGTTAAAGGAAGAGAAACTTGACCAATCGGTTTGGTCAAGATCCCTGACGATTCCATGGAAAGAGTATCGCATCGGTCTTACCTTAATCTCGGTACTTGCATTTCGCCTAGGGCACTCGTGAATAAAAAATTTATCGAGTCGCCACCATCAACCAAAACTCGATTGACTCGACAATTGTTGATGGTGGGTTCGACCACGATCGGATACCGACTGTCGAGTCGAAGGAATCGCATACCACTCTTCTCGAAGGAGATGGTGACTTCGACCACTTCGCAATTTATTAACAAGAGGAGGATCTATGGAGTTTACCTCTCGCTCAGCAGCCTTTAAGTCGCCGCTTGATTCATATGCCGATGATCCTCCGTAGATGTGCTCGACGGTGTGTTGCGAATCTCGAACCAATCTCCTCCTCGCTATCCGAGGTCTTAGGACCACTCATTTGCCCCACCGCCGAGAGTAGGAAGTGGTCCTTGCCGCTGTAGTAGTCTTCAAGCTTTCGCTGAAAGACCCAAGAGCTATGAAGGTCATGCCCTCCTTTTTATGGAAAGGACACCACCTAGGCTTATCATTTTTCCAATCGGGCGCTTACCTTTGCCTCGGCCGAATGTGGTTTGAGGTGCGTGGCTCTTTATCATTCACACCAAGACCTCCTTGAACCGCCGACTTGGAGTTTTTGACCTTCGCTTTGTTCTTGGACTTTTTGCTTTCTTATCTTTCTTCTTACCAATATCACCGCTCTCGAGAGGTATTGTTTTCTTGATCGATTGTGTTGTTCCACCTCGACCGCCTTTAGAGGTAGTTATGATCGATCACCATCTCAAAGAGTTCAAAGGACAAGGGTAGGCGGATTTAAAGCAATATCTTCGTTATCCTTCTACTACGGACTTTTGCTTGAAAGCCCTTATGACAGATGAATCGAAACTTCCTAATTGAATTACTAACCCGACTAAAGCGCTTGATGAATTGGCGCAAGGTCTCGTTGTCGCTCGTCTCATCCGGCAAGTCGTCCTCCTTCCTGTATGCATTGTAAGTGCCCCGAAAGTTTGCCAAGAGAAGATCGCAGAGGTGTTGCTAAGAATGAATTGACTCGAGTGGTTGGTTCAATAACCACGATCGAAAGCGCACTCCTTCGAGCACGCTTGGAAGGTAATTTGCCATCACATGTTCTCCTCCTCCCGCCGCCGGATCATTGTTAGTAGATTTGAAGAAATTCGATAGGATTTTGGGATCCATCAAATTTCTCCATGTTTATCGGTCGAAAGCGAGGTGGCTAGCGAATCGTCAAGATCGGCGAGAATGCCCGACATCCAAGAATGACTTCTTGACGCCTTTGCGTGAAAGAAGGGTTGATATCATCGTGGTCGTGACTCGACGATACCCAAGAATAGGTTGACCTCGACCTATAATAGGTCTCGGTCCCACGAGGGAATACTCCTCGTAGTTCATCCGCTGTCGCAGACTCCTATGTCGGATGGTGAACGATCACCTCCGATAGGTTTGTTGATCATCGCCGCTCGAAAAATATTTCTCGAGTAGGAGATCGACGTGACTTATCGCTTCGCCAATTCCTTTGTGGTGATATGATCGATCGACCGGTAGTCAAGAAGTCAGATTACTACGATTTCTAATGATGCTTATGAGGTGCTTCCAATTTTTCCATCATAGACCGAAGTTTTATGCGATCTCTTCAACGAAGAGGTCGTACTCGCCGCTTCGCGGCGAGCTCTCGAGTTGATTCTCGAGCAAATCATCGATGTGCCGGAGTTCTTGAGCTTCCTCGACCGATATTGATGCGCCTGTAAACTCTTCTAAGCCGCAATCTTCCTTCGCCGAGTAGCTTCAAGATCTTCCCCGCCGACTCTTGAGATCCGCCTCAATGAAGTGCGAGTATGTCGAGGATTTCCTTCGCTCATGAAGGTGTTGGTCGTGTCCGCCATCGGTGGTGTTCTTGCCATCGCCATGAGGGGCGCAGGCGTGATCTTCGGGAGGGTCTCCGCCTGGCCTCTAGGAGAGTGACCTTGATCTCGAGGGAAGGACGAAGACCTCCCGCTGATGATTCTCACTTGCGCCGAGGCCTCCCCGCTTGAGGAGTCGCCGAGACACCATCTGGCGACTTGGAGTAATCCTCCGTAGGGAAGTCCGGTTATAACCGCCTCCGCTGGCGCGCGGATCTGCGGAGAGATGGTCGAATTTGTAGGAAAAGCATGCTTGATCCCGCCTCTCAAGGCCATCCGGAGAGAGAGAATCACCAGATGCCGGTGAAGTCCTCGAATTGTGGCTTCCAACTTGCCTCACCAAGTCGGATCGCTTTAGGGGACTCGGACACTTCGAGGTAAAACTCGTCGTCGTGTTGTGAGTCCACTGGTGTAGTCCTCGGTCAAATTGACCCTTGTCCTTTGAGAGGGTAGACTCTCTCTTGGACGCATCTTGCTGGGGGATATGGATCCTCCTCAACTCCATCAGGGCATTGTCTCCTCGGATCTGGGAAGATCACCGAGGCGCTAGCATTCATCGGATGAGTCATCACTGCTCAGAATCGAAACCGCATCCATGTCGACGTCACAGACCGCCAAGTCGAACCAGCTTCCTCGCTCCATTCTCCCGCCATGAGTGCATGAGATTTGAAAACAGAGAGTATGTTGACAAGAGATTACCGAAGATCCCCACGGCCGGCGCCAACCGCTTGTGTTTAGAACCGAACTTACGTAAAGATTGTTTGATTCGGGGTCTCCTAGAATGAAATCATGCAGAGATTGACACGGGATTTTTATACTGTGTTCAGCCTTCTCCGGAGAGAATAATAACCCTACTCCCGTGTGTGTATGGTATTGAGTGTATTCTCAACAACCAGAGGAAAAACTAAGACTATTACAGATGATAGTGCTTGTCTTCCCGATGGCTCGATTCGACGCCTCTTCCTTCTCTCGATTATCGCTTTTATATAGTCCGTGAAGGAGTGGCCGCTTCCCGATGAAGTGGCGCCATCACATCCTCGTGAACGGGCGCATGTTGGCAGAATCACCGCGATAACTCCTCCACGCCTCGACACCTATATATCGTAGATAATGGAGCATTACGTGCTATTACTTCGCAGAATAACAAAGCAGTATGATGATCTGCTTGAATTCCTTAATCAATTGGACCCACTCGTCTCAGAGGTTTAATTGACCATAAGGTGGTTGTGGCTGACCTGGTCGAGAAGAACTTACGACCATAAGGTAGTCGAGCAAGACTTACGACTATGTGGTAGTCGAGTATGAATTAAGACTATAGGGGTGGTCGAGAATAACTTACGACCACCTAGTAGGCTCCTCCCTTATAAAATTAAGGGTATACTCAGTGACCATATGACGCCATATTTACTTATAATAAGAATTATAGATAAAAGATAAAATGAGGATTATTAGATCCTCGTCATGAACGATGGTCGAGCAAGCAGCCGGACGGGCGTCATCAGCAGGAGGTTGGGCGATGTGTGAAGGGATACAGGTAGGCTACGATAACAACAATTCAAAAATTCTACCACGTAAACCAGGAAGCCAAGCAAGAAGATGATCACAGATCGTTACCACCAGATGCGCAGAGTAGCAGAAGAAGAGTCGGAGCAGCCTGGACCAACGTAGAGCGCACGATGTAGTGGTCGTAGTCGATCGTTCAACGTCGAGCACATCAATGCAGTGGTCGTAGTCGATTATCTCCTCCAGCAACCTCTGCTGTTCCTTATGAAGATCATGGATCGTCCTCAAGCGTAACAGCAACCGCAGTAGTGCCTTTACGGTATCCACACGTTCAGGGAAAGAACAACCGTACATCGGTGTGCTTGTACCAACTCGCATGACAGAGCACTCAGGAAGATGACGACTAGGGTTTCGGTGGAGCAACTCACATGTCTCGCCACAGCCTCAAGCATCTCCTTATATAGTGCCCGTGACAGATCCTATCCGAACGCGTTTGATGAATCGTATCTGTACTGGTTTGTTTCAACCCGTTAAGTGTGTGACCCATTAGGTTTGTGCATATTCGGTTGTGACTCGGAAACACCTTTTCGACCACGAGTCGTTAGTAGCACCTAGCTGGACATAACGATTCCCGAATACACATAAATTATATCGGACAAATATTAATGCAATATGATCTACGACCAGGTCCTATCTCTATACGACCAGTTCATATTTGGTCACGACCAGTTTGAAACTCCTTACGACCAGGTTACAACCACTCTATGATTACGTTCGACTAGTCTATGACCAGCTTATATCTCCATACGACCAGTCCGTAACTGATCGAACTAAGCGACCTACTCGTGTATTCTCCATTTGCCTCACGATATTATGTCACGATATCTGGTTGAACTCCAGGTGAGATATGAACTATTCAATACTCTTCGACCGAGTGTCGGATAACCTTATGTGGTCGAACTCTTCGACCACTAGCGACATGGCCATGCACTTTCTTTATCCAACCACATTGAGGGGTCCAGAGATATCTCTCCTGTTATGTTAGGAGGGTCAAATCCTATATCCGACCAGTCACATCCCTCCGCATGTTTCATAGCATATCTGAAAGCTACCTTTATAACTACCTAGTTACGAGTAGCATTTGGCAACCCCTAAGAGTGCTATTACACATGTAGGGAACCATGTTGATCTCAGGTCTAAGGATTATACATCAACATTGCTTGAGACCAACTAATGACACATAGAATCATAACAATCTCAATAATGTCTCAAGGTGGGTCTATCCAACCCCATGTTCTCTAACATGTGTTCACGTTATTGATTCGATATCCCTATATCCATGACTGATGAAATATGGTCATCAATCAATACATGTGCTGGTCATAGAGTAACTGGTGTTCCGACCAGTGACATCCGACCAAAGATTCATTTAGAACGACATCATATAAGTTAAAGAGTTTCACCAGCAAGTCCCATACTTGTTAATCTTTACAACCAATTATTCATTCAATGAACAAAATAACATTTATTCAATAACTCATAAACATAGACGTGATACAATCATCTCTATGATTGCCTCCAGGGCATATCACCAACAATGTGGTCCCCCTGTGCGGTCGACGGTCGAACACTGCCAAAGATGACGGCGGGTGGCCGGGCGGTGTCCCCCGTGCGACGATCGGGTGATAGCCTCAAGGGCCTCCCTGCGATAGCGGTCGGATGCAACGAAGATCCTCCCGTGCGTGGTCCTCTTGTGTGGTCGACGGTTGGACGCCATCGAGGATGACGGCGGGCAACCAGACAGGCTAGCGGTAGGACACCACCGAGGGCGCATTTACAAAGCATTAGGCGGCAGTAGTAGAGCAAAGGATTTACCGCAGAGGCGATCGTGATGTGGGCGAAGCGGTAGTCGACGGCGAACGCTGTGGAGAAGAACATTTAGGCGGTCGCGGCGGCTAGAGAAGGAACCAACGGTGGCTTGAAAACCTAGGTTAGCTCTGATACCATGTTATGAATAGCGCTTGTATTCATCATGAGGCCAATGGGCCAATATATATGCAAGTACAAATATGACATATATGCATATAACCCCTTATACAACAGGAAAAATACACAAGAAATAATACACATCTAAGACCACCAACGTTGTGGTGGCCTGGCTCGGCCGCCCAAGGCATGGCGTGGGCCTCGACATCATCGAGCAGGCCTTCTGTGCCTACTTCGGCGTCCGGGAGGAAGACATTACCCTCGTCAACCACTATCCAGAGGACTACCTCGTGTGCTTCCTGCACCACCACCACAGGGATCGTGCGGCCAACCAAGAGTCTTTCGAGTTTGGTAATCTACAAATAAACGTCCAGCCATGGCACTTGAGGATGCACGGCAACCACTCTTCCCAGAAGCACCATGTCTGCCTCTGTCTTGAGGGGGTGCCCCTCCATGCCTAGAACGAGGATCTGGCGAGTTGCATCTTCGCCAAATCCTGCTCCCTCAACCGCATCAAGGACGGCTCGCCATAGCAGAGAGACACCACCACGCTGAATGTTTGGGCTTGGATAGCCAACCCTTCTGCCATCCCCAAGGTACACAAACTAACCCTCAACCACAAATGACTACCACTACAAGGGACCTCCGGTGCTTGGCCACAAACGCGTGCAAACGGCCTCACCTTCACAATCACCATCCATCTGGCCCTCATCAAGGACTACTCCGACGCACCCTCCAGCCCGCCATGCCATTGTCATGACCCTACCCCGTGGCCTCGCATCAATGAGTTCAGGTGGCGCCTAGGCTCCATCGATGGAATAGAACCTCGCCACGACCGGGCTCTGGCAAATGACCACCACGACCACTCCAGCAGACATCGTCGTGATGATGACGATGACCATCATGGGCGGAGGTAGGACCACATGCGCCAAGGATGGCGCGGGCTGTTCGACAGAAGCCTCTCGCAGATAGGCTGCGATCGGACTCGTGAGGGGTATGACGGCCCAAGCAGGGAACACGACCGCTCTGACAGCCACTATTGGCGCCATCGACACTGGGAGGTGACTCTTCAGTCCATCATGCCAGGGGCATAGCGTGGACGCAGCTCGTAGTGCCTTCGCCATGCTTTCAGGCGCGTGCGCTCCCCTACTTCACCCTACTCCTCCACCGACAGAGGTCGTGGGCGCAGTCTGCAATGCCGCCATTCTTCGCCACCGCCTTCCCCGACCTGCATGGTGACACAACAACGCTTCATGGCTGTTGCTAAGCTCATCATGCCAGGAGCAAGGCCGCGGGCCCCCGTGATCATGGAGACCGCCCCGGCCATGGGCGACGCGACGACCGTGGAGTTTGCAACAGGAGCACTCGTACCACCTGCACCCTTCAACCGAGTTGAAGACATCCCACCAGACTCTGGTATTCCAACTCCCTCCACCAATGTCCTGCATCAACAACGACAGTGGGACTCCTCCAACCGTACTGAGCCCGCAGTCACCACTAGCCATGATCTTCGCCGACAACAACAGCAGCACACCTTCGTACGAAACAAGCTCGCCCTCTCTGATAGCCTCGGTGACATTCCTCGACAAGCAGCCACGTCATCCTCCATCACCAAGTTCACAAAGGAGATCGCTCACGCTTTACCCACACCAAAGCGAAGCGTTTCAAAGGCCGCATCATCGAAAATAGCCAAAGGGGCGGCTGCTCGACGCAATCATTGCCTCATCAACTTGTCGCACCGAGGAGACATGATGATTAGGGTGTGCGAACTTCTCATGAAGAAGCTTGGCCTACTGCAACCTAATGACAAAGCAAATGACGCCACTCTTCATTTCTACTTCGACCTCTTCAAGGGCCCGCTGACTGAGTGGGCGATCAAGGCAATTGTCGCCCTCTACAAACTTGACCGTGTTGCTTCCGTGCCTACTGTTGGTGGCGACAATGGGGATGCAAGCCAAACTATGGCTGCATAGCCTTGCTGTCTGCTTTAGCCCTGCCTTTTAGTTTTTTGATGCTATCCACTTGTATGTTTATCATGTATCGCCGCTGAGGATGTGCCCTGTTGCGCGTCCACCTCCCTTGTCGTAATCGCCGAGGACTTGTAGCAACTTCCCAGCTTGTGCTTTTGCCTGGACGCACCCACTTTTGCCCCCATGTGAGGCTGATGTATCCCTTCATGAACCAGCAAGTTGTTGACCTGCATTCGCTTCATCTTGGTTGTGTGACCTGTACTGTTGTCAAGTCAGCTATTATGCCTGAATGTGTTGTTTGTATTTTGCTACCTGCACCACTTCATGGGTTGAAATGCTCCTCCAACTCTGTTGCTACTACTTGTTCTTTGCTCAGCCTTTCAAAGGACTTTAGCATTCAATGCTCAGCTTGTTCGGCTACTACCTGCTTAGCTAACGCCTATGCAACAACCCTGGTAGCCTCCAACCAGTTCCGCCATGTCTAATGAAAATTGTCGCATCCTTACTTGGAATGTTAGAGGCCTCAATACAACAGCAAGTCGTAATGTAGTCCGCGAGCTTGTTTATAATACGACCATCACAGTCATCTGTCTCCAAGAGACCAAGCTCGCCACTTTCGACCGCATGATAGTCCTCCAAACATTAGGACCCAAATTCGAGGAAATTTTTTGTTTCCTCCTAGCTAACCAAACGAGAGGTGGTATCCTCCTTGCGTGCTCAAATGATTTTTTTTGAGCTTTCCGTAACAACTTCCACTAGTACAATTACGGCCATGATAACAATGAAAGCAGACCACACTACCTGGACCATCACAGGGGTCTACGGCCCACAAGAAGAGGCAGACAAGCTAGCTTTCCTTCAAGAATTAAGATCGATCGTGCAAACCATTCCAAAAGAGTGGATCATCTTGGGTGATTTTAATCTCATTTACCAAGCCGCGGACAAAAGCAACTCGAATCTTAATAGAAGGCTCATGGGCTCTTTCAAAACCACTCTAGATGCTCTGCACCTAAAGGAAATTCACCTTTAACGGTAGGAAGTACACTTGGTGCAATAATCATCAAAACCAAACGCTCACAAGAATTGACAGGGTGTTTTGTAATGCTCATTGGGAACACCTCTTCCCTGATTGCTTTCTCCACTCTTTGTCGACCCTCATTTCAGACCACGCCCCACTCCTATTGCTAGGAATGCTTCACATGGAAAAAAAATCGATTCCGGTTTGAGAACTTCTAGACTCGCATTGAGGGCTTAAAGGAAGTGGTAGGGGAAACTTGGAACAGAAACAATGCCTCTGGAAATGCTCTCAAAAGACTACAAATTAAGCTATCTTGGGTAGCCAAGGCGCTAACGAAATGGCGTAAAGCGAGGATCGGAAACACGAAACTTCAATTGGGAATAGTAAAAGAAGTAATCTTGAGACTGGATGTAGCACAAGAGCATTGACAACTTTCTTCCCAAGAAAGAGATCTAATGAAATTGCTAAAACTACGAGTATTGGGCTTGGCGACAATAGAAAAAGCTAGATTGTTGCAGGCATCCAGACATAGTTGGATCAAGCAGGGAGATATAAATACAAAATTCTTTCAACTTAGAGCATCCACGCATAGGAGAAAAAATTACATCCACTACCTACAAACAAATCAAGAAGTGACCTTTTCCAAAGAGGCCAAAGAATAGGAGATCTTAACCCACTTCATAAGACAATTGGGAGAGACTTCTCCCAGATAGTTCACCTTCAATTGGCACTCCCTAGGATACCAACCGCACGACCTCTCTCACCTTTACGACCCTTTTCACGTGGAGGAAATAAGAGAAACCATATTCTCCATGCCAATGGACAGGGAACCAGGACCAGATGGTTTCACCAGTATCTTTTACAGGAAATACTGGGACATAATAAAGATAGATATGTTGCAGGCATTCCAACAGTTGTATGACCAAAGAAGCTTAGGGTTCGACCAATTAAACAAGTCCAACATCATTCTCATCCCCAAAAAAGCAGATGCCTTATTGATAAATGACTTCAGGCCAATTAGCCTCATGCACAGCTTCGTGAAGCTTTTCTCCAAACTTCTCACAAATAGATTAGCCCCAAGTCTACAAAGTCTCATCCCCCCGGCCAAAGTGCCTCTCATAAAAAATGATGCATTCAAGATAACTTCATCTACACCCAAAATATTGTGAAGGAACTCCAAAGGACCAAAACACCAACTCTTTTCCTCAAATTGGACATCGCGAAAGCATTTGACTCCTTCAACTGGGGATATCTTCTCGAAACCCTGCAGACCCTAGGTTTTGGTCACCGTTGGTGTGAGTGGATCTCCAACCTTCTCAAACGACCTCCTCGAGAGTCCTTCTCAATGGTCAGCCAGGCGAAAGTTTTCCACATAACGGGGAGTGCGGCAGGGGGGGCCCATTATCACCAATGCTCTTCATCATCGTGATGGACCCACTCCAAAAGATTTTGGACCTAGCGACACATCATAATATCCTCTTGTCCCTAACACCTAGAGCTGCAAAAATGAGAGCCTCACTTTATGCGCACGGCGCGGTTATATTTGCCAATCCAATAAAGGAAGAATTCGATGCGCTCCAACATATCCTTACTATTTTGGCCAAACAACAGGACTCGCCATAAACTTCCAAAAGTCGACAGTGCACCCCATCAGTTGTGAAGGGATCGACCTCGACTCCTTGCTCCAGGCCTTCCTCGGTGAGCGTAGGGATTTCCCCTGTCGCTATCTTGACCTCCAATTGCACATCCGCAAACTTCAAAAGGTCCATGTGCTTCCGATCATAGAAAAAATGAGAGTGTGACTACCGGGTTGAAAAGGAAGGCTCCTCTCCCCAACTAGAATACTAACTTTGATCAATTCGGTCCTCTCATTTATCCCAACGTACCACCTGACCATCTTCCCACTAGCCAAGTGGGCCAAGAAAAAGATGGACAAATTGTGAAGATCCTTTCTTTGGAAAGGCAAGGATGATGCAAATAGAGGCCATTGCCTTGTGAATTGGACAAAGGTTTGCAGACTAAAAAATCTCGATGGACTCGGTGTCATGGATTTGGAGAAATTTAGTAGAGCATTTTGCCTACGCTAGCTTTGGTACGAGTGGACGAGCAGCACCAAACCTTAGGTCAGAACTACGCCGCCTTGTGATGCCATGGACAAGCAACTCTTCAACATGTCCACTGACATAATGATCAGCAACGGCCTTAAGGCAATGTTCTGGCACAATAGATGGCTAGAAGGTGACACGCCAAAGATACTCATACCTAATCTGTTCACAATCACTAGGAGGAAAAATAGATCAGTCCATGATGACATGCGCAACAGTAATTGGATTAGAGCTCTCAGAGGCAAAATATCCAACTCTACCCAGTTGGAAGAATTTGTCCATCTTTGGATCCAGCTTCAAGGGATTTATTTACAAACGGGTATGCTTGATGTCATCAAATGGCGATGGACAGACCTTGGATAGTACACTTGCAAATCAGCATACCTTGCATAGTTCCGAGGGAGCTACAAAACCTACCGCACTGGAATCATATGGAAAGCAAGGGCGGAAAACAAATACAAATTTTTTGCTTGGACCTTAGTCCAAAACAAGATCCTAACGACTGACAACCTAACAATCCGAGGTTGGCCTGATCATCAATCTTGTATGCTTTGTAACCGCCACCATGAAACAGGACATCACCTTTTCCTTTACCGCCCTTTTGCTTCGGCTATGTGGACCCTGGTGCTAGGATGGTACAACTTTGACGTTCTGCATCGTTCCCAACCCTCCCACTACTCTCGCATCATTGACTGGTGGCAGCAAACCTCCAGCGCCCTCCCAAAAGCTCTAAGACCTGAATTCAATGGCATAGCAATTTACATAATGTGGAATGTTTGGAAAGAGCGAAACCGGAGAGTTTTCCAACATAAACAAGCCACAACAGAAGAGGTGGTAGCGCAAACTAAGGAGGCGATTGAGCAAAGGAAAAGAGTGTTCCGCGAGCATCGATTTCAAGTCGCTCCTTTTCGTGTAGTCCTAGCCCCCTCAACTGCTATTTCTTGTAGGATCTCGTTCCCTCTTTTCTTTTTTTATATTTTGTTTGTGAACCTCTTTCTCATCTTTAATTGATCGGCAGAGCTCCTTCCTTCATTTAAAAAAAAAGTAGGCAAAGCCAACATATATTTTAGGAGCAGTTTTAACTTTTTTATAGACCAAGTTTTTAACTGATCAACGTCGTATAGGATAAGCCGACTAGTCAGTAGCCAACTCTAGCTCTTATCGAATTCTAACCGGCGACCTTTTTGTTTCATCAGAAGGTGTCTTGCTGAAGCCCACGAGGCCCACAAGCGGCAGGTCAGCCCTGAGCCCATGAAGCCCATGCATAACTCCACTTGTACATGCATTTTTCGTTAGCTTTTGGACCGTGAATTTTGGAATCCAAGGCTGAAAGTTACTGTCGGAGCCTGCCCGCATAGGTCTTCCGCCTGTCGTGCCAATGGCCCCATCAAGCGGTCCCTGTTTGTGATGTTTTGATCGGACGCTCCACGTCTGTCGAACGGAGGCGTACCATCGATGTACAACGTATTCATTGACATTTGGACCATACAGTGATTGTAGTTTTACTTTCACTTTTTAACTGTGCTGGAATGCTGACCAGCAGATCTCAGGCAAAATATATACACAAAACCTTCATGTGCCATCCCACATACTCCTGCAAGTGGAGTGTATAATTGCCATTGCAATGCTGTCGTCGTATCAAATACTAGGACGTTAGGCGCGCTGCGCCGCGCCCTGGCTGGTCATGGTAGTATGGTTTCATAAACGAGTACGTCATTACAAACGAGACCGAGTGTTATCTATAGCAAATAATTTTCATAAGGGATAGAAAGAGAGTTGTCAGTTATCTGTGTTAGAAAGTAGCACTGATACAAGATAAGTATTTCGTATTTAATGGGAAAGAAAAAAATTGGAAAGGTAAATAGGCCGCTTTCTATCGGGAAATCCGAGTATTCTGTAGGTATGGTAAGTTAATCGGTGGCGTCAGAATGGTACAGCTATAAATTGCGAGCAGGAAATTTTTATGCAGGTTGGTTGGCATAGGGAAGAATGGAGCATGAGACTAAGCAGGTACATATATGTGAGCAACACAGGACTAAGATGAACAATTTCTGGCAGCAATCCAACAAGGAACGTAACAGCAGACAAACTTGGCAAACGGAAGTTATGTTTTGGTACGTACATATAGCATGCATGCACACGATAGGATAGGCAATGCATCGAGTCTACAATGTTGTTAGCTGCAGTCTACATCTCAGCTGCAGACGATAGTAAAAATGCATAGAAAACATGACAGGGTAGGAAACCACAGGAGCTGGCTGAGGTATGTTCAGCCTATTTCGTCGAACGCACGTAAGCTCAAAAGGTATGGTAAGCGAACGTTTTTTCTCTGCATACGTCCTGCCCAAAGCAGCATAGGCACGGAAGATGGTCACAAAAGGCGTAGCATGTTTATTCAAGACCAGTGACTCTGTACATAGAATTCCTAAAAAAAAAAGTAAGTCGGTATAGAAGAGTAAGCACGGTATCTAGCAGTGTTAAAAACAAACAAAGTTATTCATTCTTCTTTTTGGCTGACCTGGTGTCTTAGTTGTTTGCCGGTGTATACATATCGATTTTTCTAACAACAGAGGGTTTCTTTGTTTGTTTGAAGGTACTGTAAAAAAGGATAATAGCAGGTTGATGATTGATTCAGTATTACAGAAACTATGTCATGGATTGTAATAACAATATGAAGTGGAAGTACCTTGCACTGTCATCAGCATCTGAAGACAGCGATGGCTCATCTTGAGCGGGACGTTTTGCGGACTGCGAGAGTGGTTGATCAGTCTTTGTATGGCAGGAATAAGAATTGAGACATGCTACGTATCTTGGACGTAATGTGGTTGTCAAAATGGGAAGGTAAGCATGTTTGCAATATGAGTGAAGAAGGTTCCAACCTTGTGGATTTCTGGGGATTGTGGTGTATGCAGCTCAGGCTGTTGCGGTTCCGTCTGTGGCACAAGTGAGGTGTTTGCTGGAGCTGGAGGTGGAGTGTGCTCTGCTTGTGCTGAAATGGTGCTTGGTAAAAGAAGCTGTTGCTCAGTTGAAGTCTTAGATGAGCTAGCGGCAGCCTGACAAGTGGGGTCGGGATCTTCGGAAGCTCCGGTGCTTACTGTAGGAAGGAGTGGCACCGAAGTCGTTGTGGGTAGGTGTGACGCCCTGGGTAAACCACCCCGAGACTTACTGTGCATACCGGACTAGTCCCACAATCAGTCGCTAGCCTGCACAGTTCAACAACGATGTGATCACAGCCAAACAACCAAATTATAGAAGAAGCAGACAAATTAACACTTAATAACAACAAAGACCATATGATCAAGCTTTTTATAGAGGTCTTGCCACGCAGGGCTAACAACAAAAAGGTCATAGCGGAAACAAAATAAACACGTGGCGGCCACTCGACATGCCCACATGCAATCGAGTGGAGGACGTCCTAGCATGCAGGGTCTTCAAAGACCTCCTCTTCGAAGAGGTCGGAGCACCCTGGGAGGTCTTCACCAGCTGCTGATCAAACAGAGGGCGCAAGTCATGAGTACTTTGAATGTACTCAGCAAGCCGTAGGGAATTGTATGCAGATAATATTTATGTAAGGCTCAACAAGGTTAGCTTTATGGTTACTTTGCGGAAAGCAATGTTGAAACGAAATACAATAAGTAGATTGCAAGGCACAAATTGAAAGATTAGCACATAAGTAAACAAATTCTTTGAAAACAACTCGTGACCACCTTGGTCACGTCCCAGACCTCTCACGACCACCTTGGTCGTGAGCCAAACCGCTCGGAACCAGCCAAGACCAACAAGTTTTAAAAAAAGATATACCCCTTGCGTGAAATCACCAGGCATATCCATAACCGAGGACACGGCTATTCGAATAGTTTTTTCACTCTACAGAGGTGTATAACCTTACCCACAAGGCACGAGTTCTCTAGTTTGTTTGGCACCCGTCGATTTCACTGCTCACTACCTTAGGTAAGCAGTCTAGAGCACGTGACAAGGCCTTTACAAAGCTCCGTTATGACTTGGTTCTGCCCGCTAAGGTTTTGCCATTCTGGACCCCCTCTTGCGCCGTGTGATTCCATCCGATAACTCGGAGATCACGCCACCATGATAGAACCAAAGCCAAACTTCTACTAATTAGTTGGCCAGGTCCACCCCACCCTGGACATGTGGTTGCACGGTATGGCCCAGATCGAACTCTTACAAGGTTAAATCCTTAGTGATTGCTCAGGCGAGACCTTCCTTATCCCAGTGTGCTTACGCACCCACCTTCACCACCACCCACTCGCCCGAG
This sequence comes from Phyllostachys edulis, assembly GCA_036346405.1. Lineage (NCBI taxonomy): Eukaryota > Viridiplantae > Streptophyta > Magnoliopsida > Poales > Poaceae > Phyllostachys > Phyllostachys edulis. Next base: position 35,917,496 of record CM070546.1, read on the forward strand.
CACAAAACATCTTTGGTTCAACTCGGCCAAATGACCACCCTGGTCATGGCACAACAAATTTTATTAGTGGCCACATAGGCCAGAGCAACGCTTGCCAAGACAACACATGCCAAGACAACACGTGCCACAATTCCATAATTTCTTAGTCAAATTTAACATCTTTGAGACAGGTGATCGAGACAACGCATAACTAAGCAGGTCTAAGCAAGATACGCACCCATGTTGGTTATCACAAAGAGGTCTAACTAAGGTTACCCAACCTATAGTGGTCCAAAGATACATGACAACATGTAGAAAACAAGTATTCAAGGGGGTCATACTGCCAAATAGGCGATTAGCTAACTCCCAAACTATTTTTATACAAATAGCTATGCATGTTGATATAAAACAAAGTAATTTTGTAAAACTAGGTTCAACATAATCAAAGGTCTATGACTTGTCTTCGATGAAGAGCTGGGGGTCTTCTGTAGAGGTCGCTGGGTCCACGAACTCTTCCGCGGAGCCGAAATCTACACGTGCGAAAAAGAGCCAAATAAATACAACAAATTCAAATAAAACCAAAGACTACCAAACTACAACAAAAAGAGAAACACTGAAATAGAAATGGACTCTCGGGAGGAGGTCCAAAAGAGGTCCTGAGGAGGAGGTCCACATGAGGAGGTCCAAAGGGAGAGGTCCCGAGGAGGAGGTCCTGAGGAGGAGGTCCACGGGAGGAGGTCCAAAGGGGGTCCTGAGGAGGAATACAACTACGCAACGTGGTTGTAAAAGAGATACAACCACGCAACGTGGTCGTGAGGGCAAAAAGAGAAGAAGGCACGGAGGAACTCACCCAGACACACACACAGAGAGAGAGAGAGGGAGAGAGAGAGAAAGACTAGAGGAGGATGGCGAACGGCGCAAGTGCTCTGGCGAACTTCTGCGGTGGCGAGGAGGTCGAGGACGGCGCAAACTCCAGCGGCTCCTTGGTGAAGCTTATGGGAGGAAGGAGAAGGTGAACAGAGCTGCCAGGTGGAACCAATCAAAACTCGAAAATATGGTCCAACCCAAGGGGATGTCACGGTCAAAGGGGAGGTCGTGACCCAAGGAGGGTCGTGACCCCAGGGGTGGTCTTTGCAAAAAGACTAAGAGGGTGGTCTTTGCAAAAATACCAGAGGGTGGTCGCGGCCCAAGGGGAGGTCGCGGCACAAAGAGGTGGTCACGGCCTAAAGGGAGGTTGCGGCCCAAAAGGGTGGTCTTTGCAAAAAGACTAAGAGGGTAGTCTTTGCAAAAAGACCAGAGGGTGGTCGCGGCCCAAGGGGAGGTCGCGGCACAAAGAGGTGGTCGCGGCCCAAAAGGGTGGTCTTTGCAAAAAGATCAAGAGGGTGGTCGCGGCCCAAGGGGAGGTCGTGGCACAAAGAGGTGGTCTTCGCAAAAAGACCAAAAGGGTGGTCGCGGCACAAAGGGGTGGTCGCGGCACAAAAGGTGGTCTTTGCAAAAAGACCATCTCCAGGACCACCAGGGAGGTCAAAACCAAAAGGGAGATCCAACGAAAAGGGGATCAAAGAAAGGCCAGCGAAGCGGGGCCGTCCGATTTTGATCGGGCGGTTCAAAAAGAGGTGAATGTTCGGACCGATTGAACGCGCTAACAAGATCGGGACATTCGACATAGTTCAGACGGTTCAAAACGAAGGGGACGTTCGGACTAGCCGAACGTCCAACAGGATCGGGCCGTCCAGCACAGATCGGACGATCCGCAAAGAAAGGAGGCGCAGAGCCGGGCTGCGCGGGGAGAATGGAACGAACAGAGAAGGAGAAAACAACACCAGAGAACTCTAACAACTCCAAAGGAGCCAAACTCAAATTAATTGAAGTTGGATTTAGTCATTTTAAACACCTTAATTCCAAAATCTCCAGTTAAGCTTTAGAACTTCAACAAAACCGAATGGCTCTTTTTAATTTTGAAAACTCAACAACTCAGGAAAACTTGGGACATTACAGTTGGACGTTGAAGCTATCAACTTGGAATGATGCGGATATCCTCTGGAGTGATCTATGTGATCCACTAACTTTTAGGCCATAGTGGCGACCATAGAGTCTTGTTATTTTAGGTGGTATGAAGACGGTGGAAGCAGACACTGCGAGGTTTAATGTTGGGATTCCTACCAATTCTTGTCCTACATCTCAAAAAAAACTCGCTCTCAAGTGCTAGCTTTGCCAACGTTGATATATCGATATCACGACAGTACCTTGTACCTACATGTAAATTGTGTACGCTAGATGGCTGGCATTGGTTCTAGTAAGTACATAGACATAGCAGTAGAATGGAAAGGGTACGTAATGTGTTCTAGTAAGAACCTTGGTTCAGCTGTCAAGTCATTGCACCTTGCACATCTGTAACCTTCGGCGGTTCGAATTGTGGCCCTCTTGCAACCGCCACAGGCTAGGTACCACCAGGCCTCATTTGGAGTGAGGTCTTTCACAGCGATGTCAACAACGTATGCGCATCCCTGTCATCATGTTTTGGTAGAAGTTGTGAAGATCTCATAGAAGGTATATTAACAGGTTATGATACATCGCAACCAAGATGTCTGGAGGGCAGCATACCACAGTCTCGTGTGCATTCAGGGTTGCTAGTTCATGGATCGCTGTGGATACCGGTGCTATTTCATTTAGGCTCTGGCAAAACCACTTAATCTCATGAGGCATGCCTGCAAAACTGAGGGCGAAGATGACAACCTATAAAAAGTATTGTGCCTGATATTAATTTGTAAAAACTGTAGCAATCAGTGTATCTGATGATAATCGTTGTAGAATAAATGTATCGAGAGAGCAGTTTCTGTGTTAGTTCTATGGACTATGATACCATTGATGGGTGATGACAGGGGCGATTATGTTTGTTTTCTAGGTTTTGACTTTTCATTGATTAGTGAAGAAACCTCTCGGAGTCAAGTCTTTGCAAAGGATCGAAAGGTAACCGTCATAGCACGATGCTCGTAGATTGAATCACATTTTCTAGATCGCTTTCAATTCTGTAAATTTGGCTTTCTAGATTATTTTCTACGGTACAAATCCTCTCTAACATACCGCGAGCCGACTTGACGTTGCCGGCCAAGCCGATCGGTAGGTTGCATGGAGTAGATGTCGATTGCACTATAGATTGTAAATTGCAAATTTTCTCTAATCTCCGCAAGCCGACTTGTAGTCACGGGCACAATGCCGATCGAATGATTGATTGAAAAGAAGGATTGTTGATTGCACTGTTCATGGATCCACAAAGAAGAAGAACAAAAACCGCACGTTGCCACGCCACTTGCACCATCGGCCCGAAGCAACACCGTTGGCCGCCGCATCGCACCCCTTCTCGCCTTTGCACGTTGCCGCGACGGCCAGGTTCGCATGCGCGCCAGGCGCCACCGCCTTAGCGCCACCCCGCTTTTGCCGACTGCAATGCTTTGCGCCACGAATCGTCGCCGCTTCGCGATGGCTATCGCGCAGCGCCATGGTCGCCGCGTGCATCGCCTGCATCGCCGCCCATGCACCTACGCCGGCGACCTCAGCACGCCACCACCTAGCGTGCACGCCATCGCGACACGGCGAAGGCCGTCGCGAGCGCCAGACTCAGACGTGTGATGTGCCTCGCCGGATCCAATCGCATCGGCCTTTGCACGCATGTATCCGCTGCTACTTCTACCGTTGTGACAGGCGGCCCCAAAGAATAGGGCAGGCCGGGCGGCGCCGAGGTCCGGCGCGGCGACCGCGCCCAAGGCCCTAGGCGCGCCAATCTGACCAATCTGCAAGAGGTGAGCTGAGGTCCAGGCATCCAGGCGTCTAGAGGAGGAGGAAGCGCCTACAGCCCACACCTGTCCCAGCTAAGCCCATGTGCATCTCATATTCTCAACCTCTCCCCGGTTTCCCCAAATCCCCAATTCACAAAAACTCACATTCTCCAAATCTCCAACCTACTGCTAGGCGGCGGCGGCATCTTGCACCACGGGGAGCCGGGAGGAGCGAAGGCCGGGCCGGAGGAGGCACTGCTTGGGAGGAGTTCCGGTGGCCACGGCTCATGGATCGTGGGGGACGGCGCTGGTCACGGGAGCCCGAGAGAGCGCGCGGCCAGCCGAGCGGCCCGGAGGAGGAGCGCAGTGCCAAAGCCGCCAGACGCCTATCGGGAGGAGCCTGAGGCGGCACCGAGCGGGACCGGGGAGGAGGAACGCGCGCCAAGCCGCTAGTCGGGGAGGAGCCCGGAGGTGGCGCCGGGCCGGAGGCGGCATGGAGAGGAGGAGGTCGGGAGGAGCCGGCCCCGTGAGTGAGGAGGTCAGGAGCCAGGAGGTGCTCGGTCTGGTGAAATAGAAAATTAGAAACAGAAATTGAAAATAGAAATTGAAGATGGCTCCTCCTAAGTCTAAAGAAAAAGGTAAGAATTAGATTGTGATTTGTGAATGCCCGAATGATAAATACTGTGTTGTGATGTGTCATGTGTGAAACTCACAGTGATTATAATTTATAATTTATAAATGATTATTGATGAATGAATATGATGATTTGTGAATTTGATAGTGTCATTGTGCTCTGAATTTGCTAGATTTGAAAAGCTATTTTACCATTGCATCGTCGAGTGGGTCGGCCCCAAGAACCAGTGCAAGCGGGAATGCTGTGGTAGCTGCAAAAGAGCAAGTACTACCGGTTGAAGCTGTCAATGTTGAAGATGCACAAGTAGCACAACAACCACAACTGCAGGAAGAAACTGAAGGTATTAAGGATTTTAACCCGGATGTTCATATTGTTGTCGATCCAAAGACTTCAGATACCAATTGAGGAATTCCATCCGGATATTAGAGATCAAGTGAGAAGGGCTTATTTGTTGAAGGGTCCGACTCAACCTTTTGGTCACAATTTTCTCCGCAAACAATAAAGGATTTTAGGTGCTTTCATGAAACATGGTTTAAGAGGCACGACTGGTTGGAATATAATGTAGAGAAGGATGCTATTTATTGCTTCTATTGCTTTCTTTTTAGATAGCAACCCTTAGATGAAAAATTTGGCCATGATGTCTTTACTAAATTAGGGTACAACAACTAGAAGAATGCATATGCATCACTACCTTTTCATGTTGGTGGGGTTAATAGTATTCACAACAATGCAAGGAGATGTAGTGATGTTTTTAAGAATCAACGGGCAAGTGTATCTCATAAGATGGAGTCTCACAAAGAAAGAATCAAATGAAATATGAAACCCGCTTTGATCGCTTTTTAAATTGTGCAAGATATCTATTAATGCAAGGTCACTCATTCCGTGGACATAATGAATCTTCTTCATCCATAAACAAAGGCAATTTTCTAGAGATGATTGATTGGTACAAAGAAATGAAGGAAGAAGTGAGGGTTGCATTTGAGGAGTTATGTCTATTAAATGCCCAAATGTGTTCAGCAAAGATTCAAAAGGATCTTGTAAAATGTTGTGCACAGATGGTCACCAAGGTGATTTTGGATGAGATTGGAGGTAGTCTTTTCTCTGTTCTTATCGATGAATCTCGTGATATATCAATCAAAAAGCAAATGGCCGTGATTGTAAGGTTAGTTATTAATTATGTGTTTTATTTTCATCTCAACTAATTGTACCATGTATCTCAACTAGTTGTATTATGATTCCTGCAGGTTTGTGAACAACAAAGGGAAAGTCATCGAAAGATTTTTGGGTCTTAAACATGTCAAAGATACAACTGCAGATGCATTGAAGGGAGCTTTGGTTGCTTTGCTTGGTAAGCATAATTTACCTATTGCTAGAATACGAGGGCAGGGATACGATGGAGCTTACAATATGAGAGGTGAATTCAATGGCCTTCAAAGACAGATTCGTGACATCAACCCGTGTGCTTTCTATGTCCATTGCTTTGCCCATCAGCTACAGTTGGTACTTGTTGCTGTCACAAGTTGTTGTTCATTTATCAGGGATTTTTTCAACTATGTGACTTTGATTGTGACCACAACTAGTGCGTCTTGCAAGAGAAGGGATGTATTGACTGAGAAGCATCGTAAGAATATTTTGGATAGGTTGGAGAGTGGTGAGATCTTTACAGGAAGAGGGAAGCATCAAGACACTGTCTTGGCCAGACCTCGAGATACTAGATGGGGCTCTCATTTCATAAATTTAGTCCGCATTGAGTTAATGTGGGAGACAGTGGTGGAGGTGCTGAAATTTGTGCATGAAGATGGGCGTCAACCAGGTCCAGCAGCAGGATTAATTGATGCGGCATATGGAGAGTTTTAGCTTTGTGTTCATTATGAAGATGATGTTGAAAGTATTTCGCATTACAAATGAGTTATCTCTTGTGTTGCAAAGGAAGGATCAAAATATTGTTCAAAGCCATGTCATTGCTTGTTGATGTGAAAGCACGCTTGATCGACTTGAGGAACCATGGTTGGGAGCCTCTATTTGCGTAAGTCAAAATATTTTGTGATGCAAACAAGATTCCAAAGATCAATATGGATGAAGCGATACCAAGATGGGGTCGATCAAGGCTAGATGGGATCACGGTCACTCAAGACCACCATTATCGTGTTGATACTTTCTTTGCTGCTGTTGATGCTATTAATACAGAGATGGATCATCGCTTCAATGAGGTATCTTCGGAGTTACTTGTTTGCTTTTCTTGTCTTGATCCAAGAGACTCATTCTCTAAGTTTGATATGGATAAGATTGCTCGACTTGCGGAGATCTATGATACGGATTTCTCCATTGCTGATCGTGCAACTATAAGGGATCAACTTGAAACCTTCATTCTTCATGTCCAAAGAATTGATGATTTCATTGTTTGTCATGATTTTGCAAGTTTGGCCATCAAGATGGTTGAAACAGAAAGACATTATTTTTCCATTGGTCTACCGCCTCATTGAGTTAGCATTGCTCCTACCGGTGGCAACGACATCGGTTGAAAGAGTCTTTTCGGCTATGAATATTATTAAGACCGATTTGCGCAATAGACTATCCGATGAGTGGCTCAATGACTTGATGGTGTGCTACATCGAGCGGGAGATATTTAAAGGACTTGATCATGATAAAATTAAGAAACAATTTCAAGTTATGAAATCTCAGAGAATGAAATTGTCTCGGCCTCATAGACGTAATTAGTTCTTTAATGGTATGTCTTTCTGTTTGTTATGTTCAATAATTTTTTGTGATTTATGATGGAATAATCTGAATACTCACCATCCATCTACTTTTGACAGGTTGTTACTAGTAATTTAATAATTCAATATTTTGGTGGCAAATTGTTCTGTAAACTTGATTGATGAGGTACATTTTCTATATTTGTCTTGTCTTTGTATCTTCACATTATGTGGATTGTAGTTTTGAGATCCATTTAGTGCCATACGCTCTATTGAAAGTGATTGCAACATGTATTATATATGACTTGCTTTGATATCGGATACTAGTATTAGTTTATTCCACCCACCCTAAATTTTAATCATAAATCCGCCACTAGTCGTGACCACTGATGGCTTAATGCCACGCCGCAGTCGCTAGCAGCGTCGAGGCCAACACACACTACCGTCGCTCCGACTATCAAACCGCCAGGATTAGCTGCGGCCCACATGCTGCCCACCCCGCACCGTGCCCGAACGCGCACTACCACAGCCAACTAGACGCCACCTTGATCCCTCGCGTTGCAAGCCATGCACAGCAGGCCAGTAACCGCCGGCTTCGTCTCGTGCAAGGACGCACCCTAGCTACCCGGGTACATTGGCCCACGGCTCGAATGCCACATGGCTAGCATGACCATGGCCTACATGGCCTGAGTACTGCATATGCCCAAGTGCCCAACATGGGCCAGGGAATAGTGGCACGGGCCATGAACGGTCTATGGTTAAGTGGCATGGACCAAAAAGAAAAGAAAAAATTGGGAGAAAGGAAAAATTTCGGAAATTTGCAAATAAATCCTTCAAGTTCTGACAATTATGAGGAAAGATTTCGAGAAAAAAAAATTCTTGCAAAATAACCCCTCAAAAATTGAAAAATTATGTAAATTTTTTTCTCAGAACTAAAAATCCGCGCTTTAGCCCCCGAAAATTGCAGAATTCATCCAAAATTCATATTCTAGCAGAAAAGGGCCTCAGGAATTCATTTTTTGAATCGTTTTGAGTATTTGAAGCATGTTTAACTTTGTTATTATTATTTCTATGCAAGTTATATATTGTATTTACTGGTTTGATTATCTGTGATTGTTTATATTACTTTTAATCACAGAAAATAGCGGTAAATCATGAAAAATGCATAGAAAAATACAGGATCATGAACCGAAATTCGAAGATTATTATGAGAATTTTGCAACAATTTTATGCAAATTACTAGTAGTAATCTTATAAACTCTTTGCATGAATGTGGAAATGATTGGTATCATGAACTGGGAGTTCGAAGAGCTAGCCAAGCGTGGCCAGATTTTATACAAAATTTGTACCGGTCTTCAACTTTGTGGTAAGGTAATCACGGATGAACAGAAGATTGAGAATACTCTCTCTACCTTTCACCCGAATGCGGTGTAATTCGCACGCAACTATTGTCAAGACGGCTACAGGGAGTATGCTAAATTAATTGACGTCATGCAAGTTGCAGAAGCTCAAGATGATGTTCTAAGTAAGAACTACATCTTACAGTCGCTTAGTAGCAATATTGGCTATGAAGTCAATGCTAGCAGCTACAAGGGGAGAAAGACTCTCACAAAGGAGAGGGGCAAGAAGGGTAAGGTCGTGGGTCGCACGTTATTGATGTTTTGCAGTCTAAGAAGAAGGGCAAAGGACATCATGAGACACAACTCATCATTGCAGGTATAGAGGATCCACAACCATTAGTTGCACTCATGGATGTGGACAGCCCAATAGCAGCCCCTATCACCCCTCCTTTGGATATCGCAGCGGCCGCAGCCGTAGTTGTCCAAGAGGAGAAGATCGCAATGGAGCAGATTGAAGGAGAACATTGAATTATTTTATTCTTTGAATAATGGTTTTAAGCTCTATAAGAGCAAAGCATTAAATTCTTATGATGAGTCCTACAAAGCTTATTTTCTCGTATTTATAATAGCAAGTTATGTTCTGATATCTGAAGTATTTTATTTATGTGTTCCTTGCTTTCTGTTGCATATTAATAAAATACCTTATATTAGAACACATGTGGCGCCTTATGGAGGAAGTGTGCTTAGCAGGATAGCGGCACAACGAATACCACCTTGAGAGAGACGAAATCTTTCAGTCGATCAGCACGAATGATGGTAGTCTTACAACAATCGCAGGCAGTGATATTTGTATAATAAGCTCAGGAAGGGCCATAATTATACTCCCGGTAGGCACAACTTTGGGCATTAAAGAAGCCTTGTTGTACCCAGAATCGACTAGAACTCTCAAGGATATTCGCGCTAACGGTTTCCATGTAGAGACTGAAGAAGAATATGGTAAGGAATACCTGCTAATTAGAAAGCGTAAAGAAAGTAGAAAAGACTATTAGAACAACTTCCTTCATTTGAAACTGGGCTATACTATACTAATATTAAGTCACATGCAGCCTATACTGTCTTGAAAACCGTATTTAAAAGATCTGAACTTTTTTTTATCTCCGGCATGATAGATTATGCCACCTAGGTCTTAGGACGATGAGAAACATAATTAACAATTCACATGGGCATAATGTCAATGTAATGAATTTTTTGAATCAGGAAGATTTTGTGTGCCCCGCATATGCCACCAGGAAATTAATTACTAAACCTTCTGCTCTGAAAGCGAATGGTGAAGTCCCTGCACTCCTAGACCGTATCCAGGGAGACATTTGCGGCCCTATACTGCCCCTGTCAGGGCCATTTAGGTATTTTATGGTACTCATTGATGCTTCCCTGAAATGGCCACACGTATGTTTATTGTCTACGAGAACTATGCTTTTGCAAAGCTAATTTCGCAGATAATTAAAATTAAAAATAATTTCTCTGATCATCATGTGAAGTCCACCAGAATAGACAACGCCAGAGAATTTACTTCAAAAGCATTTGATGATTATTGTATGGCAATGGGAATTAAAGCTGAGCATTCTGTACCGCATGTCCACACCCAGAATGGACTAGCAGATGCATTAATTAAAAGGATTAAATTTTTGCCTTAACACTTTGAAGAATTGTAATTTACCAACTACATATTGAGGACACACAGTCCTACTTGCAGCAACTCTCATCAATTTTAGACCGTCGGCATATAATATCTATTCACCTATGCAACTAGTGCAAGGGCCAGCACCAAAAATTTCTCATATTTGAATATTCGGTTGCAAGGTTTATGTACCTATACCACCACCACAGCGAACTGCAATGGGCCTTCTCCGAAAGTCTGGGATATACGTTGGTTATGAGACAACAACCATAATCAGCTATTTGGACCCTATGACGAGAGATTTGCATACTGCTCGATTCGCTAATAGTATATTAGATGAGGATAGTTTCCTGTCATTAGGGGGAGGAAATCAACCCCTTGATGAAAATGTTGGGAAATAGAGAAGTCCAAAAGATAATTGAAATCCATACACATAACCCACACACTAGTGAAGCAAATAGAGAAGTCCAAAAGATGATTAAAGTCTAGAAGACAAGTGAAGTCTAGAAAACAATTGAAATCTAGAAGATAATTGATTTGCAAGCATTAGCAAATCAACTGCATCACCACTTTAGTGATTTGAAGAGTGTGACCAAGTCAGATATGCCTGTACGCAATGCACCGGAGAGGGTTGAAATACCAATGAAGGTATCCCTAATCCCGTCCTGAGGCCTCAGAAAGAACAAGAACTCCGGCCCCTCTAATCCGAAGTAACCAAGGATGCCTGGTGAAAAAGGATAAGAAGGACTTGACACAGCCGATCACTGAAGTTCTCCAGAACCAGAGGGGGAGCCAGTTGAGACTTGGCACTAGTATGGAACCTTCAGAAAAAGGCATACCCGAATTGAACATCTCCATGAAGGGAGACATTAGTATGGATATGTGCGCACACATCAGAGCTGAAAAACTAAAGGAACTTGTCCCTGTAATTAGAAGCAGCGGTAAGCAAGTAGAAGCATTAGAAGAATTGCCCCTTGAAGAAATAGCTATAAACTTTGTAACATCGGGAGAATCTATGAATAAGACAACAGCCAATGTCGACATTGATTTTGCAAAGAAAATTGTCACAATCATCGATCTTGATCCAGAGCCTGCATCGCTCACTGAATGTAAGAAAAGATCAGATTAAGAAGATTGGGAGAAGGCAATAGAAACATAATTGTTTTATCTAAATAAAAGAGAAGTGTTTGGGTCTGTAAGCCGTACGCCTCCCTATGTGACCCCGTAGGGCATAAGTGGGTATTTGTTCGAAAGATAAATGAAAATAAGCAAGGCTCATTGCACAAGGTTTCACTCAACGTCAAGGAGACGATTGTGAAGAAACCTAATCCCGGTCATGGGCGGAACCACCCTTTAGATATTTAATCTCAATAGTAGTAAACTTGAATTTAAAAATGAAATTGATGGATGAGGTAACTGCATACCTTTATGAAAATTTGGATTCGGACATTTATGTGAAGGTACCTGAATGTATTCCTGTTCCTAATCAAGACAGAGCAAATAGAAATCTGTATAGTGTGAAACTCAGAAAGTCACTGTACGAACCTAAGCAATCAGGTAGGATGTGGTATAATCGTTTGAAGCGACTTTCTATGCAAGAAAGGCTACACAAACAATGATAATAATCCATGTGTATTTATACGACGATCTCAGGGTGGATTTTGTTTAATCTCGATGTATGAAGATGATCTGAATATCATTGGAACCCTGGAATATATTAAGAAAGTAAGCTCTTACTTGGAGTCGGAGTTCAAAATGAAAGATTTTGATAAAACCAAATATTGCCTAGGATTGCAGCTTGAGCATACCCTTGAAGGGATTTTAGTACATCAGTCAACCTACACTCAGAAAATGTTAGAAAGGTTCAGCTTTGAAAAGGCATACCCTTCGAAAGTGCCGATGGTCGAGAAATCTTTGCAGTAAGATAAGTACTCGTACAGACCTAAAGAAGAGGGGGAGGAAGTCCTATGACCGGAATTATCATACTTAAGTGCAATAGGGGCACTCATGTATTTAGCAAACTGTACTAGATTGGATATTGCATTTGTCGTGAACCTATTAGTAAGGTATAGTGCAGAACCTACCAAAGGTATTAGCAGGAAATGAAGGACATCTTTCGATACCTCCAAGGAAGCAAAGAACTTGGTCTGTTCTACAGAAAGAACTAAGACCTAACTATGACTGGCTATGAAGATGCCGAGTACCTGTCAGACCCGCATACAGCTAAGTCGCAAACATGCTATGTATTTCTGTGTGGTGGAACTGCAATTTCCTGAAAATCGTCTAAGCAAAGTCTTGTATCAATTTTGATGAACCACTCGAAAATCATAGCACTGTACGAGGCCTCGCGAGAATGTTCTTGGCTTCAACGGATGATTCACCACATCCAGCAGTCATGTGGATTGAATACCGCGCAAACCCCCACTATTATCTATGAAGATAATACAGCGTGTGTTGCATAAGTGCAGATGGGTTATGTGAAAAGTCAACTCACAAAGCATATCAACCCCAAGTTCTTCTATGCTCATAAATTGCAAAAGATTGATGAAATTAAAGTGCTGCATACTAAGTCATGTGAAAATATTGCATATTTATTCACTAAGTCACTTCCAGCGTCTAGCTTTGAAAGGTGTATACGTGGAATTGGAATGATGAGACTTAGAGAAGTGTGGAATTCAGGGGGAGGATCTTCACGAACTCATTATTGAAGCTTGATCACGAAGATCGAGTACCCAAAGAATAAATCCTAGAGATTAAATGAAATTGGGTGAATTGTACTCTTTTTCCCTTGACGAGTTTTCCACAAGTTTCTCGGCTAAGGTTTTTAATGAGGCAATTTATGCAGCATAGCAGAACGTGTTTCATATACTATTTCTCTAAATTTTTCCTACTGTGTTTTTATGGAGTTTTGACGAGACATGAACATGATGGATGAGTGCCCAAGGGGGAGTGTTAAGAAACCGGGCCTAGGCCGGCAGTCCTAGCCTACGATGGGCTCTTCATCCATCCAGTAACCTATATAAAGGAGGGAGGACCCCAACCATTGTACTACCATTTACAGAAAAGCAATAAAGAGAAGCAAGAAGTCCCATCGTATCTCTATGTCCAATTTACCATTTTGTACTATTTGTTCTTACATTGTTCTAAGTGATTCTACACTTGTCTACGAGGTGATCGTTCGGACTGGACTCGCCAGCGATAGTTGCTCAACAGTTGCAGCATACATGCGTAGTTCTTTGTACGCAGAATCTAAGTACGTATGTAAATGCAGACCGCGTGTACCTTAGTAGAGTCTAGCAGTAAGGCCAGCAAAGAGCACAATGACGGTCCCTTTTTTGTTGCAACCCGTATCCCATGCGCATAAAATTCTGTGGCGTGTACTCCCCATATAGTAACATAGGTTGTTTCTCTATGTTTCGAATCGGGAAGCGAGTATCTATCAGATGAGGCTACCAACATGGAAGCCAAAAATGAAAGCACATAAAACGACGAATACCTGCCATCTGTGATGTTGATATTACAAACTGTCTTCATGACTCCTTTTGCTTAATGTGAGAGATCCCCGTGAAACGAAAGGGAACAAAGAAATAAAACCGAGAGATAACACTGAAAAGAAACATAGCGGCAAGGGTGCTAAAAGAGAAAAGGCGGGAACCACAGCCAACGTAAGCATACGAAAATAGCAAACTGTAAGCAGGAACACAACGCTGTGACATAGAAAAAAGAATACTAGGGTGGAAAATTTGAGACCTGCAGTCCAACGCAAAGAGAATGGCGTATGGGCCAAGAATGAGGACACACGAACAAACATCAGCGCACAACCGGAAAGGAAATCGACTGGTTCAAAACAAAGTTACACGCACTTGGAGGAGCAAGTGAGGCATCGAAGCCGACAGGCTGGGTCACAATCCGAAGCGAAAGGTCCAGAAGTGAAATTTCCGGGGCTTCCAAAAAGGTGCCTAGATTATCAGCACGCGCGAATGGGCTTGTGATGCCAACGTAGGCGCAGTTGCAACTTCACAAAGCAAAACATAGAGAACAAATAGCAGCAAAATGCATGAGGAGACACGAAAAAACAGTAGCACACAATCGCAAAGCAGATCGTTTGTGGTGAAACAAAGGCACACGTACCTAGAGGAGCAAGGGAGGCTCACAAGCCGACGGCCTGCCTTACAAGCCGACGCGAAAGGTCCACAAGCAAAAGTTCCGGGGCTTCATACATTAACGGTGTCGTAGCAGCAACCCTAGAAATGCAAACACGTACAGTAAACGCGAGAAGAAACTATCAGTACACACGAAGAGACAGCAGCAAACAATCGAAACAAAAATCTTCTGAGGCATAACGAAAGCACTTGGAACCAAAGGAGCAAGAGAGACAAAGAAGAAGAAGATGACGGAGGGGTAGAGAAGAAGACAGATAAAGCCACAGTGTCGCGTAGGCAGCGAGCAGGCATAAAAAAGGAGGCTCCTCGCCGACTCCACCAGTCACGTTTCGACGCAGCCTGAAGACACCGAACCAATGGCCATTCTGCCGTACGCGTGAAAACGAAACGGCATGACGCTGAAAGAACGGAAAGGCAAGGAAGCAGCAAATATGCTCCAGGCAGCCGTGCAAGGTGGAGCAGGCAAACCGTGCAAGGCAAGTGGGACAAGTCGGAGCCCGTGAGGCTCCTCGTCGACTTCGCCCATCATGTTTCGGCGCAGCCTGAGGACACCGCACCAATGTCGATTCTGTCGTACGCGCAAAAACGAAACAGTGTGATGGCGAAAGAACAGAAGCGTGTTGGGATTGGCCCAGGATCCGCACACAAGAACACACTCACACACAATGGTTAACTCAACATGAGAGAGTGGAAGAAGAAACACAGAAGACGTTTGGGGCGATATTCTTCTCATCTGTTATTCCACTGTCTCTACTACTTATAGGAATACAATATAACTCAATGCATTACATGTATCTGCACGTTTACTCACTTGATCCACTTCTCAAGAAACTACTCGTGTGGAAGCAGTCTACAACTAACAAACCTTATCGTGCAAACTAACTAGCTCACAATGTGCACATGCACATGCAGTTACTAACTCAACATAGGTATGTAGGACTCCAACTAAAACGTGCTTGCACACACGTGCTGACGTACATGCAAATGAACACTTAACTAGACACATGCAACAAGATTAGCCCAACAATCTCCCCCTTAAGCTTGTTGCATCTTCTTCACAGCAGCGCCGGTTCGTTGTCGGCATCCGCCTCAATGAGATGCGCCTCCACTTTCTCCCTCTTGTTGGGCTTCCGGCATTCTGAAGCAAAGTGCCCATAATCGTTACAATTAAAACACCTTACTTTTGCTTTGTCAACTCGTCGGTACCAACGGCCACCAGAGCCACCTGAGGAGCCTTCACCTTCAGGCTTTGACGATCAGGCCTCCCAGTCTACGTGCATCAGGAGCAAGTGCTCATCGTCTCTGTTGCCATTGCTGTAGCGATGCTCTCCCTCTTCATGCATCTTCAAGCGCCCGATTAGCTCTTTGATCGACATATTTTTTATGTCGTCGAATTGCTCAATCGTGCTGACGATGGGAGAGAATTTCTTGGGCACGGCACGAAGAAACTTCTGCACGACATAGGCCACTTTCATGTTGTTGCCTAGACCTTGTATCTTGCTGACGATTGTTATCAACCTTATCGCAAAGTCATCGATCTGATCGGTGTCCCTCATGTGCAAGTTTTCAAACTCGCTTTTGAGGTTTTGTACCCACACCTCCTTGACACGATCGGCACCGAGATGCATCGTCTTCAGGGTGTTCCAGGCCTCCTTTGTGATCTCCTTCTCTGCTAGGAGCAGCAGCATGTCTTCCAGCACCGCGAGGAAGATTGTCGCAAGCGCCATTTGATCTTGCCTCTTGTTCACCTCCTCATCCACGATTGCGTTCCACACGCCTTGAGCGCACATAAACACCTTCATCTTCACAGCCTAAGTCATGTAGTTGCTCCTCGTGAGCATGGGGTATGGGAGGGAGATGCTGCCCTCGCGCGTCGACGCCTTCGGCACGCTCCCATCGCCGATCTTCAGAACGCCCCCGTTGCCGGTGACGTTTCTCGGCAAGCTTGAACGCGACATGGATTAACGTGTACACGAACACAAGCTCTGATACCAAATGTTGGAATTAGCCTAGGATCTGCACACAAGAACATACTCACACACGATGGTTAACTCAACGCGAGAGAGTGGAAGAAGAAACACAGAAGACGTTTGGGGCGATTTTCTTCTCATATGTTATTCCAGCGTCTCTTCTACTTATAAGAATACAAGATAACTCAATGCATTACGCGCATCTACAGGTTTATTCACTTGATCCGCTTCTCAAGCAACTACTCCTGTGGAAGCGGTCTACAACTAACAAACCTTATCATGCAAACTAACAAGCTCACAACGTGCACACGCACATGCAGTTACTAACTCAACATAAGTATGCAGGACTCCAACTAGAACGTGCTTGCACACACATACTAACGTACATGCAAATGAACACTTAACTAGACACATGCAACAAGATTAACCCAACAAAGCGGAAGGCAAACGCAGAAGAACAAGAGAACGATGCAGTGGCAGTGAAAGCGGCTCGTATCCTGGCGATGTGTGCACCGCCTAACAAGTCCCAAAAGGTACCGCCCACAGTCACGGCTTGCAGCACACCAACAGCGGAATAACCGATGGCGGGTTGAATCGGAAACAAAGAAAACATCGGGAGCTCCTGAGAACGGAGGGCGTAGCTCCTACGATGGTCCCGCGAAGCGACCGAAGCTGTGAATGACGCGTAGCTACGCACACAGCAAACACCAACACAATGCTAAACACAGGCAGCCAAATGGGCCAACCAACTGACGACCCGCACGCTACGGCAGCACACATGGGAAGCGCGCCAAGAAAACGCAACACAAAAGCAGGCTCTCACCCAGCAGCAGAGAAACGCTGGCACACATGGCATTCGAGGTTGTGTGCACGACGAAAAACCAGAAAGCACAGGCTGATGAACCTACTACACACTGACCCCCACGAGCGACTGGAGCTAGGCTGCTATAGCAAAGGCGAGAAGCTGAAGGCAGTGGCGATCGGTCTAAACGGTTGAGGCACCGAGTGACCGGGCAAAGGCCACTGCCGAAAAGGCGCACAGCCCAAGGCAGCTACGACTGGGGTAAACGGTGGAGGCATCGAGCGACGGGCAAAGCCCGCTATAGAAAAGATGCGCAGTTGAAGGCAGCTGCGACCGGGGTAAACGGTGGAGGCACCGAATGACCAGGCAAAGGCTCTCGTGGGTGCGTTTGGCAGCAAAAACATGAACGACGAAGCCACGCGTCGCAGGGGCAATGGAGGACTTGACGTAGGGAGTTGCTCTAAGGCCAGCATTCCCACGGGGATTAAGATAAGGTAAGATGCGTTGACGGGCGATTCCAGCAGGTAGGCTTCGTTAAGCTCGAGCCTAACCTCCGTTGGCGTCGTAACACCCTCCCCCTCCCCCAACGACACCGGTCAGCCATGGCCATGGACGAGGGAGGAAGAGATTAGAAGATGAGTCTTTTCTCACCGGTCAACCCACAAGCACAGGTCCACAAGGCACAACTAGCAACTAATCCTCACATCCAACTCACCCTACCAGACCAGATGCAATCGAATGGAAAGAGAATCGAGGGGATTGTGCGCATCTGAAATGGCTGAGCGCTTGAGCCCAAGAAATCCTAACGGCATGCGGCGAAGGATGGGAGGAGGTTGTGCGCCCACGTAGGAAGCTCGAGCCTAGCCGCCTAGGGGCTAGGGCGGTGGGGGATGACACGATGATCTAGAGAAGAGTTGGGGAGGTGAAGCCGCTGGAGGGTGGAGCTGCAGGGGATCTCCATCTACTGCCTGCCGGGCACTAACTGCGGGCTGCGTCGCTACGCTACGGCGAGGAGGCCGAGGGACCGAGATCGAGGGCAAGGCCGCGCGATGGGTCGACCGTGGAGAGGATCTCCCAACACCGACCTGATTGGCTAGGCTAATTGGTTTTTTTTTCTTATTGTCTTGATTAATCTTGGCACAATGCATAAATGGTGTATTGCATACTGAAGTTGCAATCCCGATGGTTGATATTGTATTGCATATTTGCATAGACTATTAGACAGTAACTATCTAGACGATATTGTATTTTTTTTTGTAGTGATGAATTCTACAATTCGTTCGTAGATTTGCGATAATGGAGAAACGAACTGTGCAAAACAATTTCATAAGCAATTTAAGTAGTACTCCCTCAACCGACGAGAGAGCACAACTTAGTGATATGTTAGATTTATTTACTACTCACTGGAAGCATGTTTATTTGTTTTGGGATGATTATTTACAATTTAGTGAGGTACGTTCATTATATTTATCTCTTTTCTTGCTTTGCTTCTCTTCTATTCATGTATAAATTTAGATTGCACATGAGTAAAAGACTATGTTTATATCAATTTAGCTTAGTCCTTTGAGCCTACTCTTCTTTTTCATCCTAACTTCGCCACGATTATATGTGTCAAGAGAAAATTTATTTGGTTCACGATATGCATTTAAGCGATTAGGCCTTCAAGCAAGGATTTTTTTTAAAATAATATTAATTTAAAAGATAATTACAAAAAAATAGTCATTTTTTTAACAAAAATAGGTGCATGGTGCCATTTGACCTGGCGACAGGAACCTATTTACTGCAATTCGCCATATCAACTGGCGATTTGCATTGAAGAGTGTGCAAATCGCTAGTTGAAATGGCGATAGGAACTGGCTATATATGCCCCCAAAATTCAGAGAAAAAATCATTTTAATTCTAGAAAAAAGAGAAGAGAGAGGGAGAGAAGAGAGAGGAGGAGAGGGGATGTCACGACCCGAACCTCAGGGAGGTCACAACCAGTCCTAGGAGCACCTCGAAGGGAGATCTTGTGACGGCCTGGACCTCAGGGAGGTCCCAAAGTCGTGACCGGACGCGGGATCTCCCAAAGGCATGACCACACGGTCGGACCCGGGAGGTTTCGAACCCTCTGTGCACAACCGAGCTAGTCCCAAGGACCAATAGCTAGCTCACACAGTGAACAAAAGTGGTAACATCCATCAACGCAAACTTTATTAAGATAACAACAGAGTTGATTACAAGAGTGGCTTAGCAGCCGACAAACAAAACACAGCAGAACAAAAGCGGAGTGGTCTAGACGATCCGCTACAGGCAATCGTCTGGAGGTCGCAGCCTAGTCGTCTTGGAAGTCCTCTCCTGCTCAAACATGTCAAGCAAGAGTGAGCACAACAACCGTGCTCGCAAGTCACACCCGTCAAGTAACAGATTGAATGCATGCATACGAGGATGTCCCAAAGGAGGTCTTATATGGTTGTCTTTGCATAAAGCCAAGTTTCTTTCCAAATACATGTACTAAGTTCCAAAGCAGTTATACAATAACTAAAATTCATTTTCTAAATCAATTTTATAGTTGGATAACATTCATCAACAAGTGGTGAACGATACCCTCCTATCACAAGGCTCCCAGCCTGAACCCATTTGGATAGACATCCAAAACCATTTCATAAAGCATTTTGAAATCAAAACCAAAATCTAACTTGGAGTGGCTTTGCTAGCATGTCCATGACAGTGGGCATGGCTATTCGAATAGTTTTACACTCTGCAGAGGTGTACAGCTTTACCCACAAGAGATAATCAACTTATACTGTCCACTCACACACTTTCGTAGGTGTGCGACTAAGTGATTATCACAAGGCCTTTACAATACGTCATTCCACTGCAGTCCCCCCTCGCTAAGGTTTCGCTTCCTTTGGATTAACCATCTGCAGGATTTAAGCCCCCTCTTGCACCAGGTGGGAATGAATAAAAGTAGGTCGTCATGACATCCACACAACCGGATGGAACGACCATGGTGAAACATTGCAAATTAGTCAGTCATGTCCTGCCCATTCAGGACATGTGGTTGTACGGTAAGGCATAGCAAGTTGCGGCTTGAAGACTGGTCCTTAATTGACTTACGTGACATTCCAACAGAACCCTAGGCCTCGATCATAGAAATGACTCGATCCCGTGCATGGACATGCATCCATATAAACAACCAATTCGCCCAAGTCCAAACCAATTTCCCTTTTTGCTTTTCTTTTCAAAAACATTTTGCAAACTTCCACGACCACTCAAGGTCATAGTTAAAACATTTTGACAGCATTGGTCTTTTGGCAGTAAAACTCCTAAATCAAGATTTTTGGTCTAAGCTTGACTAAGCGCAAAGTTTTGAAACATGCCAGTTCATACTAATGTACCAACTAGCTTTTTACTACGGTGACAAGGGGAGGTCGAATCAATAACCAAGTTTGGATGTACAAAGGAATTAGGAATAACTATAAAGTTAAAACAGGGATTTAAATTACTTAAATCCAAATAAGCACGCAATAATAATTTGAAACAAAAATTAAATAATTTGAGATACTGGGTTCGATATGATCAAGGATGTAACTTGCCTTGCTCGAAAGCTTGAAGGTCCTCTTCTTCAAAGCACTCGAGCTCTCCTGAGTCGTCGAAATCTACACGAGAAAATGAAGCAAATCAAACAAAGACCAAATGAAATCCAAATGAACTCCAAAACGAACTAACTAGAACAAACAACAAAGAACTGGATTAAAAATAGGCTCTCCAGAGGAGGCTCGACTAGACGGGAGGAGGTCCAGCGAGAAGGAGGTCGAGGGAGGAGGTCCTGAGGAAACAACAAAAAGGATACAGGAGGTCCTAAGAAGGAGGTCCTGAAGGGGTCCTGAGGAGGATACGGCTACTCAAAGTGGCTGTACGAAGAATACAAAGGATACGACTATGCAGCGTAGTCGTAAGAAGGAATATGACCACGCAACGTAGTCGTAGGAACAAATACGACCACGTAATGTAGTCGTAGGAACAAGGGAAAGAACAGGGCACAGAGAGACTCACCAGGACAGAGAGAGAGAGGGGGGGGGTAGGAGAAGACTGGAGGAGGACGACGATGGCAGTGAAGACGGCGCGGCGCTCCAGCAAACTTCCTGGCGACGAGGTGGTTGAGGATGGAGCAAGCTTCAGCAGACTCCTAGGCGACAAAGCTCGAAGCACGGAAGAACTGGCGAGAGCAAGGGAATTGGCAAAAGATGATGATAGAGGGCTGCTCAGGCTTATATAGCCAGGGCAGAGTCACTAGAGGACTCAGAGGTGCACACGATCAAGGGCACGTGTGACAGGACAAAGCATGCCGAGCAGGTGAAGGAGATGATGGAAGTAGGTAAGGGAGGAGACAAGAGGGGGAGCAGGGTACTGCTGAGGCGAGAGCATTTAATGCGACACAACGATATTTAATGCGCAAGGACTATTGCTTCAGCAGCGACGTGACGAGAGGAAGAAGAAGGTGAGCAGGACTGATAAGTGGGGCCAGTCAACACTTGGGAGGGTGGTCAAACCAAAGGGGGAGATCGTGACCAAAGGGCGTCACATGACCAAGGGGAGGTTGCGGCTAAAGGACAAAAGAGGAGGTCGCGACTCCAAGGGGAGGTCGCGGCTAAAGCACAAAAGAGGAGGTCGCGACTTCAAGGGGAGGTCGCGGCTAAAGGGGTGGCCTTTGCAAAAAGACCAGGAGGGTGGTCTTTGCAAAAAAAGACTAGGACCACCCGGAGGTCTCCACTGAGAGGGAGGTCCAGGCGAGAGGAAGGTCCAAACGCAAGGGGGTCTGGACTGAGGGGAAGGTCCAAACACAAGGGAGGTCTGGACTGAAGGGGAGGTCCAAACACAAGGGAGGTCTGCACCCTCAGATCCAAATGAAAGTAGGTCTGGACTCTCAGATCCAAACGAAAGGAGGTCTTGACCCTCAGATCCAAACGAAGGGAGGTCCAAAAAAGAAAGAGTTGGGCCGAGGGGAACATGGAGCGAACCAAGGAAGGGGAAAAACAACACCAGAGAACGCCAACGAACTCCAAAAGAAACAAACTTTGGATTAGTTAAAGTTTGATTTAGCCATTTTAAACACCTTAATTCCAAAATCTCAGGTTAAGCTTTAAAACTCTCATCAAAACTAAATGGTTCTTTTTATTTCAAAAAATTTCAAAAAGGCTCAGAAAAACGGGATGTTACAACATCCATGCATAATGGCAGCCGGAGATGCGATGCAACTTCTTCCAATGGATCGACAGCCCGGACATATACGATAAAGCGTTCATCGAGCAAAAGTACATATTGAACTATGCGATGCAACCCAAACCTTCAAACACTGGAAACCTTACGTACTCGATCCTACTGAAAATGCACCGGAGGAGCCCAGGACAGCATGGTGGTGGTGGATGACCCCCGAACAGGAAGCTGAGTACGACCAAGCTGAGCGCGCGGCGCACAAGGGGAAGACTCCTGCTAGTGAGACCGACGGCCGTCCTAACGCTCCCCGTCGCTCGAGCGCAATTCGGATCGAAGAGGTAAGTTATGTTCAGTTCGCATCCTGATTATTAATTTGGCCCTACGTTGTGCTATGCTAAAATCATTTAGTCGTCCAGTTTGTCTCGCAGAACATGGCTGACTTCGAGACTGACCACCGCCGCGGGCAGTCTAGAGACAAGAGGAAGGGATCGATAGGCCATCAGAACTGACCGATTTCGTTCCAATCAACATTTTTTGGATTCGAAAAAGGCACACATGTATCGTAAGTGTATTTCGGTTTATTGATTCGTGCATGTTGGTGTTTCTAATATACGTAACCAAACCCAGCGCGCCATGTATTTTGCAATTAAATTATGAAGTCTTTCAAACTTAAATCTATTTTCCCAAATATTTTGACTATTAAATATTATGTAATCTTTTTTCCGAATGAATTGGTTCCACGAATAATACAATCGGGACAATAACGCGCATGGCAACTCTAAACCCAATTGTTTTCCATTTCACTCCGAAATAGGCAATTTGTGTTATTGTGCCGCCGAACTCGCATTCCAAATTGTGTCGCCGACCTCGCATTCTCTACTTCACGTTTCGTTTTCTTCTCCAATTTCGGATTCCGAACTACACGGACACTTTAAGGTATTACCAAAAAACTTTGTGAAATACACTAAATTTTTAGCTGAATTGTCTACACATAAATAAATAAATATAGGACCGTGTCGCCTTTCAATTGACGACAGTATCCCTGTCGCCAATTGAACTGACGAAATTGTCATGTCACCATCGTCGGTTCAATTGGCGACAGAAACCTCTCTGCATCGTTCCAAATGGCGACAAGACAATTTCGTCGTTCCAAATGGCGAAAGTGACATATTTTTGTAAAAAAAAATCAACTATTTTTTTGTAATTATCTTTTAAATTAATATTATTTTTTTAAAAAAATTCCTCAAGCAAGTGTGCGCGAGCGAACAGTGTCCATTGAGATTATCCAATTATCCTAAAGGGTAAAGGGGCGCGTTTTTTGCGTGACCACAGGCGTCCACGTCGCCGCTTTTTCTCTCCCCCGTCTGATCCCGCTCGGCTCTGTCTCGCGTCCGTTGGATTTTTTTTTGCTTTGCGTGCGTCTGGTTTCGCCCGCATTTATTGCTTGATCGACTCTGCGTGTTGGAGCTCCTTTCCTCTTCCTGTCCTTTTCCTCTGCGTCTATCGTCTTCCTCAGACCGACGCCTCCTCTTCCATTTCTTCACTTCTTTTCTGAGATTTTCTTGGTAAAAGCTCTTGGCGCCGCTGTCCTCCAGCTCGGCACTGCACCTCCGTATGCCGCCCGCTTCATTCTTGCGCGTCCGTCCCCGCCTCGTGCCCTACGCTGGTCGGCTCATTTCGTTTTAAGCGCTCCACAGCTCGCCGCGCCGCTTGCTCCTCCGTCTGCGCCCAAGCCGCCTTTAAGCGCCTCCCCTCTGCGCTTCGGCTCGCCCGCTTTCGATTCAGGCCCGGCCAGCTCGGCTTTGCTCGCTGCGCTCTGCCGCTCGCTTCGAGGCGGCGCGGCATCGGCCCTGCGCCTGCTGGCCGCCGCCGAGGCCGAGCCTTCAGCGGCCGCTTCTCCAAGACTTCCGGCTTCTCTCTCCTTTGGCTCAGGCCCATCATGCGCTTCGACCATGCGCCCGATTTATTTTCCCCTCTTGATTTTGCTATTTCGGTTCTTATGTGCCATGCGTTCTCTCTGGTTCTTCAATTTAGTGAATCAAGAGAAAGTCCCAAGTCCCAACCTTTTCTTTGCTTTTTCCTTCTTGAATTCAAGTTCTAAGCTCTCTAGATTGTAAAGCACATCCTTCTCTATAAAATAAGCGGCGCACCACGAGGGCACAGAGGATGGTGAGCTCGTCGGCTCTGAGGAGGAGGTGTCCACGAAATCTTGCTGAGGCGGACCAGTGATGAAGGTCCCGAGCCCGCCAGGCGATGCGATGGCGCGAGCGGAGTCGCCAAAGGCGCCATTGGCAAAGCGACACCACAAGGGGTCCCGAGCCGGGATCTTGGGGTGATGGCGCGGAGCGGAGGAGTCTGTCGAAGCGCCACTGGCGAGCGGCACCATGGAAGGGTGCTCAAAGTAGTGTTCATTGTAGAGTTCCTGCTTTCACAGATGGAATGGAAAGCATAGGATATAAGAATGATTCTAAATTCAGTTTCTTTTAGCTGCATTCTTCTTGATTTTTATCCTTAGTTTTCAACCTAATAAAAATTATTTCAATTTCATATCTGTACATGGTTTGATTGGAACATTCGCAAGCATAGTGGTTGTTGTATTTGACTTTTTGGTGGACATATTGTGTATGTGCAGGTGCCACTCAAGGCGCTTCTAATAGATGGAAACTTCAGGGTGGAGGCTAGAGGGCTTAAAACTCATCATGGCCAACTAAGTTTGCTCTTCCCTTTTGTTTAGTTCATCTAACACTAATTCATCATAGCATAAACTATGAGTGTACCAGTGTTTAGGTTGCATTTTTAGTTGAGGGCAAGTCTGTTAATTCCTTACATGAGAAATTCACTTGCTTGTACCTTTTCCCTCTAATAAATTTCTAACCTTTTAGTTCAAGAAAAAACCTTATTTTTTAGGATTGTACTACTGAGCAGAATTGTGTAGTTTTGATATCTTCATTGCACAACACAACATGTAATTTGTTTCTTCTAGCTCATTTAACCTATTTTTTGCCTTCTCTGCATGCAGTAATGTGGGACATGGAAGCAAAGCATCTGGCTAATTGATGGTGCATTCCCTCTGCTTGAGGCCTGTTTTTATGCCATGTTATTGCAATATTCCTGAGCTTGAGTAACAACTGTCGACATAAGTGTTGAATTTTCTTGTAGCAGATCTTTTGATTGTATGGTTTCTAATGGAAACTTGACCAATTGCCAATTCTTGTTGTGTGGTATAATATTTCTAATTTTTATGCCATGTTATTTCTGATTGTTTTGTAAAGATATTTTTCTTGTATACCCCAATGTCCAAATATCAGTTCTCTTGCTATTTTTTGTTCTGGATCTAGGACATTATACATTCCGCATGGTGGAACTGCTAGCCTTCTGTACCAATATAGTCTTATGGGTAGATTGTCACAGTGCAATCTAAGACAATAAATTTGATGCTTTAGTCTATCTATCTATCACCATTATGTGAGATTAACAATCGCAAGGAGTTAGTTGATGCATTGTTAATTACTTAATGCAATTTATGTTTTCTACATGTGTTCTTCTCGCTACTATTGTGTTATATGTACCTTAAAAAGCTTGCATACCTTTATGCACTTTCTCGTGAACTAATTGTAGCGTGCATCTTTTCATAAGATTAGCACTTTTACGTATAAGATATTTCTTAAAACAAGAGACGCCTCTTGAATACATGAACAAAAATAAGAGTCTCGCAAAGAAGATGGGAAAAGGTCTGAGCCGTGCCCTTGCCATAGTACCAAACAACGTTTTCGAGATTTCGAGACACCATTGCATGAATTTCATAGCCAAATAAGTGTGATCTGGATAGGACATGGTCAAAGTCGATGTAAGTTTCTCTTTGTTCTCTATGGTTTAGATTGGTCATCTTGAAATTGACATGAAAAATACATGTCTGTGAAGTTCAGTTCACAACTACACGTTAATATTTATTCAATCATAACACAGAATTGTTGTCTTGACTCTTTTTGTCAACTTTGCCATATAAATCGATTTAATCGCCTCTGACTTCTCTTGACTTCATCCAAAGACAAGGCAAGATGCATGTGGAAAGTTGGCGATGATGGTCGTCTAGCGATATTCAAACACGAGATTATGGTATGTGCAAACATCAACAAATAAACTGTTACATGCTTTGAGACATCCTATAGTAGTTATTATAGTATTCATGTACTGCCGATAGAAGATAGTTTTCTAATGTTTTCCATGGTTTCCAATCTAAAGCTTTATGATTTTGATCTGATATTCTTTGATTTCTGTTGAACATGTCAACAGTAGCAAGTGTTCAGTCCAATCCGGTTGATGAAAGATATTTGGCTTCACAGATTTTTTGATGTCATGTGAAGTATGGGGCTAGAAGCTAAGTGCATCAATCTTGTTGAACTGCCTTGGTTTAGAGTTTTTGTTCAACCAATTCCACTGTTGAGATCATTGTTGCATAGAGGTTTGTATAAAGACTCAAAACTAAATGAGTGCTGTATGACCAAGGCAGACAATGATACAAGAGGATCCTTTAATTATGTATTGATTTATTGTCTGTTTGAAACGCTGTTTCACAAAGCCCCTTTGTGATTATTTTAATCCGACCTCCGTCTTGCATTTTGTATGCAGGAGGTTTGACACTTTTTGTCATTTCAAAAAAAAGGTGAAGTGAGCATTCCTTTCTCCATTCCGACTCCACTCTCCGAACTTTTGATACAGTTACTCAGGTCAGTATTTAATTAAATAAGTAATATTGATTAGTACTTACATTGTCTGCTACAGGGATATGCCGCTATTGCCTGATTATATATTGATAGTTGACCACTGGCGTGATATACTACACCGTTAGACCACACTAAATTTACCTACCAATATGTTCTTACTTACAGTATAGTGATATATTTCCTCCTAATTATACTACACCACCCCACCCAAACTAAACCTATATTTCTCTTCCATATCTTAATGTTTTTAGTTCCTCTATTAGTATCCCGATTTCGCTCTTCGTTGATATCCCAAATTCACTCTTCAACTCGACTTTTCTTCGCTCCTATATACAACGAGCGCGCAAATGCGCGCCCAGGTACCTAGTACAAGTAATAACAGCTGGCTACAACAACTTACTGGTAGATTGACATGCAGATGGGTTCTCCTTCCACTTTCACATCGCTGCCTACGTATGTCGTATGTCTTGTTTGGCTAGTTCACCTTCCGCCACTACGTAGCCGAATTTGACACACCACGATCTTTTATGAGCCGCGACAATTCGACTAATACTGAAGCACTAAAATGATTCTGGCATGCTAATATAATCACCCCACCCTTGCAACTCACATGACCTTTGTGATTTTTTTTAAGGCAAACAGTAGGAGAGGCTCATACTGTGCTATATATTTATATGAACACTAAAAAAAGGTACAGGAATATGCTACAAACTCAATAAACCACATAGGAAAATTACAAGGTGTCTGTCTAGCCAGTCAAAAATTGTAGAACGCGGCTGATCTTTTACCCCGTACATATGCAAGGTAATTTCCTCTCTAAACAGTTTTTTCCATGCAACAAAAGTAGCATCTCCATGCTCAAAATTTTTACCATTGTGTTGCTTCCGAATGTGCCAAGCTGCTACTATAAAAGTCTCCATAAAGAAAGGATGATCCATACTTGGTTATGCTCCCGGTAGTAACGCAATAACATCATCACTATGATCCCAATGAAAACCAATTGAATACCAACACCGCTTGCTAAATTGACATCCAAGAAGAGATGGAACATATTTGGCTCAATACCACTAGAACAAATAACACAGTACAAGTTAGATCAATCACCAACATGAGTAGCATAATATTCAAAATTGCCGTTTTGATAATGCTATTACATTTCTGTTTGTTGTCTGTACTGGTATGATTTAAAATATGCAGGCATACCACAGAGAATTGTTGCAACAAAGACTAGCTGCCTTAGAAACCCCCCCTCCGCCACAGCTTCCTGTGGTGCATGACCAACCCAGAAAGTTGCTTCCAGTTCCAGATAATGCAGCAAATGAGCCTGAAAAAGATTCAGCAACGAAGAAGTTACCTGTGCTGAATCTGTGAAGCGTCCAAGGGGTAAGAAATCAAACTCTAAACAAGCTCGCCGTCCCAAAGCCTCTGGTGGAAAAGAATCAGTTTGATTGTAAATCTGACGCGACGTTGTCCCTAGACTCTTGCGGTTCTGCCGAACAATTACCTTAGCACATAGATTTGTTATTTAACTCCTATCATGCTCCCATAAGAGCTCCGAAATTTTACCAGGAATTGTTGATAGTGTCAAATTGTTGTAACCTGTAAATAATCACTTCAGTGTAAAGGCCGGGAGGCATTGGTGTATCTTTCTGGTTAGAAAGGAAGCGCTCGTTATTTGTTCTTATCGGTTCATCTCAGACGCTTAATTTCTTGGATGTAGTTCCACATAGCCTTTCTAGCATATGCTTTCGTCCTAGAGCTGTGTTAAGCGGTGGTAGACTGGTAGTAGTACCGTAGTTAATTGTAGGTTTCGTTGGAGGCAGAGCTGAGAGCCTGAAACTCTGTATCAACGGATTGCTTCCTACACTGCTCACATCTCAACCCCCTTGGACGGACCAACTCTACTCCTGCGACTTTCCTCGTCAACTCGTCAAGCCAACCACCCGCAGCCACCAAAGCTGCTGCGAGCGCGTGCGTCGCGCCGTACGCTGCCACCGCAGCCACAGGCCCACGAGTCCCCGCAGCTTGACGTCCTCCTGCCTCGTGCCGCGGTCACGTCCTCCTGCCACGCCGCGGGAACGGGATAGCGCGCGTCGGAGTTGCTGCCACATCCAGCAGCCCGCGTCGCGCCGCCGTCGTTGCGTCCACCGTGGGATCGGTATGCGTTGCCGCCGCGCGCAGGCCGAGCGGCAGGAAGGCCTCGCGCCGCGGCGCGCGACAGCTTTCTTTCCCCTCGCAAAACAAAACAAAACAAAACAAGAAAGCAGTTGCTTTGATTTAGAGGAACAGGCCGCGGCGTGTCTGGGCCTGGACGATCCTTTCCTTCCTGGCCCGTTCTACTCGACGGCTCCGCGCATACAGTCGTGTCTACGCAACGCAATCCAACGTCATATATATCTTCATGTGTGGGAAACAGTCTCCCTCTCTCCAGTAGCCGCGCACTGGTTGGTAACCACGATCGATCGCACCACCGATGCCGCCAATCGTTGCTCGAGTCAAGCATTGTCGGTGGAGTGGAGGGACAAGTGTTGCACTGCGTACATGTTCCTCGTGCCACTCCTGGGATTGCGGGGAATGGTTCGGGAAGTCCGGACGAGTCATGGGGACTTCGGTAGCTTTCCCAATCACCACCGACACGACCTCTGTTTATACCGCATTGCCATTTACCAGTTTACATGGGATCAGAATCCTCCTCCGCATTGAAGTATTTAGTGGAGATGATCTACAGTGAATGGGGTTAGAAATGATCTTCACCGTTTGATAAAAAAATCAAAGGTCAATATCAATAATCACAGTGTTTGTGCTACAATGTTTTGCTATAGTAAAAATGGTATAGTAAATATTTCACTGCTGCTGTTGTGATATTGCTTGTACACCACGAAGTATTATCCACACACACTCACAAAACACTATTAGTACCGTGATCTCTCCCGCAGAGGATCTCAAACCCTTACCACTACATTAGTATTCCTAGTGTACTAGTGCTGCCACTTTAGACCTTTGGTGACGGCGTGATGTAGTGCGCACTGACCATGGTCCGACGATGCCACACCAGCGTGCGGAGGTAGTCTGCTAGGTCCCAGACCCTCCGTTCGTCTGAGTTCAAGTTCTGCTAGGTTATTACGGAGTTGGCATCTAGCTTTCTGATTGGAACGAGAGGGTTGAAATTTCGTTGTCCTGGGTTGAATCTTTTGCCTACCTAGGTAGTGAAGGTTGAGCTCTTGGTATGACCTAATCCGACCGAGTACGGAATTGGTTTATTAGTTGTTGTTACCTTAGGATCTTCTGCGCCATTACCGACTGACCCCATCAGCTGTTGTTGTTGCCTTAGCGCTCGATGGTTACAGAAGCTATGTTTCATGACTCAAGCTGAAAGGGGAATACAAGATATAATAAAGTTAATAGACAGAAGGTCTCTCCATGGGTTTGGAGACAATAATAAAGTTATAGACAGAAGGCCTCTCCATGGGTTTGGAGACTAAGTGGCTACTATCTCCTCTAGGCAGGGCTTTACCAGTTGCATTTCCGTACTGGGAGGATCCTGCAGAGAATGGATCTCAAGAAACGAACCTTCAGACAAGAACCACTTTCCACCTTGGGATTTCCAGTCACTTTGGCAAAACAAAAGATAAAATTTCATAAACATTTTCGTAAGTCACCTATTTTTTCAATTTATCCAAAATCTAATTATCGTTTACTTTGTCTCTATAAATTAAGTTACTATAAGTTAAGTTAGCTTACAAATACCCTCAGACCGCATGTTAGCACTATTTCTCGTGGTTTTTATTATATTTGACACTTGCTTTAGTTGTATCAATACTTGTTTCAATAATTTTAATATTTATTTTAATTATTTGGGTGATTTCGATAGTTGTAGTACACTATTTCATTACTAATGTTTCAACGATGAAGTAGTGTACTAAAAATACCGAAATCATTGAAAAAAAGTATTGAAATCACTTAAATAAATACTAAAATCATTTAAACAAGTGCCAACGATGATTAAAACCACAAGAAAATAGTGCGAACATATGATCTAGGAGTATTTACAAACCAACTTAACTTATAAGGGACAAAATAAAATGAGGTGGAGGGGGGATTTGAAAAGGCAGGTGACTTATGGAGGTGTTTATAGTTTTTTCAAAAAAAAAAAAAGAGACAACCTTAGATCCTTAATCTCAAACAAAAACTCAACCAATATATGAAACACACGCACAATGACTTTCCATGGCTCGCCCACCCTAAACAGTGAAGGAAGACACTTCTAGAAGATTTATTGGTCATTCGGCAAGGAACCTGAAAAGACCACACACGAACTCAGTTAGGGCATGTACAGTGGATGATATCAATAGTTTATAATCTTTGCCACGTAAGATTTTTTAATGACGTGGACGAGAGAGAATGAAACTGTCTAGCATGCAACAGACAGTCTATAAAACCCTTATAGACAACACAAAACACCATTGTATGAGTCGTTGTCTATAACAAATATTTTTTCCAAGCAAAAACTAAAAGATTGTGGGATCTCATATAGACAACTTAACAGACAACTCATTATATGAGCCATCTTTAGTGTTGTCTATAGATAACATGGATAGCTGATATAGACACCAATTGTCTGTACCATTGTATATGCCCTTACAAGCCGAGTAACTGTTAATCCTATCCCTGAACTTTTATTATTATTATTTAATCTATTTTAAAATAATATTTTGAAGATAATCTCTTCATAATTTTATTTTCAATTCTGACTTTTTTTTGCCACGTCATAACGTGGGGCGTAACAAAAACACATTGTCACATTACGGACCTCGATGTGGCCCAAAAACAAATGCGTGTTAGCTCGGAGTGCTATCATTGACAGATTTAGCCACGTTACGGTCGGTAATGAGATAGAATATTGGATCAGAATTAGAAATATTTTTTAAAAATAGATTAAAAAATAAAAGGCTCCCCTATCCCTATCCTGACATAGACTTAAATCACCTCACAGTATTTTATACGGCCTCGTGATCTCAACGAGGAGATCCTGTTGTCAGAATACTATAATTTACTGGCCATTTCACGGTCGAGGTCAAAGATGTACTTTCCCATGCAATGGTGCCAAACACGTACTCGAAGGCGGAAATAAAATACAATTCAGTTCCCAGAAATAGTGACCATGGAACCGCAAAATCTTCGTGAACAAACGAGGACATCTCCCGTCTCAGGGCCCAGCCTCTGCTCTCCATGGTTATAAATGCCAAAGCATCGCATGATGGCGAGCAGAATGGTCCCAGTGTAGCCAAATTTGGGCAACCTCCATACCATTGGGTACTGCAGTGTGGAGACAGAGAAATTCGAGTCATTTGGCACTAATAATTCTGCAATTAAATTGGCTGGTTGCAATTAGAGACATGGCCGGTACTCTACTCTCTGGGTCGAGATCCCTCGCTTTCTTTCTTTTATGTCCATTTATTTTGTCATGGGGTAGAGATCTAGGGACAAGGACCATTTTTCTGGTTGTGTGTTGGTTGAGTGGCAACTGGGTAGCTCAGCATGTGGGCTCTGTGTCCTTTCACCGGACTTTGGGGCAGTGTTGCTCAGATCCAAGGGAATCATGTCAGAATTTCCTCAACCTCCTGGCCATGCTTTGTCTTTACTCTTTACCTCTCTCTCTTGCGTGTCCCCCCTCCTGCGATCAGAAATTTGCAGTTTTGCAAACGTAAAATGACTTGTGTAAGATTCTCAAGCATCATTTCTTGCATTTCTAGATCGCAACTAAGAGCTCTAGATTATATTAGCCAGAATTTGGTAACAAACTTCACTTAACATGTTTTTTTTCCCTTAGTGATGAGTCTACATGATTCATCTGACAAACAATACACACGTATACTTGCAAGGATTTGCTTACTAACGCACGCACGCTGCTTGCAATCGGGATACACGGTTGATGAAAAGGATTAAACAACAGGACCTAACCAAGAAACGACAAAAGCACCTTCACTAGTGAACACCAGTGGCGGATCTAGAAATTAAATGATGGGGGTGCACACTTCACACTCACAATTCTATAGTTTATACAATAATTCCATAACATTATAACAAATTATCTACATTGACATATCGTAATAATTAAGCTCACATTCACAGATTAACATAACAATATAACATGAACTGATGAACATAATAACAAATTATCAATATATACAGCATTAGGGCTACGGCATACCAATAAAGTAACAATCAATTTCAATGATTCACTACTTCTCTTGCTCCATGCTCACAGTGCCTCCAAGCCTCCAAATCCAAGCGGTCGAGAAGCTACCAACCGATTAATACCTTATAAATCAATAAATGTAAATGTAAATCCAATCGCCAATCGGTCACCCAGACTCACCTCCACTCGGTCCAACTCTTGGTCCTTCCTTCATGGTGTTAGTTGGCTGGCTCTCTCACATCACCGCCGCCGCCTCCGCCTTGGCCTTGGCGGCCCACGGTGCCGCTCTCTGCTGTCCGTACTCAGACCTGCCTTGGCCCCCGTACTCCGCGTGGCCGCCTTGCCTCCGGTCCCTCGCCTCTGCGCTGCCCAGAGAGGGTCGTGGGTCAGCCATGCCTCCCAGCCTCCCGCCCGGCCTCCTCAGCGCTGGCACGCCAACCTCTCGGCCTCTCCGCGTGACATGCCTCCTCTCGGCCTCTCCCGCGCGTGGCCTGCCTCCCGGCCTCTGCGTCGCGTCGGCCGTCGCCCGTCGCGCCTCGCTGAGGAAGCATGAAAGCAGAGGTGGGATCGAGGGACTCGAGGGAGGTGAGATTAGTGATTAGGGTTGGAGTGTTGGGCGATTAGGTCGATATCTTGGGCTTAATGCAGCACTTTTGGCCGGTGAAATGAGCCGAGAACTCATCTCTGCGATTTTTGATTTTTTGGGTGTTGGGGTGCATACCCGCACCCCACTGGATCCGCCAGGTGAACACACCTCCCCTTCGATGAGAGCAGCAGGTTTGCCCAGGTGAGGGTGGTGGGGACTGGGAAGTGGAGCCTAAGGCGATGCCAGACATGGAGGCGAAGCCGGTGAT
The DNA here is from genome assembly GCA_036346405.1 of Phyllostachys edulis. Taxonomy (NCBI): domain Eukaryota; kingdom Viridiplantae; phylum Streptophyta; class Magnoliopsida; order Poales; family Poaceae; genus Phyllostachys; species Phyllostachys edulis. The sequence continues at coordinate 35,951,510 of CM070546.1, forward strand.
GTGCAGTAAATTGCTATTGACCGCACATGCGCTGGACAGGAGCTAACCCTCTATTTCCAAATCCTTAGGCCATGCATGCATAATGCATACTGAGGTTACCATGTCCTTACACAAAAGAGGCTGAAGGGCAAAGTTTCACAAGGGCAAAAACACAATTGTAACTTCCTAAAGGTCCTGGAAGCAAAAGATCCCCTCAGTCTTCAACTCCACTCCTCACGGAATGGCTGTTATTTTCCTAAACAGCCAGCAAGCTAAGCTATACCAGTACCAGCCCCTCAGCCGCTGCCTCCTCCCACTCCACTCCACTCCACTCCACCTTCTAGAACAATCTAGAGGCTCTTCCACTCCGCATGGCCTTCGCCTTCCCATAGCAGCCCAAGAACACAAGTACCACCGGCGACAATGGCGGTGGGCAACGGCCTGTTCCTGTACCACATCCTCGGCCTGGCCTCCTGCGTGGCGCTGGTCTACCTGTCCCTCGGTGAGCTGGGCCTCCACCACCTCGCCCTCCTCCCGGCCTCCGGCTCCTCCTCCCACGACGCGTCCCTGCCCTTCGTGGAGCGGCGCGGCGCGCAGCTGTTCCTGGACGGCCGGCCTTTCTACGTGAACGGGTGGAACTCGTACTGGCTCATGGACCAGGCCGTGGAGCCGGCCACCCGCCACCGCGTGTCCCGCATGTTCCGCACCGGCGCCGCGATGGGCCTCACCGTGTGCCGCACCTGGGCCTTCAACGACGGCAGCTACAACGCCCTCCAGCTCGCCCCCGGCCGCTTCGACGAGCGCGTCTTCAAGGCGCTGGACCGGGTGGTCGCGGAGGCGGGGCGGCACGGCGTGCGGCTGGTGCTGAGCCTGGCCAACAACCTGGAGGCGTACGGCGGGAAGACGCAGTACGTGAGGTGGGCGTGGGAGGAGGGCGTCGGCCTCACCGCCTCCAACGACTCCTTCTTCTTCGACCCCGCTATCCGCGACTACTTCAAAGTCTACCTCAAGGTTGGTTTGTTAGTTGCAGCATCGAACCCAGAGCTCGCTAGCTGCGTTAATTTGCTAAGGCAGGCAGTACACCATGGATGAAAAGAGTGTGTCGGTGGCAATAGTTTAAGTGTTTTTTTTTTGCGCGCACAGGCATTGCTGACGAGGAAGAACCACTTGACGGGGGTGCAGTACAAGGACGACCCTACCATCTTCGCGTGGGAGCTGATGAACGAGCCCAGATGCACCACCGATCCATCTGGTGACACTCTGCAGGTAGTACAGTACACTCATTGTCATTTCAGCGTCCATGAGCCCATGAACATGAGCTCGATTCTTTATGTGAACTGATGTGTAATTCTTCTTGTTAATGGATGTATGTTTGTAATTGTGATTATTTACCTGGTTATGGTTGGTGGATTTACTATCTATTTATGGTTGTGAATTGTGATGGGCAGCGTTGGATCGAGGAGATGGCGGCGTACGTGAAATCGATCGACAAGAAGCATATGCTGACCGTCGGCACCGAGGGGTTCTACGGCCCGACGAGTCCTCCCGACAAGCGGAGAGTCAATCCGGGGAATTGGTTCGACAACTACGGCTTGGACTTCATCCGCAACTCCAAGATTCCGGACGTCGACTTCGCTTCCGTCCACCTTTACCCCGACAATTGGTAATCAACGCCGGCGTTTCACGTTCCGATAGAGAGGAAATTAACCGTGCTCGTGTGCAGGTTGTTGCATGCCAAGCTCGAGGAGAAGCTCAAGTTCGTGACCCAGTGGATCACCTCCCACGTCGAGGACGGGGACGAGGAGCTGAAGAAGCCCGTCCTGGTCACCGAGTTCGGGCTGTCGCACATGGTCGAGGGCTTCGACGACTCGCACCGTGACGTCTTCTACAAGGCCGTCTACGACATCGTCCACGAGTCGGCCAGGAGGGGCGGCGCCGGAGCCGGCGCCTTCGTGTGGCAGCTCGCCGTCGAAGGCATGGAGGAGTACCACGATGGCTTCGCGATCGTGCCCAGCGAGAGGCCGTCGATGCACAGGTTGATCAAGGAGCAGTCCTGCCGGCTGGCCACGCTGAGGTACGGGGAAGAAGAGGTCAAGAGGATTCTGAAGACGGTGTGCGATTGATCAACTTGCAGGGTGTAGAGAAACCATTGCTTGATTCCTTCGTTTTGTCATCTCAATCGAGCGATGAATGCGTCCGGGAAAATCGGTACAAAATGAACATAAGGCACAACGTACGTGTCATATCGAGAGGATTGCCGTTGTGTTGTTAGATATGTTTGTGTCGCCGGCCCTCGTGTACGTGTGCCAGGCAATGTTCTGTGTGCCCGCGCCGACGTTTGCGGAGAGCAGATCTGCGGTCTACTTAACACACTATTTCCTTCCTCTGTTGTACAAGCCCTTGACCTTTGATATGTTGAGTCATTGTCGAGTGGCAGAAGAGGCCAATTATATATAGTCCTCGAATGGTGTATTTCTGCACGAGAGATTTTTATGTATCTTCAAGCATAAGAAAAGAGGCACGTACAACATAGAAATGGAGCACCTCCAGATCTTTGCTCATCGTGCATGTGCTGAGGTAAAGTATAGTGAACTGATCTGAATTGCACAGTACCAGTCTAAACTCTAAAAGACGACCGTCAGTTACAATGTGCAATAGGTCGGGGGTCAGCTGTGCTTCCATTCCAGTGATGGCAAATTTACACGCAGGCTTAATAGGCATCTCAAAGCGCGTAAAAACTCAAAACAAAGCAGTTAAGAAGATTAAACTGACGCCACTATAACGGTAAAGTGACAAGCAAAAGGGAAAATTGATGTACAAAGAAAAAAATGATGTAAATAAGGGCCTGTTGAATGTTTGAGAATGAAATGTGTTTAGTAGCGGATAATATCACCCAAGATGCTAAAGAAATGGTCGATATCTATCTTTTCCTTTCCAGCATAAATTGCTTCCGCGCTTCCTCCAGTTCGTCCTTGTGCTGCCATCTCAACAAGTGTATATAACTTCTTAAGGGGCATCTGCATCATCACAGCAAATTGTAAGAGAAAAAAATTACCCTTCGAATTTTTTGCTTTTATATGATAAATAACGAGGGGAAAATTTTACATCATCCAATGCTTCTGCTGCCGCATCAATATCCCCGTCCTTGAACACGTCGAGATGCCGTAACACCTGTAAAGGAAGAGGCCAACCGGACCCAATAAATACAAACTTCTACATATCCAATCGCTGTTAAGGCTTAACACACTAAGATTGTTCCAAATGTATTGCATTATGCCCCAGTTACCAAATGCAAACATCCTGACATTATCTTGCAGTGTAGCAAGCAATTAACATTATCTGACTCTTTTCATACCTTTTTAGCATCCTCCTGTTTAAGTTTAGGAACATGGTAGGTCACAGAGAAGGCATCGCACATACCAATGGACTCTAGAAAGCCCACCTCACTTGTTGTTCCAATTACAAGCAAATTTTTGCCCTACAACAAACAAATAAATGAAAAAGGTACTTTGCATACCACATAATGTAAATATATAGACAGTGTTGCAATTTTTTAAGACTGGTCATCGTATGACATCAATGTCCCATATCTAGATAGTTAAATAGCAAGAAAGTGCTATGCTGAATGTTAACAAAAAGCAACAAACCTTAGGAGGAACCCTCTTTAGGAGAACCAGAAGTGTTTGTGAGATTAAATTTGAGAAGCGTGGTCCGATAGCAACATATTCCAGCAACCTAAAAAAATTCACAGAAAAAGGTAACTATGAAGGAAAATAAAAACAAAAGGGAATCAAAATAGCAAATTTCATGTCACACTCTAGAGCTTATGAACTTTACCTCTCAATGTCATCAAGAATTATGATGCTTAGCTGAGATTTGTATGCATCCTCAAAAACCTGTATAGCAAACAAAGCTGCATCACTTCGTTATGTCCTGAGCAAGTACTTCAATTCAATAGGCTTGTTTGGATAAGAAGGATTTAGTTGGGATTTTAGTTTAAATTTGAATTAAATAGCCCAATCCCCTCATCCAAACAGGGTCGACATAGAGACGCAAGAGAGTGATGGATGGGAATCAAGGTACATATTCCTGATTAGATGGGGGCAAAATCATATGATGATTGTTTAACCTTGCATATTTGTGCACATTTGCTGCTTTCACTGAAACCGATCATTGTCTCAGCTGATATCTGTGAAGAACAACATCAATTTAGAGCCATGCTTTTGATATAGAACAAGAAATAACAAATTTTGGCTCCAGATCTGCAACGGGAACAAAGGAACTTACAACTTTTACATAAGCAAAATCACTGTCAATGCCAACAGTAGCTGCCATAGCTGATTTACCACTGAAAGGCAGAAAGGTAAGTAGCATGAAATGAAATGAGATTTCAGCAGATGCAAACAGAGCCAAGGCTAATGTGTGTTAGAGAATGTACCTTCCAGCAGGGCCTTCCAAGAGGCAAGTAACAAGAGGGCTACCTCTGCTCACTTTAACCTGCTCTACAAGGAGCATAGCTCTTTGATAAATGTGCTTATGCGCATTTCCACAGTCAACAATACCACGCAACCTATAGATTTTGCATAAAGACAGCTGTGTGAGAAATCACATAAAACCTCATTTACATTTTACAATCAAGGCTAGAATATTTAACACAAGAAAAGGATCGAATGTTTTTGGCATCCATCATTGTTTGCCTAGTTGCACAAAAAATTATCACTTTACTGGAGAACTATAAGCACACAGTTAATGTGGAGACAAATTCAATTTAGCAGGACATTTACTTCCATATTATTCAATATCCAAAATAATTTCGGCTTCCTGCTCATCTAGACAATGGATGTCAGTGCATAAAATCATAGCTGATGAAAAAAAGGAGCAGCATCTTCCTGGCCATTGTTGAGAATGAACTAAAGGAATCAAAGTTACAGAGAACAACAAACCATATGCAGAGTTTTTTTTTTTTTTTTAAAAAAAAGCTGCCTGTGGTTACACTCTAATACTATATAGGAAATAACTCTAAGAAAATATAACTACAATCAAATTGATATTCAGAGCAGGTTAATAAACCCATCAAAGCCTTGAAGACATACCACCTCCATTCCAAAATAGATGATGTTTTAGCAAGTTAGTTTGGTTTTTCTAGGCAACATTTTCCACCAAATGCCCATATTAATTGCTTATTATTCATTACTCTATACACATAGAGTTAAAATGACATCTAAATGAGACTAGAGGTGGTATTAACCAAGCCATGCCTATATTTAACAGAAGCCATTTGCGTAGTTACGTGTTGGAGATGCGTAGTACACACCTGCATCTTTCGAGGTTATCGGTAGATGCTCCAAATGCAGGGGTAATTTCTTGAAGTCCATTCACAAAGTCATCCATAGTGACCTTAATGCTTTCCTCATCCAATGGCTTATTAAGGTCGTCCATACTAATTTGCCGGTTCAAAGCATATGACACTGCGCTTTTAACAACACCTTCCAATTCTGCCCCACTGTAGTTCTTTGTGCGTGCAGCTTCATTCAAAAGATCGGGTGTTATTGTGCTTTGCACAATTTTTAATCACATGGAATTAATACTCCCTCCATTCGTAAATGTATGACGTTTAGACTTGTTTTTTCGTTCAAGAATGTATGACATTTTACAGTTTCGAGGAGAATGTTTCATGGCATTTCCTATTATGCCCTTACCTTCCATAAATTACCTACCCATACTAAATACCACTTCACATATTTCCACTTAGTCAATAATGATGAATAAGTCTCTGTACTTGTTGGATAAGTCTTGTGTGTTTGCTTTTGCTGCCCTTCAAGGACAGCATCTTAGAGGACAAAGATCTTAGGCGCTTTTAGGACAGACATCTTAGACTAGCATCTTAGCATATGCTTGGTGGTTAGCGACCTATAAATTTGTATCCCCAACCCTCGAAGTTGGCATGGCATTGTGTGAGAAATAAACAAAGAAAAATTGCCCCCATCTCCAAGTGTCATCCTCCCGATGAGAGTAAGGATCTTGCTATCACCAAGTGCAAGAGTCCAATGACTAACAAGTGGTATCGAGCCGGCCTATCCTCGCAACTCCGAGCATCTCTGCTCAATCCCTTCTCCACCTCGCTTCGGCCCAGCAGCAGCACCCAACCAAAAGCGGCTCTCTCTCCACGCAGCAGTTCCCGGTGTACGCCATGTCCGCAGATAGATCTCGGCCTTCGATGCGCCTCGAGCACGCTGGCGCGGCGGAAGAAGCCGAACTTCGGCTGGCGAGCGCGAAAGGAAGCGGCGACACAAAGCCCATGGCGGCGAAAAAAGCGTCAAAAAGCGGCAAGAATGAGCGGCAAGAAGCGGAGGCGGAAGCAAAGAACGGCGGCAGATGCATCTGGCGGCGTCTTGCAGAGGTCGAGGTTCTGGGCAGCAGCAGCAGCTCCATCTCGGTGATGATGGCCGACGCGACCTTGAGCGGCTGGAGAGGAGGCGCCATGAGCGAGTGGCGCGATGGGCAACCGCACACGCCCACGAAGCGGCAAGGCAGCCAGACAGCGCGTCGTGGCGGCTCTGGAGAGACGCGCGGCGGCGGCAGACTGGTCGACGGAGAGCGCGGCCTTCACAGCGACGCGCGGCTCTCTCCCGGTTGATGCATCGTGGTCACCACGAGTACCAGTATGTCGTCGAGGGCGTCGGCCCGGCGGCGTGGCCTACCTCACCAAGACCAACTACGTCCGAGTGGGTCGCGGTGATGAGGTAAAGCTCAGTCGCGGCATATGTGGGATGCGATCCGACGAAGACGTCGACTCGACCCAGGATCGACGGGCGCCGGATGCTCTCATCGCCGCAGATCCGCCGAGATGCGCTTCGCTTACCAACAAGCGGATCGCCAAAGAGGCTTGGGACGCCATCGCCGCAAAGACGCACGCAGCGGCGGCCGCGCGCAAGTCTACATTGCGAGCACTACGCAAGGAGTGGGAGAACCTGGCTTTCAAGCCAGGTGAGGACGTTGATGACTTTGCTCTCCGTCTCAACACTCTGTTGCAGAAGTTGGTGCAGTTCGGCGACGACACCTACGGCGAGGAGAGAGCTGTGGAGAAGCTCTTCCGCTGCGTCCCGAGAAGTACAAGCGGATGGCTCGCTCGATCGAGTCTCTGCTAGACCTCTCCACAATGACGATCGAGGAGGCGTTGGGTCGCCTCAAGGTCGTTGACAGCGATGAGCCACAGCGTCTCTCGGGACCCGTCATCATTGGCGGGAAGCTCCTCTCACTCGGGAGCAGTGGGCTGCCGGCCAAGGTGACAGGAAGAAGGGGGAGCCTTCTTCCACGACAGGCGGCCGCAAGCGTGGCAAGCAAAAGCGCAAGACGAGACAACTCTTGCCACAATCGCGGCAAGCACGGTCATTGGGCCAAGGATTGTCGGCGACCACGAGGTGATGACCGTGGGCGCCAGGCGGCTGGCTGGCAAGCAAAAGCCAAGACGAGACGACTCTTGCCACAATCGCGGCAAGCTTGGTCATTGGGCCAAGGATTGTCGGCAACCACGACGCGGCCAGCCCACGTCGCAAAGAAGTGAGGAGGAGGAGGAGCGGCCGGCTCGTTCATTGCTCATCGCGAGCATCGAACTACCTCCACCGCACCGTGCGGCAGCGGCCTTCCTCCACCTTGACGAGCCAAAAGCACATGCCTCCCTACGGCGACAGCTTCAAACAACGACAAGACCGACGGGTGGTGCCTCGACACCGCGCCACCCACCACATGACCGGGCGACGGAGTTCTTCTCCGAGCTCGACTCAAGCGTTCGAGGCTCCGGTCAAGTTTGGGGGCGCCTCGGCGTGAAAATCAAGGGCGTCGGCTCGTCATCTTCACCGCCAGTGTCTGGCGAAAGCACAGTCGCTCACCGGCGTCTACTACATCCCCGACCAGAACTCCATCATCGGCTTGGGGCATACGGTGGATGAGAACGGCTCGCGTGTCGAGATCGAGCACGGTGTCTTCGCGGATTTGGGATCTTCGCCGCCGCCTTCTTGCCAAGGTAACCAGAGGCGCAAATAGACTCTACATCCTTCACGTGCAGTGGCACAACCCTCTGTCTCGCCGCCGTCGGGACGACGAGGCGTGGCGATAACGGCACGAGCACTTTGGGCACCTTCACTTCGAGGCCTGGCGGCTCGGTGCCACGGAGATGGTGCGAGGCTTGCCGCCCCTTGACCATGTGGAAGCGATTCTGCGGCGTCTGCGTGTTGACGGCAGCGGCGACTCCGCTTTCCCAAAGAGGCGAGTTTAGAGCCAAGGAGAGGCTCGAGCTTCGTGCACGGGACTTGTGTGGCGGTGACACCGGCCACACCGGAGAGACGACGCTACTTCCTGCCGCTCGTCGACGACCTCTCCCGCTACATGTGGGTGATGGTCCTCGGCGGAAAGGAGAGGTCATGGCGCCATCAAGCGCCGCGCAGTCGCCGCGGAGGCGAGCGCGGCAGAGTCATGCAGCGTCAAGACGCCTGAACAGCGGCGCAATTCACGGCGGGTGAATTCGCGTCATCTTGTCTTGATGAGGGATTCAGCGCCACTACTCCATGCAACTGACCGCAAGCAGAATCAGCGTCGTCGGCGCGCAACCAGACGGTTGTGGGGATGGCTCGAGCCCTCCTCAGCGAGGGATCTGCCTGTATTCTCGGGAGGCGGTGGTGACGGCCGTCTACATCCTCAACCGCCGCCTACCAAGGCACTCGACGGCAGGGCGCCGTCACGAGGTTTGGCATGGCGCAGCCGGCGGTTTCACTTGCGGGTCTTGGCTCCTCGCGTTCGCCAAGGAGCTTGGCCACCGGCAAGCTCGGCGACAGAGCACTCGGGAGTGTTCATCGGCCACGCGAGGCTCAAGGCCTACCGCATCCTCGACCACGACACACGCAGCGTCAAGATCTCGCGTGGCGTTGTGTTCGACGGCGGCGAGGTGGACATGGGACAAGGCGGTGGGCGGCGATTCGACTTCGATTCCTGTGGACTTCGTTGTCGACTCGTCCATTTCGAGAGAGCGGGAGCTAGCGGCTTCGTCTTCACCGAGCTCGACATCTCGCCGCCACCGGCTCGACGAGTGCTCCACCACCTTCGCACCACCACGCCCGCTTTCTTCACCACCGGCCACTCCGCGCACGGCCACCACTCTCTCTGCACCGGCCCACACCACCGGATCGGCCCCAACAACCGGTCCACGACGACGCGGCGCCGACGGTGGAGTTCGCTACTCCGTTGTCCCACGACAAGGATCGCGTCGACGCCTACCACGACGGCGAGCCTCTGCGCTACCGTACCATGGATAACATCCTCGGCGTTGCCGTCCTCGATCGGCGCGCAGACGATTTCGAGGCGAGCTGCGCTTGGCGTCGCGATGACGGCGAGCCCCGCCTTTGCTTTGGCGGAGGAGACGCGGCGTGGCGTGTCGCGATGAAGCAAGAGATGGACGCCGTCGAGCGGAACCGGACGTGGAGCCGGCGGATCTTCTGCCGGCCACCACGCGATCACCCTTAAGTGGGTGTTCAAGCTGAAGCGGGATGAAGCCGGCGCCATCGTCAAGCACAAGGCTCGCTTGGTGGCACGAGGCTTCATGCGCGAGGAGGGATCGACTTCGACGACGCTTCGCGCCGTCGCGCGCATGGAGTCCGTTCATCTTCTCCTCGCACTTGCGGCCAGAGGGTTGGCACGTCCATCACATGGACGTCAAGTCCGCCTTCCTCAACGGCGACTTGAAGGAGGAGGTCTACATCCGTCGTGCCGGATTCGTCATCCCGGCAAGGAGGGCAAGGTCCTCCGCCACGCAAGCGCCCTTCACGGCTTGCGAGCACCACGAGCCCGAACGCTAAGTCGACTCCACCCTTATGCAAATGGGGTTCCAGCAGAGCGCACACGCAGGTCAGCGGTCTCACCGGCGGGGCAAGGCGCAACGCCTCGGCAGTGGCGTCTCGTCGACGACTTGGTGATCACCGGCTCCAGGAGGCCGAGGTCGAAGCGTTCAAGGCGAGATGAAGACCGCCTTCGGATGAGCGACTTGGGGCTCTCTCCTTCTACTCGGGATCGAGGTCCACCAGACAGCTCCGTATCTCCTTCGCCAGACCGCCACGCCAAGCGCATCGTTGAGTCGGCGGGCTCGCCGACTACAACCCAAACCCACACTCCTATGGAGGAGAGGTGGCCGAGCCGCGACAAAGACGGCGGAGGAGGCGGACGCGACGCAAGACGGCGCAGATTGGGCGACCTTCACTACCTTGTCCACACGCCGCCGGACTTAGCGTTATTGTTAGCTACGTCGGTCGGTTCATGCAATGAATCGACGACGAGCATCAAGGCCGTGAAGAGGATCCTCCGCTACGTTGCGAGCACCTCCGACTACGGCTTGCACTACCCGAGGTGTCCCACACGCGACTTCATCGCATACGACAATGACGACGCAGCGACATCGACACCAAAGAAGAGCACAAGCGGGATTCTCTTCTTCCTCGGCAAGTGCCTCGTTAGTGGCGATCGATCAAGCGGCGGTGGTGGCCTGTCACCGTGAGGCCGAGTACATAGCGGCCTCCACCGCTTCGACTCAGCGCTCTGCTCGTTCGATCGCTTGGTGATCTCCTCGGCGAGACATGGCGGTGGCGCTCAGGGGTGGACGAGAAGTCCGCTCTGCTCGCAAAGAACCCGTTTTCCATGAACGGAGCAAGCACATCCGGGTGAAGTACCACTTCATCCGAGGTCATTGGATGAAGGCGAGATCAAGGCGAGCTACATCAACACCACGGATCGACTGCGGACACCTTTCACCAAGCCTCTTGGGAGGGTCAAATTCCTCGAGCTCTGCTCCAGGATCGGGATGGTTCAACTCTCCCACAAGACGACGCACAAGACTTAGGGGGAGAATGATGAATAAGTCTTTGTACTTGTTGGATAAGTCTTGTGTGTTTGCTTTTGCTGCCCTTCAAGGACAACATCTTAGAGGACAGCATCTTAGATCGCTTTTAGGACAAAGATCTTAGACGCTTTTAGGACAAAGATCTTAGACTAGCATCTTAGCATATGCTTGGTCAAGTTAGCGACCTATAAATTTGTATCCCCAACCCCTCAGGTTGGCATGGCATTGTGTGAGAAATAAACAAAGAAAAATTGCCCCCCATCTCCAAGTGTCATCCTCCCGATGAGAGTAAGGATCTTGCTATCACCAAGTGCAAGAGTCCAGCGACTAACAAATAAAACTATTGCATGCATGCTCTTCTTAATGAGCATAAGTCATTGTAATTGTCAAAGTATGACTATTGGACTACTGAGATCCATGAGTATATATGGCCATGGACTAGTACTACTAGCATTACTCAGTAGTGGTCTAGGAAGAACAATGGACAAGCAAGAAAATGAGAAGAACTTGCAGCAAGTGGAAGAACAAGGTAAGGTCGTGAGCCTCCATTAGTTCTTTCAGTTCATTTAGGTCAATAAGTGGCTTTGAACTAGTACTAGAAGCCATGAGTACCCAACATTTAGGTAATGTTGTTGACAAGCTCTTTATAACAAAGTGTTTTGAGTACTGAGAATACAAACATTTGATTTTAGCTCGAAATTTTGGTGTTCAATTTTGGCTCCAAAATTTAAGCTTTCCTTCAGACGCCAATGGAGTATTGTGCCTAGGATCTGAAGAGACTTCTCATTCACCAAGTTGCGCGTTATTAATTATTTATCGTGCATGCTTGCATGCATGCATTGTTTGACGAGAAAAGAGGCAGATGGGGTATCATGCACGCGTACTTGCATTTAACATGATGTTCTTTACTTGGCACAAAAAGTACTTTTGAAATAATTAATAGGGTTAGTTTGGTCATTTCAGCCCACTCCTTAATCCTACTGCCAAAGGCTAAAACGTCATACAAAGATGAACGGAGGGAGTATCTTTTTTATTGTCAAGAACTTTCCCAACAATATTGTCAAATCACAATTTGGATTACAAAAAAATAATGAGATTACACTCAAAAGCAAAAATCTGTAGAAAATTTACATTAAAAAAAAAGAGACAATGGAGCAACATTATCACTACTCGCAACTTGCAAGTATACTTAACTAGTGGTGTGTGGAACATTAAAAATCAGTTGAGAAAATGGCATGTTAGTTGCTTGAAATATTGCTGTGCTAGGTTTTTTGATACATTGGCTGTAATAGAACAAATATCAATTCCCAGAAATTATCTTCTTTTGCATGGGAGGAAGGAAGAATACACATACCAAGCTCTTGGAGATTAACATCAGGAGAAAGGAAAGAATTCTCTTTCATCTTATTTGTGTGGATATGAAGAATTTGCAAGCGACCATTTTCATCAGGTAGGTTTATCTCAATATGAACTTCCAATCGTCCGGGTCTACACCCAAAGTATAAAAGGGCATTGGACAAACTTAGAAGATGGTAGATGTGGATCCTGGCCTTTCAATGACCAACATGTCTATTATTGTTGCTATCAAATGTTCATGCCAAAAGATTGAGCAGGTCAATGCCTAATAACTGTTAAAATAACTCGTAGAGGGTAAGAATTCACCTCAACAAAGCCTCATCAAGTAAATCCTTCCTATTGGTCATTCCAATAAGCAACACGTTGTTTAGTGACTCAACGCCGTCTATCTAAAAGGTAAACGGTTTGGTTACATACCCTTAAAATATATTACATGAACAATGAAAAATCATGTCTACAAACTCAAGTTATAGGAAAATATACCTTTGTGAGTAGCTGATTTACAATGCTGTCATGTACACCTGTTCCATCCCTGGTAGATCCTCTAGACTGCACAATCAGATTAATCAGTTAAAGAAACCTAAACAATACCGCACATGATTTCATCATGCGCAAGAACGAAACGTTGTGCTGGAAAAAAAGTGCAAACTAAATTTTAAAGGTAAACGAAGAGCTGATATTAAGTATCAGAAATGATGGGGGAAATGAGAATGGTTTTTCACTTAACACAATGGATTTCAGAAGAACAGCATGAGATAGTTTATACAAATCTTCTCCAATGATGCACATTTAACTATTCATATTTCAAGTGTTAAGTACATGCACCCAAAATTTTAGTAGCATTCTCTGAAGCTTCTTATTGCCATCAAAATTGGTAAAACTTCAACGCAGGGCTAAGATATCCACACTGACAGGAAAGCTACACCTCTTCCTCAGAAGTCCTGAGAAAGCTAAAAAACATAATGATGTGAAGCAAAGGGAGCAAGGACTTTACCTTGCAGATAGCATCAATTTCATCAAAGATGATGACATGAAGGTCACTCTGATCACCTGTATTGAAAAGGAACAAAATTGAAGTAACATAAGAGCAAATGAAAGTATAAAGAGTGGCAAAGAAAGAATTTTCTTGATGAAACACCATACCACGTGTCCTCTGTTCATTCTCAGCATCCGCAAATAAATCTCTCACGTTCTTCTCTGTTTCTCCAACAAATTTGCTCAAGACTTCAGGTCCATTTACAATCTGGGTTCAGAGAACATATGTTAATATATAGTTCGACCTACTTAACTGACATCTAATCATCTGACATTAGTCATGTTACATATTTAACCATTAGTCTGCAACAAACCACCCTCATAGCAGGAACACAGTAATATGTGTCAACTTCATGAGAATATGGAAAGCGATGGAACTAGGCAAAATAGAAGCACCTCATAACTATTAAACATAAGAAAGTCAAAAGTTGGTTATCACTGCTGGTGACAACAGAACACTCATAAAGACAATTCAAAATCAATTATTGATATAAGCTGGTTTCATCTTCTAAAGTTTATCAGAATAGACTATAACATACCCCATTATATGTAAATAATTAATCAGGCCTGCAGCAAATCTGCGTGGCATATTTGGTAAAATAATCCATACCTTGGGCTCCTTCCCATTCAATAATTTCCCAATTTGTCGGGCCATAAGAGTCTTGCCAGTACCTGGAGGTCCATAAAGCAGTATGCCCTTCACATGCTTTATGCCTAACCTGCAGTGAGCAATAATGATTCAAAAAAATTCCATTACTAATGGCAAAAAAGGTGTCAATAAGTTCAGCTTTAATGAAAATCTGGGCACGTCTGTTGTCTATAGAAAATGTGTCAAATTACCTACTAACAACATGAGGCGGGAACACTCGAGAAGCAAATGCCCTACGAAAAATGTCTGTGAATTCAGCACTTAATCCACCTATACCCAACTTTTCCAGGTTAAACTCTTTATGCTTGAAAAGCTTGCTGCTAGCAGCTTCCTTTTGGTTGATAACCTACATGTATAAAACAGGGCATTATAGTGCCTTCTATGAAATATAACTGCAGAAAGCAAAGGTACTGAAGGAACCTTAATTCCTGAATTTGGAGCTGCCTCAAATATGATGTATGTGTCACTCGACAGGAAGCCTCTGTCCAATGGTGTGGAACTCTCTTGACCCTCTAGCAAAGCTTGATTGACAGTGAAGACATAGTTCGTTCCATACAATTCAAATGCCACCTTTTGCCCTGTAGTCATGACCTACAAAGGACATCATACTTTTGATTTGACACACACAAGTAAAAGCAATGTTATCAAATTAAACTGGAAACTTAATCTAATTATCAATACGCAACATGTTCAGTGACAAATACAGAAAAAAATAGCCTCATGGAAGAAACAAGGCCTACTGAGAGAGAAGACTAGCATATTCCATGCAAACACATGGCCTACCTGACCAAGGAATCTCTTCCGCAATTGTTGGGCAAGCAAAACAGCATCCAGCTGCAAAACCAAGCTCATGCATATGATAAATCATCAACCAAACATTTACATATGACAATTGCAATCAACAAAAAGGGCAAACTTACCTCATTTTGGTTGTCTTTTGCCCTGACATACGCTAGCTCTAGTGTGAGCAAAGCCAGCTTGAAATCATCAGGAGGATCGAAACTGGACAAAAAATTACCAAGATAAATAACAAGACAAAGAACTACGAGAAGTATAGGTTAGTGGTAGGTCACTAGGTTGAACTCTATACCTGCTAACTGTGACAGAATCACCAGCTGAAACCTTTGCCTGCCGACGCTGGATACCATTCAAGGCAATGCGACCACTTGCAATGACATCATGAGCTGTGGGTCTTGTCAAGGATTACTCACAAGGAGAAAAATGCAACTTCAAAGGAAGCAAACCAGGAACTTTAACTACATTCTTACTGCGGAAATCAGAGCTTCATTGCCGTATCGATTCATCATCTGTTGAGGTTGCTCAAATCCAGCCATGTGACATTTCTACAGAGCAGAAGTCTGAGGCTGGTACTAAATAAATACATCACGTCATTTTCTAATTCTAACGTATAGTCCTCCGTAATCCCGGCAGCCAATGCCAGTCCATCCCACTCCCCCTATGTTTATTCTTTTATTTTCAATTATTGAACTTGTAACTTCTAGCGTATTCAATGAAAACGGCATATCTCCTGCCTTGTTGCTACACTCATAATTGCTCATAGAACAATTTCTAGCGTATTCAATTATTGAAATCATGGTTTACAATGCTACACCTAAAATTGCTCATAGAACAGATACTATCTATCCAATTCAATCGGCACGATCCGTGCGAGAACGCACACAAAATCCTCCAGCGCAATGGAATAACGAGATCAAAGCGCTAAACCAGCTCATGTAGCAGCAGCTATTGTATTTTGAAAAATAAAAAAAATAAAGAGTGCGAGGGGTCACCGCCCGGAGCCCCGGAGGCTCCCATTCGCCAAACCAACAGTAGACAGCAAGACGGGGGAGGAAGGATATCGTAGTGTGAGGACGAGGGCGTCGCCGACGAGGGCGAGCGAGTTGGGGAAGCGGGCGACGTCGGCGGCAGAGACGAAGGCGCAGTTGGTGAGGGCGAGCTCCTGGCCCGGAGTGTTCACCACCTCCATTGGCTCGCCCGCGCCCGTGGTCGGCCGGGAGCAGCGGCTAGAGTCTCTAGAGAGAGAGGGATCTCGAGGAGGCGGCCTCGTGGAGGACGACGAGATGGTTGGGTTCGCACCAGGAGGGAGGGGGTTAAAACTTAAAACCGTAAAAGTAACCAGTAACCACCACGCGGTTGCCGTTGTGTCCTTGGACTCGTCGTCTCCTTCGATCCGAAGGAAGAGCGCCGTGAAGCTTGTGGGCCCAGCAGAGTGACCAATTGAAGGGACGGACCTGCCGAAGATTGTAGGTCCAAGCCAGCTGTACGTTGTTCGTGCCGTGGCCCGTGGCGGTGGATCTAGCTCCGTGCCTGGAGAGGTTTGGGCTGGTTTTTGCGGACTGCCGACGGACGCCCGCTACTCATGGGCTTCCGCCGTGAGCATCTCGGGCTCGCGCCTCCAGCAACTATGCTCCATGAGTAGACGGCCCGTTTCCTCACGGGTCCAGCATTACAAATTGGCCGACCTGGAGAGAGAAGCCGGTCTCCTACATCGAATTCATCTCGGTGCAAATCAAACTTGGTACTTCGTGTGCGAGTGCAAGCCAAACCGGTTAGAGCTGTATTTAAAAGGAATAAGTCCATTTTACGTCACTGAACTTCGCAAAAATTCTATTCAACATCTTTAACTTCAAAAACAGTTATTTAACATCCCAAACTTACAAAATCGGATCAATTTACACCCTAAAGCGATCTTGGAGCTTAGTTTTAATGATGTGGATCCCACGCAAGGTGGTTTTCGCTGTATTGGCAGACACATCATCGGATTTTGATAATAAGGATTTGATTAAAGGATGTTGACTTTCACATCGTTAACCTTTTTCTCACTCCTCTCTCTGTACACATTCTCTTTCATCTTCTCGTCATCATCCCTCCCCTCATTTGGATCCATGTTAGCTAAATCCGATGGCATGATTGTCAAAATGGCAAAAACCACCTTGAGTTGGATCCCCGTCTGCAAAACTACTCTCCAAACCGCCTTAGGGTGTAAATTAACCCGGTTTTATAAGTTTAGGGGTTAAATAGCCGACTTTATAGCTGTGGGTGTTGTGTGGACTTTTTGGAAAGTTCAATGGTGTAAAATGGACTTATTCCTATTTAAAATGGGCAAAATTGGCTGCAAGACATCGTAATTTCGTGCCATTGGCGGTAGGACACCAAAATTTCGTGTCTTTGCCAAAAGGTGCTATAATTTTATGGCTCTTTGCTCTAGGGCACTGAGTTTATTATAATATTATTATTATTTATTTTAGAGAGAGACAGTTTGAAATGACCTTCATACCCTTCTATCCTTCTTCCTCCTCCTTCGACCTTGGCTTCTCCTTCTACCTCAACAACAGCACCATGGGCCACAACCTCGCCGTCCTCATGGCCACCCTGCACTACCGCCCCTTTCCTGTCTTGACGTGATGTGCGGCTACTATGTCCGCGCGCTCTGCTACCTCACACAGGTCGACGCCGCCCCGACCTTGTCGCCCATTTCCTCTGCCTCAACGTGATGTGCGGCTACGTTTGTGCACTTCGCTACCTCGCCAAGGCCGACGCTACCTCGACATACCTCTCCATGTTGTCTCTGGCCTCGCCGAGCGCTTCACCATGAGCGCCTCGATTTCGTGATCCTCTATGTGTCCTCGCCCATGTCTCATCATCACTGGAGAATGCCACATGCGAGCTCCTTTGCCACGCCATGACAGCCACCGCTGCTAGCACTCTTCACACACCTTTGACTACGCCAAGACCGCCGCCAGCTTCGTCGTGCCTACGTTGTGCTTATGCACCCGTCCTTTTCGCCAGACCATCGTCAGATTCCATCACCGGCGAGCACCCTTGCATTCTTTCTGAGCTCTGCTCGCCGCTCAATCTCCATCTCCGGTAAGCTTAAGTCGAACCCAACTGTGTCACGACGTGTTCCACCTTCCTACCAATCATCACCTCTAGTTAATTGCATTCTCTCGTAGCCTGTTCATGGGAATCAAGTTGTCTTCCTCGCTGTCGCTCGAACCACTGCCATCGTTGATTTCATCGCCGCTGGTGAGCTCTTATCATCATCAACCTCACCATCGTTTTCCCCATGTTGTGTTCTACCCCATGATCACCTCGCCTTCATCGGAATGTCGCCGTCGCCGCCGCCGCCCGCCAACCTTGCTCGTCGTGAGCGCAGCCACCACACGCAACCACTGCCACCCATCTCCTCTCTAAGGTCTCGCCAACCCATTTTGGGCATTGCTTGTGCCTCTCGAGCCGCTGCTCGTCGGAGCCGATGCTGTCCGGAGCCATGCGCCATTGCCCTCTGCTTCATCTGTTCTCTCTCTGCTAGCTGTCGAGTGAAGGGGATGAGGTCGACCAAGACGGACGGGTCGAGTGCGGATGTAATATGATCCGATTGAGCTAACTAGGAACATGTTCGACCGAAAGGGCAACTTAGACATTTCGCAGACTTTCTCTCCTCTCCATCCGAAAATAATAAAATAATAGCCATAGTGTCCCAGTGCAAAGAGTTACAAAATCATAGTGCATTCCGTTAAAGATACAAAATTTAGGTATCATTCGGACGAACCCAGTTTCGAAGGATTAACCAAAACAGCATGCCGTCAAATGTCACAAGGAAATCAGCAGACCGCAAGGCTGCTCAACGTCACGACTGTCGGCCATTGCTGCCACACCCTTATGCACATTTGGTCAATTTTTTACATGACCTTCATCATACGCTCACTACCATTCCAATAGGCACTAGTAGCTAGCTAGCTGGCTAGAGGCGCCAGTAGCAGCATAATTGAAGTGCCACTCACCCTTGGACCGCAAGATCGATTCAGCCCTTTTTCAATTTACAGGTAAGTAGATGTTTAAGCGGCCATAAGCGCAGCGTTATGCATTTCCACTTTTCTGCAGAATTAATCGTATGCTTATATTTTGTCCCTAAAAAAAGATAGGAGATTATTGGGTACGTGCATGCAGGACCAGAAAGATTAATAGTGGAGGGAAGCATTCGTGGTTCGATGCCAAATTGGGCATATTCTCCTCAGCATATAGGTGTATCCCCAATGTCCATCGTTTTCCACCGTTGGTATCACCGAAGATGATATGCCGAGTCAAAGCCCTCACGCTTTCACTAGACCAAAGGATCTAATAATTGGGAGCGTGACTTACGGCGCTTTTTCCAATATAACTCAGCTTTATGTTAAACTCCTATACTGCTCTGTCATCCTATGTACCGGCCTACTCCATGATACTCAGTGACATACTGACATCACTTGAAATTTACTCGACCTAATGTCAACTTAAGTAGTACTGATGAGAGAGGCTGGCACGCACTTGATTCATAGGAGCGGGAGCCAGTTGGGCCCTGGTAGATTCTCCAAAAGGCATCACTGCTTCCAGATGTGCACTCTCACCTTCACCATCCACGCAGGGAAATGCAATAGCAGTGGTACTCTGTTTCTGAGGCTCTCTGAGCTAGAGCTGTTCATGTGATTCTGATATTTCAACAGACTACTTTTCCTCTCTTTTTTTGAGAAAGGGTCATACTTTTCCTAGACTACCTGTTCTAAACAGGCTTTATTAGGCCGAACATCGCTTTGGATTCTGCCCCCACTGGACCATATTCCTTGTTCCGCCTATATACTAGGCTAGTACCAGTACGCCATTGCCACCCATCGTTTCGACGCAAGGAAGCGCCTGAAAACAACTACTACTACATACGAAACAACTTGGTCTTCCCAGTCCAACGCACTGTCCAGACGCTAGCTAGCTAGCTAGCAGCCAGCAATCGCATGATGGGCCATGGGCGGCCAGCGCCGCTGCTGCGGCGTACATAGCTAGCTACCCACTTCCGCATGATGGGGGCCAATCAAACAAGACTCCCGTGGGGTAGGGTCCCCGACCGTGCCTTCTGCCGTCCCATTATACGCGCAGCGCAGCCTCTTCGGATCCATTTTATCATGTGCTCAGCTACTCTACCTCCAATGGCGAGGTGGTTGGTGCCCGTAAGCGAACTTATGCTGTTTTTTGACGTGTTTGAGCGAAACACTCAATTAAAGATTCCTGTGCTGTTTGGTTGGTGTTGTGTCTAAGACTCTAAGTATATATGTCAAATTTTAGTCATACATGAATGTACATTAAAAAAAAACATGGCAGGCTATCAGCTACAGCTAATCCAGGGGTCGCTTGTTAAGCAAGGTTGTCAACATCGTGACGCGTGTCGTAGTATCGTATGATTCTACAATCTTATCGGGGCTGAGTAATACGAATTGTAATATTGATCGGTTTTAGATAGAATCGTATCTGGATCGATTCGGATCGGTTTTAGGTAGAATCGTACCTGGATCACGATCCAGGTCCTAGAATTGTTAGAATCATCACACAAATGAGATTTTACACGATCTCATTCTCATGACAAAAACGAGTTGTTCGATTCGATTGACGGTAGGAAATTGATACGTCCGACTAAAAACCCTCGAAGAGAGAGAGAAGACCAAACGGCCCAAACCCACTTGTAGACTTGTAGCCAGAGGCGGGCCCACTTGTATTCAATGGTATTCAGTTGAATACCCATTATTTTTGCAAAACAAATTCATATATATATAGTGTATTCTAGGTATATCATATGTATAGTGTATTCTGGCAAAAAAATGAAGATCCCTCTCGCCACGGCCTCACAGGCTCACTCGGCCCACAGGCTCACCAGTCACCAGCGGCCCATTCGGGCATTCGGCGTCTCGGCCCACTCGGCCTCCCAGCTCCCACTCGCCACGGCCTCACAGGCAGAGCAGGCGCCAGCTCAAGAGCTTAATAATAGGTTTGATGAGGTAAACACAGAGCTACTTAGATGCATGGCATCATTCAATCCATCCAATTCATTTGCTGCTTTTAATGTTGAGAACTTGGTTAAGCTTGTTGGGTTCTATCCACATGACTTTGAATTTGAACAAATGAACCAACCGTTTTCATTGCACCACTATATCAATGATGTCGAAATGATGAAAACTTCAAAAACTTGAGAAGTCTAGCGAGTTGTCTATGATGCTAGTTAAACAAGGAAAGGTTGCTCGGTATGAAATTGTTTATAAACTTCTCAAATTGGTGCTTGTTCTCCTGTTGCAAGCTAAATCGGGTGTTGAGAGGGTCTTTTCTATAATGAATTTGATAAAGAACAAGAGAAGAAGCAAGATGGGGCGTAAATATTTGAATGGTTGTTTGGTCACATTGATTGAAAGGGAATTCTTCATGCAAGCTAAGGATAAGGACATCATCGCTCATTTTCAAAACATTAAGGATCGGAAAGTTGTCCCAGAACTTGTAAGTTGTAAGCTTTGTTACCATTTTGTTGTTTTATCCTCTATTTATTTCATATGTTGCCACTTTGATATGTTGATCATTAGTAGCGGGACAATTTCAAGTTGTGATCAATTTTATTAATCAATGATGCTGCCACTTAATTACGTGTTATAAAACTATAATTTAGGTTGTCAAATTTTTTTCTTGCCATCTGCAATTTTGAATACCCATGGTCCAAATCTTACGCCCGCCTCTGCTTGTAGCGGTGTCGTCTTCGGTTGCGTTCTACACCTCTACACCACCCCCTTCTCCGGCCATGCCATCGAGCATTCCGGTGACGCTCACGACCAGTGAAGCAGTGAAGCTGTTGCAGACTTGCAGTCATTAGCCCGTTCCAAGTAACATCATGGCCTCTAAGAGTCCTAGATCCAACTATTTGTGTTTGTCTCTCTGAATGTTTTGTTGTTCTTATTCATTTTGGAATTGGGGATAAAGGGTCAATGTCAACGGGAGGAAATAATGACAGTAGTGCTGCCACTGCCACTTCTAGGCTGCTAGCCAAGGCAAACCTAAAAGGAAAAATACAGTTGGAAATAGACCTAATCCTGGTTGGGAGGACGGTATTGATATTGATAGCAAGAAGAAACCTGTGAAGTGTAAGTATTGTGAAGTAACAAGAGCCGGTCAAGAAATTTTTTTCTTCTAATAATCTATTTTTCTTCTTCTGAAATACAATAATATATCCACGCTTTTTTATTTTACAGAAATAACCCTCTATCGCTCCCCCGTTCGGCGACTTGAATAGTCGCCCAATGATTGAGCGATCAGTGTATAAGTAGACGAATGGTTGAGCGACAAGTGTACAAGTCGCCGATCGGTTGAGTGACAAAGGGTAATCGCTCAACCGTTGAGTGACACATAGACAAATCACGCACTGGTTGGGCGATTTGAGATAATAATATTATTTTTTGATTAATCGGATGGAAATAATTGTTGGGAAATAAATGACAATTTTTGTAGGTAATACATTTAGCAAATGTTGTTTGTAGGTTGTTATTTTTTTTTGGAAATATAAGGATGGTGACAAGGTTGGTTGGTCCGTTTTTGATTTTCATAGATTGTCAAGGGTACGAAATATGTTAGACTCGCAATAACATTTTGTGATCGTTATATGTTGTTGTAGTGCGGTAAATTTCTATAGAATTTTATGAGGACGTTTGAAGTAGCAATGATTCATAAGTAGGAAGGTAAGTGATATTGAGACGCGCTAGAGAATTCATACACAACCATGTCATAGTAACTACGAAGTAAAATATGAATACAAGTACACAAAGCACAACGAAGACCCCATACTAGCTGCCCGCTACATCACCCATACCACCTCCTCCGTCGTCGCCACGTCCCACCCCTGGTCCATGCCCGTCCGTACGGCCCCGCTTGGGCTTCCTTAGTGCGGGGTTTCGGGCACTATTACAAAAAGACTAATACTGGACGCCTCATCACAGATGGTTTTTCAAAACCGTCAGTGTTAATGATAATCACAGATGGTTTTACCAGCGTGACTATCTCTGTTACTGAATACGCTAAGAACCGTCTATGATGAGATACTATCACAGGCGGTTCGTATCATGAACCGTTTGTGATAAGTATCTCATCACAGACGGTTTGTATTAAAAATCGTATGTGATAAGTATCTCTGATTTTGCCATGGCTAGAAATAATTAATACTCTGATTTTATCATGGCTTTAAATCACTAACTCTCTGATTTTAAAATCTGAGAGTTAGTGATTTAAAGCCATGATAAAATCAGAGAGTTAACCATTTCAAGTCACAGAGTTTGGTAAAATCGGGAGATACTTATCACAGACGGTTTTTAATATGAACCGTCTGTCGTCTGTGATATTAGCTCATCACAAATGGTTTTTATTTGAAATCGTCTGTGATTTGTGAAATTTTTTGAATGCTTGCGTAGGAGGCAAAATGTTTTGGCGCTGTCCTTATATATTATACCCACCCCGCCTTGTCTTCCATCAGTCTCTCCCTCTCCCCTCCCCACACCAAGCTCCGGCGACCGCCCTCGATTCCCCGGCGTGGTTCGGCGAGAAGACACAGCCGACTGTTTCACGGCGCCTCCGGTGAGCGAGGCGCTGTGGCTTGACCAGTACCACCAGATCTGGCCGCCCCCTATCTTAGCATTAGGTGAGCACTAAGTTTTGCTCCTAAATCCCCATCTAGTTTTTCCTCTCACTCTGATTTCATCCCCCTCCATCCTATCAGATTTCGTTCTCAGCGAGGACCCCCCATCTATGGTCGACAAGGGAGGCCGATTCGGTTCGAGATGGATGCCTCTACTCGACCTCGTCCTCGTCAGAGAGTGAGCCATTGATTGAGAGAGAGAGAGAATCTTTTAATTACCTTCTTTCTTGCAAACTATCGAAAGAGAATATAGAAACTACTATCCAGTAATTGATTGGTTTGGCTCAAAATTCGATTTTCTTTTTTGCAATAAGAAAAACTATCACAGATGGTATTTACTAAAAAAAACCATATCTGATTGTCTATTTTCACAGACGGTCCTGAACAAGAACCGCTCAGGATAATCGACTATCACAGCGATTCTTCGCTCGTAACCATTTGTAATAGCTTTTTTCACGCATTTGTTCAAAAAGCATGCATGATGACCTCGTAGTATCACTCACCCATAAAGTCAAACAGTTCAAAAACCGTCTGTGATGACAATTTTGAACTGTCTGTGATTACCTTTTCTGTAGTAGTGGGGGACCCGATAGGGTGAGGCGGTCAGGAGCCTAGCTGATCCGTGCTCCCAAGGCCTCGGGGGTCGACTTCACTAGTGCCTGCGTGGCCACTGGGGCATCGCTGAGCTGTGGCCCAAAAAGAACCTCGATGGGTGCGGGCTGAGGTGCTCCCCTGACCTCCCCTGGCTCATCCGCGAAGTAGCTGTCTATGTCCTATTGGGGCTCCTCGTGCGAGTCCGAATCACGGCTAATTGGAAATCTGCAGGACAAATATTGTTTATTCGTGCAATATATCGACGTGAACAAACCTGAAGAGACAAAACGTACCTTCGGCGTCACTACACCATGACATAGTATTAAGGGCAATTAAACTGCCGGAGAAAAGTGCTTTGCAAAGCAAATTATCTGCCAAGAAGATATTCCCACTTATTACCGTCAGAAGTGTCACGGAAAGACATTCTCCGGCAGATATGTGTATTCTCGGTAGTTAACCGCCCTAGATAAGTTGTTTTTACCCGACAATTATAGTTTCCCCAGCAGTTAAATGTTTCCCGACAGTTATAATTTCCCCGACAGTTATACGTATTGCCGGCACTTAACCTGCCCTTGATTGTCTGTTCTCCCAAGCAGTTAAGTGCCTAGATAAGTTGGTTTTCCCCGGCAGTTAACTACCCTCGATTGGCTCTTTTCCCCGGCAGTTAACTGCCCTTATTGGAATGATTCCCGGCAGATTAGACACCTAGGAATATACATGCTAAATACTAAAAAAGTTAATTATACCGTCCGGAATAGTGAATTTAATATTTTTTCCAATAGTTTGCACCATTCAATCAGAATTTAAAAAACATACAATTTTCTCAATCTTACCACTTAGAAAATGTCATATCAACAATCAAATACAGCTGCAACACATAGATGAAATTCAGATGATACAAAATACATAAATCTGAAATATTAAATTTTTGATAAGCACAACGGTACATGTGCAACCATACACATACAATTTTAGAATTCTAAGCATTCTAATATAGCCACGGTTTCCTTAGCATGTACAAAACATCAACACAAAAGAAGTCGATAATACTAGTCTATTCTTGACACATGTAAATACTCCAACCCCTTCTACCACAATACTAGTCTATCCTTGGCTTGTACAAAACATCTACTCATAAGAAGTCGACAATAAAGATGTCCACATAATGAAATCATCACGCTATCACCATTTGCAAAATAAGGACGATCACTCCATCAGCAAACAATAACTTCAACAACCCTTATATTTTGTACCTGAAAAGAAATTCGAAAAGTCAATAATAATGACTACAGATGTATCAAGATGAACTTGGAGTTCAAAATAATTAATGTATCATTGTGCTATCCATTGAGCGGTACTTATTGACAAAAAAAATGTACTAACACCTTGCTCACAATAGTTACTAGAAATGCCTAAAGGAACCCACATAGTCACTAGGAATTATCAATGAAATATCACAGGGTTACAGTTGAAGACAACTTGAACATCTTGAAGTTCATGTATGTCAATAACCCCCAAATGGTTAAACATCAGCCAAATTTGGATAAATATAACAACAGTTAATTTCGATCTCCAGCCAACATCAAACCATATATCTGCTAACTGTTTGGAGGGGCGCGGGAAATGTCAAAATGGAGGATGGCAAAAGTGTTTCATGGTAGCAGATCACAAAGGAGCGAGTGGTCTACTACTTGACATTGATGTACAATTAAAGAAATGTGATGAAATGATGCCACTCAAACCATATGTGAAAAGGAATAATAAAAAAAACAGAACAGGGTCTATGGAGCATAAACATAAATGTTAAGCGGTAATCATCTACTAACTTTGTCATGTCAGAGAGCAAGAAAAGAATCTCAAATGCTTTTCAAGATTGTGAATCCTCTACTCAGCATATGCTATAGAAGGCATGAAAGATCTACTAACTTTGCCTTGTTTGTAGTAGCTGTCTATATTCAAAAAGTAAATGCATGCATGCAGACACAACATTCTTGTTTGTAGTAGCTGTCTATATTCACCTACCAGCCACTTCAGTATGCCCTTGAGTAGGTGAGAAAAATAATACACATACTGGATTCCCTACTGTATGACAAACATATTGCACACAATATAGTTCTGCAAACATGTTAAACATGGAGCCCTTCGAAGTTTCTCGAATTCACAAGTTTATAATTATGTGTACCCCCCACCATGCAAGAATTTAATTGCTGGAATTACCTCGTGTTCGCCCAGCTTGTTGTGATGGCCCCACTGGCTTTCGTTCTTCTTTTATCTGTAGAATACAATAGATGCAAGTACATTAATTGAGGAAACAAATTGTAGGTGGATACAATAGATGGATGCTTACATGCTAATGTAGCCATGCAATAGATCTCCCATAAGCATCAGCCGTGACACTCATATCACCATAAGGACAAGGCAGTTGAGCAGCCCTTTTTAGCACATGATTAACGACAACTTCACAACATTCAACACCCAACAGAGTACCACCCACTACTGTCCTCCGATCCGTTGATATAATTGTAGCCTTTGCAACAGGAATATCATGTGGTCCAATAATAGAGTACAAGATAACTTATTTTCCACTCTGAAACATATCATCATTGAATGTGTCGATTGAAGTCTAGTCAAATAAATTGCAAAATGGTAAGGAGCAAACCAACAAATAGTGAGATATGAAATCTTACTCCATTTCCTTTTTGTGAAGAAACTCCACGCCTATTCAATGTCTACAAGTGCAAAAGGAGAAATCATTACATTAGATATGAACTGCAGTGTGACAATGGTGAATAATCTATTTTGTTGTGAGCAGTATGTACCTCGTCATACAACATATTTTCTGCAGCATTAGACTCCACCTCAACATTGTAACTTTTGACATGCTGATCCTATAGGCCAATAAAAATAAAAGTGGAAACAAACTTCATTCTTCTATACCAAGTAATTAGTTACAAAAAATTGTATTGTACTATACCTCATGTATAGGTGAATTTGACGCATATCGTGGACTGATCTGTGCATGTCGTCCCACATGAGAATTAGTAAGTAGCAATTCCTTCATCTATGCCATTTGCTGACTAAGGGTGTCAATTTTTCTATCACTTTCTTCTTGCATTGTTTCAATGCACCATAGTAGGAATTCTTTGTCCAATTCAGCTTGTCGACACCCTTCAATAGCCATTTGGAGCTTGGTTGATCTGTACTTAAGCTTTCCAGGCATCTCCAAATCTCCTGAAGTTGGTCCCTTACCTATAGAACGAACATACCCATTCCTATCAGGACATAAGATGCGTGACAGGAGGTCACCTTGCTTTATGGTTTTCTCTGTCCACTCTGGATGATCTGTGGCTGCGTCCTCAATTGCTTTCTACAAATATGGAATATTAACCAATCAAATGAGACTATCATAATCCACGACACATCAAGCCCTTAGACATCAAAGTGCTATTTTTTTTAATATACTTACAATTTTATGTGCTGCTGCTTGTGAAGGAAGGCCATCTTTATGAGTGTGTGTTTTAATAAACAACTCATCTCTACGAGGCACGACACCATTATCCATGTGCTGCATGGAAACAGATAGAAAATACAACATCAATAAAAAATAGTGTACAACATAAGTTATATTTGAGATATTATATTAGAAAGGCATTTATATACCATTTCATGTCCAACATGAGCATGACCCTTGCTACCACTTGTATGCAGCCCGGACATCTTTACCCGATTAGTTTTTCCTATGTCACTACGAGCCTATAACAATGGAAGCAGTAAATAAAAGAGAAATGCTAATATAACAAGTACTTCTTTTTTTTTATGTTTGGCTTACTTTGGCCAAGGGATTTCTCCAATGTTTAATAAGCCATTTCCAGTCATTTTCATTAACTCTATTATCACAGGCAGCAAGAAGTTCCTTATCGGTCTTTGTCTCATCAAAATGTCTTGCCTTCAAATCCGCCTTGAAATCCTTCCATATCTTCACTGCTGTCCCCATAACCCAATCCTGGACACTTTCATCTAACTCATAGAATAACTAGTTGCAAAAGAGATGCACAATTAAACCCAAACAAAAATTGTAGAAATGAAGCATGTTAATTGGATTTCAGATATTACCTTTAAGTCTTTCCACAACTTCAACTTCTGTGCTGGGTCAACCAACCTCCAATCCTTATGTGCAAGTGATATATCCTTAGATTTCACAATTGTAGCTATGAAGTTAGCTAATTCTTTAGCATTTTCCCCAACAGGTTGTCCATACTCATTGAGCTCTAATTGGATCGGAGGTGTATCTCCCCTAGACCAAATCTTGTGCTTTTTTGTGCACCTCCTACCATAATATCAAAAAAGGATGGTAGAAACATAGTCTCAAGAAGGCTTAACGTCTCAGAAATTTCTGCCTCTAACTTTTCCATATCACTAACATGAATAACAGGACAATAAATTTGCTTGAAGAAGTTACTCACCCGAATCAATGCTGCACTTACTCTATCCGACAATGTCTTTCGTACGGATAGTGGAAGTAAGTGCTGCAAGAGGATGTGGTTGTCATGGCATTTTAGTCCAATTATCCTTTTATCCTTAACATGTATGTGGTGACGTATATCAGATGCATAACCAGCTGAAAATCTAACTTGTTTCAAAACTTCACAAAACAATCTTTTCTCTTCAGAATTCATTGAGTAAGCCGCAGGAGACAAATAAAATGAATCTCCTACTTCAATAGGATGAAGATCTCTTCGTATATCTAGAAGTTAGTGATCCAATCGAGCATTCAAATTATCTTTTGATTTCCCATCGATACCCAAAAGTGTATTAATTATGTTGTCACACACATTCTTCTCAATGTGCATCACATCAGAATTATGTGGAAGCAACAAGTCTTTCCAATATGACAATTGAAACCAAATAGATCTCCTATTCCAAATTATTTCATTCGCTTTGCCCATACCCTTACGATTTCTCTTTGGTTTTTTCTTATTTGCCGTCATTAATTCTGTAGCACCATCAAATGATGTCACATCTAACCTAAATTTGTGATTTGAATCTAAGAACCTACAATGACCCATGTAACAAGACTTGCTACCATTCTTCAAACGCAGAGAACAAGTATGTGAGTTACAGTGAGGACAAGCTAGTTTGCCTAAAGTAACACATGCAGACACATATCCTAAGCCTGGGAAATCAGTAATGGTTAATAAGATGGCAGCACGCAATTGGAAGTACTCATCCCTGGAAGCATCGTATGTTCTAATACCCTCCTCAAACATTGATATCAAATCATCCACTAGTGGTTCTAAATAAACATCCATATCCTTCCCAAGTGAATTTCGGCCAGGAATTAACAAGGAAAGTATGAAATTTGGTTGCTTCATACACATCCAAGGCGGCAGATTCAATGGAATAAGAATAACAGGCCAAATGCTATAGCTACAATTCATTGATCTAAATGGATTAAAGCCATCGGTAGCTAAAGCGAGCCTAATATTGCGGCTCTCTGCACCAAATTCTGGATGTTTGCAATCAAAATCCTTCCAAACTGGAGAATCTACTGGATGCCTTAATAATCCATCCTTTGTACGCCCTTCAATGTGCCACCATGCATCACTTGCTGTCTTTGGAGACATGTACAATTTTTGAAGTCTCTTCTTTATTGGAAAATAGCGAAGAACCTTTTTGGGAACTTTGTGCACACGTTTCCCATCAAGATCCATCTTCTCTGTTTTCCAACGAGAAGTCTGACATTTCGAACAAAAATCTACCTTTTCATACTGCTTCCAAAATAGTACGCAGTCGTTCTTGCATGCATGAATACTAACATATCCAAGTCCAAAGCATCTAACCATTTTCTTAGCTTCATTAAAGTTCGTAGGTATCGTTGAGCCCTTCGGAAAAGCTTCTTTAAGAAGTTGTAGTAGCATGTCAAAAATTCTGTCACTCCAACCACCAAGGAATTTGGTGTGGAGTAATTCGACAACAAAGCGTAGCTTTGAGAAGCTTTTACACCTTGGATAGAGCTCTTGATTGGCATCACCTACTAAATGTTAAAAATCTTCAGTACCTTCACATAGATCCTCCTTAAGACTATCCTTATTTTCACCTAAATCCCCCATTCCATCTAACCCATGCGCTACATCGCGAAGCATATCAAACATCTCATCACCTTCCTCAAAATTGTCCTCTACTTGAATCTCATCATACACATTTTGTTGTGCAGAACAAGATGATGCCTCTCCATGAAAAATACATCTATTGTGCCCTTCTAAAACCCCATCACATATTAAATGCACACGGACAACGCTAGCTTCTTTCCAGCAACTATTCACACATTTCCGGCAAGGGCATAATATTGTATTTGCTTTTGCCGATAGGGCAAAAGCATACTGTACAAATTCTTCAACCCCTTGTACATATTCAGACGTGTGTCTACAATTAATTACTTGTTATAAGAATGGACGTGAGAAAGTACTAGAAAATAAATTTATATTGTAAGCTTATGTTGTACCTAGGCTGATCCACCCATCTCTTATCCATAGCTGCTATGTACTATCAAATTTCAATGTCACCTAAATTTCACAAACTATAGGAATAGTCAGTAAATACGTAACTAATATATTAATGATGTAGTGTTGTTATATAAAGCATTAGCTGCACAATGTACTGCGCACTCTAAGATGTAAGTGCTTCTTATATATAGCACGCATATTTCTTTGGTAGCTTGAGACATTACTAATTCTACTTCTTATGCGCAGTGTACATACATTGGAAGTGAACAAAATGTTGAGTATGCATATGTGCCAAATCGAGGTAGAATGGGCACTCAAAATGAATCATGTTTGACAAAAAAAAAGCACAAACTACATAAGCACGTACAACCCCTAATCATTCATCCACCATTGGTGATAACTCAAGAGATGATAGATCAATAAGAAAGGTCAAGATTTCCACCTTAGGCGCCTGTACCACTGGTCCTAGGCTCAAGAGAAGAGGGGTCAGTAACAGGATCCTTCCTGCACTTTCTTGTGGTTCTTGACCCCCTCAGTTATCCCTTATGCGCCATTCTCCTGGTAATGCAAGGCGGCGTTGGGAGGTGGGGTGGCCAGGGAGGAAGGGGCACCCGGGGAGGAGGGTGGTGCTGGGAGGAGAGTGCCCGGGGAGGGAGGTGGCGCTGGGTGGTGGGGTGGCGCTGGGAGGTGAGGCGGCTAGGGAGGAGGGCAGCGTTGGGTGGTGAGGCGGCTAGGGGCGAGGCCGCCAGGAGCAGGCGGCACAGGTGGTGAGGCGACGTTGGGAGATGGGGCGGCGCTGGGCGGAAGGGGAAAGGATGAGGCGCTGGGAGAGAGGGGGCGGTCGGGATGGGAATTTGGGGAATTTGGGAATAAGGGTTTCGCGCCTCAGTCAATTTGTTTTTTCAGCTGCGCGCCCAAAGGGGAAATTTTGGCATCTGTAACCTCTTGCACTTCTTTTTTTTTTTTGCAAAACTAGCGCCCTTCCGCCATAGTTTGCAGATTTGGCCCTCGTATATTGTTAAAAAATGCATGAATTTTTTACATTAGCTAGATGATGATTTTAGATGAATTTAGGTGAAAGAATTATTCCATTTGGAGTTAGCAAGTGAAAGTTATAGTAGTTTGAAAATCAGGTTTTGCAAAAAGGCTGGAAAATACACTTTGGTTACTATTCATCCAATTTTAATTATTTAGTGAAATTTTGTAGAACAGTGGTGGAGATAAGGATTACATAGATAAATAGAGAATAAAATTATAAGACCAAAATAACTTGGTTTACCTCAATTGGAGTTCACCTTAGTTATGATCACTTAATAAGAAAATTATCAAAATTGCTTTCACTTGATTTGGAGTTACTTTGAATTAGTTATGCATTTTTGAAGTTATTCTATTTTGAATCGTCCGATCAAAATCGGACCGTCCGATCGGAATCGACCCGTCCGAGCAGATGGGTTGTTCGGATGGTCCGAACAGCCCATCACTTTGAACCAAGTTATTTTGGCCTTATAATTTTGTTATCTATTTATCTATGTAATCCTTATCTCCACCACTATTTTACAAAATTTCACTAAATAATTAAAATCAGATGAATAGTAACCAAAATGTATTTTCCAGCCTTTTTGCAAAACATGATTTTCAAACTACTACAACTTTTACTTCCTAACTCCAAATAGAATAATTATTTAACCTAAATTCACCTAAAATCATCATCTAGCTACTGTTTAAAATTCATGCATTGTTGAGCATTTTGAATTTTTAGGTTTTTCTTGATGTTGTTTTTGTTTTGTATAGAATCCAAATATTTTAAATGAATAAAATAAACTTAAATTAAGTTCAAAAATATTTTATTAAATTTTAATTTAATTTTCTTGAAATTTCGGATTTTTTTTAAAACATTCCGGATTATTTTTCTTTTTCTTTTCTTTTCTTTCCCCTCTCTCTCTCTCTCGAATCAACACCGAGAAAACCTAAAAATTCAAAGTGCTCAAAAATGCATGAATTTTCTATAGTAGCTATATGATGATTTTAGATGATTTACACGAAAGAATTATTCCATTTGGAGTTAGGAAGTGACAGCTGTAGTAGTTTGAAAATCATGTTTCGCAAAAAGGCTGGAAAATACACTTCGGTTACTATTTATCCGATTTTAATTATGTAGTAAAATTTTGTAGAATAGTGGTGGAGATAAGGATTACATAGCTAAATAGAAAGTAAAATTATAAGACCAAACTTACTTGGTTCACCTCAATTGGAGTTCACATGAATTAGTTATGAATTTCCAAAGTTAAAATTATTTTCTAGTGTAAAAATAATAATTCGGTTTTGATTAATTTTCAAAAACTATAATTTCTGGAATAGAGATAAGTGTGAAACCTATTCCAAATTAAAGTTAACTTAATAAGAAAATTATCAAAATTGGTTGCACTTGATTTGGAGTTAGTTTGAATTAATTATGTATTTTTGAAATTATTCTATTTTGGACCATCCAATCGGAATCAGACCGTTCAAAGTGATGGGATGTTCGGACCGTCCGAACAGCTCATTCGATCGGATGGTCCAATTTTGATCGGATGGTTCAAAGTGATGGGTTGTTCGGACCGTCCGAACAAACCATCCGATCAAACGGTCCAAAATAGAATAACTTCAAAAATGCATAACTAATTCAAAGTAACTCCAAATCAAGTGCAACCAATTTTGATAATTTTATTATTAAGTAAAATTTAATTTGGAATAGGTTTCAAACTTATCTCTATCCCAGAAATTATAGTTTTTGGAAATTAATCAAAACCAAATTATTATTATTACACTAGAAAATGATTTTAACTTTGGAAATTCATAACTAATTCAAGTGAACTCCAATTGAGTTGAACCAAGTAAGTTTGGTCTTATAATATTATTATCTATTTATCTGTAATCCTTATCTCCACCACTATTCTATAAAATTTCACTAAATAATTAAAATCAGATGAATAGTAATCAAAGTGTATTTTCCAATTTTTTTG
Organism: Phyllostachys edulis; assembly: GCA_036346405.1. NCBI lineage: Eukaryota > Viridiplantae > Streptophyta > Magnoliopsida > Poales > Poaceae > Phyllostachys > Phyllostachys edulis. Next base: position 35,984,997 of record CM070546.1, read on the forward strand.
TAAAACCCGATTTTCAAACTACTACAACTTTCCCTTCCTAACTCCGAATGGAATAATTATTTCACCTAAATTTATCTAAAATCATCATCTAGGTACTGTTGAAAATTTATGCATTTTTTAGCACTTTGAATTTTTAGGTTTTTCTCGATGTTGTCCTTGTTTTGTATAGAAACCAAATATTTTAAATGAATAAAATAAACTTAAATTAAGTTCAAAAATATTTTATTAATTTTTTTATGTAATTTTCTTGAAATTTTGGTTTTTTTATTTTTACGGATTATTTTCGTTTTCTTTTCTTTCCTTTCTCTCTTCGCGCCAATTATATAGGCGGGTCACCTACCCTCCCCTCCGGTGCGAGGCGGAGGTCTGACGCGCGCCCGCCGCCAGGTGACCTATCACGCCGGTGTTGTGGCAAGTGCACTATACGGGGGCCAAATCTGCAAATTATGGCGGAAGGAGGCTAGTTTTGCAAAAAAAAGAGCAAGGGGCTACAAATGCCAAATTTTCCATAAGGTGTAGAGAAGTCATTTGTTCAGGTCTTCAGACCCTTCTGTGCCTCTCTCTCTCCTCCAGTTTTTTACATAGGCGCTCAATTGTTTTGCCCGGCAGATACGAGGTCCTCTCTTTTTCACCTTCCCGCCCAATGTTTTGCCCGGCATATATGTTGACCTAGTTTATTTTTTCTAAGGCAGATGTGTTGTAGCTAAAATAAAACATAGCCGACAGATAAGTTGTTCTACACAATAGTTATTGCCGGCAAATAAAGAGACCCATAATATCTTGAACATTGCCAGCACATAATTTGTCTCTCATCGAATTCTTCCCCGACAGATTATTGCCCTTAATACTATGTCATGGTGTAGTGCGTGGGGCATGGCGTGCGCCCAAGTGTCATACCTGCCCTGCCCGAACAGGTCGAGGAAGAACAGATACTACCCTGACGCCTAGTAGGGTTCCAAGAACGACAGCGATGGTCTTTGGCGGTCGAGCCACGCGTGCCCACCCCGAGCCTCGGCTACCGCCCAACGGCGGCGGGTGGGGCGTGCCGAGTTGACCCTCCAGTGGGTCGGTCGTCGGCGGGCACGCATGTGGCCCTCTGAAGCCTCCTGGCTGGGCTGCAGGATGTACCGCCCTCGGTGGACGCATCAACGTGGCCACCTTCGAGACCGTCCTGCATGACGTCAGCAGCGACCGGTTGAATGGGAACTGTCGTGGCCGCTCTGGGCCGTCGTGGACCTCCCTATCGTCCTCGACCGGACCATCGTCCTCATCGGTGGCCTCCACCATCTGCGCGAGAGGTAAAAGGCCAGCATCGCTCAGCCTGCAAAGCACGAAGAAGTAAGTGCATAGCGGACATATGATAGAAAGAAGTGGCATAGTTTGTAGACAAACCTGTCTCTCCAGCGTGGGTATAGTCTCCAAGCCCGTCGAGGTGTCCGCGTACGGACCACCCCCAAGTCAGTCACCTCGTCCCCGCGCTAAGGATGCGAGACATGACGACTGGCGCGGTGTTGCACATCGACGCGTCGGTCCAGCAGGCCGAAAGGCCAGTCTGAACCCCCAAGGTCACGAGCCATACATGCAAATCAATTTCAAGTTAGCAATTACGACCTATGACCAATCCATACTTAGCACTATTCCTGCCTAATTTAATTATTATCTACATGAATTATCTCAGCTAATCTATAACTAATATGGGTCCACTAGTTAATTAAATATTACTAGCATTGCTCATATAACTAGTTACTAATTAACGTGGAGTGCAACGCAATGACAAACCTAAGATGTTTTAACTAGTTTTCATTTTACGATCAGCTGGGTGAGATCCGGCTATCATAATACATTACACTGTATTAATATTTTAAACTAATTAGTAATGACCTAGGGTCGACTGTTGAATGGGACACTAAATAAATAAATTATATTACTTAATGAGTTATTAACATGGACCCAAAAGTAAGTGCCCATCACTTTCTCTAATTAAATTTTATTCCTATGTTACTTATGGGTACACAAGCCATACTAGTGGATGCGTGAGTTCTACATTACTAGTTAACCGTAACTAGTAATTACATCTATTAACAATATGCGACCTAGTAGACCCAACTACACATATAAAGATTTGAGTTGCTAACTGACAATGGTTTAAAATGTAAATCTACAAAGAAAAGCAAGGGACTCACCGTTGTCGATGAGCGGTCCTCTCCTCACTACTATAAAATAGGCTATACTAGACGCCTCATCACAGACGGTTTCTGGAAACTGTCAGTGTTGTAATTATCACAGATGGTTTTACAAGTGTGACCGTCTATGTTACTAGCCCTGGCTAGAACCGTCTGTGATACATCATTATCACAGATGGTTTTTAATTATAACCGTCTGTGAAGTATCATAGACGGTTAACACGAACCTTCTATGATAATTGCAATTATCACAAATGGTTTTTAATTATAACCGTCTATGAAGTATCACAGACGGTTCTTAACAAGAACAGTCTGTGATATTATGGTCATCACAGACGGTTTTTGTTTGAAACTGTCTGTGATTAGCAACGCGGGATGGTGGAAATTTTTGAACGTGTGCACAGGAGGCAAAATGTTTTGGCGTTGTCCTTATATGTTATAGCCACCCCTACCTTGTCTTCCACGAGTCTCTCCCTCTACTATCCCCACGCCGAGCTCCGGCAACCGCCCTTGATTCCTCGGCGTGGTTCCGTGAAGAGACACAACCGACGAGGAGGAGAAGGAGAAGGGATGCGCAGGACTGATCAAATCGATGCCCCGTCCCCCCTGACGATGCCGACTACCACCGTGAGCTCATCTGCCTCCGGTTGTGACGCCACGGTTCACTGCACAAGACACTCTTGTCGTAAGAGTGTCTTGTGCAGTGTCACCGTCGTGACACAACAGTGACGCTGCCATCGCCTCTCCTTCATTGCTGGTGATATCCCCTATCCAATCCCCTCCCCTCTCTTCCTTGTTGATATCCGCCATGCCAGTAAGTGATCAATCGCTTGTCGTCTCCCCCTGCCTTGTTGCTTTTGGTGGCTTTCAGCGGTGACCATGGTTTTCTTGTGAATGAATAGATCAATATAAGATTACGGATTTTGAGATGAAGCTCATGGACATCGACAGCAAGCACCTCGGCATCCTTGACTCCGAGTACCAGGCCATCATCCGCCTCTTCGTCTCGGACTCCTTTTCCTCCTCGGCCACAAATCTAAACCCGAACAGATTTCGGTTTCGCCCACTGTATGGTAAAACATCCATAACTTTTGCATACGAACTCGGATTGCGACGTTCTTTGGCTCGTTGGAAACCTAACAAAAAGTTCAATCCAAAAATCCATAAGTCAAGGTTAGATTCTCTTCACAAGGTCCCAAAAAAGTGAAAACCCCCAAAAAAAAAAGGTCGTTTATGGCCTCAAAACTGCCTCCGAAGTTTCAGCACTTGTTTTCGCCGTTCATTCGTCGCCCAGTTTGACTTTTCTTTCATTCCAGATTGTGTAATCAACCATATGCAGATACTCAGGTCCAACTGTCCAGCAATGGATTGGTTTGGTTCAAAATTCAATTTTTTTGCAATAGAAAAACTATCACAAACGGTTTTTACTAAAAAAACCGTCTGTGATAGTATATTTTCACAGACGGTTATTATTCAGAACCGTTTATGATAGTTTTTTTCACAGACGGTTATGACCTCATATCATCACAGACCAATAAAGTCAGACGGTTCAAAAAACCATCTGTGATGACGATTTTGAACCATCTATGATGACCTTTTCTGTAGTAGTGCCTCCTCCCTCTCCATCTCCTCTCTTTCTCTTCCTCTCCCTCTCCCTCTCCCTCTCCTCTCTTTCTCTTCCTCTTCCTCTCCCTTCCTCTCTTCTCTCTTTCATGGAGTCGAGAGCAAATGGCGAGGGCCGGCGCGCGCACGGGATATAGCACCCTAGTCGCCCAACGGATGAGCGACTAGGGCCTTAGTCGCTCAAAGGTTGAACGACTAGGGTTAGTCGCTGAATAGTTCAGCGACTAGTAGCCGAAGAGACTACTCGCTGACGTGTTGAGCGACCTGTCCACTTATCGTGCAACCATTGTGCGACGTGTTTCTAGTTGCTCAACCGTTGGGCGACTTCAGCAAAGTCGCCCAACGGGGGAGCAACAGAGATTATTTTTGCAAAATAAAAAAGTGCAGGTACATTACTGCATTTCAAAATAAAAAATAGATTATTAAAAAAAATCAGCGTTCGAATATATAGACTGAAACACCATTTTGCGGGCACTATGATAATTGTGGAACCTTGTTCTAAAGTACCACTTGATGTGCAACAACATTTCCTGAAGCTTATTGGAGAACATTGCGAAGATGTTGATGCAAAAAGGAGAAATCTATTAGCACAAGATGCACTACCAGAATCGTCTATTTTCCCGGGTGCTTAAAATTTATTTTCCCGAGTGCTTAAAATTTTCCCGAGTGTTTTGAATAAAACACTCGGAAACTTCCCGAGTGCCTTATGAAACACTCGGGGCGGGAATAAAACACTCGGGAAATAAACATTTCCCGAGTGTCCAATCGGACACTTGGTAAACTTTGACGGGAGCAGGCGAACCGAAGTGTTCTCAACGGAGATAACTGATTCCCCGAGTGTCGGTTAGATTCTGAGACACTCGGGAGCGAAAAAATAGGTCGCGCCATTTTTTCCCCACACCTACCTGCTTTTTTTAGCCTATTTTTTTTCCTAAACTCCTAACCCCTCCTCCACCACTGCTGCTCCCCTCTCCTCCCCAATCCCCAAGGCTCCATTGTTGCTCCCTCTCCTCCCCACGATCGGCCCCCTGCCGTCTCTTTGCCTCCACCGCCTCCCGTCTCCCCCTCCTCCACTTGCCTCTGCACTGCCGACCTGAAAATCGCCGCCACCTCCTCGTCTGCCAGACCCGACGCCTCGCCTCTCCCCCCCACCTCCGTGACAGCCCGCCTCCCCTCGTCTCCTCCCCCACCTCCGCGATCGGTGCTGCCCCCCTCCACCTCCCTCTCGATCCCGCCCCCCCTCTCGGATCCGGCTAATTGGAAGGTAACCACACTTAAGAATTTGACTCTTGTGTGATCTCACTAACGCTAACCTGTACATTCTATATGAGACTTCTTTAAGCAGAGAATACAGAGGATGTATATACATACATATATGTACATGCCCATACTATCTATTTGTAGCCCCAAATTCTAGTGCAAATATACACTAGTCCAAGTGTTCTTAAATTAGCCTACTTATATTCCCTTACGCCAGCAAATATTCTAAACTAGGTTCTTTAAGATATGTCTGCTCTTAATTCTTATCATCACAGCCATTACGTAATTAACTATTAATATATGGAGTATGTATATGTATCCTAATTTGCCGGCTAGAAGCAAGCAATTGAACCTTTGTTGTGATTTAGTCAACCGTCCTTACACACAAGCTAGCAAATGCTGAATTTTTCAGTAGCCATTAATTACTAGTTGATATATATGAATGATCCCGTGATGAACATCATGTCTAGTCATGCATTACTTTTTCCTTAACCTCCCTGTTTCCCTTGTATGCCAATAGTGAAGGCTCTATCTTGTTCAGGTAGACAACAAATCAACATAACACACACTATGCAGGGACCCCCCCCCCTCCACCGCCTCCGCCTCCATCTCATCCAACGCCGACGCCGCCGGCCTCCTCGTCTGTGAATGTAAGTCAATTAGTTCTTTAATAGACTGTGTAATTGTTGTACACACTGATCATTAGTTCATTACGAGAGAGAAGAGTGGTTACTCACAGTAATTTGGTTGAAACTTCTACTGGGTCAGTATGTCATTTGTGCTCACATTCAGAAGCTGCAACACTAATAACCGGTTTAAATAGCAACATTGAATGGTGCAAATAATCTGACTGGGAATGACAGCTGAAATTGAGAATTTTGCTTTCTTGTTATTGAGCTCTTATCACATATTTAATGAACTTGTCTTGCATGCTTCTACAGTTCCATGGATATATCTACCATTTGTTGGCACGTTGCCATGACATTTAAGTTGCTATCCTCTATATGGATATTGTTGCTTACTTTGTTTTTAATACAGTCCTTAGTCAGTACATACTACGATTCGCTTGATTGTTTTCGGGTACTTGCCTATAGTGCTGCCGCCGCCTCCTCAGCAGCCGCCGTGCCGTAGATCTCAATTCACTTAGCGCCTCCCTCATGCCTCCTCCACCACACACACAGCTGCAGCCATCTTCCCCACCGCAGCTCCCTCAGCTCCAAGAAGTACTGTAAGGTAGTGGATAAGTGGATTGATATGCTGTCATTACAATGCTACATTAACGTGTTAATAAATAATGGTATTCATTTATAATGGTATTCATATATATTGAAAGAAAGTGTTTTTATGCTCCGTTGATCATGTATACTGTCTTCATGTCAATCTGTTTTAGTGTACATATATAGGGCATGCATCATATGGTAGCTTCTAGCTAGCTCTGTAGTTGTAATTTTTGACATAAATAAAAGTTGGATTAAAATATGCATTATGTTTTGCACACTAGGATGGCTGAGGATCGTAGTTGGATGTACACTGGGCATAGAGCGATGGGTGACTGTAGCCAAGAATGGATGGAAAAGTCGACAGATTTTGTAGATCGATCATTTGCTAAGAGTAATGGATGGGGTGTGTTGTGCCCTTGTTCTCGTTGTTCGAACACACGACCACAAATGAGGGCAATAATGATCGCACACTTGTACAAGTACAGATTTAGGGAAGGCTATACCGTGTGGGTCTATCACGGCGAGTCACAACGTAGCAGATCAGATGTGCTAAGGGAAGAAACTGACGATGGTGGCTACAATGAGAGTAGGATAGAAGACATGCTAGATGATGTGCGTCATGCATATGGGCCACCTGCTGAAGAAGAACCGGAGCCTGCAACAAGGGCTTTCTTTGATATGTTGTCCTAGCAACGAGTCAACCACTTCATGGGCAAACACAGTGTCCCAACTAGATGCCATCACACGACTACTTCTTTGTCAAGTCTCGATTCGGCACAAGCATTGCTTGCTTTGATGCATTCTTAAGCGTGTTTAGCACCCTTCTCCCAGATGGTCAAAAACTGCCCACTAACTTGTATGAGGCCAAGAAATTGATAAGCGCACTAAATATGCCATATGAGAAGATAGATGTTTGTCCAAATCATTGCATGCTATTTAGGAATGAGAATGTGGACAAAGATCACTGTGATAAGTGTGGTGAGTCTAGGTTTGTTGAGGTTGACTCCGATGATGGTCAGAAGAGGCAGCTTCCTATTGGCAGAAAAATTCTTCGCTATCTACCATTTGTGCCACGAATCCAACGGTTATACATGTCTGAGGTTTCTGCCATACAAATGATATGGCACAAGTATGGTCGTCGGTACCATAATGACAAGATGGTCCACCCATCTGATGGTGAAGCATGGAAGCAATTTGATCGAGACTATGCAGAGTTTGTCGCGGAGCCTCGGAACGTTTGAATTGCAATTGCAACTGATGGGTTTAACCTATTTGGTATGGGGGCTACGCCATACAGCTGTTGGCCTGTGTTTGTCATTCCCCTTAACCTCCCACCCGGCGTTTGCATGCAGAAGCAGTACATATTCCTTTCCTTGATAATCCCTAGTCCCGAATACCCAGGGAAGAATATGAGTGTATTCATAGAGCCGGTGGTGGATGAATTGTTACATGCTTGGGAACAAGGCATAGTGACATATGATCGGGCATTGAAACAGAACTTCACCATGCGGGTCGCGTACCACACATCCATGCATGACTTCCCGGCGTACGGGATATTCTACGGGTGGTGTATACATGGGAAGATACCATGCCCAATCTATAGGGAGACGTTGCGTGGTTGTTGGCTAAAGCATGGTCGCAAGCACTCCTTCTTCGATTGTCATCGTCAATTCCTTCCAATTGACCATGAATTCAGAAGTGACACAACTGGATTTAGGGCTAATATTGCTGTTCGCAGTGGACCACCACATCGTCTGGCAGGTGAGGAGGTTCGTGCACGGCTAAATGCTTTGAAGCCTCTTGATGATGGTGATGTGTTCGAGAAATATGGCGAGGAGCACAATTGGACTCACATTCCAAGTTTGTGGCGGCTACCATACTTCCATAAGCTCATTCTTCCCCATAACATAGATATAATGCATAATGAGAATAATGTTGCAGAGGCCATATTTAGCACATTCTTTGACATTCTAGACAAGACGAAGGACAATATGAAGGCTCGCCTTGATTCGGAGGAGCTTTGCAACAGGCCATCTCTGAATATGATCCATAAGCGAGCTACTGGCAAGTGGGAGAAGCCAAGAGCTAGTTATTGCCTAACTAGGGTTTAGAGGAAGGAGATATTGGAATGGTTTCAGACCCTAAAGTTTCCTGATGGGTATGCAGCAAATCTAAGGAGATGAGTGAATTTAGCTACCATGAACATCAATGGCTTAAAGAGCCATGACTACCACATATTCATGGAACGCCTTTTGCCTGTGATGATTCGTGGCTATGTCCCTGAGTGTGTTTGGCAAATGATGGCGGAGTTGAGCTTCTTTTATCGACAGCTATGTGCGAAAGAGATAGATCTCATGGTAATGTCAACTATGGAGCGTGAAGTACCTGTGTTGCTTTGCAAGTTGGAAAAGATCTTTCCACTTGGCTTCTTCAATCCAATGCAACATTTGATTCCCCATCTCCCCTATGAAGCTAGGATGGAGGGACCAGTGCAAAACCGGTGGATGTATCCAATCGAGAGGGAACAAAAGGAACTACGAGGTAAAGCAAAAAATCGATCGCGTGTTGAAGCATCCATAGCAGAGGCGTACATAATTGAGGAAATTTTCCATTTCACATCAATATACTTTGCTGACAATGTTTGCATGGTGCACAATCAAACCTCACGATACAATATTGGCATCCCTCAAAATAATTGCCAATGTAGCCTCTTCACCGGAAGAGGTGACACTTCAAGCGGTGGTACTCCCAAAGTTTTATCGCGGGATGAGTGGTTGACTGTGATGTTGTATGTCTTTACCGACCTCTCCAAAGTGGATGATTACATTAGGTATGCAACAATTATTTTTTCCCAATAATTGATGCATGAGTGTTTTAATCTACTTGTCTTGTTGCCTATAGGGAATTTGTTAGGAGCGAGTGGAAGCAACGTCGAGACCCATCCGAAAAACAAATTGAGACCCTTCTTAGGAAGGGTGCTGGGAATTGCAAACCGAATTTCCCGACTTGGTTCTATCAGAAAGTAACTTCTCTATTAGCTAGTCCCCCTTGCACATAATATTTACTAGTAAAGAGGAACTAATACATGAAACACATTCTATTTATGCTGTAGAGTTTGAAGGACAAGTCTATGAGCAGCGAATTGAGGCAAGTTGCTCAAGGATGCCACACTCGGGTGCTGTCCTATAGTACCTACGATATGAATGGGTACCGCTTCCGAACATCGACACATGAGAGGGAACGACCTAATGCAACAACAATTAATAGTGGATTGGTGACTATAGGACAGGATGGGAGCAATACGCCTGTTGAATACTATGGAGTAATTGAAGAAATAATTGAACTATATTTCCATGGTAGCAAACCTATCAAACTTATGTTATTCAAATGTCATTGGTTCCATCTGTTTAGGGGAGTCAGACGGGATACATCACTTGGGCTGGTTGAAGTTGCACATCAATCAATCCTACCAGGCAATGACCTATTTATTATGGCTCAGCAAGCCACCCAAGTATATTACATCCCGTACCCATGCAAAACTATGAGTAGTCTAGTGGATTGGTGGGTAGTACATAAGGTGCAACCATATGGTAAACTACCTACCCCTAGTGAGCAGGACTACAACATGGAGACCAACAATGGTGTTGACCTATTCTTTCAAGAAGATGGGCTGCCAGGGACTTTTCAAATAATAATTGGGGAAGAGGACGATCACATAGATGATATTCAAATCGATGCTGATGAGGTTGTAAACCAAGATGACTTGGAACCACTTAATCGCTTAGACATTGATGGCACCGAAGGGGATGAGGTTGAGTCAACACCTCATGATAGTAACGATGACTTTTTAGAGGGCCCATCTGCGGAGGATCCTACTTCTAAGCATGATCTTGTACGTCTTCCATCTATTTGCTGCATGTTTTTAATTTTTTGTATGAGCTTACTTGATTACGTTATATTACATCTTTCTATGAGCTTACTTGATTACGCTATATTACGTCTTTCTATGAGCTTACTTCATTGCACTATATTAATTGATTAATTTAATTTAATTTCATTTCAGGACACCAAAAAATGAGTGGCGTCAAAGAGGCAACATACTCTAGTCGAGGTAGACACTTGTTTTCCAAAGTGGCAGCAACATGTGATGGAGGCAGAGGGGCAGCCGCGGCCCCTCGAGGACGCAGAGGGGCAGCCGTGGCCACTCGAGGAGGCAGAGGGGCAGCCGTGGCCCCTCGAGGAGGCAGAGGGGCAGCCGCGGGGTCTACCTCTAGTAGATCGTGGCTCAGACCCGCAGCCCTCGCGTGCTGATGATGTGGAGGATGAGCACCCTGAGGCGGAGGGTGAGGAGGAAGAGCACCCTGAGGCGAAGGGTGAGGAGGATGAGCACCATGAGGCGGAGGGCAGTACTACACCCCATGAATTTTGGTTGCGAGGACCTGCGAACCTGCCACGACGACCAACCCGAGAGGAGGACAAGACTGTCATCGTTCCTGTTGGCAACATGTAAGTAACTGTTTACACTTTCACTAATTTAGCCCACTTACTTGCATACCTCAAAAAACTAATATGCAGCAATGGCGAGAAGAAGGCGGGGTGAGAAATGTAGACTTCGAACGGCATAATTGGCGTATTGATTCGATGGCACTTCCTGGCTTGGTCACCTCTGAGAGGAAGGCGGAGCTGCATGGACATGGTGCCACTACAAGGTCATTGAAGATACCGCCATTCTTGAAGGAGAAATACAATTTGACAACTGCTTGCGCGGTGGAGGAAAGTTTTTGGGTAAGTGATGAATATTCAAATCTGCTTCTATGTTTTACAAAATTGCTTCGGATGTATAGATAGACTACTACCACCATCACTCCATATATTCCACATTTAATTGGGTAAATCAAGATTTTCCTATAGTTTTGTTCATTTCTCATGTCAGTATTAAAATATGGTCTACAAAATTGTTCATTTCTGATTTTTTTCTGATTGTATTAGAAGTGCTTAGGATTTAAAGGAAAAATTACTGAACATGATATTAAAGCACTTGTTACTAATGAATTGATGTAAATCAATCGACAAAAATTCCAAGATGTGTACAGCTCCTAAACATAGCATTTGGTCTAATAACAAAAATTCCAATAAAAAATGTGCACCCCTAGATCTTCAGTGAATATCAGATTTTGGGCGATACCACTAGCAACTGATCATGTACGCTGTTTGTGATATTATTGAAATGACCGCCTGTTACTCTTTATTATATATATATACATCTATAATCATGGGCCCTAGCTATCTCTTTGTACGTAAAAAGCGATTACCTCAGCTGGATTCTATAAAAAAAAATCTAAATATCTGCAATGTTAACTGTAGGTATGGTAAATTAAGAGCTATCTTCACATTTTTGTTTTGGATTTTCAATATTGATTTGGTGCTCAAGCCAAAGTGATTTGCAAGGTAGCACCTAGATAAATAATGTTTGCAGTATTGCAACTATATATGTCCCTCTAACATATATGTGATCACATGCACCACACAATCACGATGATAATGTTTCTCCATGTACCAGAAAATGTTCTGCTCCAAAACAATGAAAATGACAAACTCAATATATATAATTAAAGGAACTTTAACAAAGACATAGATAGTCACTAAACCTGACTACAATTATTAGCTTAGAAAAGTAGAAATATAGTATACCATACATGCAAAGCTGGAACCATAAAGTAAATGGAATAGTTTTTGTTTGAACTAAGGGAACTAACAATGTATTTCCAAAGGAAATGATGAGAACTACTTAAGCCAATGCTAAACTTGTTGATATTTTGTCTAACTTCAAATCCATGCACAATCACACATTCTTTTTGCCAACATATGATTTGCAATTACCATACCTCCGTAATGTGTTAATGCACTCTCTTGCATAGTATTATTGTTAGAAATCATGAAGATACTGTCAGCTCCACGATCATTGTGTGTATCTCTAGATACCCATCTGATGGGACCATTACAGTGTGTCAGGGTCATTGTATGTTGTCAGAGATACAGCTGCTAGAGAAGTGTAGGTGTTAAAACTTAAAACAAAAGAAAAATGTTTTTAATTACCACCTTTTTGTGCCCATTAGTGAATATTAGATTGCTAGAGTATTGCAACGTTGATTAGGTGAACATCGCATTAAAAAGGTACAAAGAGAGTAAGAGACCTTCTATAACATTTGCAGGATTTTGTTAACAACATACATACGTGTATTAGGTTGCAATACCCCACTATGGTCATGGTTCAAGTTATTCCCACCACTTCTGTTGTCATTATGCATTCTTGAATATCCAATTGAAGGAGAAATGCAATGTTAATTTAGTTTCAAAAGGAAAAGGAAATTGTCAAGTACATCCTCAATGATTTAATCAACAAAATGTACCGCATTACGTGGCATGGCACCATCATATCTCAAGATGGTTCCAATGTCTTCAGCTGTATTCTCATTGACCATCATTGAATATTGATTTTCTAGAGTATTAACGTCTTTAAACAAAGTAAAAAAAATTCTTGTATAACATTTGATCAATTTTATGAACAATTTTCATACCAAGATGTGTACATCTCCTAAACATAGCATTTGGTCTAATAACAAAAATACCAGTAGTCTCCTTGACATCTTTGAATTTGATTTACAGCTACTACAGGTAACTTCCCCAGGTAACTTTATTATATTGTGAACAAAATGTATGTCTAAGCATTATTAATTACTTGGATGCTAGTATTTTACTACATTAGTATGCACAAAGGCTAATCTTACACATTTATTTGTTTCCAATATATGCTTTGGATTGTAGTGGTGGTTTAGATGAAATTTGAGGGACAGAAGTCGATTCTAGGAGAGTCTTTGCATAATTACATTAAAGTGATCCCACAAATGATCTACGAAGCACGCATCCAAGCGGTGATCTATTACTACACACAAGTCTTTGGACAGCAAATTCATAGGGTCGAGGCTTACCAAACGCATATCACTTTGGACGAGTACATGCAAGTAACCAACTGTACAAACGATGTCCTTGATTACAATCAATTCTAGTTTATTCATATTTAACACTTTGTTAATTTAGGCAATACCTTGGTGGGCCCTTAAGTGTGAAGATGCATGGCAGCAGATTACCCAAGAGAGGTGGTGCAACGAACGATGGTTAGAGGGCTCTCGTGCTGCTAGGGAGTGGAGATTGTTGATGGACGGGCAGACATCGTCAAGGCGGCTCCTCCATGGCTCGTTACAAGAAGAACTCGTAGGTCAAGATGTTCATATTGATTGTATGTTGCGATACATATTTATTAACTGCCGTGGTTTTTGGGTGCGAGAAAAGAAGAAGTAGAGGCTGTCTCGATATGGAGGCATATGTAGAAGCTAGGAGGGTGATCGGAGGGCACCTTGTGCGACCAAAGGCGCAAGAGAACTTGGTACGATTTCTGATGATTTTGTCCCTGATGGTTTTCGCTCCTTGATGATTTTGTCCAACAGGCTGCATATACTGACGCTGCTAAGGAGATTCATGGCCCGGACTACGACGTAATGAATTCACCACTAGATGCGACTGCTGTGTACAAGGCTAGAAAGGGGAAGAAACATAGTCATTTCTTCATGGGTGTCGGCTACATTAGCACACCGACAACCCTTTCGGGGGTCCGAACCACGAGTACTCCATCAATGGATGAAGTATACCTTCAAAGACGACCGCGACCATCACATGGGATATATTCTCAGGTTTCTGAGCTTCAGGCGAAGCTGCAAGAGGAAACTGAGGCTAGGCAGCGGTTGGAGCAAATGCTCTTGCAGGTTAGTTGGAGTGTGGTAGTACAATAACAAAGTAATATGCAAAAAATATATATATTCGTACTTGGCTAATGTATGGCAATGTGCAAACAAATATGCAGGCACTCGGGACCGGGACTCGACTTAATGGCCCTACACCGGGGGAACCACTGCCTAACTTATCTGCTCCGGTTAGTAACTGCATACTGATTATTATATTGTTAGTCTTTTATGAGTGCTTGATTCAAAAGACATTGAAATGACATGCAATGTAATTATTGGTCGCTACTGCAAATTTCTTATAATGCGATTTCTTATGAAAATGTAGGGAATGGCGGGATCAGTTGCTTTTGCTCCTAATGCTAGTGCTAATGCTGAAGATGGTGCACGTGTTAATGCTGGTGCTAATGCTAAAGATGCTGGTGCTAATGTTGAAGATCATGTGAATGTGTCCATCGCCGAGAGGCCACCACCAGGTGTTTGCTATTTTCATGATCTACTTGTGCAAACATGAACATACATCACTCCATTTTTGTGTTGATGTAGCATATATGCATGCATGTGTGCTAAAATATGCAGATGTACCTATCTTTTCTTGTGATGTTGAAAATTTTGGAGGTATTTGCATGTATGCTAAACATGACAGTATGCTAAACATGATAGTATGCTAAACTTGACAGTATGCTAAACATGACAGTAAAGCTACATGGTTTAATTACCTTGTTTTAGTTTAGCATTATGTATCCTTGAATTAATAACCTCCTAATTTCATTAATTTCACCTGAGCGAAAGCTAATGTTTAGTTTCTAATTAAAATATGTACCTACCAAGAATGATAAGTAATTAAACCATGTAGCTTTCTTGTGAATTATGCTTTAAATTTTTTTAAAAACTATGAAATTTTGTTAGCAAGAGGAAAGCTAAATGTGACAATCTTTGAAAGAAGCCATGTAAGACAATCTAGACTTCCATAGTAGTTTTTTTCTCTTGCAAGAAAAGCAGATTTTCTTAATTTAGTGATTATATTAACAACTACTGAGTAGTTAATCGATAAAAACATGACAACAACGACTTGCCTTCTTTGCAAAATTTAGTGTGGAAATGTGTTCAAGTATGTCTTGAATTTGGATTAGTACGCGATGTGCAAAATATTTTGTGTAAGTTTCAACCACACCACTCCTAATGTCAAAATTGAGCGAAATTAAGAAAAGCATAGGTTTGCATATTGACTTGTTCACTAACTCAATATGTGGCGACAACTTGTGGTCCAAATTTAATTTGTTTCTCTTCTCTTTCAAGTACTAGCCATGCCATCTTGACAATGACAACGACATAGATTTGCTTCTTGCTTCACGTATGATGCAAAGATAGAACGTCAAACATTTCTTTTCTAGGCGAAAATAGACCAAACAGCTCATACATGGTTTGTTGGAAAGATTTGAAATATACACATCCTAGGCGTAAGTGCATAAGCACCATTGAATGCCAAATATGGGTTTTCGATTAGGTTTGCAAACATCATGACTAACATATACCTTTGAGTTAGATTTCTTGCCATATCTGAATACCACAATTCTCGCATCCAAATGTGTAGAGGATACACTTGTAACTTCTTTCCTTTCACTTCTCTATTGTTGTAGTTTTTTATAAATACTTTCTTGCTTACATTCGAATTTGCATAAATCGGTGCAACTAGATCGATTCCTCCTCGTGAATACTAATTTTTAGTGCAAGTGTGAACATTTCAAGAGTAGTTTCGGTTGTCGATCAAGAGTAGTAGTAGTACTACGCTTGCAATAATAGTTTTCTAGCGTAATCAAGAATCATAACAACACTACATTCATGCGGGAGAATGAAGCGAAAAATTCGTGCGGATGGTAGCGATGATATGTGCTTTTATTTGATGTAACGGATAAGACTATGAAATTACTACTTGGAACTGTTATATGTATCATGACTTATGCTTAGATTTTTGAATTTGAACTTGAATGCTATGAGCTCGGAACTGTTATATGTATCCCTTTTGTTCGATATATATATATACATATATATATATATATATATATATATATATATATATATATAATGAATTGTGGTATTTTTCTTGTTCTGGAATGGATGGATGGATGGATTATTTGATTGCTGAGTTTTCTGTTAGTGCAGTTCAAAATTAAATGCAAAATCGAATGTACAAAATTAGTGAAAAACGGGTTGGTGCTGTTCGGCAAATTCCTGAGTGTTGACCAAAACATCCCCGAGTGTCGACACTCGGGAGACCGACCAAAACTTTCCCGAGTGTCGACACTCGGGAAACGGTGTCCGTATACACTCGGGAAACATTGCTCTCCTGGTTTCGTCGCAAACTTTCCCGAGTGTCTTTTTTTCCATACACTCGGGAAAGGTCCGCCACGTGTCAATTTTCCCTCGTTCGTCCGTCACCTTGCGAAACTTTCCTGAGTGTTTCCTTCAGTACATTCCCGAGTGTGCACACTCGGTAAAGTTTTCCGTTACGGTTGAACAAGCCGTTGAGGCGTGATTTTCCCCGAGTGTTTCTGTTTCCCGAGTGCATATATATACACTCAGGAACCCACTATTTCCTGAGTGTAACACTCGGGAAACCTTTTTTATCCTGACTAATCTACCCCGAGTGCTATTTCCCGAGTGTTGGCCTTTGGGAAAGTATTTCCTGAGTGTTTTGCCTCTTTTCCCGAGTGTTTTCGGCACTCGGGAAAAATCAGGTTTCTGGTAGTGATGGTCCGAGAGAGGATGCTAGCCAACCACTCAGCAAAGGTACAATGGATCAATTTGTAACAAAACACAAGAGCCAAGGGACAATGAACCGGTATTTCAAGGAGCAATTGAGGGAACAGGTTTGTGCACAAATCTATCGTTTTTTCTACACTAGTGCTATCTCCTTCAATGCAATCAAGAATCCAGAGTTCGCAAAGATGGTCGATTTGATTGGGAAGTATGGCATGGGGCTGAAGCTTCCATCTTATACTGCAAATCATTGATGCAAGATGGGCATCACAGCTTTCAAGGCCTTTACATGCAGCTGCATACTATTTGAACCATGCCATTCATTATAATTATGGATTCAATTATCATCATGATGTTCAACTTGGCTTGTACGCTTGTCTTGACAATATGATACCCAACAAATCTGAATTAGTGAAGGACCACATGCAACTTGATTCATTTAAAGATGCAAAGGGACTTTTTGGTCATCAATCTGCAGTCTTAACCAGATCAAAGAAAGCTCCAGTAATGAAAGTTTTTATATAATTGCAAATTGCTTGTCTTCTGTCTTCTCTAATTCAATTTAAAAAAATTTCATGTTGTATTAGTTGTTTGGTGGGATTCCTACGGAGACGAATGTCCTGAATTACAAAAGTTTGCCATTAGAGTTCTAAGTTTGACATACAGCTCGTCTGGTTGCGAGCGCAATCGGAGTGCATTTGAGATGGTAGAAACTTTATACTTCATAGCTCATATTGAATTAATGTATATTCATTCGTACATTCAGAATATGTAACTTGTATATTGCTATCTTGTAGGTTCACTCGAAGAGAAGAAATTGCTTAATTACACCAAGATAAGATGAATGGTCTAGTTTTTGTAATGTATAATAAAAAACTGAAAGAAAGGCAAGAATAAAGGGAATCTCAAATATCTTATGATCTAGATGATGTGCCTTCTGACGATGAGTGCACAACTGAAAAGGAGTGCCCTGCTCTTCTTCAAGACAAGCAATGACTCAGAAATCTTGACAAAATTGCTCGGAAATCTGCTAATTTAGCCATTGAAGACTTGACATTTAATTTGGAAGTAGAAAGTACAGCGAGGGACTTAAGTGAAGCATGTATAGTTCTCATTTCCATTTATCATTTGTTCAATACTTCAATGTTTTTACATCTTTTCATATGCACTAACTTCTATACATTGCTTTGTTAGATGGTGACAATAAGGAGCAGAATGAACATGGAGATCAGCATAAACCTGATAAGAATGACAATGATCAACCTGCACATGCAAATGATGATGCCAATGATGACAATTATCAACCTACAGACGAACAGGATGGCAGTGCTCCAGGTCGACATGAAAGAGGTAGTGAAAACCCATCTTTCTCATGTGTTGGTAGTTCATCTAGGGCTCTAGGCCAAGTGAAGTAATTCCTGATGTAGGTGATAACTTAGATGATCTCCGGTGAAGTGGTTGGTTGCTTCTTGTTGCATTGTGATCTTTTCAATTAATATGCTGTAATCTGAACCTTCCGTACACGTGTTTGTGTTTCAGGCCAGAGAATGGAACTATCAACTAGTATCTTAATAATTCATGTTTAATGACACTATTGGTGCCTATTTGTGCATTGCCAAAAATGTTCTGTTTGAGAGTAATGACATAATATGTTACAATATTATTAGTCTATTTTTCTATGATAGATAATTCATTTGAGGTTTTTTTTAATATAATTCATGAATTTATTATACTTGAAAATAAAAAAATCCCATAGAATTGTGATCCTTCTATCCGATCCTGCTCGTAAGAAAATAATTCTACCTAGGATCACGGTGCTGACAACTTGTTGTTAAGATGCTGATTGTGTGAGAGAAAGGGTGCGTTGGGCTAGGAAATTGTCCACCCCAACTTTTGCTAGAACCTAAAAGCTAGTATTATTCAGCTGTGCATATGTTAGCATGCAATGAACTGAGTTTCTTGTGCCTCCAACCGAAGCAGACACCATCGCCTTTGGTCCGGTCCAACAAAAGCTACTAGCAGGCACAGCCGAGAGCGCGAGGGGAGCTCACTGCTAGCTTTGTCGTCACCACCCTCCCACAGGAATCACGCATGCAGCGGAACGCTAGCTTCCAGCTTGGACTCGTTCACCTGACCTGAGGCCGGGCAGTGCGCGCCGCGATCGGCATGGCAGTGGGCGAAGCGACAAGGCCGGGTGTAGGAACCAAGGAGCGCACACGCTGACACCCAGTGCCGCTACAAGACGAGAGGTCGCACCTGCACATTCTCGATCGATCGATCGCCAAGCGCATATTGTGTCGCGCGCGCACATACTGACACACACACCTCCGCGCGCATTGTCTTTCTGGCTCTCTCTCTCTCGCGCGCGCGCATACTGACACACACACCCCTCCGCGCGCGTTGTCCTTTTTTCGCTGTCTCTCGCTCTGTCTGCATTTGTGCTGGCCTTAGCTTTTTTTAGATAATGAAAGAGAAAAAAATCTCCCCCGGTCTCTGTATCAAGAATGCACATATCCCATTTATTATAGAGACAAAAGTTACAACACACCAAAGCTGTTAAAAACGGCAAGAAGCCTTACAACCATTATTATGCAAATGAAAATTAAACTTAATCATTGCAAATCCTGTGACTAAGCCGCCATCCATGTGAATTGAGGAATTGCTTCGTTACAAGCTCCAACCTTAGGCTTCCTTGTACTCCTTCTGAGTCAATGTTTGTAAATTTGCCAAAACATATAGTCAGGATCCACACAATAAGATAACCTGCAAAGGATTAGAGATATATTTTTTTTTGTTAAAAACAACATCATTTCGACAAAACCAGATAGACCAACATAGAGCACTAGCTCAACATGCATGATTCCCAAATTGCTACTCCATTTGAACATGTTTCTAGCTGGGCTTGCGCATGCATGTCGGCATGTTCCGGCCTATGCGGCATGCAATTGCCTGCCATTGCCCGATGCTTCCATCTCCGCAGCGGCGATCGACGCGCGCAGTGTCTTCTGACTGTTTATTGGATGGTACTTGCTAGCTGTTAATTGGTGAAAAAGGGCAGCAATGGTGTCATGAAAGGAAAGAAAGCGCAGCCCTCTGCCCCTCTTGCATGGCGTACTGGTTGAGTACTGCTGATTGCAAGCAGAAATTGATCGATCGATATACAACATGTCAATATCGTATTGCTGTCGTCAGATGATTAATTTCCTGAGAGCGTGATTGGTGACAAAATAAGACAATTAGACAGAGCGGTTTACGAATGTATCTAAGTGTGCACCCAGTTAAGGATGTACTTGACAACAGACAAGCTAATGGCTATATATATATGTATACTGACGTGCCAAAAAATTGACAGTGGGACAGGATAGATATATACAACCACACGAGTTAAATCTATGCAAGAAATTACGAGCACATAAAGTCCACTCTTGGCGAGGAATAGAGAGAGAACAAGTCCTTAAAAGATGCTGCTCTAAACTTTGATCGGAAAACTCCAATTGTGCGTACACACTGGAGTTGGTTGTCTTGCTAACTAGTGGTTACGAGTGACCTAGCTAGACGTGGACATAAACTAGAAAGGGTATATGCTTACAATAACATGGGGATCCGCCGAGTATCACCATCTTTCGAAAATTCAGAGGGGTAATTTGTCATGTTGGAAACTGTTCTTGACACTATTGGAAGCTCGTGCTATACATCACGTACGTACAAACCGGAGCTCTCATTTCCAATGAATAAATATACAAGGGTACGTTAATTAGACGAGGTCAAGTAATAACCAAGTTTATTTCACTACAGCATTTTGCAAATGAGATAAGTTGTGCCCATCTGTGCACGTCACTAAAAAAACCTCTACGAATTAGACGAGGTCAAGTAATAATCAAGTTATTTCACTACAGCATATTGCAAATGAGATAAGTTGTGCTCATCTGTGCACGTCACTAAAAAACCTCACGTAGAGGAACTTCTCTAGATGCGCTTTCTAATTTGTCTCTAAAATTGGGAGTTCTAAAAATTTTGGTGGTTGCATGGTATGTGTCAAACGAATATAAATATTGCAAGAAAGAGTCCACATATTTTTTAGATTTTATTTTTTGTGATGCATTACAGTAGTAGCACAGTTTAACGTCACTATGTAAGAACTCTATCCCCACAATAAAGCGTCTATAAAATACAGCAAAGACTGACATTTCCACAATACATCTTTTCATTTATAGCGATGATACATAGAAAGACGCTTATGTGATATTTTAAAAAACGTCTTTACAAGGAAAATAAAATGCCTCTACTAAATTAAAAGAAACGCCTCTATATGGGTTTATGTTGCAGTGACATAGACATAGCTTCCTACCTACTTGCTACATATATAATGAATTAACATTCGATATACTAGCAAGTTTCGAGAAAAAGAAAGTGAAGTGGATTTTAATTCCCCGCAGACGATTGTGTGCAACATGCTTCGACCATCAGTGGTGTTGGGACCTCAGCGCCTTCCACCGTCAATTGGAGAATGATATATGCATGAAGGTTTCACTATAGTATATCTACTATAAGAAAGAAAAAGGGTGAGAAGTTTTACACACACTACACACGACACGAGACTTTTCTGGTCACTTTGCCCATTGCTGATTTGCCAAAGATCGAGTGACCAATAATACTACAATATTTAATGGGCTCCTCCCACTGGATTCCGATGCGTAGAACATATAAAATGATACTTCGCATCATTGCAAATCAGTGCCAGGAGCCGAGAGAAAAGTGATATGAGGAAGATCGATTTCACGATCCGTCGGGCCGGCCGGCGGGCAGAATTAAACAGCATGATTGCCGTGGTCGACGAAACCATGCAAGAGTGGCCTCGCTTTTCCCCCACCTATTTGGGGGTTTAGCTTAGCTCCTCCCACTTTGGGCGGTAAAGAATCAGTTGATTATGGGTTTTCACTTAGCATATTGTAATTACTAAGATGAGAACGGTTACATCAGAGATGTATAATACAGCACATCGTAGATTGACGGGAGTTCGTATGTTTCCAGCTTAAAGGAAAATATAATATTTATGAGGTCGTTTGAACTCGATGGTTGTGAGGTATCACTTCAAGGTGAAGTCATACGAGTTACTTACAAATGACATGTAATCATGAAAAATATCTAGAGCAAGTGGACAGGTAAAAATCCTGACCAGGAGAAGAAAACTGTGTCATCAGCGGTAGGTGCTTAGATCTCATTTGTAGTTATGTGCGAAACTATAATGATGGTTGCAAAATCTAATAGGCGCAAAGTTGAATGTGTGAGTTGTTGGAAGAATCAAGACGTGATGGGACCAACCAGTGACAGAGCTTAAGCCAAATCTCAAGGGGGGCCGAAGGCCAATGCTAAATCATATTACTATAACATGGTAGAATTTATAGCCATCGGAAATTTTTAGGTAGATTTTGACCGCATTTTGGTTATAAACTATCTGGTCTCAGCAAGATACATATATATATTTACTCTAAAATCGGATGAGGAAGAGACGCATGACGCCAGAAAGCAACAACCACTTCTTAGGTTGATGGCCATATTACTCGACCACTCCAAGCTTTAGTTGCGCGGGGATGTTTCGTGCTCCGTCGGCCGCCACAATGCCTCATCTAGTTGTCTTATGGCTTTGTCGCTCACGCTTTGCCGCAACATGAGTTGAAGGTGATGAGCAAGAAGCAGAAAGTAAAGAAGTGGTGATGGGCGTTAGCTACTGACTAAACTGAGCTACCAAAATGAGTGAACGACTAAAACTATTTGGCCAACTTGTTGAAGAGTAGGAAAATAAAACCGGGTCAGTGATTCATGGCCTACTAGGACGAAGCTGAAGCAGATTGGTTCGAACTTAACGGGCACTACTACAGAAAAGGCCTTCACAGACGGTTCAAAAACGTCATCACAGACGGTTTCTTGAGCCGTCTGAGTTTATGGGTCGATGATGCTTGAGGTCATCACGCAGCGGTTTTCAAACCGTCATGATGCATACTACTACGAGCGGTTTCGGTCACAAACCGTCTATGATGACTATATATCACAGACGGTTTCAGCCACAAACCGTGCGTGATATGGTTTTTTCTCAAGTATATTTATCTTGTATATACACTTACATGACATGAAGAAATTACATGTTTATATGTCAATTTTGTCATTTAAATACTCTTGAAAATTTGCTTTTACTATATATAATATATATATCACAGATCGGATATATATATATATATATATATATATATATATATATATATATATATATATATATATAAAATTAATTTGTTCCACTAAACTGTCTCTCGATATATATATATATATATATATATATATATATATATATATATATATATATATATATATAGCAATAATTCAACATATAATTAATATAGTAACTTCACCTCCAAACTTTTTTATTTTGGAATTTTCATATATATATATATATGGCCAAATAAGCGTGGCGTTAACACAAAAGATTAAAAAAGTAGAAACCTATAAATAAACAAAGTTTTTCTAGTGGCGGAGGTAGGTCTGCTATCTCCGTCTTCAATACTTCATAAGCGGCGGCGTCGGCAGATCGGACGGTTCTCGATCATCGTGAATGAAGCACGAAATCGTCCACCACCGGGCCTTCGTTCAAGTGTCTCGAAGACCCTCGATCGTTGAACCAAGAAGAATTGAGCCCATAGGCTCTCTTCCCTTGCTTGAGGGTCTCGACACAGTCGACTCGATGCTTCTGCGCCTCGATTCGTAGTCAAGTGACGGCAAGCCTCTTGGAGACGTGCAACGTCGTTTTGGAGGACTACGTCGATGACGCGATAAACTCGCCGAAAGTGGGAGATCACCCGGAAGACACGGCGGAGAAGGATGTCAAGACGGCAGAAGGTGGCGTCACCGCTCCGCAAATTCTCCGCCGGCGGAGAGTGAAGACACTGCTGATCAAGCGGTGTTCTTCCTGCAACACGGATCATCTTGGATGGCGGATGATCCTTTTATAAAACAAGATATAAATTCGGGCGTGAGGCGAAAAAGCGCGATCGGGGCGAAGCGGATCGATCTGACGAAGAGACGCGCGTCGGGAGCCGAAGCGGATGGCGGCGAATAGACGCATTGGCGGCGAAGAAACTCACCGTGGAGTCTGTGGCGATATTATCACGAGCGGTTATAACAAAAACCGTCGTGATATGTGGTAATATCACGACGGTTATTGTTAGAACCGTCGTGATGTTCCTGACGGTTCTTGTGTTGAAAACCGTGCGTGATATGTAGTATTATCACGCAGCGATTATTAACAAGAACCGCCTCGTGAAGTATCATGACGGTTTTCAACATGAACCGCTCGTGATATTACCTCTTCACTGAGCGGTTTTAGCTCAGCCAATAATACGACGGTCTCTAATACAAAACCGTCGTGATTGAATGTATCTGAGCAGCTTTTGGTCAACCGTGCGTGATGAGGCGTCGATATTAGCCTTTTTGTAGTAGTGGGGATTTTTGGAGGTGCAGGCAGCGGGATAGGCATTTGAAGGGTTAAGTAATGGATGGGCCTAAATGCTATTGTATACTTAGTGTTACTTTTTTTAATTGTTTTCTTTTGGGGGGGGGGAGCTATAGCCCACCTTGGTCCTAACTATCCTTCATCCCTGGGACCAACAACGTGGTACCGACGAGCAGGTAGAGCTCAGAGGCAGTACAAACCTATGGTATAGATGGTTGTAGGAAGAGGAAATGTGGTTAACCAAACTACACAACAAAGGAGCTCTCAGATGGAGGATCCGAATACCGACATGCATATTGCGATTATGTGCACGAGCCCCTGTGGTGGGGGCACTCCCGAAAGTAGGGGAAAAAAGAAAAAAGGTGGAGCCTACTTAGGCCGAATTTTTGGAAGAGCACGATGACTTCAATGGATAGGAGTCAAGGTGGAGATTGTTGAGTATGAGTGACTTATATCCTAACCTACTAGGACTTAGAGATGTATTCTACAAGGATTCATATCCTAATCTTATTAGGATTATGATTCCTACTTCCTTTTAGAGGAGAACTAGAGGACACTATATAAATCCATGATGAGTGGTCATGGAAAACACAAGCCATGACGAGGAACTAATACTCATCAATTAATTAAATTATTTATCCGTAATGTCAATTATAGATGATAGTATCTTTATACAACCTTCAGTGGTACCCCTTATCATTAACAGTAAGGGAAGATTACAATTACCTAGTGGTCGTAAGCTATTCTACAAACCACCATATATAGTCGTAAGCTATTCTATGACTGCTATATGGTTGTAAGATCTTCTACGACCACCTCATGATCATAAGCTTTACTATGATCACCTTATGGTCGTAAGTTTTACTACGACCAAGTCAACCACGACCACCCTATGGTCGATAAAGCCCACAGACATGTGGACCCAATTGACTAGGGACCTTATGAGCTATGTTTATTTATACGCAGTAGTTAATATGCACCGTTATCCTCTGACATAACTGCAAGACATACGTGGGGGGAATGTCTCTTTGACATTAACTGCCATCAAATATGTGCAATTCATCAACCATTGAGACGCCTCTTGGTACGGGACAACTACTACACCCTCACACGCTATATAAGGGATAACGTCGGTGGACAGAAGGATAAAACGACGCGACAGAACAGATAGGAGTCATTAGTCTGAGCTTTCGGTGACTTCTTTCCTGTTGTAAATACAATCAATATAAGAACACAGAAGTAGTGCTGTTATTCTCTTAGGAGAAGACCCAACCTGTCTAAAAATATCTGTCTCATCTTGCGTAGTCTCGATCAAGGAGCCCCTAGTAATCATTTCATAATATCGATATTAAAACATCGGCAAGCCACAGGCCAACTCATCCAAAGCGAGAGGTGCATGAGAGGATTGGAGGCTATATTATTCTTAAGCACTAGATTCTTGTATAAGGTAAGGATTTGAGGGTCCTAAAAGGTTCAAGAGAGTTGTGAGAGAGCGACAATCCCTTGTACTCTTTTGAGGTTGTCCTTACGGAATTTGCGACCGGCTTCACCAAATCACTCTCTTGTAGTGATTATTTCATCGTTGTTATTAGGTTCTCTCTACGGGATTCATCTACTTCATTCTTAATATCGTGCACACTTATACTATATTTCGCAACTCTGATCCAATCTGGGGATTGCTACATATAAGAAGGGATATCAAAGTATAACAGGATCCATATGCATTGGGTAGATTCCTTCCAAAGCAAATTCTATTAGACCAAGCCGTCAATTGTGTTGTGGTGCCGATGCTGATCTATGCATGTGTACATGCATGCTTTGTGGCATCCACCGGCCAATGCTTCGAGAAAATTGCATTTTGTTGATTTTATTAGTAAGTGATAAGTTCATTTCTTCCTCCCCAAATGACCAATTAAAAGCTAGTACCACCTAATATACCTCTTCAGTCAATTACAGTTAAAAGTCATGCAATATAATGATTCTACTTCTCTGATCTCATCTAATTTCTTTTCCTGGACGGAGCCAAGGAGTATTCATTCGACAGATATAAAATTAAACTGCAATAATTTGCAACAATATAGCGTTTTTCTTTTCTTTTCTTAAGAACACACACAAAAAACTTGCGCATCATTTTTATTAAAGAAGAAAGGGAAACAACACAACACAACAAACGTCTAACACACAACACGGAAGCTGAAAATTAAGCTCCCGCTAAACAGAGAACAGAGATTCAGAAGGAAAAAAAAATACAACCAACAAAAGCCTAGCCACGGCTACCGTAGCCTATATAGCGTCTTTATACTTCATTCTCCTAATCACGCATATCACGAGGGTGAAAACCAAAGAATCCATCCGTACACGCATGCACTACTCAGTACCACTACCACCTACCATGCATGCCGTCTACATGATCACCAGCTAGTGCTACATATATGAGTTGGGCATAATCAAGTGTAATTCATCAGCACTCCTTGTTCTAGAGCACTTGCGTATGCAGTAGGGACATTGACGAAGGTTGACGACAAAAAAAAAAATCAGCATGCTATATGCGACCCCTTGTCTTGGGTCACGTTCATCGATCGGTTACACCTCACAGATTGTATCGTACACGTGTACAATTAATATGAACCATACAATTGTTGGACTTGTAGCGAGTTGAATAAAATATATCAAAGTGCTTTAACTTTGCATATGACCAATGGTGCCAATTCGGCATCTGGCATCAACATGCATTCATACAACTATGGCATATATAACTGATGGACTCACCATGGAATTAAAACGAAATGTTTCTTCAGTCGAAATGAAAAGTTGCGTTCATATAATTGGCAACGTATCCTATGCTATGCACACAGGAAACTTGTACTCATGAACTTTTTTTTTTATTATTTAACTCTTTTTAAATTTTTATTTTAAAGTTAACTTTAGCGAACTTTATTTCTAATTTTGACCCTTTTGGTCAACAAAACAACGCTGTCGTACCATAGGATTAGTCCGCTAAATAGCACTTTTGGTCACACCACTGGTCATAACGTGACTAAACAACACTGTCACGCCACGAGTGGTGGCGTGACAAGAACTTGCCCTCGATACGGGCTGGTGTGACAGCATTGTTTTGTCACGCCACGGGTGGTGGCGTGACCAAATGGTTCATAATTAGAAATAAAGTGTGCCGAGATTAACTTTAAAATAAAATAAAAAAGATTAATTAATAAAAAAATTCTGTACTCATGCACTCGGGTGACCTATACCCTCCGATCGCAATCCAAGGGGTCGGGATACCCTCACTCCACTTAACACGAATTCTTACGAAAACGTATCCTATTAACTTTTTTGCACTCAAGTGGTCTGCTCTCTGATGAATACTATCAGGTGGTACTCAGGAGAAAGGTCCCATTAAAAAAAATCTGACAGTCCATTCACTAGAAACCTGATACAGTTCATTCACATAAAGAGAAAGGTTACCTTGTGCTTGTTAGATAGCAGTACCATGACAAGATTCATTCAGAAAAATGACAAAATTTTGCATAGTACAATTATTCAAAAATTATTCTTTTCCAAACATCTGTGCGCACAAGAACAGAGACAAGGCAGCAGCTCAACTTCACAAAAATTTCCTCTCATCTTATTGACACTTCATACACACATAGACACCTGATACTATTCACATATCAGTAGCAACCAATAAGAACCTAGTCTCATCATGGAACCTGATACACTACCATTTCACAGAGAGTCACGTAAGGTACAAAACATAACTAACAATCTAGGTAGCGGGAGCCACTCTTCTTCTGTCAGACTCGGATTTCACAGATCCAAATCATCTGTAAAAGCACTGTGTTATTCCCTAGATCAGTAGATAGCCCTCATAGATTCATAACTGAATCATTTCATACACATGGTGAACTAAACCTATATTACAAACATTAAAGTGACATAGATCGCGTTGGGTCGAGTTTTACAACAAAGGCCGAACATGCCAAATGATTACATTACAAAAGTAGCGGAAATGACAGCGGAAGCAAAATGGTGAGGACACATCTCTCCACAGGCAAGCGTCTGGAGTAACTCGTGTACGACCGATATTACCCAAGGATTTGAATAATATTAGTTGTACGCAGGTACCGACTGAGCCAGCTAGACTGGGGCGAGACCTAGACTAAAGAACTAATCTACTCTTCATTATTTTCTTGTCCATCGACTTCGGGATCCTCGTAGTAGGCATAATCTCCATGATCCGCGGGTTCTGAGGGTTTTGGGGAAAGAGCGAGAATGAGCACAACTTCCGTGCTCGCGAGCCAACACATAAGATGCAATAATATACATGTAAGGCTTAGCAAGGGTGGCTCAGGTTATTTTATTTGCTAAAGCAATGTTTTCAATTATCAATATTAGTAATTCCTATCACTTAGAATTTTAACCAAATTGTATTTTATCAAAGAGAATAAATGTGCAATATTAAATAACGGTGATGTTACCTTGACCTTATGCTTATTTTTTTATTGTGGTTACCTCCACCTTTTAACATCACTGAGCATGACGACCCAAGAAGAATCCAAAATTAGGGTTACAACAGCCTGACAAGTTTTTATCCCAACCACAATGGTTTTTGAAATAGAGCTAACTCTAGTAAGTTCCCATGTTCGCCTTTGATCGTAAGCATGGCTGTTTAAATAGTTTATACTTTGCAGAGACTGTACACTTTGCCCACAAGAGATAATCAGCTCATTGCCCCATATGATTCCTTAGTCATGTAGTTGAGAAATCATCACAATAGCTTTTCAAATTATCTCGCCCCTTCCATCATTCCACCCATATAGGCTACTCCCACATGCGGCGGGCCCCATAAGTTGTGCGGGATGTTTACCACAACGACTAGCGCAGCTGGCAACTTCACCTTATATCAGTGTCCCATTCAAGCCAGAACGTATCTAGTGCTTGCACTATCTCATTGCCCCTCCAGTGAGATGACTTTCAGAGTTCAATAAATTTACTAAGCCAAGTTGTATTTTACAGACTTGTGGTTGTACTTGTTTTACAATGGGAGGTCATGACAAGATTAAGACCTTAAGTCATCCGGGTGGTTCATATCACATTCCACACATTCTTGTGCTACGTCAGCACCCACCATCATACCATCCGCCCAGATGTGGGAATAGCAGTTTAATAGGGTCTTTGTGGAGTAAAACCAAATTATCTTAAATACTACAGTCATGTACCTCCAATGACTGCCCAAAACCATATTATGATTTAAGTGATGATGATTAGGGCATTTAATGCCCCGGTACTTTAGCAAGACTAGCATGTCGCTTAAGTACAACCTCTTACTAGTAATTTACCACATAGTTACTAGGGTGAAATGGAATAATAGATTCAATTGCCAAATGATGGTATAATAATTAAATAATTATGAAATGAGTATTTAACTACCTTAAATTTAACATACATTTGCTTAAAGAATTAAAGCATGCAATTTTGGTAATTTAAAGGAATATAATTTGCATAAAATATAGGCTCAAAATGATCAAAGTATTGACTCACTTGGATTAAAGGCAAGAGAGTCTTGGAAATCTTATGCTTGCTCGAAATGGAGATCTCCTACTTCTTCGAACTCAACGCGGTCGAAAGTGTCGGAAAAGGGAAACAAGTAAAAGAGAACAAATAAATAAACAAAAATAATAAATGAACTCTAAATTAAATGAAACCACTGCCATTAGCAAGATCTTAAATTTAGACAAATTTAGAAATAAATTTCATAATTTTTGGAGTTATAACGAAGGGGAACGGAGCTTCCGAAGTTTGGATTTGAATTAATTCGAGAAAATAAAAAGAAGAGAGAGAAATTGTCTCACTGACAACCGGGATCCACTGAACAGTGGTGTGGCTCATGTGTACAGTGCATGGACTGGTAGGTCAATATGCACTATGCACCGGTCCACGGGTGCACCGGGCCAGCACTATGCAATCGGGCCCACTTTTCATTTATACACCGAGAATCAGCCTTTAATGGACCTCACATTAACTCATCAACGGGGCCCACGCAGCATTGACTCAATGCATTAATAAACCGGCTATTTATCTCTGCTAATGAATGCTTTGTCTTAACTTCCGAGAGTGATTCGGTTAATAATCACGCGCACAATGCGTGTCTAAGGTTCGGACAGAGAGGAAGCTACAGGCGCTCCTGGCTCCGGCTCGTCACCGGCGGAGGCGTCCATGGCAGCGGCGGCCAACTACAAAAATGGCTTGCTCCTAGTGAGATGAAGCTGATGATGGGGGTGGCGCGGCCAGAGGATCGTTGGAGCGACGACGCGGTGGAGGGAAAGCGGCGGCGGCGAGCAAAATTCCAAATGAGGAAAACCGGCGAGCTCTAGGCAAAAGAGTGAACTTACCAAGCCCAAGAAGAGGACCGGGGGTCCAATGAAGTAATCATTCCGAAGAAGAAGCTACCTAGGAACAAGAAGAAGATTTAAAATCCGAGTACCTCCACCTTTTTGCTGACCAAGTCTGAATCTCGGGGTCAAAATTTCCTTTAAGGGGGGTAGGTTTGTAACAACCCGATTTTCAAGTTCCAGTTAAGATAAAATTTAATTATTTTTCTAGGATTTAATGAAATTTTAAAAGCTTTTTCCTAATTATTGCAAAGCCAAAATTAATTAATTTAAAATTAATTACCAATTATGAATTGGAAATATTTTATTTAAGTCCAAAATGTCTTAGTGAATTTCTGTGAAGTTTTTCATAATTTTTGGACTTTATTTGCTATTTTCTAGAGCCATTTTGAATTAACAAGAATTATCAAAATCACTAAAGTATTTAAAATCCTAAAACTTCTTTGGGCTGAATCTTGCCCGACCTACTCTGTTTACGCCCATGCTGCTTCCTTTTCCCTAGTTTGCTCGGCCCATTTCGGCCATGTGTGTGTTCCTATCTCCGTCTCATTACCAGGTGGGTCCCCTTGTCCACGTCACCTTCTTCCTTGCTCCTTTCCTTCTTCTTCCTCGACCGCGTCTCCCTTCCGCCATTAGTGTTCTTCGGAAACCTTCCAAACCCGGTGAAATCTCCATCACATCCCCATGATTCCACGCGCATTTAAGACCCCTGTCAATCTCGCATCTGTTTCTACGTTCTCTTTCCTTTCTCCCGCCTTAATCCTTCAAATCACCGCCGAGAGTCCCACGCGGACCTTCATGCGCCGCACGCTGTCCCGGCCTCGCCCTCCCCTATTTAAGTGTAGTCGAAACCTTCCTTCGACCAGTGTAGTCGAAACTCAAAAACTTCTTTCGATCAATGTAGTCAAAAACTTCTTTCGATCTGGTAGTCGAAATTTCTTTCTGACCACATGAAGTCGAAGGAGTGAACAGTACTCGAAAAGTGAACATTATTTTCGGAATTCTAGCATTTCTTGAGACATCAAAACTTCCGGATGTTTGTTCTCCTTCATACGAACTCCAATTTCGACGATTCAAATTTCTAAATTCTTATAAAATCAATATCTAGCCAACTAAACCAAAATTATTTAATTTGGAGTTAATTTTAATTTGAATTTTAATTTGAATATATTTCAATTTGGTTTGAATTTGGCTAATTTGCACGTTTAGATTTCGACGTCTCCGGGGAATTTCAGGTAGTTGAAAGAGAAGAATTTGAGTAAGGCAAGTTATAGTCAGTGACCATGGGGACCTGTGCCCCTCCTGTAGTCGAAACTCCTTTCAACCACGTGGTCGAAACTACTTTCGACCATTGTAGTCGAAACCTTCCTTTTGACCAGTGTAGTCGAAACATTCCTTCGACCAGGTAGTCGAAATCTCCTTCTGACCACGTGAAGTCGAAGCGGTGAACAGTACTCGGAAAGTGAACAGTATTTCCAGAATTATATCATTTCTTATGACATGAAAACTTGCAGATGTTCGTTCTCCTTCATACGAACTCCGATTTGGACGATTCAAATTTCTAAATTCTTATAAAATCAATATCCAGCCAACTAAACCAAAATTATTTAATTTGTAGTTAATTTGAATTTGAATTTGAATTTATTTGAATTTGGCTTATTGTCACGTCACTACTACAAAAAGGCTATCTTCGGCGCCTCATCACGCATTTGCGGTTGACCAAAACCGCTCAGATATATTCAATAACGACGGTTTTGGTTTAGAGATCGTTTGTGCTCTTGTCGCGCTTAAAACCGCTCGTGAAGAGGTAATATCACGACGGTTCATGTTGAAAACCGTCAGGAGTATCACGAGCGGTTACAACAAGAACCGCTCGTGATATTAATTAATATCACGAGCGGTTTTAAAACACAACCGTCTCAGGAAATAGCACGCAGCGATTACGAATAAGAACCGCTCGTGATATTAATTAGTATCACAGACGGTTCTTAACAATAACCGTCTGTGATAATATCGCTATAGCTCCACGGTGAGTTTCTTCATCGCCGATGCGTCTATTCGTCGCTATCCGCTTCGGCTCCCCGATGCGTCTCTTCATCGCATCGATCCGCTTCGGCTCCCCGATGCGTCTCTTCGTCTCACGCTCTGAATTTATTCCTTGTTTTATAAAAAGGATCATCCGCCATGCAAGATGATCATCCCCACATACTTATAAAAAAACAGAAATGGCTGCCTCTTCCTTGTCGCCGGCATTGATGGCCTTCTGGTCGCCTTTGCATCGAGCATCTCTCTCGGTGTAAGTTGAACTGTCGTTGCGAAGAACACCGCTTGATCAACGGTGTCTTCACTCCTCTGCCGGCGGAGAATTTGCGGGAGCAGTGACGCCACCTTCCGCCGCCTTGACATCCTCCTCCGCCGTGTCTTCCGGTGATCTCCCACTTTCGGCGAGTTTATCGCGTCATCGGCGTAGTCCTCCAAAACGGCGTTGCACGTCTCCGGGAGGCTTGCCGTCACTTGGGTGTAATCGAGGCGGCAGCGCATCGAGTCGACTAGGCCGAGACCCTCAAGCAAGGGAAGAGAGCCTATGGGCTCAATTCTTCTTGGTTCAACGATCGAGGGTCTTCGGAGACACTCGAGCGAATGCGCCAGCGGGTGGGCGTATTCGAGCTTCGTCACGATGATCGTGAATCGTCCGATCTGGCTAATGCGCTTATGAAGTATTGCAGATGGAGATAGCACCTACCTCGCCACTAGAAAAACCTTGTTTAATTATAGGTTTTGCTTTTTTAATATAAACATGTAATTTCTTCATGTCACGTAAGTGTATATACAAGATAAATATACTTGAGAAAAACCATTTCACGAGCGGTTCCCATTATGGAACTGCGTGATAATTATCACTAACGGTTCCATAATAGAACCGCTCGTGATAAGTCTCTTTATAAGTAAGAGCCCGGCCGGCCGCTAGGGTTTGCGCCTAACTCATCACTCCCAGCCGACCTTACTCTCGTCCGTTCCTCCCGTCCGCCGACGCCGCCATTCTTCCCGTCACCGACGGTTGGCATACGGTGACACCGCAAAAGACACTCGTGACGATAAGAGTGTCTTTGTAGTGTCACCGCAGCTACAACCACGGTGACACCCTAACTCTCGTCACTCCCCAGCTCCGCCAGGGTTTGCGCCCGCCCTAACTCCGTTCCCCTCCCCACCTCGACGTCGCCGATAGACCTCGTCACCGTCGCCGCCCGACCCCGTTGCGCCCCGCTAGGGCCCTGGCCGGGCTTTGCTTTTCCCATCCTCCCTCTATTCTCCTCTAGATCTGTTAGCTTAATTTGTTGAGTTTGATTTTTATGCATGAGCCTTAAGTTGTGTCCTGATGTTTGTGTGATTTATGCAAGGTAAAGGAAATGGATGAGGGTTGTGCTGGTGGTGGGGTCGCCACCGTGGTTGCGCTATACTAAGGTCCTCTCTGTCTCTACCCCCTTGCTCTGTGATGAAAATGGCTAGCTAGTGCTCATGCGATGGATGCCGAGGGCTACTCTTGGTGTGGTGGGTTTGGACACCCTTGGTCTTGTTCTCTTCAGCGATGAACCGCTCAATGATGTTAATAGTCTTATGCTGAAATTGAATTGATAATTAGTTCATATTAATAGTCCCCTTGCTCGTGATGTAATGATGTCAATAGTCCTATGCTGAAATTGAATTGATAATTAGTTCATATTAATAGTCCCTTGCTCGTGATGTAATGGTGTCAATAGTTTTATGCTGAAATTGAATTGATAATTAGTTCATATTAATAGTCCCCTTGTTCATGCGGTCAAGTTCTCCTACCTCTTGCACTGCACGCCCTACCATTCCATTCATAATCTCTTCTCTATAAAGTCTCCAGCGTTGGTACGCTTGTGCCATTAAAACCAAGCATCATATATATATTATTAAGTAGTCCCCGGCCACTTTAGGAATTAGTCCCACCTTGACATGAGAAGGATGAGGCGGTATCCACGGGCAACCTCATTAAGCCCTGTAAGTTTAAAAAGTATGGGCGCAAGGAGAGCGTCGGGACATCAATTACGGATTGGGCGTCGCTATGTTGAAAAGTGCGTTGATGCTTAACTACTCCGTGGGAAGTGGCATCATCTATCGACAACCAACAATTCTTGAGTATGTAATTGTCTTTAAAGCCAACAAGAACACCCAACAACAAGTTGAGAATTCTTTTGAAATATGAGAATGGTTGCTTGGTGTTCTTGTTGGGTTTAAAGACGATTACATGCTCAAGAATGGTTAGTTTGCTAATACATGGTGCCACTTCCTACGGAGTACTCACAAGATCAACTACACTTTCTAAACATAACGACGCCCAATCCTGTAATTGGATGTCCCGACGGTCTCCTTGCATCCATACTTTTTAAACTTGCAGGCTCAATGATGTTGCCCGGCTACCGCCTCATCCTTCTCATGTCATGTGGACGATCCCCAAAGTGGCCGAGAGACTACGTAATAATATATATATATATATATATATATATATATATATATATATATATATATATATATATATATATGATGCCGATTTAATGGTACAAGCACCACCGCTGGGGCTTTATAGAGAAAAGTCATCACAGACGGTTTCAAATGCAACCGCTCTGTGATAAGTACATATCACAAACGGTTTCATCCACAAACCGTCTGTGATAAGTACTTATCACAGACGGTTTGTGGATGAAACCGCTCGTGATATTACTTATCGCAGACGATTTGAACCACAAACCGTCTGTGAAAGTATACATCATAGACAGTTCAAAACTGTCTGTGATGACCTCATGTCATCACTGACCCATAAACTCAGACGGCTCACGAAACCGTCTGTGATGACGTTTTTGAACCGTTTGTGAAAGCCTTTTCTGTAGTAGTGCGTTTAGATTTCGACAACTCTGGGGGATTTGAGGTAGTTGAAGAAGAAGAGCAAGGAAAGTTATACCCTTGACCATGTTGATCTTATTACTTCAAATTATTTAATTTTGCTTTAAGTTATTATTGCATGCATATTCCTATTCAGTTTTTTAAATTTCTGTTTTAAATTCCTAATTAATCTGTTTCCTTTGTATGGCCAATGTTGGTGTTTGAATAGTCATCCCCTTGTCGCCATAGTTAAAATAAATTAGAAAAAAATTATATGTTTAGACAATGCTTAGACCAAAATGTTGATTTTGGGGAATTTTTAGCCAAATGACAAATATGATTTAAATTTGAGACTATGGAATTGCTTTTACCATAGAAGCCTTATAAAATGTTTTGACCTGAGAAATAAAAATAAAATTGGTTTGGACTTGGGCGAATTGGACCGTTGGTTGGTGCAAGTTTATGCACGGGCTCAACTCAATGAAGGGTTGAGGCCTATGGGTCATTATGGAAGTCGCCCAATCATATAAGGATCGGTCTATGAGCTACGGATTGTTAAGCCAAACTCGTACTACCACAAGTCTGGAGTGGGACAGACTTGGCTAATTAATCTACATTATTTCACCGTGGTTGTGTCACCTTGAGGTGTGGGTGTCTAAGTGACTTACTGTTATTCCCACTTGGCATAAGAGGAGGCTTCCGGTGGTGAGTCCAAAGGAAGTGAAACCTTAGCGGATACAACTACGTTGAAATAGTGTAGGGTAAAGGCCTCGTGATAGTTGCTTAGTCGCACGGCTTCGGAAGCGTGTCCTGGTCGACATGTAAAGGAATATATATTCTGTGGGTAAAGCTGTATAGACTCTGCAGAGTATTAATCTATTCGAATAGCCGGGTCCACGGTCATGGACATGCTAAGTAAAGCCTTTTATGGATTAGATTTGGTTTTGTTTTTAAATAAATCTCAAACTCAGATGTTTTTGGATAGTTTATCCAATTGGAAAATTCAGGAAGAGTGCTTGGTGTAAGGTGGTTAGTCCTTCACCATTAGTGTATGGAGGTTTACTCTACACTTGAGGATTGATGAATCAAAAATAAAAATTTGACTTTTAGTTATAACTTAAAATTTTGCCTTGAACTTAGTAAAAGTATTTAAAACTGAAAATGTGGCTTTATGCAAAATGGACCCTATCAGCCTCTCTTGTTTAAACATACATGCATTATATTATGTTATTAGGTGTAACTTGCTGGGCATGGTTGTTTATGCTCACTCTTGCTGAATAAATTATTTAGGTGAAGATTATTATCAACACAGTGAGGATCAGGATGATTAGGCTACGCCCCTAGACGATTGCCTGTGGCGAATAGTGTAGCCTACCGATTTATTTTGCTTTCCGCGGTTTCTTTTCATATGGCCTCAGGCCCAAATTTGTAATAAACTCTGATTATGAATTAACAAATGCGTGATATGATTTTGCTATCATTTTTGTTTGACTGTGTACACTAGCTATTCCTGTACTAGTGTATGAAACACAGAGAATCTGGGATCCTTCGTTCCCAGGTTCGACAGGTTTGAATTGAAACTGAAAGTTGAAAATAGGTAAAAGCTAGAGATTTTTGCAAATACACAAGTAATTGAAATAGGGTTTGAGCTCTAGATTACTATTCACCAAACGGAAACGGGGATGTTACATGCTCATATCTGAAACTCCAATGGCACATAATGGTACACACTTGTGACAACATTTTGCATACAGATACCATCGAACAATATGACAGTTGCCATTTAGAAATTATATACAGAAACAGGAGAAAAGAAATATAACATCATAGAAAATCTAAGTCGCTGGAGCTAAAACTGCTGCTGCGGGTGGCCCTGAGCAGCGGCAACAGAAGGACTAGGGTGATGGTGTTGGGAGGGCAAGTGAACGGATGGGGATGACGTCGAGGACGGGGAGGGATCGAGGGAGGCAGCGTGGTGGATAGTGGAGTCGTAGAGGATGGGGGAGGCGGAGTTGTTGTCAGCCGCATCCGATTTGAAGCAGTGGCACGTTTGATGGGTGCAGAGTCTGGTGGCAGCCGAGGGGTCTCAGACTTACCGACGAAGAGGCGGGGGCATGGTCTGTTGTTGGTGTCCATACTAACTGATGTAGAGGCGTCTATCGGGTCACTGGCCCACCTGGCCAATGCTATGCTCACGTACATGCCCATTAACCCTGGTTTCTTCAGATTGCAAGAACCAAGAAAGAGATTGTTGTCATGGTGGAAGTTCTCACGGAGGTGTTGTCTATATGTGCATGCAGGTGCGTGAGATTCATGGAGCTGGGGCAGAGCAGGGAGGTGCTTGCGAGGGCATCCCAGCGGTGAATCGTTGTCCGAGCCAAGAAATGGTCGGATGTCACGCACCGGGATTTGTAGCGCTGCGCAGACATTAGCAACCTCAACATTTTCTAACTTCTTGGCACGATAAGAATGATTGGTACAAGAATCAATCGTGTTTGATCTTTGCGTTGTGCATTGGCAATCATGCTGATCGAGCTCAAATCCGGTTCGACTTGGATTTGGTGGTGGGCACTCGGATCTGGTTGGTTATTTCTATGTTTTTTTGTTCATGATGTATGAGGGTGTTGATGCATGGATGAATCTTTATTTCTTTATGTTGATTTGGTGCTAATGCCTCCTCAACACCAGTCAGGAGGATGCGGACTGTGGTTTTAACATCTCAATTTTCTGAGCCTTTTTGAAAATTTTCGAAAATAAAAATAACCATTTGATTTTGTTGAAGTTCTAAAGCTTAACTTGAGATTTTGTAATTAAAAGTGATTTAAATGACTAAATCAAACTTCAACTAATCCAAAAGTTTTGTTTGTTTTGAGTCTGTTGGAGTTTTCTGGTGTTGAGATCCATTTTCTCTGTTCGCTCCTACCTCCCCCTCTGTCCAGACCTCCCTCTCGTTTGGACCTTCCCCTCTGTCCAGACCTCCCTCTCATTTGGACCTTTCCCTCTGTCCATACCTCCCTCTCGTTTGGACCTCCTCCTCAGTCCAGACCTCCCTCTCAGTCTAAGACCTCCCGGGTGGTCCTAGGAGACCTCTTGAGTGGTCCTGGGAGACCTCCCGGGTGGTCTTGGAAGACCTCCGGGTGGTCTTGGAGCCGGTCATGACCTCCCCTTTGGTCACGACCTCCCTTTTGGTTGGACCACCCTCCCAAGTTTTGACTAGCCCATCTGTCAGCCCTGCTCATCTTCTTCTTTCTCTTGTCGCATCACTGCTGACGTAAAAGTCTTCGCGCATTAAATGATGTCGCTTTTGCAGTACTCGTTCCCCCTCTTGTCTCCTCCCCTACCTGTCTCCATCTCCTCCTTCACCTACCCTTGATCTCGTGCGCTTCTGAGTCTCTTAGTGACTCTTCCGTTCTCCCCTGGCTATAAAAGCCCGATCAGCCCTCTTTCATCTCTTTTTTCTCACCCGACTCTCTTGATCTTGCCAAGTTTTTCTGAGCTTGAAGTTTCACCACCGTCCGCTGAAGCCGCGTCGTTGCCTCTTCGTCACCAAGGAGTCCATGGAACTCGCCGTCTTGACGACCACCTTTGCTTAGAAGGATCCACCGAGCGCCCATCTTGCGCGTCCTCCTCCTGTCTTCTCCGGTCTCTCTCTCTCTCTCTCTCTCTCTCTCTCTCTCTCTCTCTCTCTGGGTGAGTATCTCCGTGCCCTGTTCTCCTTTTGCTCTCATGACCTCGTTGCGTAGTCGTATCCTTCCTGTATCCCTCTTACGACCACGTTGAGCAGTCGTACCCCTTTTGTATTCTTCGTACGACCACGTTGAGTAGTCGTACCCTTCATTGGACCTCAGGACCTCCCTCGATCACCCTCTCAGTTGGACCTCCTCCTGAGAGCCCCCTCCTAATTCATCTATTTCAGTGCATTTCTTTTGGTTCTAGTTTGGTAGTTTTTGGTTTTTGTTCGGATTTATTGTATTTATTTTGTTCTTTTCGCACGTGTAGATTCCGGCCTCTCGGAAGAGTTCTTGGACCCGCAACCTCGACAAGTCGTAGACCTTTGATCATGCCGTACCCAGTTTGCAAATTTATACCAACATGCATGGCTAATTGTATAAAAATGGTTTGGAAAATAGCTAAATACCTACTCGACAGTATGACTCCTTGAATACTTGTGATTGACATGTTGACATGTACCATTGGACACCATAGGTTGGGTAATCTTAGTTGGACATTTTTTTGAGATACCAACATGGGTGCGTATATTTCTTAGACATTCTTTAGTTATGCGATGTCTCTCGATCACATGATTCAATGATGATAAACTTGACTAAGCGAATATGAAATTATGGCATGTGTTGCCGCTAATAAAATTTGTTGTGCCATGACTAGAGTGGTCATTTGGCTGGGTTGAACCCAAAATGTTTTATACTTGGGCGAGTGATCGTGCAGTAAAGGGGGTGCAGGAAGCACATTGGGATGTGGTTGTCTCGCCTGAGTAGTCACTAAGGACTTAACCTTGTAAGCCTTTAATCCGAGCCATACCGTGCAACCACAAGTTCATTATGGGGTGGACCTGGCCAAATAATTAGCAATGCTTTGATTCGGTTCTGTTTTGGTGGAAGTGTGAAACCTGGGTTAGACATTCACACTTGGCGCAAGAGGGGGCCAGGAAAGCGAATCCTTAGTGAGCGGAACCGGGTCAAAACAGAGCTTTGTAAAGACCTTGTCACATGCTCTAGACTGCTTACCTAAGGTAGTGAGTAGGGCATCGATGGGTGCCTAACCAACTAGAGAAGTCGTGTCTTGTGGGCATGGGTAGCGGCAGGGGGGATGTCTGTGGTGCACAGGCACCCCCAAAAAAAGTGTAATTTTTTTTAATTATGTATATGTATGAGCTATTGGCACTTGGATTGGCCAAATTTCAGTAATTCAACCTAAGAAGTTTTGGAAGTACTAGAATTGGGTGAGATAGAAAGTGGACGGGGATTCAATCAAGAGATAGGGTTAGCTAGGCCTAGTGACACTCCTTGGGGTTCTCATTATAGAACTATTTTACATATTATTGGTATGTATTCAACAATCCGCAAAGTACTCATACAGCTTGGAAAAGACCCCTCACAGAAGAATGATTGGCCAAAAATACATGCTATGTTCGGAGCTTTTGAGTCATTTGACTTTGTTTTCAATGCACACTTGATGCTTGTCATACTTAGATACACAGATGAGTTGTCTCAGTCTTTGTAAAAGAGAGACCAAGATATTATTAATGCTATGGCACTTGTTAATTTGGCTAATGATAGAATGCAATGAATGAGGTGTGATGGGTGGGAAGAATTTCTTCAAGAAAAGGTAACATCATTTTGCACTAAATATGGCATCAAAGTTCCCAAGCCGGATGGTAGATATGTTCCTTATGGAAGATCATCACGTTTTTACCCAAAACAAACAAATGATAATCATTTTAGAAGGGAAGTGTATCTTGGCATCATTGATAATGTTCTCCAAGAGCTTGACAATCGGTTTGATAAGGTTAATATGGAGTTGCTTGTTTGCATGTCTGCTTTAAATTCTCTAAATTCATTTGCTTCTTATAATAGGGACAAAGTGCTTAACCTTGCTAACTTTTATCCTAATGATTTTTCAAGTATGGATTTAATGAGACTTTCTTTCCAATAAATTTAAGGGCCTAAAGAATCTCAGTGAGCTTTCTACTAAGCTTATTGAAACAAGAAAGCATGACATTTATAAGTTGGTGTGCTTGATTCTCAAATTGGTATTGCTCCTACTGGTGGCAACGACGAGCGTTGAAAGAGTATTTTCGAAAATGAATCTTGGAAGAACAAGTTGAGAAATAGTATGAGCGATTAAGTATTGAATGATTGTTTAGTCACCTTTATAGAGCGAGATATCTTCTCGAAGGTTAGTGATGATGATATAATCAAGTGCTTTCAAGGAATGAGATCGCGTTGTGTGGTATTGTGATTTCCATTAGCTATTTAGGACTCTTTTATTCATGTAAGATTTTATTTGAACTATTTGTATTGCATTGTTAACTAATTTCGAACTCTTTTGTGTAATTGTGTTGGACTTGTGAAATTACATATGTGTCGTACAAGATTTTTTTAAAACCTTAAAGTGTGCACCCCTATTGCTAAATTCCTGGCTCCGCCACTGCTTGTGGGTAAAGCTGTACAACCTCTGCAGAGTGTAAAACTATTCGAATAGCCGTGTCCCCGGTTATGGACAATGTCTGGTGATTTCACGCAAGGGGTAGACTTTCTCAAAATTGTTGTCAGGGTGTTCCAAGTGGTCTGGGAAGTGAACAGGGTGTTCACGAGTGGTCTGGGAAGTGGACAGGGTGTTCACGAGTTATTTCAAAGAAACTTGATTACTTATGTATTAATCTTTCAACTTGTGCTTTGCAATCTACTTACTGTATTTCTAGTCAATTCTGCTTTCTACAAAGTAACCATAAAGCTATCCTTGTCAAGCCTGGCATGAATACTATTTGTATGCATTTCCCTACGACTTGCTGAGTACATTCAAAGTACTCATGGCTTTATGCCCTTTGGTTGATTAGTCGCTGAAGAGGACCGAGGGAGCTCCGAGCTCTTTGAAGAGGAGTTCTTCGAAGACCATGCGAGCTAGGAGATGTCCTCCACTCGATTGCCTGTGGGCATGTCGATTGGCTTCCACGAGAGTTTTGTTTTCCGCTGCGAGTTCTTTTGTTGTAAGCCCTACGTGGCAACTCTGTAAAAACCTTGACCATAAGGTCTTTTGCCTCTATTAATTCTAATTTGTCTACTTCTTCTATAGTTTGTTGTGTGGTTATGATCTCACTTGTGTTGAAATTGTGTGGACTATCTACTGATCATGGGACTAGTTCAGAATGCATAGAGGGTCTCGGGGTTGCTTACCCGGGGTCCTGACAGTGGTGACGGTACTGCGACCCCATGTCGGGGGGATTTAGCTGTCCAGGTCATCATCTCAAGCACTAAGGCCCACCTCAATGTTATCATCGGCACCAACCACCTCACCACGCTCCTCGCCAAGGAGCGCCTCCCGCTCTTTCTCACTGAGCTCCCCACTAGCGGTGCTAAAGCATCTCTGCCTCGGCTAGGGAGCGTGGACATTGTGGTAGGCCCCTCCTCTGTAGATGAGGAGGCCCAGAAGCAGAAACTCAAGGGTAGGGCGCTGGTGCCGCCCGACACGGTGGTGTTCGCAGAGGTGCTTGGACGCACGCTGAGCGACCAGCCGCTGCTGTTGGCGAGGCGATTCTTCTGACGCCTAGCGTGGAACCGCGCACTACAATAAAAAGGCTAATACTGGATGCCTCATCACAGACGGTTTACCAAAACCGCCTGTATTAAATACAATCACAGACGGTTTTGGTTTAGCGACCGTCTGTGTTATTGGCTGCGCTAAAAACCGTTTGTGAAGAAGTAATATCACAGACGGTTCGTGTTAAAAACCGTCTGTGACTTCCCATCCTCATCGCAGACGGTTCGTGTTGAAAACCGTCTGTGATACTTCACGAGGCGGTTACAATAAGAACCGCTCAGTGATAAAATATCACTGAGCGGTTCTTGTTCGTAACCGCTCAGGATACTTCACAGACGGTTTTCAACATGAACCGTCTGTGACTTCCCGTCCTCATCACAGACGGTTCGTATTAAAAATAGTCTGTGATAAGTATTTTTGATTTTACCATGGCTTGAAATAACTAACACTCTAATTTTACCATGACTCTGATTTTACCATGGATTGAAATGCCTAACACTCTGATTTTACCATGACTTCAAATCACTAGCTCTCTAATTTTACCATGCCTTCAAATCACTAGCTCTCTGATTTCAAGTCATGGTTAAATTGCAGAGTAAGGAAAATTCAAGCCATGGTAAAATTCCAAGTCACAGACGGTTTTTAATAAAAACCGTTCGTGATAAGATATATATCACGAGCGGTTTTAATACAAACCGCTGCGTGATAAGATATATATTACAGACGGTATATATCACGACGGTTTTAATACAACCCGTGCAGCGATAAGATATATATCACGAGCGGTTTTAATATGAACGATGCGTGATAAGATACTATCACGAGCGGTTCCTATTAAAAATAAATGCGTAGTATGTCGTCATCGACGGTTTTTGTATGAAACCGCTCGTGATTCGCAGCTGAGTACGAAGAATTTTGAACGCGAGCGCGGGAGGCAAAATGTTTTGGCACTGTCCTTATATATTATAGCCACCCCAGCCTTGTTTTACATCAATCTCTCCCTCTCCCCTCCCCACACCGAGCTCCGGTGACCACCATCGATTCCCGTCGCGGTTCGGCGAGAGACACAACCGGCAGCGGCGATGAGGAGGATGCAATCATGCGGAGGAGCTCCTTGTCTCTGCGCAGGAGGTAGATCGCCGAAGGTACGTGTACATCCCCATAACATACACAATTTGTTGGTCGTTTGTTGTAATAAAAATTATCTTAATTTTGTGTTACCTAAGGTCGGAGCGCCGCTGGAGGTTTTCAGTCGTCTCTCCTTGCCAACGAGCTTGAGTCGAACTCGACGACATGCAAAAAGATCTTATGATATGCTGGTGAGGTAAAGAGAGGAGCTCACAAGACCAATCCAAGAAGCCGATGAGTTGCAACACCAGCTAGCAACCCCCGCACTCTCAAAGAAAGAAAACAAGTAAAATTGATGTATATGTGTAAGTTGACT
Source organism: Phyllostachys edulis (assembly GCA_036346405.1). Classification (NCBI taxonomy): domain Eukaryota; kingdom Viridiplantae; phylum Streptophyta; class Magnoliopsida; order Poales; family Poaceae; genus Phyllostachys; species Phyllostachys edulis. The sequence goes on from CM070546.1 coordinate 36,029,356, forward strand.
TCTTGTTTGCATATATACGTTATGTGTATTTTTAGTTCCTTTTAACCCAGTAATTTCATACAAAACAAATCTATACACAGGGCCTTAGTACCGAGACTTAAAAGGACACGGATGGCAGGAAAATTGAGCATATTCCGTCTTGTGACACGCATCGATCGATGTCTCTATTTTTTTAAAAAAAATAAAATAAAATGTGTCTAATTCTCGTTGTAGGGCCCTTCGGCGCGCTAGTTGTACTACTGCCACTTTTGATTCTAGACCATTCATGTTACTCAACAAAAGTGTTCAACGATAGGTTCTTATAAAAATTGCCAGGAACCGTTGGTGATGTAGTGTGTTTTTTGTTCCTTCAAAGTGATGCTTTGCTAGGCTCTAGTTTTATATATGCTCCCCACTTACATATGCCAGTGTTAGCTAATAGACCCTACGACACTAGTAGCAGTAGGATCCAATATATATTATTAACCTTGGAAAATTAGATTCCTTGCTATCTTGATGTCACTTTGTGAAATTTGGAAGCAGACTCCCAATCAGATTTGGACAGCAAACACTTCACTTCTGGAAGAAAGGTAATTCTAGCTAGTGGGAGTTTCTGCCTTTCTGGAGCTTACTCTCGAGCTAGCTATAAGCTTAGAATCAAGAATATGAAAGCTGAAGCTGAAGATTGATCGTGAACATGTATTTGTTTTCTCTGTTTATCCCTCAAGAATTTGTGATAACTTGCTATATAGGGTCTTCGATGCATGGTTGCCAGATATATTGCACAAGATTTTTCTCTCTTGATCAAATGTTTCGAAGTCACGATGTATACTCATTACTTGAAAATTGCATTCAAATTTAACGCTCCGCAATTAAAGGTGCCTATATTGCATATATTACTCAAACCTAACCGAACTATTTAACCTGGCTTGGCAGCAGGAGTCTGTTTAATCCGATCGATCTTACTACGTACGTACGTAGTATTAATTACCTCCGATCCGGTCCTGTGTTCCTATAACTGATGTGTGTACCTATGTATCCAACTACTAGAGAAAATATATGAACAATGATATAGGAGCAACTAGCCCGTAGGGACCCCTGATAATTAGTGGAAGAATGTTCAACATTTGGTGGGCAAATTGGCATGATGCAATATGATGTTGATGCCCACGCAAGAATCAAGTATATTCCCTATATATATAGCTAGATCTTTGTCATTATTTCTGGCATCGTATATGTTAGTCGAAAGTTAATTTGCCTTTGCCTGTATATATATAATAGTATAATACTCCACACGGGAGTGCATGGTATGGGACACATCACACGTTCTCCTTTTGAACTATAATGGTCTCGTTCAAAATAAACATTTGCATCTGCATGCACCTTTGCAATCGGGCCAATCATATAACCTCTACGTACTGTATTCTTGCCTGATTTTTCTCCTCTTTTCTGGTGCCTGACAGATGATTTCATTGCGATCACTATATCTCACGCACCGCCCATCAGTCTCACGAAATTATGCCCAAAAACAACAAGTAGTCAAGTAGTGATAGTAGTAGTACATAGGAGTGTGTAGCTTCTGACCCGGTTTTGATCCCCGGCGGGAGGATGCAAAAACTTGAAAACATAGGTAATTATGAGATCGATGCAACAAACCGACAATCAACACCTTAGTTGTTTAAGATTCTAACCGATGATCATGAGGTAAAACATCAGTAGTTTTACTAGCTTGATTCCGAGAAATCCCTGACATATATTATTGTACCTATAATATTTTTATAGCTAGAACACCAATTAACTTTGAAGCTTTGCGGGTTCATATCCTAGATCCTCATCTCATTTCCCACGCAAGCTAGTTCCGTTGATGACAATAACCGTTCCTTTTGACGACATCGAATGGTTAGAAACGAGAGAACCAAACGACCCAGCGAGATTAACCCTCCTCCGAAAACGTCAGTAACTATCGATGCACGCACTCACCTATTTCTGGTTCGGCACGCAAAGTACTAGGCAACTGCATCCGCCATCTTGGCCTAGCTAGCTAGCAGAAAGCAGCGGTTTTCCATCCCTGACCGCGACCGCAACACTCACTCGTATCGAACGTACATACGTAGACTACTTATCCTCGCGCTTGCGCGACGACTCGCGAGACAACGATGCGCGTGCTGCGTAGTGGTCCACGGGCGATCGACCAAATTGGTTCGCCCCACCAACCGGAGCAAACCAAGCTGCAGAGACATCCGGCCGGCAACGTGACAACGGAATCCAAACAAGGCCGCGCGACCTTTTGCACATGAGAATTTCGACCCAGCAAGATTCCAACCTCATTACGTCGCGCGCCCAGCCCAGGCCCCCCCCCCCCTCCCCTCGGGCTATATATATAGCCTTGACCAGGGTACGATATTCCAAACCAAATCTTAGCTACTCGGTTAGCTTTGTGTACTACACCACCCTCTTAGCAACCACGTACGGTACGGCGTTGAATCCTGCAGCTAGCTAGCTACCATTTCCGGGCCGAGCTTGATCGATCGCCATGTCTCCCATTATGGCGTCGTCGCTCTGCACGTTCGCGGCGCTGTCTGGGGCTGCGGGCCGGCCGGCCGGTGTGCCGGGCCGTCTGGCCAGCCAGGGGGCAAGCGGGCCGTGGCGCAGCCTCTCGCTGCCAGCGCCGTGACGGAGGCGCCACCGGTCATCGCCCGCCGGCCCGCCCGTCGACCCCCTCGCCGCCGTGGGGGCCGCGGCGGGGACGGCGGCGCCGGCGAGCTCGTGGCGTGGAAGAGTGTCCGGCAGGAGAGGTGGGAGGGGCGCTGGAGGTGGAGGAGAGCTGCCTCTCTGGCTGGTGGGTGATGATAATTCTAATTACTTGCACAAATCTACCAAACTAAATCTGTGCCTTAATTTGGGTTTTGTGTTAACTCGTTCTAATTAAAGATTCTCGAACTGACTAACCATAACCTCGACATTTTATAATAATAATCCCCCGGTGGTCCAAGCAAAGGTTGGCCGTGCATTTTCCTTCAAGAATGCGAATCTTTTCCGTTATTTTGATTCAAAGGTTGCCTACACTCCATACATCTACACAATGTTACTTTTTTTAGATCATCTATGTATACTAAGTTGCTAAAAGAACGCATGTCTTCTTCTTCCCCCAAAAAATGAAAAATAGAATAAGAGGAAAGGCATAGTTAGTAGTGTGTTTAGACCAGGTAACACGACACTGTGTAACAAATTCTTTTGATTAACCTAACCATTTTCATCGTATACAGCATCTTAATTAGTGTTGGCAACACCAAACATGTACACTCACAAAGACAAACTAAAGCACACATATGACACTCCAACACATATGTAACCAAAAAGTTTCTGCCGGCGTTGGACACGTACATAGCATGTAGTATCTAGGAAGGCCAGGTATGCTACATGGCAACTGTTATTTTTCAGTGTAACGGCAGTTGGGGAAGCACTTCGCGCACATCTTTAGTTGTGATCGACGAAGAAGAGGGCGACACTGACTTACCCTATATAAGGCCTAGCGAAAAGGAAATGGCATCTCGGCACCCACGATGCTTGCGGGGAGCACAATATATATACCAAGATTCTGCTCACTCCTCTCTACGGCGACAATGGCGTCGCTGTCTTGTGATTGTAGTCTTGTGTTGCTCCCGCAACTTTGAGAAAAAGGCTAAAACCTTGTTGTCGCCTGACTGGCTGACTCCAAGTGATGAGATCACTGTTCGTGCCAATAATATGGCTGTAGCATTGTTAGTACTACTCGCTAATTAAGCTATGATTGTAACCGTCCAGCTAATTAACTATTATTGTAATCCTCTAGATTAGATTAACTTATCGGCAAACATCGATGGATTTGTTCGTCGCGCCGCAATAATTGATGAAATATACAAAACTTGTTGCAGGATGGCACGTACCTGAGGAACGGTCCGGGCCTGTGGAACCTCGGCGACTACGGCTTCCGGCACATGTTCGACGGCTACGCGACGCTCGTCCGCGTCTCGTTCCGCGGCGGCCGCGCCGTGGGCGCGCACCGCCAGATCGAGTCGGAGGCGTACAAGGCGGCGCGCGCGCACGGCAAGGTGTGCTACCGCGAGTTCTCGGAGGTGCCCAAGCCGGACAGCTTCATGTCCTTCGTCGGCCAGCTCGTGAGCCTCTTCTCGGGCTCGTCGCTCACCGACAACTCCAACACCGGCGTCGTCATGCTCGGCGACGGCCGCGTGCTCTGCCTGACGGAGACCGTCAAGGGCTCCATCGTGATCGACCCGGACACGCTCGACACGATCGGCAAGTTCCAGTACACGGACAAGCTGGGCGGTCTGATCCACTCGGCACACCCGATCGTGACGGAGACCGAGTTCTGGACGCTGATCCCCGATCTGATCCGGCCCGGCTACGTGGTGGCGAGGATGGAGGCCGGGAGCAACGAGAGGCAGTTCGTCGGCAGGGTGGACTGCCGCGGCGGGCCGGCGCCCGGGTGGGTGCACTCGTTCCCCATCACCGAGCACTACGTCGTCGTGCCGGAGATGCCGCTCCGGTACTGTGCCAAGAACCTCCTCCGCGCCGAGCCCACGCCGCTGTACAAGTTCGAGTGGCACCTCGAGTCCGGGAGCTACATGCACGTCATGTGCAAGGCCAGCGGCAAGATTGTAAGTTACCGTTGTATCCCGTCGTCCTAGCTAGCAATTCGTGCCAATTTGCGTTTTCTGGTTGGTGATTTTGAGTGGGTTTTTTCTTTGTTGGGATAACCAAAGGTGGCTAGCGTGGAGGTGCCGCCGTTCGTGACGTTCCACTTCATCAACGCGTACGAGGAGACAGACGAGGAGGGGCGGGTGACGGCGATCATCGCCGACTGCTGCGAGCACAACGCCAACACCTCCATCCTCGACAAGCTCCGCCTCGACAAGCTCCGGTCCTCCTCTGGCCAGGACGTCCTCCCCGATGCCAGGTACGTGCGTACAGACTACGGAGCGCATATCACGACCCGCACGAATCTTGACGCCCGGTGAATCTATTTTCTGCTACTTACATGGGCTGATCGAGAATGCCTGTTGGGTCATGGACCTGCAGAGTGGGCCGGTTCAGGATACCTCTGGACGGGAGCCCGTTCGGCGAGCTGGAGTCGGCGCTGGACCCGGAGGAGCACGGCCGGGGCATGGACATGTGCAGCATCAACCCCGCCCACCTCGGCAAGAAGTACCGGTACGCCTACGCCTGCGGCGCGCGCCGGCCGTGCAACTTCCCCAACACGCTCACCAAGGTCGATCTGGTCGAGAAGACGGCCAAGAACTGGCACGAGGAGGGCGCCGTGCCGTCGGAGCCCTTCTTCGTGCCACGCCCCGGCGCCGTGGAGGAAGACGACGGTTAGTATTATCACCCGCGCATATATTAATTGTTCGTCTTGAGGTTGTACTCTGCTTTGGTCTGTGACTGAAATAGCGCTGCGAAACTTTTTGACAGGCGTGGCGATATCGATGGTGAGCGCCAAGGACGGGTCGGGCTACGCGCTGGTGCTGGACGGCTCGACGTTCCAGGAGATCGCACGGGCCAAGTTCCCGTACGGGCTGCCATACGGTTTGCACTGTTGCTGGGTGCCCGGGAAGTAACGATCGATCATCGATCGATGGTCGATACACACTCATTACATCAGAATCAATATCATTGATCGTCTCTGCTACTTGCACGGTTGCACCTTGGGTCGGCGTACCGAGTCGCAGCCGTTGACGTACAAAGATCGCCAGCTTGCTGGTCTTCTGTGAAGGAGGAGGTATACACGTAGTGATGCAGTCCGGCTTCCGAGGTCAGCGCTGTAGTAATGCACGCGTGTAATGTGTACATAACACTCCAAGTTCATAGTGTTTTTCAATATGTAGTATCTTCTCAAATCAAAGATATCTCGTAGACTTGCACGTGTTTCTTTTTGCATGGACAGGAGTCAAACATGTTATGGAGATTTCTCTGTCCTCTGTTCAACAACCGAACTCTTGCCAAAAGACCAGTTGACTGCTCTATTGTTGGATCCGGATTCCGAGAATTTAAATCCTATGTGAAAACACTGTACTATTCTCTGGATCAGTAGATAACACTCACAGGCACATTGCTGAATCATTCATACAAAGTGTGAACTAAAACATTCAAATATATTACAACACAGAGTGACATAGACCACGTCGGGTCGAGTTTTACAAAAGAGCCGAACAGGGCTAACTTGATTACAATACATAAAAGCAATGTAAACTACAGCGGAAACAAAAGGGGAGTGGAGCTCATCTCTCCACAGGCAAGCGACTGGGGCAACATGTATACGACGGATATTAATCAAGAGCTGGATAATATCGGTTGTATGCAAGTACCAACGAGTCTACTAGACTGGGAAGAGACCTAGACTATAGAACTATGCTACTCTTCATCGTTCCCTTGTCCATCAGCTTCTGGGTCTTCATAGTATGCGTAGTCTCCTTGATCTTCATTGTCTGAAGGGTTTGGGGAGAGCGAGAATGAGCACAACTTTCGTGCTCGCGAGCCAATACACACAATGCAATAATATATATACAAGGCTAGACAAGGATGACTCGGGTTCTTTTATTTGCTAATGTTAGACCATGTGGCTAGGTCTAGTATATTTTAGTTGACGAATAATTGACAATGTTGAGTACTGATGATTATTTGAGGCGTGTGGCATGTGTGGACTAATGATGGTCAAGTTGTGAAGAACTTGTGCCGATGAAATATGTTATTTTGGTCTTTGCATGTGCAGGATAACTCGGAGACGATCGTGGTCTACGGCGGTGACCGGGAGATGGCTTGGTACGAAGTCATGGTCCAGAGGGTCGAGGATGTTGGAGGAGACGGTCGAGCTCGAATTAGGGCGCGTGGAGATCAAAGATGGATGATGCGTGTTGGAGCTACGTGAAGGGATACGGGTATGCTACGATAGCAACAATTCAAAATTTCTACCACGTAAACCAGGAAGCCAAGCAAGAAGATGATCACAGATCGTTACCACTAGACGCTTGAGAGCGGCGGAAGAAGTGTCGGGCGGCTGGTCCGACGAAGAGCGCGTCGATGTACTGATCGTAGTCGATCATCCAGCGTCCAGCACATTGATGCAGTGGTCGTGGTAGATCGTCCAGCGTCCTCGTGAGTTGATCGTCTCCTCCAGCACCTCTGCAGTTCTTTGCGAAGATCGCGGATCGTCCTTAAGCGCAACAACGTAGAAGCGCCTCTATGGTATCCACACGTCCGGGGAAGGAACAACCGTGCGCCGGTGTGCTAGCACCATCGCACGCAGCAAGGCTCTCAAGAAGATGGCGGCTAGGGTTTGATAGGGCAACTCGTGTCAACTCACTTCTCCCAAACCTCATGCATCTCCTTATATAGTGCCCGTGGCGGATCCTATCCAAACACGTTTACGAATCATATTCGCATCGGTTTGTTCAACTTTGTTAAGTGTGTGACCCGTTAGGTTCATGTGTAGTTCGGTTGTGACTCGGAAACCCTTTCCGCCACGAGTCGATAGCGGTTCCTAGCAGACATAACGATTCCGAATACACACAAATTATATGGGGCGAACCTTAATGCAATATGATCTCGACGTGTCCTCATCACTTACGACCAGGTCCTATCTCTATCTGACCGATTCGTATTCGATCACGACCAACTCGTAACTCCTTACGACTTGGTTTCACCACTCTGTGATTACGTTCGACCGATCTCGACTTGCTTGTATCTCCATACGACCAAATCCGTGGTCGGGTCGAACTAAACCTACTCATGTATTCTCCTTTGCCTCACGATATCCGGTTGAACTCGGTGAGATGTTGTGTCATCCATGGACTGCTCAATGCTTTCTCGATCGAGTATCGGATAACCTCATGTGGTCGAACTCTTGACCACGATGGGCATGGCCATGCACTTTCTTTATCCGACCACTTGAGGGCCGAGATATCTCTCTGTTATGTTAGGAGGGCAAATCCATATCCGACCAGTCACATCCTCTCGCATGTTTCATAGCATACCCGAAAGCTACCTTTATAACCACCCGATTCTGCACGTTTGGCAACCCCTAAGAGTGCTATTACACATGTAGGAAACCATCTTGATCTCGTGTCTAAGGATTATACATCATTATTGCTTGAGACCAACTAACGATGCATAGAATCATAACAATCTCAATAGTGTCTCAAGGTGGGTCTTATCCAACACCATGTTCTCTAACACGTGTCCACATTATTGATTCGATATCCCTATATCCATGACCGTGAAACGTGGTCATCAATCAATACATGTCTTTGTCGAGAGTCACTAGTGTTCACCCGGTGACTTTCGACCGAGGATATTTTTAGAACGACATCATCATAAGTTAAAAAGAGCTTCACCAACAAGTCACATACTCGTTAATCTTCATGACTGATAATTCATTCAAGGAACAAGATAACATATTATCAAATATTGTGAACATAATAAAATATAATCATCTCTATGATTGCCTCTAGGGCATATTTCCAACACTACAGAGGGTGCGGTCCGAAGGCTACAACATGTGATAATTTTGGGATGTCCAAAATTGGAAAGTTGAGAGTTATATTAGGTAACCATACGTATAAGGTTACGTATTGGGTCTAGTACGTGAAACGTTGGATGGAATTAGGATTGGAGTCCGAAGTCGTGCTAGCAGCTGGAAGGATTTTTGGCGAGGTGCTAGCAGAGCCAACTGCTGGAATTTATCTCGCGACGTCTTCTGCTAGCTGCGGCTGGAAGCAGTTCGGCTGGAGGCGATTAGGTGCGGTGCACGGTGGCATCCTAGCACGCGAAATCCAGAAAACAGCGTGTGATCGGTTTTAATAGGGTGCGAAAAATCTTCTACAATCATTCACCCCCCCTCTGATTGTCATTAACGATCCTACAGCTAAAGCAACATTTTCAATTATCATATTTACAAATTCCTATCACTTAGCATTTTTAACAAATTGCATTTTGTTAAAGAGAGTAATTGTGCAATATTAAATAACAGCAGAGGTTACCTCCGCCTTATGCTTATTTTGATTGCGGTTACATCCACCACTTAACAACACTGGGGTACTTCCACCCAGGGAAAATCCAAATGCCGTGTTACGTCAGCCTAACAAGCTTTCATCCCACCCACAGAGGTTTTTGAAATAGAACTAACTCTAGTTAAGTTCCTATGTCCGCCTTTGACCATAGGCGCGGCTGTTTAAACAGTTTAGACTCTGCAGAGGTTGTACACTATACCCACAAGAGATAGTCATACTCGTTACCCCCACACGATTCCTTAGTCATGTAGTTGAGCGACCGTCACAGTAACATTTCTAAATATCTCGCCCTTTCTGTCATTTCACCCATATGGGGTTACGCCTATACGTTGTGTGTGATCTTCACTACAACGACTAGCGCAGCTGGCCTTGGCCACAATGACTAGCGCAGCTGGCAACTTCACCTTATCACAGTGTCCCATTCAAGCTGGAACCACCACGCATTTGCACGTTCCCATTATCCATCCAGCGAGGTGACATCCAGGGTTTAATAAATTTACTAAGCCAAGTTGCAATTTGCAGACTTGTGGTTGTACTTGTTTTACACGGGAGGTCGTGACAAGATTAAGTCCTTAATTCATCTGAGCGGTTCATACCACATTCCACCCATTCTCGTGCTACATCCGTACCCACTATTCATTCCATCCGCCCAGATGTGGTAATAGCAAGTTATTAGGGTTTTGAGGAGTAAAACCAAATTATCTCATTCATTTTAGTCATGGACCACCAATGACTGTCCAAAATCATTTCATGTTTGAAGAGATGATGATTGAGGTATTTAATACCCCGGTATTTAAGTAAGTCTAGCATGTCGCTCAAGTATAACCTATAGCTAGTATTACCACATAGTTATTAGGGTGACATGGAATAATGGATTCAAATATCAATGGATGGGGTAATAATTAATTAATCATAAAATGATTATTTAACTACCTTAAGCTTTAACATACATTTGATTAAAGAATTAAAGCATGCAATTTTGGTAATTTAAATGAATATAATTTGCATAAAATGTAGGATCAATATGATAAAAGTATTGACTCATCTTGGTTATAGGTAAGAGAGTCTTGATATTCTTGTGCATCAACTTGGAGATCTCCTGCGTCTTCAAATCCTATTCGGACGAACATATCAAAAAAAAGGCACAAATAAGCAAAGAGAGCAAATAAATACACAAGAATAAACAAATGAACTCTAAATTAAATAAGACCTATACCATTAGCAAGATCTTGAATTTACAAAATTTTAGAAATAAATTTCATAATTTTTGGAGCTATAACGGAGGAGAATCGAAGCTTAAGTTTAATTTAATTTGAAAGAGAGAGAGAGAGAGAGAGAGAGAGAGAGGGTGAGAGGGTGTCCTGCTGACACGTGGGGTCATGAACAGTGCGTGGTCCTCATGTACAGTGTGTAGACCGAGTCGATGCGCATGAGGCGCTGGCCCACGGGAACAGTAAAAGCCCACTTGTCATTGGAAGGAGGGGAAACCTGGGTGGTTTAAATCGGTGGTTACTGCTCATGGGCCCACCGACCAGTGAAAGCAACAACTTTAAGCCGGCAGTTAGGACCTTCATTACTGGTTAACCAATCATTACGCCGTTAATAGAACGATTAGGGTTTTTAATTGTGCGCATAGTTCCGATCGAAACGTGCCAGCGTGGGGCTTCATGGGCGTGCAAGGCTTGGCCTCGCCGCCGGCGGGAGAGGGCACGGCAGTGGCGGCTAGGCACCAAAATGGTTAGCTCGTGGGGAGGTGGAGCCATTGACGTTGGAGCGGCGGCTGGAGAGTGGCCGGAGCGGCGGCGCGATGAAGGCGAGCGGTGGCAACGGCTCGGCTGTGGCGGAGGGGTAGCTCTAGTGGCGGTCGGGGCCGGGGAAGGGGAGCATGAGGAAGAGCTCGATGAGGCGGACCTACCGGGTCAAGGAGGAGGACCGGAGAGGGACGGTAGCCGGCGGTGGGTGGTGCAGAAGGTGGCGGCCGGAGGCGGGGAAGGAGATGAAATTCCAGCGTTCCTTCGGTTTAACCAAGAAATCAACTTGGGGGAAAGCTTCACTAGCTTCGGGCGCTCACGATGGCGGGGTGGCATCGCCAGAAAGTCGTTGGAGCAGCGGATTGTCGGTGGAGGCGGCGCCGGCCGAAGAGAAGAAATGGTGATTCCTTGTGGTGGAGCTTACCGACTTAAAGGGGGCGGCGTGGGGGGAGACAATGGAGCACAGGGGCCCTTAAATAGGCGGCCATGGGGGTGGAGGGCCAACGGGAGGGGGCATCGGAGTCTTCGGCGGTCAGTGAAGTAGGCGGAAGCTCGTGGCGTCGCAGAGGGCAGGAGGTGGCAGGGAGCACGTGGCTGGTGGCAGAGGGCGCTCGTGGCAATGGCGTCACGGGAGAGAAGGAGCAGCTCGGGTGGTGCCTGACCGAAGAAGAAGATGACCGGGTGAGGCCGAGAGAAGAAAAGGTCGAAGACGGCTGGGCCAAGCGGGCCGAGAAAGGAAAGGAGGGCCAGGGCATGCGACTGGGCCGAAGGAAAAGAAAAGGGCTAGTGGGCCAAGGCCAAAAGAAATGGGCCGGCCCAAAAGAGGAAAATGGGATGAGCCCAAGAAAGAGAGGTAGGGCCAAAAGAGAAAGGGGGCCAAAAACCGAAAGAGAGAAATTCAAACCTGAATTTGAATTTCGGAGATCAAGGATATTTGAGACACAAACCCGAGCTTAAAAGAAAGCTAGAAGATTTTTGGAAAATACTGCTAATTTGAAATACAGCTGAAAACCGAAAACCATAATAGTAGATACTATTCACCATCCAAAAATGGGAATGTTACAAACCTACCCACCTTAAACGGAATCTCGACCCCAAGATTCGAGCTGCTCCGAGAATAGGGACGGATAATCCTGTTTCAGTTGATCTTCGTGCTCCCTGGTGGCTTCTTTCGCTGAGTGGTGGCTTCACTGAACTTTGCAAAGGCGGAAGACTTGGATTCTTGTTCGCTTCTCGATGACATCAAGGATTTTGATTGGATGCTCTGGATAAGTCAGGTCTTGTTGAAGGGAGATGGCTTTGACGGGCGTCTGCTCTTTCAGGTACTCTGAGATATTTATTGAGCTAAGAGATGTGAAACACGTTGTGGACATCTAACAAACTTTCAGGTAGCTCTAGCTCATAGGCGACTTCTCCACGCTTGGCGGTGATTGCGAACATGCCTATATATCTTGGTGCGAGCTTGCCTTTAACTTTAAATCTTCGAGTTCCACGAAGCAGCGATACCTTGAGATACATAGCATCTCCAACTTCAAAGGTTAATTCTCTTCGACGGTTGTCGGCATAACTCTTTTGTCTTGACTGAGCTGCTTGAAGGCGATCTCTGATCAGTCAAATTTTCTCTTCAGCTTGCTTGAGAGTATCAGGTCCGAAGATATATCCTTCACATGATTCTGACCAATGCAGAGGAGTTCTGCATTTTCTTCTGTAGAGCGCTTCAAACGGGGACATTTTCAGACTTGACTGAAAACTATTGTTGTATACAAACTCGGCATACGGTAGATATTTTTCCCAATCTACAGTAAATTCCAAAGCACAGGCTTAAAGCATGTCTTCTAGAATCTGATATGTTCTTTCTGTCTGACCATCAGTCTTCGGATGATATGCTGTACTAAAAGCAGGGTGTGTTCCAAGGGCGTCATGCAAACTAGCCTAAAAATGTGAGGTGAACTAAGAACCTCGATCTGAGACTATCCTCTTGGGTACTCCATGTAAACTTAATACGAGTCATATACAACTTGGCTAATTTGTCTCCCTTGTAAGTTGTCTTTACTAGGATAAAGTGGACGACTTTGGTCAACCTGTCAACTATAACCCATACTGAGTCACATTTGGACTTGGTTCGAGGCAAACCTGTAATGAAATCCATTCCAATTTCTTTCCATTTCCACTAAGGGATCTGTAGTGGTTGAAGCAATCCTGCTGGTCTCGGATGTTTAGCTTTGACTCGCTAGCATACATCGCAATAAGCTACATACTCGGCGATGTCTCTTTTCATTCGTGGCCACCAATACAAAATCTTCATGTCTTGATACATCTTGGTGCTGCCTGGGTGCAGGGTATATGCTGAGCTGTGAGCTTCTTTGAAAATCAAATCCTTGAGTTCTTTCTGGTGGGGAACAAAGAGACATTTCCCATACCATAGGATTCCTTGCTGATCTTCTATCATCTTGGGGGCTTTTCCTTTTTCCATGAGATGCTTGAATCTCAAGACACCAGGATGTCCTTCTTGAGCGATCTTGATCTGCTCTTCTAAAGTTGGATGTGCATCCACATCGTCTACAGTGCCTTGTTCTATCAAACAAAGGTTGAGTGCTTTAAATTCTTTGTAGAGCTCAGGTTGTTGCTCTTGAATCATAACATTACTGCAGTAGGATTTACGGCTTAATTTATCGGCGACTACATTAGCCTTTCCGGGATGATAATGGACATCCAAATTATAATCCTTTATTAGCTCAACCATCTTCTTTGTCGAAGGTTGAGATCTGACTGAGTGAAAATATACTTGAGACTCTTGTGGTCTGTGTAGATATCACAATGATTTCCAATCAAGTAATGCCGCCAAATTTTGAGGACATGCACTACTGCTGCTAACTCCAAATCATGAGTTGGGTAGTTGTCTTCATGAGGGCAGAGTTGTCTAGACGCGTAAGCTACAACTTTTCATCCTTGCATGAGTACGCAACCAAAACCTTGGCGCAAAGCATCACAATAGACTTCAAACATTTGATGAATGTTCGGAGGATCAACACTGGTGCAGAAGTTAACTTCTTCTTTAACTCTTGGAAACTCTTCTCACAAGCTTCTGTCTATTCATACTTCTTTTTCTTTTTAAGTAGATGGGTCATTGGTTTAGAAAGCTTAGAGAATCTTTCTATGAAGCGCCTGTAGTATCTGGCCAAACCAAGAAAACTACGAACTTCTGTTACTGATGTAGGTTGCTTCTATTCCATTACAGCTTCTACTTTAGATGGATCAACTGTGATTCCTCCGGCGGATACAATGTGTCCAAGGAAACTGATTTCTTGAAGCCAAAATTCACATTTACTATACTTGGCATAAAGCTCGTGTTCTTTAAGCTTTTCTAGGACCAAATGAAGATGTTCAGCATGCTCTTCATTGGTCTTTGAATAGATCAAGATGTCGTCTATGAACACGACTACAAATTTGTCTAGGTATTTCATAAATACTTTGTTCATGAGGTTCATGAAGTAGACTGGCGCATTGGTCAAGCCAAATGATATAGCTGTGAACTCACACAGGCCATACCGAGTGGTAAAATCCGTTTTAGGAATATCCTCATTCCTAATCTTGAGTTGATGGTATCCTGACCTTAGGTCTATCTTGGAGAAAATTGCTGCTCCTGACAACTGATCGAGCAGGTCATCAATGCGAGGTAAGGGATACTTATTCTTGATGGTCACATTTCTAAGTTCTCTATAATCCACACACAATCTAGCGGTGACATCCTTTTTCTTCACAAAGAATACTAGCGAACCCCAGAGAGAAGAACTAGGTCTAATGAATCCTTTTTCTTGTAAGTATTCAATTTGCGTCTTGAGCTCTTCAAGTTCGTAGACGGCCATTCTGTATGGTCTCTTGGCAATTAAGGTTGTCCCTGATTTCAAGTTGATTACAAACTCAATATCTCTGTTTGGTGGCATGCCTGGCTATTCTTCTGGGAAGACATCGGAGTAAGCTTGGACTACAGGCATTGTCTCTAGGGACAACTCTTCAAGGTGGTGAATTGCTCGGCCCAAAGGAGAGGAACGATCCACACTAACCTTTATTGTGGTTTCTGGGTTCTTGGTGAGCACCACTTTTCTGTTGGCACAATCTATTAATCGTTGATACTTGGCCAACCAATCCATCCCTAGGATGATGTCCAAGGTTTGGGATTCTAGCACAAGAAGGTTTGCTAGGAAACCAGAATCTTCCAAAGCAATCTCTACTCTGGGACTAACTGAGATAGCATAGAGGGGTCCCTTAGGTGAACTAAGTACCACGGGTTTCGATAACTTATAAGTTGGCAACTTAAGCCTTTCAACAAACTTTCTTGAAACAAAGGAGTGCAAAGCTCTAGAATCAAACAAAACTTGTGCGGGTATGAATTAATAGAGAATATACCCATTAGCACTCATGTGGCATCCTAGGCCTCTTCAATGGTGACATGATTCACTCGGCCGCGGCTTGGTGGCGGAGTAGACCTTGATGCTTGCGAAGTCTGCTGACTCTTGCTTTGATGTGATGCCTGGCCTTGAGTTGGAGCGGCTCCTACGTTGAACCTTGTGGCAGTGCTCTGATGTTGGGGGCACATGTTAGCAAAGTGTCCTTTCTCTCCATAGTTGAAGCAGTGGAGGTTGGCTGCTGGGTTGACTGTTGCAGGTTGTCCAGCGGGGCGGAGAGTGCGGAAACTACTTCCTTGGGGTCTTGGGGCAAGAGCTAAATTTTTCTGCGGTGCGGTTGCAGATGATCTGAATGAGGAACTGCCCTGGAATGTTGACTTCTGGGGAAAGTTGCCTTGTGGCCTTTGGAATGACATCTTCCTTTTGCGATTGACTTCTGCAGTCTTCTTCTCATTCTCTAGCACTAGGACTTTGTTGACCAAGTGATGGAAGCTGAAAAAGTCATGGAGGATAAGTTGAACTCGCATGTCTTCGTGCATGCCTTCCACAAAGCGATCAATCTTTTCGTCTTCATCTGCTACATCACTAGGAGCATAGCGGGCAAGCTGGTTAAACTTGGTTAAATATTCATTAACTGACATATGGCCCTGCTTGAGAGCTCTAAACTCGTTTTTCTTCATCCTCATTGTACCGGCTAGTACAAAGTTGATTCTGAAAGCGGCTTGAATTCTGCCTAAGGAATTGACTGCCAAGTGGGTTCGTCTTCATCTAGTGGTGCGTCAGCAATTTCTTCCATGGCGGCTCATTGCGGTGGTTGTTCTCTAGTTGTAGATCTTTGCGGTTTACGTGCTGCTGTATGCAGTCTTCTTTGGTTCTTCTTCTTCTTCATCTTCTGACGTTAAACTATCATTACCTCGGGTAGCGAGGTAATTTTCCCACCATGTAGCGGTGACTCCTTTCAGTTGATGGGTGGAAAAGTCCACCTTATCTTCATTTGAGCAGCGGGCAAGTCGAAGCTTCTTCTCAGTATCTCTGAGCCAGTCTTTAGCTTCTAGGAGTTCGTTGGCCGCAGCAAAGGTGAGGGGCCTTGTCCTGAGGAAGTCAGCGAGATTGGAGTTCTGACAGTTTGGTCGATCTGGCATTTGTTGAGCAAAGCCTGAAGAATCTGAGTCTGCTGGAGCATCACTTGTGCCATTGTCAGGTGAGCTGACGGTGGGAGAGGTAGATCTTGTCCTCGGCCACGACCACGTCCACGGCCTCTTCCTCGGCCAGTTTCAAAAGCACCTCGTCTTGGGGCAGCGGCTTTTCTTGGTGGCATCCTGAAGAGAAGCTGAGGCTTAGAACTAGAGAGGGTATATGAGGGTTCACTAGCCCTCTAAGGCACACACAGAAGAATTTTAAACCAACAAGAAGATCGAATAAGTACAATACAAAGCCTAGAATGGTTGCATTATATTAAGGGGATTAAGTGTTACATAACTCCTGAAACATAGCATATAGGTTAAGCCAAGTCACGACACAAGGTACAAACACATCGTCTACAAAAGAAGGAAACAGAAAGTGCTTGCAACCCAAAAGACTGCCTAGCAAGCACTGCTAGCTAATCTAAACTAGCCTGACTACTGCAACATGACGATGAAGATCTCGTGGTCGAACTCTCCCTCCTGGAGAGACAGGAAGTAGTGGAAGGGCAACTCCACCAGAAGATCCTTGTGCATATGGGTCGAGGCGGTGCAATGAAGCGTCTTGTGTCTTGGGCTTCAAAGCAATTGCTCTGGGCATCATGGTCTGAAGGTGTGAGCGATGAACTCACTCTCTCTGCCATAGAGGAAAACCTCCATGGTCCACGACTCTTGGTCCAGGGTCTGGGTCTTTCGGCCTCTAAAGATAGGATAGCGGTGATAGTCCAGGTGCTGCATGAGTTGGCGGAGAATGTCCACGAACTCGCCTTCATCTTCTTCATGAGAGCAAAAGTCCCATGGGCCATCGGCGGAAGGGGTAGCCATCTACAAATTTTGAAATAGGAGAAAGATCAGTAAAAACTTAATGAAAGTGGAGATAAGTATGGAACTAGGAATGATGAGTAGAAGCAATAAGTATTCTATATTTTGTCAAAGCTTTTCTTATCTTTTTGAAAATGAGACTCGAGTCCTTAGGTTCTACCAGTCTATGTAAGAAGTCTATAGCCGTATGCTCTGGTACCAGTGCTGTCGGACCCGGATTCCGAGAATCCAAATCCTCTGTGAGAACACTGTACTATTCCTTGGATCAGTAGATAGCACTTACAGGCATATTGCTGAATCATTCATACAAGGTGTGAACTAAAACATTCAAATATATTACAACACAGAGTGACATAGACCACGTCGGGTCGAGTTTTACAAAAGGGCCGAACAAGACCAACTTGATTACATTATATGAAAGCAACATAAACTACAGCGGAAGAAAAAGGGGAGTGGAGCTCATCTCTCCACAGGCAAGTGACTGAGGCAACCTGTGTACGGCGGATATTAATCAAGAACTGGATAATACCGGTTGTACGCAAGTATCAACGAGTCCACTAGACTAGGGCGAGACCTAGACTATAGAACTATGCTACTCTTCATCGTTCCCTTGTCCATTAGCTTCTGGGTCTTCATAGTATGCGTAGTCTCCTTGATCCTCATTGTCTGAAGGGTTTGGGGAGAGCGAGAATGAGCACAAATTCCGTGCTCGTGACCCAATACACACAATGCAATAATATACATGCAAGGCTAGACAAGGATGGCTCGGGTTCTTTTATTTGCTAAAGCAACATTTTCAATTATCATATTTACAAATTCCTATCACTTAGCATTTTTAACAAATTGCATTTTGTTAAAGAGAGTAATTGTGCAATATTAAATAACCGCAGAGGTTACCACCACCTTATGCTTAGTTTGATTGCGGTTACATCCACCACTTAACAACACTAGGGTACTTCCACCCAGGGAAAATTCAAATGCCGGGTTACGTCAGCCCGACAAGCTTTCATCCCACCCACAAAGGTTTTTGAAATAGAACTAACTCTAGTTAAGTTCCCATGACCGCCTTTGACCGTAGGCGCAGCTGTTTAAACAGTTTAGACTCTGTAGAGGTTGTACACTATACCCACAAGAGATAGTCATACTCGTTACCCCACACGATTCCTTAGTCATGTAGTTGAGCGACTGTCACAGTAAACTTTCTAAATATTTCATCCTTTCCGTCATCTCACCCATATGGGGTTACGCCCATACGTTGTGTGGGATGTTCACCACAACGACTAGCGCAGCTGGCAACTTCACCTTACCACGGTGTCCCATTCAAGCCGAAACCATCACGCGCTTGCACGTTCCCATTATCCATCCAGCGAGATGACATCCAGGGTGTAATAAATTTACTAAGCCAAGTTGCAATTTGCAGACTTGTGGTTGTACTTGTTTTACACGGGAGGTCGTGACAAGATTAAGTTCTTAATTCATCTGAGCGGTTCATACCACATTCCACCCATTCTCGTTCTACATCCGTACCCACCATTCATTCCATCCGCCCAGATGTGGTAATAGAAAGTTATTAGGGTTTTGAGGAGTAAAACCAAATTATCTCATTCATTTCAGTCATGGACCACTAATGATTGCCCAAAATCATTT
Organism: Phyllostachys edulis; assembly: GCA_036346405.1. Taxonomy (NCBI): domain Eukaryota; kingdom Viridiplantae; phylum Streptophyta; class Magnoliopsida; order Poales; family Poaceae; genus Phyllostachys; species Phyllostachys edulis. Next base: position 36,048,204 of record CM070546.1, read on the forward strand.
TATGTTTGAAGAGATGATGATTGAGGTATTTAATACCCCAGTATTTAAGTAAGTCTAGCATGTCGCTCAAGTACAATGCATAGCTAGTATTACCACATAGTTACTAGGGTAACATGGAATAATGGATTCAAATATCAATGGATGGGGTAATAATTAATTAATCATCAAATGAGTATTTAACTACCTTAAGCTTTAACATACATTTGATTAAAGAATTAAAGCATGCAATTTTGGTAATTTAAATGAATATAATTTGCACAAAATGTAGGATCAACATGATCAAAGTATTGACTCGTCTTAGTTATAGGCAAGAGAGTCTTGATATTCTTGTGCTTGATCAACTTGGAGATCTCTTGCGTCTTCAAATCCTATTCGGACGAACGTACCGAAAAAAGGCACAAATAAGCAAAGAGAGCAAATAAATACACAAGAATAAACAAATGAACTTCAAATTAAACAAGACCTATGTCATTAGCAAGATCTTGAACTTACAAAATTTTAGAAACAAATTTCATAACTTTTGGAGCTATAACGGAGGAGAACGGAGCTTCTGAAGTTTAATTTGAAATTAATTGGGAGAGAGAGAGAGAGAGAGAGAGAGAGAGGGTGTCCTACTGACACGTGGGGTCATGAACAGTGCGTGGTCCACATGTACAGTGTGTAGACCGAGTCCACGCGCATGAGGCGCCGGCCCATGGGAATAGTAAAAGACGGGGCCACTTGTCATTGAAAGGAGGGGAAACCTGGGTGGTTTAAATCGATGGTTACTACTCATGGGCCCACCGGCTAGTGAAAGCAACAGCTTTAAGCCGGCAGTTAGGACTTTCATTACTGGTTAACCAATCATTACGCCGTTAAGACAACGATTATGGTTTTTAATTGTGCGCCTTTATTACGGTGAACGTGCCAACCTGAAACTTCGCAGGCGCGTCGACTTAGCCTCGCCACCATTTGAGAGAACGCAGCGGCGGCGGCTAGGCACCAAAATGGGAAGCTCACGGAGAGGCGTTAACGGTGACGTTGGTGCGGCGGCCGGAGAGTGGCCGGAGCGGCGGCGTGGTGAAGCGGCGGCAATGGCTCACCTGTATGGCGGAGAACTCCGGTGGCTCGGGGCGAGAAGGAGCACGGGGAAGAGCTCGATGAGGCGGACCTATCGGGTCAAGGAGGAGGACCGGAGAGGGATGGTGGCCGGCGGCGGGTGGTGGAGAAGGTGGCGGCCGGAGGCGGGGAAGGAGATGAAATTCTGGCGTTCCTTTGGTTCAACCAAGAAATCAACAGAAAGCTTCACTAGCCGGCGCTCACGATGTGAGGTGGTGTCATGGGAGAGTCACGGGCGGCGGATCGTTAGTGGGCGGCAGGGCAAAGAGAAGAAATGGCGATTCCTTGCGGTGGAGCTTACCGGCTTCAAGGGGGCAGCGTGGGGGGACAATGGAGCACAGGGGCCCTTAAATAGGTGGCCATGGGGGTGGAGGGCCAACGGGAGGGAGATGGGCGCGCGGTGTCCCGAGGCGGTGTCGGCGTGGGCGCACTGGCACGGAGGAGACAAGGCGTGGGAGTGGGTGGCCTTGATGGGGAAGCGGCGACTTGGTGTTCTTGTGCGATCGCGAACTCGGAGTGATCTGGTGATGGTAGCCGACGAGGATGACTGTGGTGTCACGGTTGCGCACGGTCGAAGTGACAAGGTGGGGGGGCATCGGAGTCTTCGGCGGTCAGTGGAGTAGGCGGAAGCTCGTGGCGTCGTAGAGGGCAGCAGGTGGCAGGGAGCACACGGTTGGTGGCAGAGGGTGCTCGTGGCGATGGCGTCACGGGAGAGACAGGAGAGAAGGAGTGGCTCGGGTGGTGCCTGATCGAAGAAGAAGATGACCAAAGTGGTAGAGAGAAGAAAAAAGGTAGAAGGCAATTTGGGCCAAGCAGACCAAGAAAGGAAAGGAGGGCAGGGCATCTTGGTGGGCGGGAGGAAAAGAAAAAGGCCAGTGGGCCAAGGCCAAAAATGAAATGGGTGACCAAAAGAGGAAAATGGGTTGAGCCCAAGAAAGAGAGTAGGGCCAAAAGAGAAAGGGGGCCTAAAACCGAAAGAGAGAAATTCAAGCCTAAATTTGAATTTCGGAGATCAAGGATATTTGAAACACAAACCCGAGCTTAAAAGAAATCTAGAAGATTTTTGGAAAATATTGCTAATTTGAAATACGACTGAAAACCGAAAACCAGAATAGTAGATACTATTTACCGTCCGAAAACGAGAATGTTACAACTACGATCGGATCGCCGTGTGTTGATGATCAAGTCTTCAGTTTTCATTATTTCATCTCGTACGGTGACTGCGGAGGGTGTCCACATGCACGAAGCAAGCTCCAAGTTTTTTTTAGAGGACAAGCGTGCTCCAAGTAAATCACACGCGAGCACGAAGCAGTTGGGCTTGGGCTTTCTGTTCACGCTGACAAAGCCTAAGGAAAGAAGTAGAATTTGGTAGTAAAATTGAGCCTTGTACACCAAAGAAGGGCCTTGATACTCTTTCATGTAGTTGGGCCTGGCTTTGTCTACTCTGAATGCTAGCCCAGCCATGTCAACTCAGCCATGTCAACTCTATTCTATGCCTAATACTTCCTACATGGCACCTCCTACTCCAATGTTGTTGCAGACTTGGGCCATGTTGTGCATACATTGCCAAGTTCCGAAAAAAAGGCTGAGTATACGTTGCCTGCTCCAAATGGCCAATCTAATACGGTGCTTCAAGTATACCCACAAACGGAAATTGGGATGCATGCTACTGCTACAATACGTAGCAATGATAGATGTGACTAACGTAGATGGATTCCTAGTGGCGGCAGTAGGGACATTCCTCGCATACGACGTTGGATTTTTGTGCTCGATGCTCATCAAATTCTCAGTGCTTTCGTTCTGCGTTGCTAGCATTGGAACTAGTTATTGATTTGTGCAGCGTGCGATGCATCTTATGTGTTCGTCGCTATCTTTATAGTCTTATTTTCTTTCAGGAGGTTCGACAAGAGACTAATCACCAGCACAATATGCGCTAGTAAATAAGGACCGTCCTATTCTTTTAATCAAGCTACAGCAGCAGCAGCTTTCAATTCATAAACTAGAAGTCGAAGGTACTTCAAGTATGCTCAGGGGGAGCCGATGATCAAAGGGATCTATTATCATATAAAACTTATAGTTTTCGGGGTGGTCCGTCGAAGCAACGAGGTTACTACAGTTTGAAACACACGTAAATATTGTCTAAATACAATTGCAATTTGCGTTTACTATTTCTAACATTTATAGTACCGACTAATTCATTCGAACAGTGCCGTGTCCCGCCCCACAGCCGTCTGATCTCGCACTTAGGAGCCCATCCATCCGTTCGGGAGGCATCCTACTAACTAATTCATCCGAACAGTGCCGTGTCCCGCTCCCAAGCCGTCGATCTCGCGCTTAGGAGCCCATCCATCTGTTCGGGAGGCATCCCACTAACCCGAACATTTTTTTATTATTTAATCTATTTTTTAAAAAATATTTTAAAGATAATCTTTTCATAACTTTATTTCCAATTCTGACCCCATTTTGCCACGCCACAACGTGTGGCGTGTCAAAAGCATGTTGTCACACCACGGACCTCGGCGTGGTAAACGAGTGCTGTCACGCCGCTCCTCTTGGCGTGACAAGACTTAGCTAAAAAACGGACGCGTGTTGGCTCGAAGGGCTATCGTGGCAGCTTTGGCCATGCTACGGTCGGTGGCGTGAAAGCACAGTTCGGTCACGTCCTATGACGTGATCAAATAAGTCAGAATTGAAAATAAAGTTAGGGAAAGATTATATTTAAAATATTTTAAAAAATAGATTAAAAAATAAAAAATCTCTACTAAACCTTTTTGGCTCCGCTCGATTCCCCTCACAGGAATCATCGCCGCTGCCTCTGCTCGCTCCCACGCCGCTCCCCTTGCCTTCGCTTACTAGTTACTACCACAATTGTCCTTCTCTCGTTGTCTGCCATCCGCCGAGCTGAGACTTCGACGACCAACCCCGGGCTCTCCTACTCCATTGTTGTTCATCGATCCGGCGCCTGCCTGCTGCAGACTAGGGCTTAGGCGGAGGAAGATTTGTATGCCCGAAGAACGATGGCGGCCGCACCGATGGCAGATGCCTTCATGTTATTGGTTCGCCTTTGTCCTCCTCGGCTTGTTCGCCCCCCTTCGCCGAGTTCCTTCCTCGATTCGAGTTGGTATCAGTTGGTTGCTTCAAACATGCATCTGAGTTTTTTTGTTTCCATTTATTTGTTAAAAAAAATTCCGATTTTGATTATTTCCTCGTTCTTCCATAAAGGACGATGGGTCTGACCTAGGGCTGGAAAAATAGCTCGAAGCTTGCCAGTTGGCTCAACTCGTGACGAGCTCGAGCCGGCTCGGCTCGGGCTCGTGAATTTTCGAACCGAGCTGAGACCGCTATCCAGCTCGCCCACAAAACAAGCCAAGCTTGAGCCGCTCACAAGCCTATTTGACTCATGCGATTCCCCTTCCCTGTTGCTTTCCCCAATGCTTTCCCCTTGCCTCTCCTCCGTTTCCACCCCACCCCTCCCTTCCCTCCTCTATTTCCCCTTGCAGCAGGGGCCTCATCTCCGACGTAGGCGCCGTGTCAGACCTTCGGGCGTGGAATACCCGAAGATCTTATGTGTGTACCGTATTAGTCCCATGATCAGTGGCTAGTACATACATTCACAACAATTGGTATTCACATCCATACATTCACATGTAAAGTAAAGCAAAAGGGGTACTAACTTAAGCGGTACAGTTATTACAACAGTGGCAGACCGGCCAAATATTAATAGGTATTAACAGAGTAAAGTTGCAGCGAAAGTAAAGACAAAAGTAACAAAAGTAGCAAAAGTCTGGCGGCATGCCCATCCAACCCTCAGGCAACCGACAAGAAACAAGGACCTCGATGGACCTATCGTCGAACCCTCCGGTTCTAGGTGTGAAGAAAGCGTCGTCTAGTATCGGCTCTTTTTCATACTCTAAACAACAACATATGCAAGATTGATTACTTGTGTACTCAGCAAGACTTATAGTGTATCGCAACATTTATATAGATGCAAGGCTAGTCAAAGAGAAGGCTTTATGCTACAAGTTATTTTGCATTAAGCAAATTTTATTTGCAATATTCATAAGTAGTAATTTGCAACGGAAGTTTAAAAGAGCAGTTTAGATAAATAAAGGACTGTAGCAAGTAATTGAATGAATCCTCAATAATAACTACAACACACAGCCCTCCTCAGTCGCGAGCAATATTTCATGTTCAGCCATAACTCGGCGGTTAACTCAATAAAACCACGAACCATTCCCTCATTTTCCAATAAGTCAGTTTTTGTGAAAATCAAGTCCATACCCGACAATACTACACTTAGCACGTTCATCACCGTGAGCACGGCTATTATAATAGATTTACACTCTGCAGAGGTGTACAACTTTACCCATAGTACACGACTTCTCTAGTTTGTTTGGCACCCGGCGATGCCACCGTTCACTATCTTAGGTAAGCAGTCTAGATCACGTGTCGAAGCTTTTACATCATCTATCCCTAACCTTGCACTTAGCCCATCGAATGTTGTTCCTCACTTTGCCCGAATGTACCCTTCTCGGTATATGGGAACCCTTCTCGGTACACACGTCCTAGTGAGGCATTCGCCGTTATGTCGGCAATCATAACTCGATGCTCGCACGTCTCCTGCCTTCCCCTCATGCAAGGCTAGTTCTTGATAACTTAATTAACTAAGGCCACCCTCATAATAGCATATATGGTTCTATGCTTACGCTTAGGTCGGATATACCAGTGTTCAGTCCTTAATTGACTTGGACGAGAATCCCCCCCTATCTACGAGTAAGACCCCTTTCCTACCCTTTTCAGAATATAATATAACTCGCCCGTGTCCAAAACTAGGTTTTGCATTTTATTTATATACAAAATAGCAGAGATACCTCCTCTGGACATTTTCATAATCTCCTAAATTCACATTTATCATATTATCCTTTTATAACATTTCAGGAAAAATCTATCGTTCTATTTAGCAGTTGTGCGATAAATCGCACTCAAAACTCCCAGATGACATTATATATTGGCTAACCCATAACCTAATGTCTACAATAGTAAGGACATCAACATATGAAGGGAAATCATGCATTGAATAGGATTTACAACTACCATAATCCCAAACATAGCAGTTTAATATTGAACATAGACGCATGCAATAATAAGATTTGCAAAACAGAGTACAATAAGTAAAGTACTGGGATCAACATGATCAAAGGGGTGCTTGCCTTGCTTAGGTTGTTCTAAATATGATATTGGTTGGTCATCGAAGATTTCGTTCATGCAATTGACGTCTGTTGCAAAAAGAGCCGTAAATCAATTAAATAGTGTAAATAAATTCAAACAGTAACCAAATCCAAATCTTTTTGCATATTCAGGTAGATTATGATTTTATACGAATTTTGAGACAAAAAAAAACAACTCATTTGGAGTTTCCTAGAAAAAGTTATCAAGGATCTAATTTGGCTCAGCTGGAAAGTCCTAGAAATAGAAAAGGGAGAGAGAAATGTCTCTCTAACAGGTGGGGTCCAATCCCTTTTTCCATTTTCTTTTGATTTATTTCTCCACAAAAAAATCCTCAGTCAATGACAGGTGGGCCCTCGGGTTTTATTTTCTTTTCCATTTAATTTCCTAAGGAAAATCCATTTCTTACATGCGGGGCCCACCATCAGTGACACGGCTTACCACAACAGTGCATGGACCGAACGGTCTACGGTGGTGTTTACTGTGCAGCTAAGGCGCTAGGCCCTCGTGTTAGTGAGAAAAAGAATCAGGAGTTAATGAGTTGCTTTTACTATTTTGTCGGGCCCACACGTCATTGATTCATTGCGTTATTAACCAATCAGCTAAGCAATGATTAGCCCTTAAGGATAGTGAGTCAGTTAATTAATTGCGCCCGCACAGTAGTAGTTGGATTAGGACACGACAGAGGGGGCTCCTAGGCGTTGGGTTCTCCGGCCAATCGCCAGCGATCAAGAGCATGGCGGCGCGGGCTAATGGCCAAAATGGGACCCTCTCACCAAGGCGACACTACTGTCATCGGTGGTGAGGCTCTGGCGGCACGTAGTGGCGATGTGGTGAGGTTAGGCAGCGGTGAGGTTCGGACAAACATGCGACTTTAAAACCCGATGATGCTCTAAGCAAACTAGTGCACGCATTAGCAGCCCTAGGGCACTAGGAACTCACCAGAGGGTCGCGGGGAGAAGAAGCTCGACAGAGGATGGCCGACGGCGAGGGACAGTGGTGGCGAGGGTGATGTTCACATGGACAGCTCGAGCTAGGCAAAAATGGGAGCAATCAACTCTCGGGGAAGCATCAGTGAGTCAAGTAGATGCTCTGCGGGAAAGTAATTTGAGAATGGCTCACTGAGGATAAGGGGGCGGTGGAGATGATCCTCTCGGCTAGCAGTGGGGAAGAATAGGGCGATGTCGAGATCCTACGGAGGAAAGATGCAATTAAGTTAGGGGTAAGTTTCAAGGAACCCTAGAACACATGCTGACGTAGGTGAGGGAGAAGGAGGTTTATTGGAGGACCAAAGTGGCAAGGCGGCGCTCTGGTCGAAAATGGGAACTCGAGCTCTCCCTCGAGTTCGAGCTCAAATGAAAAGGGAAGAAGATAGTGGAGAGGTCGGGGAGGTAAAGGAGACACTCAGGGGGCTTTGCATGGCCTTTTATAGGTGTCAGGGCGATGAACTAGCGAGGAGGCCAACGGAGTCCACCAAAGGTGACGCTCGGGCATAGGCAACACTAAGGCAGTTGAGCGACTTGATCGAGTGGTTAATGCGCAAGCGATGTGGGCGAGGATGCTGCAAACCAGGGGCACGCACAAAACCAAGGTGGTAGTTGGTCGGTGTTATTAACCGACAGGCGGAGCCGCTTGGCGCTTCGGCGTCTTATTGGCGTGGTGGGCTGCGCCACGTGGTTGAAGAAGCTTGGCAAGCGGGGCCCGCTTGCCAGCGAGAGGGAGAGGGTGCTGTGTCGAGTTGGTGCGGCTGCAACATGGTGTGGTCGGTTCAATAGGAGACCTGACGGGTGGGGTCCACCCGTCAGCGGGAGGAGAAGATTAGGGTTTAGATTTTCTGATTTTTGTTTAATTAAAACTGGATGAGTCTTAAGGGGTTTATTTAATATAGTTGCAGGGCCCCCAAAATTAATGAAATTTTTAGGGGATGCTTTTGACACTGTGTATATTTTTGTGAAATTTTTCTAGGGTTTCTTCTATTATATTTTTATTTCTAAAAAACTTTTAAGTTTCATTTTGCTTTTACTTTACTATTTGTTTTGAGGAAAAGTTCCAAAACATGTTTCAGTTGTTTTCCTCATTTTTTATTTAGCATAATTATGCTAAGCTTGTATTTTAATTGTTAACTTTTGTTTAAATTTGTTTTTAATTAACCATCAGGTTTGTATTTCATAATTGGTGCTTTAAGTTTTAAAATCCAATAAAACCTTGCATGAAAAATCAGATGAATAAAATGGCAGGAAGATGTATCAAAAGTTTTAAAAAGGTCACATTATTATACATTTGAAACACAAACCCTAAATTTAGGATGTTACAAATCTACCCCCTTACAAAGAATCTCGACCTCGAGATTCAGTGGGCTCAGTAAAGAAAGAGGGGAATTCGCCTCTAAGACGATCTTCTTGTTTCCATGTGTCTTCACCTTCAGTATGGTTGCTCCACTGAATCATTAGCATCTTGATGGCGCGATTGCGGGTATGTCTCATGGCTTTATCTAGGACTCGGATCGGGTGCTCCCGATAAGATAGATTCAGTTGGAGATCAATGTTCTCTAACTGAGTGAGTTCGGTTGGGACTCGAAGACACTTCTTGAGCTGTGACATATGGAAGACGTTGTGCACATCTGAGAGTTGCGGGGGCAGTTCTAGCTGGTATGCCACTTCACCTTTCCTTGCAAGGATTCAGTATGGACCGATATACTTGGGTGTTAGTTTCCCATGGACTTGGAAACGGTGGATACCTCACAGCGGTGAGACCTTGAGATAAACATAATCATTTACTTCAAAGGTTAGCTCACGGCGGTGACGATTAGCATAGCTCTTTTGTCGCGACTGTGCTTCGCTTAAACACCTCTTTATCACGTCAACCTGCTCTTGTGCTTCTTGGATGATGGCTGGTCCAAAGATTTGCCTCTCACCAATCTCAGACCAGAACAGGGGTGTTCTGCACTTCTCCTGTAAAGTGCTTCGAATGGAGACATCGGAAGAGTGGACTAGAAGCTGTTGTTGTAAGAGAACTCAGCAAATGCCAAATATTTCTCCCAATCTGTGCCATAGGATAGCACATAAGCTCTCAACATGTCTTCCAGAATTTGATTGGTTCGTTCTGTTTGACCTCCTGTTTATGGGTAAAATGCCGTGCTAAAGAATAGCTTGGTTTCTAACAGTTCGTGCAAGCTATCCCAAAATCGCGAGGTAAACGGAGGACCTCGATAGGAGGTTAATGTTTTTGGTACACCATGCAGACGGATGATGTTGTTCATATAGAGCTCTGCAAACTTAGCTCTATTGTAGGTGGTGCGAACTAGAATAAAGTGTGCCACTTTGGTGATGCGATCCACAATAACCCATACGGAATCATGCCCTTTCTTGGTCTTTGGCAGTCTAGTTATGAAATCTATGCCGATTTCATCCCATTTCCACTCAAGAACCTGCAGAGGCCGAAGTAATCCTGCGGGTCGCTGGTGTTCTGCTTTCACGCGTTGGCACACATCGCATATGGCAACATGTGCAACGATGCCCCTCTTCATACTGGGTCACCATAACTGTGTTCGGAGGTCCTGATACATCTTGGTACTTTTGGGGTGAATGGAGAGTGGCGAATCATGAGCTTCTCTAAGGACCAAGTCCTTGATATCGGGATCATTAGAGACATATATCGGCTGTCCTCGTATAACCACTCCTGATGGGCTTTCAGTGAACTCTGATTTTCTGCCGTCCTGCATGTTGTGCTTGATTTCAACAATAACTTGATCTCTGAGCTGAGCAGTCTGAATTTGCGACTCGAGAGTAGGTTGCAGCATTAGAGCAGCAGCATAACCTTCCTTAACCACTTCTAAGTTGAGCTTCTGGAACTCTTCGTGCAGTGCCGGTTGACTTGCTTCAATTGATGTGCTCAAGTAATGGAGCTTTCGACCGAGGGCATCAGTTACAACATTGGCCTTACCAGGGTAGTAATGAATGACTAAGTTGTAGTCTTTGATCAGTTCAAGCCATCTTCGCTTCCTTAAGTTTAGATCTGGCTGTGTGAAGAAGTACTCCAGGCTTTTATGCTTGGAGTAGATCTCACACCGAATAACGATGAGGTAATGCCTCCAGATATTGAGAGCATGAACCACAGCTGCTAATTCCAAGTCGTGAGTTGGATAGTTAGTTTCATGAGGCCGCAACTGTCGTGAGGCGTAAGCTAGTACTTTGCCTCTTGCATTAGCACACAACCAAGGCCGTGGCGAGATGAATCACAATACACAGAAAAGTCTTTGTGTATATCAAGCAGAGTAAGCACTGGGGCTATTGTGAGTCTTTTCCTCAAGTCGTAGAAACTTGCGTCACATGCTGCTGACCATTCGAACTTCTTCTCTTTCTTCAGAAGCTGTGTCATTGGTCTTGCAATCTTGGATAAGTTCTTGATGAACCGGCGGTAATATCCCGTCAGACCGAGGAAACTTCGGACTTCAAGAACGGTGCGGGGCTGTTTCCAAGCTAAGACATCTTGTACTTTGCTCGGATCTACTGCCACGCCTCCTTCAGATAAGACATGGCCTAAGAATCCTACTTCTTTGAGCCAAAACTCGCACTTGCTGAACTTGGCATACAGTTGATACTCACGTAGCTTGTTGAGCACCATCCTCAAATGTTGCTTGTGTTCTTCTGTGGTCTTAGAGTAGATGAGAATATCGTCGATGAAGACCACCATGAACTGATCCAAATATTCCATAAAGATCGTATTCATAAGATTCCTAAAATTTGTAGGAGCATTAGTCAGTCCAAAAGACATTACGGTGTACTCGTATAGACCGTAACAGGTTGTAAAAATAGTATTTGGAATATCTTCTGGCCTGACTTTGAGTTGAAAATATCCGAGTCTCAAGTCAATCTTAGAGAAGACACTTGCACCATTCATCTAATCAAACAAATCAACAATCATCGGAAGAGGATATTTGTTCTTGATGGTGACTTCATTTAGAGAACGATAGTCAACACACATCCGTAGACTATCGACTTTCTTTGTTACAAACAAAGCGGGGCTTCCCCATGGAGATGAGCTAGGGCGAACGAATCCCTTGTCCAACTGCTCCTTGAGTTGTTTCTTCAATTCGGCCAACTCGTCAGATGCCATCCGATAGGGTCGCTTGGACATAGGTGTTGTCCCAGGCATTAAATCGATGACTAACTCCATGTCATGGTCCATCGGCATTCCTGGCAGTTCATCCGGAAACACATCAGGATACTCACATACTACAGGCATCTGACTAAGCTCCGAGATTGAGATGGAATTGAGCATAGGCTACTGCGATGAAGCGACATATGTGGAGGGAAATACGATTCGTTCTCTATCAAAATTGACGAGAGATATGACTTGTTCTGCACAATCTATTAATCCTTTGTGTTTGGTTAGCCAGTTCATTCCAAGTATTACATCTATCCTAGGTGTATCTATTATGATGAGGTTGGCTTTGAATCTTACCCCATTGATTTCAATTGGAACATCTATACATCCGAGTTTTGTCCTCATGACGGAACCGGGTGAGTGAACTATCATAGTGCTTTTTAGAGATGCAATTTCTAGTTCTTGCTGTATGGCAAACTTTTTAGAGATAAAAGAATGAGATGCTCCAGAATCAAATAATGCCAATGTAGGTACGGAGTGAACGATAATGGTACCCGTCACTACATGTGGCGATGCATAAGCTTCTTCTGTGGTTGTATGGTTCAGACGGCCACGTCCAAAGCCTTGAGCTGGCTTGAGGGCTTGCTGCCCTCTTTGACCTCGTGTGAGGCCCTAGGGTCACTGCTGGACACGAAAAGGTTGGGGTTGAGGTGCTGGGAATTTCTTCTTCGGGCACAGTTTTGCGAAATGCCCGTGTTCGCCGCAGACGTAGCAGGTGATGTCTGCCGCTCGGTTCTGAGTACCTGATGGCTGCCCTGCGCGGTTATATTGCTGAACTGTGGCTTGCTAAGGATGAGGACCTTGATCTTGGAATCTTGGGGTTGGCGGTGCAGAAGGACGCACTTTTGTTGGTTGCCAAACACGTGGCCGGGGTGCACTACTGCTTGCGGATTTTTTGTGCAAGCCACTTACGCTTGCGACTCTCAATAACTGCTCGGGTACTGTCTTCAACTCGAATAGCTTTTTTGATCATATCCTAGAAGTTAGGGACGTCATGTGCAGCAAGTGACCACTCCATCTCATCGTTGAGACGTTCCCAGAAAAGTGCAATCTTTCTCCCTTCATTTTGTATCTCGGATGCTGCATAGCAGGTGAGGTAGTTGAATCGGTGGAGAAACTCCATCACTGACTGGTTCCCTTGGTGGAGTTCATTGAATTCTTGCCTCTTGATGTCCATGATGCTTGAGGGGATGTGGGCATTATAGAAGGCCTCTTTGAAAGAAGCCCAGGTGAGAGTCTGGCCCTCTGGAAGTATAGCCTGATGATTCTCCCACTAGGTAGCTGCTGCGCCCTGAAGTTGGTAAGATGCGTACGACACCTTCTCCTTGTTAGTGCATTGGGAAGTGAGCAATTTGCTTTCGACATTGCAGATCCAGTCATCCGCATCAAGTAGATCAGCTGCTGAAGTGAAGGTCGGTGGATGAGTTCGATGACTCGCCCATCCTGGGCGATGGTCAGTTAGCAGTAGCTCCACTCCCTCGAGCTGCAGTGCCGAGGGCTACAGTGTTTTGCACTAGTTGCTGGAGCAAAAGTGTGTTGGTCTACCTTCCTTGATCAATCATGGCCAAGACTTGTGCCATGGTGGGCGGTGGCGGCAAAGTTTCTTCAATGGCGGCGACAGACGCAGGCTGAGGTTGCTCAGCCGGCGTCAGTGTAGATGGATGCTGCGGATTGGGTTGTGAGGGTGTAGGAACCTCACTCCTGGTTGTTGCGATCCGGAGGCAGCTCTCGTTGCCATGAGTTGGCGAACTGAGCGTGTCACAGGCATCTTGTTCATACAAAATGCAGCTTAACAAATGTACGCATGACAAGGGGGAATAAGCACAAGTTAAGCAGGTTGGCAAGTATTTTTATCCCAACTAGATTAACTCGTTTAAACAGGAAATATGCATAGTTTTAAAATTTAAGGGCAGCACACACGAATTTCAACATACGAGTTAAATTTACATGGTGTTCATGCCCGTCGCTTTTACATTACAAAAGAAGTAGCTAGACCAACATAAGTAGCAATTTACAATAATTATACAACAACATCCCACTTAGATCTAGGCCTACAAAATGTCTAAAAGTGCTCACGCTAAGTTCTACATGTGAGCTCTAGGCTATCCGCCTCAGTCTAGTCATTCGGCGACGGTCAAACACAAACACGCGGGGGCGTCGGACGTTGAACCGGATGGGGATGCCGGGTCCTGGTAGCTCCTCGGTAGGGGCAAGCACTACGTCCTCTTCATACATCAGCTCTGGTGAGAAGTGCCCCTGAGCCACCAGTGGTGCGATGCGGTCCTCGAGCAGGGAGATCCTCTGGCGGGCCTCCATCAGCTCGCAAGATAACTGGCAGAGGTATCCGTCAAGAGACATCACCAGGCCGACGAGGTGCCTGTGGGGAGTGAGGAGTGGTCTACCCGCCACTCGGTATATGTGCTCCTCCCGGTCCGCAGTCCGTGCCGGTAAATGGTAGAACGGGGCCTCCAGCTCTGGCAACTCATGTCGCAGACGTACGATGGCAACGTAGGCCGCATCTTAGAGTGACATCAAGATGGTAGAGCCTCTCCCGCAGTAACAGAAAGCGGGATCTCCAGGATGACGTCCTAGGATGAGCACCCGAGTGAGATACTCAGTGGACACCGCACTGGAGGGCGTGCTGAAGACCGTATACAGAGGTATATGCGGCCACTCTATGTGCTGAAGGATCACACAAAGGGTATGCTGCAGGGTACCTTCCTCGAAGGCACTGGTGCGATATTGAGGTTCCCATTGGGTAGTCATCTATAATTTAAGAGCAAGAGAAGTTAGTGAACATGTAATAAGAGACATGGATAAGAAATGATATTTAGTCAGGGAAGGAAATTTCAGCACAAATTTCTTTTCACTCTCCATGTTATTTAACTAACTCCTATAGCCCAAAACTTAGGTCATACTACCCCCTTGGTCTTCACATCCTATTAGACCTTTGTAATAGTAATCAATTTAACTCCAAAAGAGGGTAGGAGGGTTTTAAATAATATTACATTACATAATTTCAGCAAGTACATGTTTTGAAATTTTGGGAAAAGATCCATCTGAAGCAGTATCTTGTGGCGTCATTAACGAGTCCTTCCAGGAAATCTTTATGTAGGATGTCTTACGGACTTTTTCAAAATATTTTTAGCTCAGTTTTAAGGTCCTAAAAGTTGATTAATAACTATTATTTTTAGAGAGCATGCCATCTCTCAAAACTCGAGTTAGTTGGAATGAGATAAGAAGAGATACTCAAAAGAATGAGTTTAGGTAAGAGGTGAATGCTAAGAGGGAAGAGATTAGCGATCACTCCTAAATTTTCAAAATCAATCCTATGATTATATTAGGTTGCATTTTTACATCTAAGTCCTAATCTATCGGCCATTCTATCTAGGGCTTGTCCCACAGTTAGTACAGCTCTGATACCAAGCGCTATCAGACCCCCGGGCATGGAATATCTGAAGATCTTATGTGTGTACCGTACTAGTCCCACGATCAGTGACTAGTACACACATTCACAACAATTGACATTCACATCCATACATTCGCATATAAAGCAAAGCAAAAGGGGTACTTAACTTAAGTGGTACAAGTATTACAACAGCGGCTGACCGACCAAATATTAACAGAGTAAAGTAGCAGCGGAAGTAAAGAAAAAAGTAGCAAAAGTCTGGCGGCATGCCCATCCAACCCTCAGGCAACCGACAAGAAACAATGACCTAGATAGACCCATCGCCGAACACTCCGGTTCCGAGTGCAAAGAAAGCGTCGTCTGGTATCGGCTCTTCTTCATACTCTAAACAACATATGCAAGATTGAGTACTTGTGTACTCAGCAAGACTTGATGTGTATCACAACATTTATTTAGATGCAAGGCTAGTCAAATAGAAGGCTCTATGCTACAAGTTATTTTGCATTAAGCAAATTTTATTTGTAATATTCATAAGTAGTAATTTGCAACAGAAGTTTAAAAGAGCAGTTTAGATAAATAAAGGATTGTAGTATGTAATTGAATGAATCCTCAATAATAACTACAACACGCAACCCTGCTTGGTCGCGAGCAACATTTTATGTTCAGCCATAACTCGGTAGTTAACTCAATAAAACCATGAACCATTACCTCATTTTCCAATAAGTCAGTTTTTGTGAAAATCAAGTCTATACCCGGCAATACTACACTTAGCACGCTCATCACCGCGAGCACGACTATTATAATAGATTTACACTCTGTAGAGGTGTACAACTTTACCCATAGTACACGACTTCTCTAGTTTATTTGGCACCCAGTGATGCCAACGCTCACTACCTTAGGTAAGCAGTCTAGAGCACGTGTCAAAACCTTTATATCATCTAGACCTAACCTTACACTTAGCCTATCGAATGTTGTTCCTCACTTTAGCCGAATGTACCCATCTCGGTATATGGGAACCCTTCTCAGTACACGCGTCTTAGTGAGGCATTCGCCGTTATGCCAGCAATCATAACTCGATGCTCGCACGTCTCTTGCCTACCCCTCATGCAAGGCTAGTTCTTGATAACTTAATTAGCTAAGGCCACCCTCATAATAGCATATGTGGTTGTACGCTTACACTTAGGTCGGATATAACGGTGTTCGGTCCTTAATTGACTCGGGCGAGAATCTCCCCTATCTACGAGTGAGACTCCTTTCCCACCCTTTTCAAAATATAACATAACTCGCCCGTGTCCAAAACTCAGTTTTGCATTTTATTTCTATACAAAATAGCAGAGATACATCCTCTGGACATTTTCATAATCTCCCAAATTCACATTTATCATATTATCCTTTTATAACCTTTAAGGAAAATCTATCGTTCTATTTAGCAGTTGTGCGATAAATCGCACTCAAAACTCTTAGATGACATTATATATTATCTAACCCATAACCTAATATCTACAACAGCAAGGACATCAACATATGAAGGGAAATCATGCATTGAATAGGATTTACATCTACTAGAATCCCAAACATAGCAGTTTAATATTGAACATACACACATGCAATAATAAGATTTGCAAAACAGAGTTCAATAAGTAAAGTACTGGGATCAATATGATCAAAGGGGGTGCTTGCCTTGCTCGGGTTGTTCTGAATATGATATTGGTTGGTTGTCGAAGATTTCGTTCGCGCAATTGACGTCATTTGCAAAAAAAGAGCTGAAAATCAATTAAATAGTTAAAATAAATTCAAACAGTAACTAAATCCAAATATTTTTGCATATTCAGGTAGATTATGATTTTATACGAATTTAGAGACAAAAAAACTACTTATTTGGAGTTTCCTAGCAAAAGTTATCAAGGATCTAATTTGGCTCGGCTGGAAAATCCTAAAAATAGAAAAGGGAGAGAGAAATGTCTCTCTGACAGGTAGGGTCCACTCCCTTTTTCTATTTTCTTTTGATTTATTTCTCTGCCGAAAAACCTTAGTCAATGACAGGTGGGCCCTCGAGTTTTATTTTCTTTTCCATTTAATTTCCTAAGGAAAATCCATTTCTTACAAGCGGGGCCCACCATCAGGGATACGGCTCACCACAACAGTGCGTGGACCTTTGGTCTATGCACACTGTGCTGTGTTCTACGTTGGTGTTTACTGTGCAGCTAAGGCGTCGGGCCCGCGTGTCAATGAGAAAAAGAATCAGGAGTTAATGAGTTGCTTTTATAGTTTTGTCGGGCCCGCACGTCATTGATTCATTGCGTTATTAACCAATCAGCTAAGCAATGATTAGCCCTTAAGGATAGGGATTTGGTTAATTAATTGCACCCGCATAGTAGCGGTCAGATTAGGACACGACAGAGGAGGCTCCTGAGCGCTGGGTTCTCCGGTCAATCGTCGGCATTCTAGAGCATGGCGGTGCGGGCTAATGGCCAAAATGGGACCCTCTCGCCAAGGCGACCCTACCGTCACCGTTTAGGATCAAGGATAACCGACTAGAGGGGGGTGAATAGGAGGTTTTTAAACTTTTTAACAATTTAACAATTTTACCAATTAATAACTTAGTCTAAACAAGTTATACTTCTAGCTAAGCAAATTAATCACAATAAACAAGCTAGAAATATAAATGCGGAAAGTAAAGACTAGAGATAACCACAAAGACACGACGATGTTTTTCCCGTGGTATCGAAGACTTTCCGGTCTTCACTAGTCCACGTTGAGGAAGCTTGACGTCTCAAGCCAGCTCCACGAATTAAGCCTTCCCTCAATTCACTATAGTTGTTCTTCCTCCGCTCCGGAGATGGTGAACACCGAACCACTCACAAGCTTGCACCGGGCCTCTTCACAATCTTCTTTGAAGAGATCACCGTGCTTCACCACCAACCATCTAGGAGTGCGGCAACACTCCAAGAGTAATAGACCAAGGTCTTCACTTGACAACACTTCAAGTGCAAATAGATCAACTAGGAGTATGAATGCACTTGAATGTATCTCAACAAGCTCACAATGAATGCACAAGAGTGTTTTTGAGTGTTGAGTGAATGCAAAGGCTCTCAAGGCTCTATAGATGTCAAATGGGCACTAGCAGCCTTGACTTGAGCAGTTGGGGGGGGGTATTTATAGCCCCAACCAACAAATATGACCGTTGGAGACGAAAACCAAACTTCACAGACAAAATCGGAACGACCGCAGTACATGTAGCGGTACGACCGCACTTCTGACTGAGCAGAGTCAACGGCTAGAATAGTTACTAAAAAAAGAAATACTAGCCGTTGGACACCCAGTCGGAATGACCGCAGAAACAAACACGCATGCGTCCGATTTGCCCGGTCGTCTGCTTTCTCTGGCGATACGACCGTTTGTAGGGTTTCGCGATTTCTTTGAAGATTACAAGTGTTCGAAATTTTGTACCGCCATATAAAAATCGGAATGACCGCGGTTGCGATGCGACCATTCCCAAGCGCGAACGTCCGATTTCGGATGGAGTTTTGAGTAGATTTGCACTTGTTACTGCTTTTTATTGAACCGCCTCACAAATTTCAGAACGATCGCGACATCGGTCGACCGATTGTCACGGCGACTGACCGATTTCCATAGTGATTACGAGGCAAATTGCAACGCTTTTGGTTTTCTTGAACCGCCAACTAAAATTGAATGACCGCTTTCTTGATCTGACCGCTTCAAGGAGCCGGTCGTTCCGCTTGAGTACAAAGTTGGTCGTTCCTTCAAAATCGGTACTACGACCAAGTAAAGTCGATCATACTGCACAAGCGATGCTGTTGCAAGTATAAGCTAGCAGTACTACCGATTTTGGATAGAAGCACTTAATATTTTTCAATTTAATTTCAAGTTTAAATTCAAATGCATGCATGATCCTAAATTGATCCATATGGCACAAGAACAAGCTATCAAGCTACTAGCCATGATCCCTCTTAATAGTACGGAATTTATCCTATAATCCGGTCTTCCATCCAAAACTCCTAAGACCGGTAAAATAGAAAAAGGAACCTAGACTATTTGGACCTTGTCTTTGAGCTAAAAGATCTTCGTGTAGTCCATTTTGCATGCCACTTTCCATCAATACGTTCACCAATGGGATTTAACCTTGTAAATACTCAATAAACACGTTAATCCCATATTCACATATTGTCATTAATTACCAAAATAATTTTTAGGGGCCTAGATGCTTTCAATCTCTCCCTTTTTGGTAATTGCTGACAACACAAATAATATGTGAGAAAGATTGGTTTGAATATACCATAATTGTATATTCTTTTGATGGCTTAAGAATAAAACAATTCTTGCAATGAGCACAAATGAATGTATGAGAATTATTTTCTTGTTAAGTTCAATTTAAAGAAAGCTCCCCCTAAACGTGTGCATATAAAGATAGAACATTTTGTAAGCACATGTAGAAATTTTGAGAATTTTGGGCGGAGTTTCTTTAGCATATTTGAGCTTGAGGAAATGCAATAGTAAGATATAACGATAGTTGAGATTGCATTTAAGATAATAACATGACAGCATCCACAAGTTCAACAAGTTAAAAGACGCATAATTAAACTATTACAAGCACATATAAGTTCAACATTACATAATAAGACCAACATATAACCTAACACTTATAAGTCCATGTATATAGTAGAAAAAGCTTGCGCTTGCTCCCCCTAAAGCTATGTCTTCTCATTTCTATATCTTTTCACTTCTCTCCCCCTTTGGCATCAAGGTACCAAAATCCTTTCGCACGATGGGATCACGAGGAGGAGGGCGGCGTCTGTGAAATGGGTCGATCTTTGGGCGGGAGTGGGAATCGAGCGGATCACGAGAGTCTAGAGGCTGGAGGAGCGGAGTCTTGAGAAGAGGTGGCCTGCTCTAGAGGAGGAGCCAAGGCGATCTGAGGCTGAAACAATAGGTCTTGGGATCCAAGATCTTTGTCTCTATAGCCGAGGCCGGATCTGAGTCATGACCTCGGTGGTGGTCTTGGGAGGAGCAACAGAGGTGAAGCGTAACTCAGTATCTGAGGTCTTTGGTGCTACTGTTGGAGCTAGAGGAGGCAGGAGGCCTGAGAGGATGTCCTAGAAATAGGAGGGCGTCGAGAGAAGCGAGGAGTCCTCAAAATCCCTCTAATTCAGCCATGCTCTCCATCGGTCAGAGACATTACATTATGAGTCTCATCGAAGAAATCATTCTCGAGTTTGCTCCATCTCAAATGTCTGCCTTGAGTCTCACTCTGAAATTCAGCTTGTTCAGCCTTGATTTCTTGCAAAGAACTAAGAATGAGCTATTGATTCTGAAGAATCTGTGCAAGAGTGCTATCAGCAGGAGCATCAGCAGTAGTAGCAATAGCAGGAGCCTCACCGGCTTCTTCCTCAGTACCATCACGACGTGGAGGAAGACCGTCTCGTGGCCTGTAGGACTTGTGAACAGTTCCCAAACCACCATGATACTCAATTTTCTTTGTTATCCATGCCATGGTGTATGGAGCATAATAAATCCTCTTAATTCTGTCATTCTTGGAGGAAACTATGCCCTGAAGTATCACATCCACAACATCAAATTTGATTCCCCTCACAATATTATCAATAATATTCCATGCGTGACCACGAATTGCATCAAAGTTACCACTTTTAGGATAGAAGGTATGGTTAATAATCCTGTTGATCATGCTAGGAATAGGTCTCGATCCGATGATTGTGCCTAACTTGTTTTTGTGATGGGATCATAATAATCGCACCAAGCGGGACACAATAAAGCGAGCCTCTCAAAACTTTATCCCAAGTTCGGATGAACCCTCAAAACTTGCTCAAACTCTTCCTTAGTGCTCTCCACATACTTTGCAGCTGATATCCATCTGATAGACTTCAAGTCGGGAGAGACATGCACTGTGGCATAGAATTGTCTGATAAGCTTGTCTTCATAGTTCTGTTTCAGTGCAACAAGGTCATGAAGACCTACTTGAAGAAAGAGCTGATAAATACCACTGTAATTGTCCAAAGAATTTAAGTGAGTCCACTTGATCCATTTATGATCTGCGAATTTTCTATTAGGACCATACAGCTGCTCAAACACTTGCTCTTGGAAGACAGTGTGAAAACCAGGGTGTACACTATCTGACTTTAAGAGATATTGATTTACATGCCTTTTGATGGCATAATCATCTCTTGACAGAGGCGTAAATCAATTGGAATCTTGGAGGATCTCCCAAATTATCAAAAGTACCTTCGGAAGTCGGGTTCAGATTGAGTCTCATCATCGAGAAATATTCCTCACTTTCTTCTCTCGGATGTTGGTCTTTGGCCCTTCCTTTGCCATGCACTACTTTCGACGAGCGGAGATTATCTTGCCTTTGGTCTTCTTGGGACGTCGACGTTGTGGTGGTTGTGTTGGAGCGACAGAGGATTGAGGTGACGACTGTCCTCTAGGGGGTCCATGAGATTTCCTTGTCGCAACCCTCACCCTAGGCATCTTTAGAAAGATAGAGTAGGTTACAAGATATTCAAGGGAATGATTGGAATTGAATTTAGTGAAAAAGTATTGAAATTTCATTTTCTGTCGGGACAATCGGACGTACCACGTTCATTGGCGATGCGACCGCATTAAGGGATCGTCTGCAGCGCTCAAATCGATCGTTCTAGGGTAAGTTTCAAGGAACCCTAGAACACATGCTGACGCAGGTGAGGGAGGAGGTTCACTAGAGGACCAAAGCGGCAAGGCGGCGCTCTGGCCGAAAATGGGAACTTGAGCTCTCCCTTGAGCTCAAATGAGGAGGGAAGAAGACAGTGGAGTGGTCGGGGAGGTAAAGGAGACACTCAGGGGTCTTTGGATGGCCTTTTATAGGTGTCGGGGCGATGAACTCGTGAGGAGGCCGGCGGAGTCCGCTGAAGGTGACGCTTGGGCATGGGCAACGCTAGGGCGGTTGAGCGACTTGATCGAGTGGTTAATCGTAAGCGATCTGGAGGTAGCGCAAAACCAGGTCGCCTAAAACCAGAGGTGGTAGTTGGCCGATGCATCAACACGAACAATTTGGCCGCGCTGCAGTGGGCCGCACCGTGTCGTTGAAGAAACCAGAATGGCGGGGCAGCTTGCGTGAAGGAGAGGGTCTTGTGTCGAGTTGGTGCGGTACACAGCGTGGTGCGATCGGTTCAACAGGAGACCTGATGGGTGGGGTCTACCCGTCAGCGGGAGGAGAAGATTAGGGTTTATATTTTCTGATTTTTGTTTAATTTAAATTGGTTGAGTCTTAAGGGGTTTATTTAACATAGCTGCAGGGCTCCAAAATTAATGAAATTTTTAGGGATGCTTCTGACATTCTGTATATTTTTGTGAAATTTGTTTGGGGTTTCTTATGTTATATTTTTATTTCTAAAAATCTTTTAATTTTCAGTTTTCTTTAACTTTAGTATTTGTTTTGAGGAAAAGTTCCAAAACATGCTTCAGTTGTTTTCCTCATTTTATATTTAGCATAATTATGCTAAGCATATATTTTAATTATTAAATTTTGTTTTGATTTTTTAATTAACCATTACGTTTGTATTTCATAATTGGTGCTTTAGGTTTTAAAATCCGATAAAACCTTTCATGAAAAATCAGATGAAAAAAATGACAGGAAGAAGTATCAAAAGTTTTGAAAAGGTCACATTATTGTACATTTGAAACACAAATCCTAAATTTGGGATGTTACACGCCGCCCCCGACGAGGCCGTTGAGGCTCTCCTCCTCCGTTCCACCCCACCCCACCCCTCCCCTCCCCCCTCATCTGTTTCTCCTTGCAGCAGGGGCCTCGTCCCCCCGCCTCCCGTCCCAGGCTGAGCATGGGCCTCATCTCCGATGCAGGTGCCACCCCCGACGAGGCCGTCAAGTAGGAGGTCACCGACAGTGACACTGAGTGGTTCTTCCTCATCTCCAAGACCCAGTCCTTCTTCATCCTCACCGGAGGGGCTGCTGGGTCCTGGACTCCTGGCCGCCCATGCTGCCACAGCAGCAGCACATGGCGCCGCCCCCATCGTCATCACGCCTCTCCCCAACTCTGGCCACTCCCTATCCCACCGCTCCCGCAAGCCCAGCTGCCTCCCCACCCCCGAGGAGGAGGCCGCCCTCGCTGCCTCTACCGCCATGGCTCGCACGGATTTGGTCCACTAGTCAAAGATGGATTTGGTTGGTGAATGCTCTTTGGTTGCGAGGATTAGATTGTCTTGTGAATGAATGCAGATTTTTGTAGATGCCGTGTGATGGATAGCAGATTGTAAAATGTTTAGACATTATAAATTCAGATAGTAGATAGCACATGTTAATGTTCAGAGCTTGCTGTTGTGCTCGCTCAGCTCGTTTTGAGCTGCCGCATGTTCCTGTCTCGTGAGCTGGCTCGAGCCGCCCTCCTGGCTCGTGCACTGTAACATCCCAATTCTGAAAATGAGGGGAAATTAAAACTTTTTATTTATCTTTAGGTTCTTGAACCTTTTCTGTAATTCTTGTAAAAGAATTATGGAATTTGTCTTGCAAACCTCCAATCAAAAACCTCCCAGATAAAAATCTTGTGCCAAACTCTTGTAAATATTTTTCCAAGGTTCTGGGGAAGCCTTGTGACCCCTCTGAATTTTCCCACAATTTTTAGAAACTGTTTGAATATTGTTAGAGGCAAGTCAAACCAGCCCAAAGTCTGGTCAAACCCCCTTTATCAATCCTTCTGGAATTTGTTGAGGAAAATATATTGCACAAACATCTCTGAAAATTTTATGGGAGGTCAATATGTTAGTCATAAAGCTCCTGTAAAATTTTCACAAATTTTGGAGTTGTTTTGATACCTCAAATAAATCCACAAAGTCTCAGTGAATTCTAAACCCTAGGGAAGTGCCTTTGTTGCTCGGGCTTGAACACATGTGCGACCGAGCCACTCGTCTTGGTCCAACCACCTAGCAGCACCAGTGGGCTCGGCATGGCGCAATCCTTGCGGCCGTTAGATTTTAATCGCCTGACCCATTGATCGTACTTTGGATCGACTCGGGATTGACCTCGGCCCTTGGATCGGGATCCGAGCGGTCTTGAGTGGGTCCGTGGCTTATGGTCGGGCTCGACCGCTCGCTCACCGTTTTGGCTCGAGCCGCTTTGTGTCCTTGTTGGTGGGCTGGGTTCGCTCTGGTCATCTTCCATGATCATTGCTCTGTCTCGCTGCGTCTTGAGCCATGGCGTCTTGTGGCGTGAAAGCGAGCCAAGTCTTGTCCGGGTCCTTACAGCGTCTATTTGCATTTAATGCTTGCGAGGCGCCCCAAAGTCTTCCCTTACCCCCCATCCCTTGGCGCCCATGGCCATGGCGGCACCCTTAATGAGGGTTGCTTTGCTTGAGGCAGATTGCACCTCTCCTCTTGGGTACTTAAGCCCTCAAGCTCCTCCTTGGCTTCCTTTGCGCCCTTGAGCTCTAGTTGCACCCACGGTGCTCAATTGAGCTCAATCCACAAAACACCAAGTCCACCATTGTTGGCCGTGGCGAGCCGTCACCACTGTGCTCCGGTGGCTTTTCTTCCAATTCTCTCGCGTCATTTTGAGCCACTCCTCATCTTGACCACATCCCCTAACCTAATTCGTTTCGACATTTACAGAATTGTCAAATTTGTGATTTGTTCAACTTGAAAAAGCACCCTTCTTCCCGTTCGGTAAGTAGCTCCATTCCTCAATTCCTTGCTCGAGAAGCTTCCTTGAGCCTTGGTGGAGCTAACTTAGATGTGTGATGCGCCATGTTTTGCTTAGTAGAGCTCCCTTTTGTCTTCCTCGGGTCGGCGAGGTGCAGTGGCAGAGCTTCTCGGCCATCTCTTTGCCTCCACTGGACCAAGGTACCTTGCTAATAGTCCCTAGGAGCTATGGCACTGCTACCTTGGACAATCACGGAGCTCGTTTCTTTGTTTTCCTTTTCGGTCATTTTCGCACCGTCCCTTTCATCTCCGGCTCCCGTGATTCTGCCGTCGCCGTCGGTGTGAGTGGTGCCACGGGGTCCGCAAGCCTATTGCGAACCCATTCTGTCCTTAGCTCATGCACAGGTGGCGGAGTCGCATGGCGACAAGTGGCGAATCTCCTCGGCGTTTGTCGGACGCGATCGTCCGTCTTAGTAAGGTCATTAGGACACATAATGACATTCATTAAATACTAATCATGGGTTAGCATTTAATTGGTCTTAAGCCGTCCTTAATGTCCGTGACATGTGGGCCACCTCTTAAATAACCCTTAACGCGCATAGTAAACACCCCGAGCCCCATCGCGGCGGGTGGGACCAAAACTCATGCGTGGGTTAAAACCACCCGATGGCTCACGATCACTTGACGATGGGTCCCGCTTGTCGGTATGCCTTTGTCTTGGCGTTCGATATACTTCAGTCCATATCAGCCGTTTATCTCAGATCGACGGTCCACAATCGACCACGTCAATTAAGTTTTGGTTTCTCAAGAGCTTTATTTTTGAGCTGGAAAAAGGTATTAATCTTTGTAAATGCATATCTTTTTCATGGGAATTCATTTTAGATGATTCCACTTCTGTTAATTCAGTTAGGATCTAAACTTTAATCTAAAAATGTTTAGAAGATTAATATGACTCCAGAAAAGCATGAAATTAGATTTTAAACATTCTCAGCTTTATTATTGCAATGAAATTCCTGTTAAATTGAAAAATACATAACAAATTCAATATAAATCCTTTTTAGTTAAACTCAACTTTGTTAATTCTGTTATTGCCTATACTTTAATCTAAAAATACTTGTAATCATGTGTTAGTTGCAAAAATGTCCAGAATTAACTTTGACTTTGCATAGGCTTTAATTGTTTACTAGAAAACATTGCAACTTGTAAAATGCATAACTAATTCTCTGTAAATTATTTTTGAGTGAATCCAAGTCTGTTGGGTTCCTCTATTAATGAACTTGCTAGGAAAAATAGTTTTGAACATGTTACTGTTTCTAGGAGAAATAATCATGCATTATAATTTTGTTCAAGTTCTTGTTTCAAAAGTTAGTAGAGAATGCAATATAGCCCCAAATGGGATGAACCCTATTTTGCTGTTCCTCTCATGAGATGCTTGAACTACTGTAAAATTTTCAAGTTCCTACATGTCTAGAAATTTTGTCGATGAATAGTAACCTAATTCTAATTACTAGGCTGAGCAAAAGTGTTTTCATCATAACTTTTGCATTAAAGATCCAAATCAGTTGATTCTTGTTTCTATATTCATGTTAAATCAATACCTTGCTGCTATAAAAATTTCAAATCATTTGGAGAACTTTTGCTGTTGGGTCTTGTTGCTTTGCTTTATTCTTATCGACTCTTTATCGCCTTTTCGTTAGGGTTCGACATTTGTGGTAATCCGAGAACGATCCTCCGCAACAAAGTGACCCTCAACAGCCAGGCAAGCAGTTTGACCATGATTCATCCTATATTTGCAAGTCTATTATATTGCTTAAACTCTATGTATGCATTGCTACTTTGTTTTAAATTATGGTTAGTGAATCCTATAGTTGCACAATCTGTAGGGATGCCATGTCTTTACTACCTTACGCCTAGGTTCTTGGCTGTGGTTTGAGCTCGTCGGATGAGCTCATATCACTTAGTAGATTGCGACTTGAAATGCTTAGCAATGCTTAGATAACGGTAGAAATGGGCGGTTGTCGACATTATGTCGATGACCTTGATCACACTAAAATTATTATTCCATTATGTCCATCTTGTGCTTTGTTAATTTGTAAATACAAAATCTGAAAATAAATGTGTGGATTGGATGGGGCATATTGGATGGATGGTGTGGTTTTTGGATGTGGTGGTATGCTGAGTCAACAAGGACCGAATTCTTGCGCCATTGATCCAAGCAATTATGCGTACTAACCACGCTTGGGCATATGGAACCCTCTTGACTAAGTACTCTAGGAGGTGTTAATTATGAGTCGCTCGGTTGGTGTGTTTTAAATGAAAACGTATATGTATAGTGTGGGAGGAACATTAGCTTAGGCTAGGTCGTCTAATATCTCTTTCTCCCGTGGGTTGTGCGGCTCGTAATTAGCATTATCCTTTGGAAAGGTCTCGTAGGACTTAGCCGTGCAAAGACACCTTCGGAAGTGTGCGTAAAGGAAAGGCGATGCAGCGTGTGGAGTGCAGTGGTACACCTGCGAGGATAAAACTATTGAATAGCCTCGTCTAGGTTATGGACACGCTTGGTTATTTCCGTAAGAATTAGACTACAACCTCTAATTAAAATTTGACATGGGTGGTATGAGCGGGAGTTCATGCTATTGTTGTGGTGACTATTGGGTTAGTCGCTTCGAGTTGTTGTTGTCATCTACTTATTGTTATTATCGTTGTCAAACTTGATATTTGAATGTTAAAAACAGATTTGACAACTTGCCTTTAAATGTATTACCTTATTGCAAATAAATGTTGCTTTATGCTAAATGAGACATACAACCTCCACTTACATAAAGCTTGCATGTAGCATATGTTATAGGCTGTTATCTTACACGTAAGTCTTGCGAGTACTTTATGTACTCATCGCCGTGGTTGTGGCATTTTGTGGCTATTGTTGCGAGAGGAAGGGGTGAGTTCAAGAGCCTCACTTTTGTGCTATGTGTTGCGACTTCTTGACGACTAGCTTGGCGGTCGGTCGATGCCTAGGGGTTAAGGCACACCGATTGGCTTTGTGTTATAGCCATCTTTATGGCACTTTTGCTTCATTGTTATCTTTGTAGATTTGTTGCTATTTGGCCTAAGGGCCCTCTTTGTAATAGCTATTCCATATTAACATTAACTTCGGTTTGTTGCTTATGTACTATGTGTTGTATGGAATTGATACATTCTTTTGTTGTGAGGTATGTATCTTGCATTAAGGAAGTATACATCTCTCGAGACCAGGTTTATTTGGTTGATAATACTAGGGTCAATTGGATGACTAAGTATTATGAGCCTAATAAATCCGGGTGCTCACATGCACAAAATGAGCTGAGCCGAGCCAAGCTTGCTATTGAAATGAGCTTGAGTGAGCCTAGCTCAAGCCGGCTCGGCTCGTTTCCAGCCCTAGTCGGACTCCTGCACAAGGAAGTGGTATGCTGCTCAATGGGTGCTGTTGTCCCTGATTTTTTTTCTTCTGATTTGGCGAGTCTGGTGTTACAGTTTGTTCTTTTGGTACAAACATCTCCATTGCTTATTTGTGCCTCCTTCCTGTAAGCTGCCCCCGTCAATTAGTGCTACCTTCTGTTTGCAGTTAGTGAGCGTAGTTGTTGCTCTTTCAGAAAGGGGAATTGTCGATCTGACAAATCTTTACTGTGGTTTCGACAAAATGCCATCTTTTCTCGCCTCTTTGTATATTTGTCATTTTGGACATTTCTGTCCTCATCTTCTTCTAGCACCTATTCATTGCTCCAGCCATGGCTGACTCGTGGTTCTGGCCACCGCCACTGCACCTCCGCCCCTCGCCGTCCCCTTCCCCGTCCAACCTCTCCTCCTCACACCTCCCCTCACCATCTCCTTACTCACCCACCCCTCCCGCACCGCTTCCTCCTCGTCCTTCTCACGACCCTTATCTCTCCTCCACGAACAGCCTCCCTTCCTCCTCGCTCGCGGCGGGCGCCATCTCCACTGCCATCGCAGCCGCGACCAACCTCCTTCGTGGCGCCACAGAGAGCCTCAGCGTCGGCCAGGCGTCAACCCGTGAGGGATGGTGCATCCGGTGGCGGAGGCCGACGAGCGGAGCCCGCTTCTACCGCTTTCGCGTCGAGGAGTTCTGGCAACAAGGCGTCACACATTAAATCCTCCACCTTTGTCAACCCGCGAGGCTCAGCATCTTCGCCCGGTATTTGGGTCTCCGGTAGCGGCCTTGTCCTCGGTCTTGCGTCGCCGTCCGTCCACGGCCACCGCAAATCCAATGGATGGTCCATTTCACCGTCACAAGACTTCGCCAAGGCTGGGTTCGCCGTCGCTGCCGTCGACCACTAGGGCCACGGCTTCTCCGAGGGCCTCTATGGCCACATCCCGAACATTGGTCCGGTGCTCGACGACTGCGGGGTCGCCTTCGCCCCCTTCCACGCCGACTACCCGCCACCACTGCTGTGCTTCCTGTATAGGGAGTCCCTCAGCGGCACCATCGCGCTGCAGGGAGCGGCGTCCGTGGCGGAGCCATGGCTGGAGCAAGTAAGAGGAGGAAGAAGGGGAAGAAGAAGACAGGGGCAAATTTATCCAAAATGGCAAATGATCAAGTGGTGAATGAAAAATGTGGTATTTGAGCTATTATCTTGTACTTAATTCAAAAACGGTTTGCCCCTGCCCAAACAGTCTGCGTGCCTGGTGGTATATAACTCTTCGAGCGGTTCAACTGCCGCCTCTTCTTAGGTTTCGATCAATTTAGGTACTCAGAGTTGCCCTTTTTCCTTATATAATATAGAAAGATTAAAAGTGCCCATGCGATCCAAACAATTGAGGTCGTTATCTTACATACTTTGCTGAAATTTCCTGCCTGTCGTTGACTGACCTTTGTGGTTTACAGGCTTGCACATTATGCCTGTTAGTACCAGCGACGCTAGATATTTCTTGAAAGCAAAATTACAAACATTTGTGTGCTTTTGCCTTGATATATGGATGCATAGCAGGTATGCACGATCATAATCTAAGACAATATTCTAGAATCTACATGATTATAAAAAAACAGACTATTCTAGATTGTTTGGCATGAGCACCCTCATGTTTCAGGGAGGCCATTTTATCAGTCCTCCTATCGTTCAGCATACGGTATCGCTAATGTAATGCTATTAATTTGGTTCTGTGTAGCCATCGTCCGTACTTATAATTCGCTTACTTATTTCAAGTTTTTCGACTATACATGTGCCTCTGTTCGCTGCTGAATGCTTAGATTGTTTGGGAGCTCTTGACCTCTTTTTTAGAGCTTTCTTCTTTGGTGACTCTTGAGCATTGACTTGAGCTGACGCTTGACCTGACGACACTTGTACTGTGCCACAAGTCTTTGTTCGAACTTTCTTCTTTGGCAACTGACTTGAGCTCACGCATGACCTGAGGACAGTTGTACTGTGGCACTTGTGGCACTTGCAGAGGCACATCTGGGCCTCGGACACGGTGAGCTATAGCCAAGGCCCAGAAAAAACAGTAGAGCAAAATTTTTTTACACATAGGGCAAAAATCCTCGGTGCAGCCATTTAGCTCACGCCTGACGCCTCCTTCCCCCACTGCCCACTCCATCCAGGCATCCAGGCCACCAGTGACCTAATCCCCAAATTCCCTCCGCGTCACTGCCTCCATCGGCGGCTCTGCGGTTGGCTTGGCACCCTCCGCCCTCTCCCCGCTCTCCTCCTCCCCCGACCTCTCCGACCTCAGGTCCCTCGCCGCTCGCCGCTCGCTTTCCGAGCGCTAGGAGCACCTCTCCGCTGCCACCTCCGTCGCCGCCCTTGCCGCCCGCCTCAGCGCGGCTCACGCCTCAGCCAACCCCCTCGACGCCATTGCCGCCAAGCTGAAGCCCCTCCTGGTGGACCCTGAGGGATCTGGATCCGGTCAGGACGAGTTAGTCGTTTTCAGGCTTCTCCGGAGCGAGTGGGAGCAGCTCGTCGACAAGGTGAAGGGTGTTCTGGTTTGGAGTGCTCCAGCTTTTGTTATGATTTTGTATTTGTGCTAACTGTTGTGTTGGTGGTTTCTGGTGATGATGCAGCTGCAAGTGGGGCTTGCGAAGAACGTGGAGGAGTGCGTGGAGTTTGCACTAGAGGGAGGGAAGGTGGTGGTGAGGGCTGCGCCGAGAGGCAATTCCAGTGGGACGCATAGTGTTGAGCTTTGCGTGGCGCTGCAGGTGTTGGAGGTGAGGTTTACTGAGAAAATCTGGTTGGTGCTAGTTGGGCTTGACGGCTCCAAATTTGACCATAAGCCATATTATGGAAGATAAGTATGGTCAGGAGATCATGTAGAATTTAGTGATCAACAAAAAATATTTTCTTTAGAATAACAAAGTGCAAAAGTACATATTTTGAGGGTTTGAGCCTGTAACTTTTGAGAATGGTATTGCTATCCATCTGATGGAAAACCACTAGTGGGGTTTAGTTTGGATGGACATTCGGAACATCAAATGGTAACATTGTTTTTAAGCTATATGATTGTTGATAATGAACAAAAATGTTGTTACAGATGGCCATTGACCAAGGATTTGTGAATTTGTGGACTATAAGGAGTTGTGAGTGATGATATAATGCATACAGTAGTTAACATCCTCTTAGCTTTCAAAAAGAAAAAGCATATCTCACCAGTCACATTCTTCATATGTTCCGCACCAAGGCTATTATTTTGCCTTTTTATACCCACCAAAACTTAGCTGGTAATTATACACTGTACTGAACCAATATTTTGTATTTCTGATGTGGTCCTTTTAAGGTCCCATAAAACATTACGACTGCCTATATGCTGCACAGTAACCAGACCAAACCAGTTAGTATATGCAGTTGGCAGCTTCCAATACATCAGGAAGTTCCACAAGCTCTGCTCCTGTATTGTATCTTATTGTCTTCTTCAGGTAACTGTTGTATGAGCTTGGCCAAATGAACCACTTTGTCATTTCTTTGTGTTGTTGAATATACAGATAATTGATGCCCTAGATTATGGGATGGCAAAAGTGGGAGACTTGATGATAAAACATATCCTAATTCCAGCAATCAGTAACATATCTGTCGCAGTTTCTGTACAAGTGCTCGAGAAAGGCGGTCCTGAACCCCGTATATCAGTCTTGAGCATAGTCCCTTCGGAGGAACTACAGGTAAGTGTTTCATAATGTTTCTGGGTTCATCAGACCTACGAGCTATCTGTTTCTTGTCTTTATTTGAATTAGTTTTTTTTAATATCTGTCTGCTTGATTATGTTGTCTTTGTAGGTTCTAGTACTTGTCCAACTATTGACTAAGAAATGATGGGATATGTTACAGATGGAATCTTCGTTATTTAGGTACTCAATTTGTATCTCTAAGATGCTATATTATTTATGTTTTGTCATATTTTTTTTATTATATTTTATGTTGAATCATTTTTGATAAAGTTTCATGTCAATGAAGTATTTGTGGCTTATTTTTTGTTATGTCTTGCTGTGGGTAGAAATTAGCGTTAATTTTAAGATGTTAGCCTATTATAATTTAGCCTGAGACGTGATCTAATCCTAGATCCGCCACTGGGCACTTGAACTAGCCTAAGAATTAGGGACATTAGCCTCCAGCCTTATAGATGCATAACAACCTTTTGATGATGTCACACTAGCCTTTGCTTCAACAAAATTAAAACAAAGCTAAGACATTGAATGGTTCTAGATAAACAATTTATTTGCATAAAACTTGCATGATTACATTCTGGATTGTAGTGCCATAATTTTCTGAGTAGAGAACCCCAAATTTATTGTAGTTCTTCTTGCCCTTTGAGTTGGTAGGTAGGCTTGCCCTTTTCTTCTCAATACTTTCAGAGCTCTGCTGTGATCCTTGCATCATTATCTAAGGAGAATATGCAATGTTAGTTCAATTTACAGAAATAAGTATTCCTAAAGCAAGAGTAGCATATTACAATCGCGAGCTTGGTCTTTGGATGAGGATATCTATTTGATGCAATTTGGAGCACTTGCATTAAATAGCCCGGCTGATGCACCTAATGCTTCTTTTCTCTTAGAGCAAGTAGATTTGTTGTGGCCCGTCCCTTTGCAAAACCTGCACCTAATGATAGTTCCCACTTTTAAGACTTATGGCCTTGGGCTTCTCATGAGGTTCTCTTTTCCTTTTCTTCTTTGGTCTGCCTGGCATCCTAACATATCTTGGTGCTTGTGGTTGTGGCCTCTCAGATGTGGGCCAACTATGCATATCCTCTATAGGCTCTAGGCAGTGGTCATATGTTTTCTTGAACTCATCAACCGAGTAGCAGGAGGCTATGTAATCATCTAACCTGTTTGTGATGAAGTATATGCATGATATGGTATGACAACATGGCAATCCTAACAATTGCCAGTATGTACAAGAGCATGTTTTGTTTTCAATGTTTAATGTAAATCTGTGATCATGATGCTTGACTTCAAACAAATCCTTTCCATTGAATATTATATGGCAAAATCCTGATTCAGTTATGTGTGCTTTGAGTTTCTTGAAAATGTTTGGGCATATGTTGCCCGGCACCTGTCAAACTTTGTCCTATTCTCTTGGATTCTAACCATAACTTTGCACCTAATGGCCTCTAGCATACTTAGTATTGGCAGAAATCTTACCTCAACGATCCATTTATTGAAAGATTCGCATATGTTGTTATCTACATAATCACAGTTAGAACCTAACCTAAACCAAGCCCTGCTCCAATGGTGTGGGTCAGTGTTCATGAACACATGAGCTCCTTCACGCATGCTTTGGGCCAATTTGGCACTAGGCAAGTTGAAGAGGCCGATGCAAGGTGCCTTGGCACATCACCAGAACTTTTTCTGCCACTCTCTAGCCTTGAACATTTTCCTTCAGTTGGCATAGATATATCTAGCACAATTCCTCTGCTCAGTACTAGGGCACAACATTCAGCAGCATTCAGAAGACCCTGTATTGTATATGCAATTAGTTAGCACCGAAACAGATAATATGCATAAGCAACTCAAATACGACAATCTCACTCACCTTTTGCTGCTCAGATATGATCACCTGTGAGGACCCCGGAATATTGGGGGTTTATGCCAAATTAAGAATCATACTAAAAGCATAACTTATAATCAGGAACCATTCGGTCCTAATTAGAAATTACACTAGAAGCATAATTCTTAACAAGTCACAATTCCAATATTCGAGTTTCCGGATATATGTATCTACAACGGAGTTTGAGTTTTGCATGCACATATATCCTCAAACAACATTGTATCACACATACAAGTCATACATTCACATAATTATACATAGCATGTTACAATTCAGTTTGGAATTCTACAATAACAAGTGACCTTGGGCCACAACAAAAGCTAGCAGCGGAAACACAACTAACAGCAAAAGACCACCAATGGCCTCCCATCACCCTCAGGCTATTGAGTGGAAGTTAGAACTAGCTTTACTCGTTAGCGTCACCCGGATCGGCGCTAACGGGCATCTCATACAAATAACCATCCTCACTTGCAACAAGAGGTTATAAAAACCTGAGTACAGAAGGTACTCAGCAAGACTTACACAAACTAATAAAAAGAAAGTGTTTGATAGAACCTACACAAAGGATTAGAACTTATATATGCATAAGGCTGACAACAAGAAGGTTATAATGGTTTCAATTTTTGCGTAAAGCAATACATCTTAATCCTACACTTGCTATATTTTGATAAGGCAGTTTTATAAATCAATTTGGACTAAAACAGTGAGTAAAAGAGAGCATAATCATAAATAATAATCAACATTAAAGTGGCTGTCCACTAATTATTGAAACATTGCATGAGTAACTCTCATGCCGAAATAGTATTCAAAATCAAGTGGTGATTTAAAATCTATACAAAGATCTATTCAACTCAAGCGTTGTCCATAACCGTGGACACGGTTATTCGAATAGTTTTAAACCCTGCAGGGGTGTACATCTTTACCCACACGACTTAGCTAGCTAGTAAGCCATCTAGAATAATAGCACCTTTGCCTTTGGAGTCTTGGTAAGATAAACTAAGATTTGGTATTTTTCAACAAGTTAACGCTATTGAACTAGAATACCCATGTGTGGTGATCACTTCGATTCGGGTTACTAATAGAACACCAACAGGGGTCCACATGTTGTCTTGGGAATCTTGGGCAGATCAACAAAATGCAAACTGTGCTCCTTGCACATATTACATCGCAATCGGAGCCCTTAAGGTATGTACATGGGATGGAACGCATGTACATCCTCACCCTCTTAAGAACATATGATATAGATATGAGATCAACCACATATGTCCTTACTTTCCTGTTTTCTAACTCAATAACATTAACCCTTTACTTAACCAAACAGCGCCCATACACTGCGTGTGGAAGTATGTTGGGGCTTGAATCGTCTAGTCAATGTCCAGTCCTTAATCAATTCAGACAAGACATCCACATTTCCCAATCTCGTGCACAAAGACACCATCACTAGCATCCACTTGTCCAGATTTAAAAATCAGTGAATATAAACAATATTTGCTTTCATTTCAGATTTACATAGACCGAACAAAGAATCAAATAGAGAAAATTCATTTAATGTGTCCAGTCTTGGTAAAATAAATTTGACAACACTATAGACTGCATGGCTAAGCAAGACCTGGAATAAGTATTTTAGTATCAAAGCACTACCTTAAGTTTGAGTGTATGATTGGATTAAAGGTAAGCCTCAAGTTTTAGGTGGTAACTAACTATTAACAGATCACAAATAAATTTTAAGAAATTAGCATGCAACAGTGTCACTGGTTTTAGAAATCTACAGTTCAAAATTAGGATCAACATGGTGCAGAGAGGATGCTTGCCTTGGTAATAATAGACCTCTTGTTCAGGTTCTTGTTGCTCAATAACAGATTCAGCCACTTCAGAACAACCAGAATCTAACACACAAAATCCAATGAACACAAGAAGTCGACAGAGAACAAAATATTAGAAAAGAATGCATGATCAAGATGCTATTGCATGGTTAACAGCATGCTTAAGTTATATCTAACCCAATAAAGATAATAACCCGTATTTACCATCTATAGACACTAATTGCCCAAATTAGAGTTTAATTTAAAACTACAGTTACAGATTTTTCTTTTGGAAAAACTGAAATTTAGACAGATTGCCCAAAATTGAAGTTTACTGTTTTTATTGAATCGTGAACAAGATGACATTTTTGTTTAGGTTGTAGTTAAACGAATAAAACTAAAAATTTACTAAATCTTCATCTTTAGGTAATACTGACTATCAAAATGAAGTCTCAATTTGGAACTATGGTTTTCAGATTTTTGAAGACTGAAAATATGACAAATAGCAAAAGATTGGTCTGGTAGTCTAAACATGTATTAAGTAAATTGTTTTGTCTAGACTAAGAGTATTCATAATTAATACTGTGACCTAACTCATCATTTAATAGCACAAAGTGACAAGGGTAAAAGACTATAGAGTTTACTATGCATGTTGTCGAGATGACCAAAGAAGCAAAACGATAAAAACATATTGCGATTTGGTGATTTGAGAAAATATGCTAAACAAAGCTTTTTAATTAAAGTTAAAGCTGATCTGGAGA
Source organism: Phyllostachys edulis (assembly GCA_036346405.1). Taxonomy (NCBI): domain Eukaryota; kingdom Viridiplantae; phylum Streptophyta; class Magnoliopsida; order Poales; family Poaceae; genus Phyllostachys; species Phyllostachys edulis. The sequence continues at coordinate 36,084,347 of CM070546.1, forward strand.
GTAACTAATATTCTAAACTCACCCTTGTTAACCCTAGTCGACCAGATTACCGGCTAGAGACAGATCTACAACTTTTATCGGTCTGCCTGACAGAAACAACAGAAGAGGGTTTTTGCACCTAAATTGATTTAGAAGCATAACCAACAGAAATAACCTTTACTTGTGCTTTTAGGGTTTAGATAGAACCTAAATAAGCTGATAAGATAACATGAGAAACCCTAAATCTCGAAAACGATATGAAAGACCAAAAAGTTATAAAAAACAACTTTTCAGTTTAAAAAAATGATTCGAGTGTTCTTAGCACAAGTAGATGGCTCATGCGAGCTACTGAGGTCCCTAGGGTGCTTAAGGTGACAAGAATTAAGGTCTAAGCTTACCAGCTGGAATAGAAGAAGATGAAGTTAAGTTCTTGGCCAAAACAGTAAAGATCCAAAGTTCTCCTCTCTGGTCTGGCCAAAAACGAAAATGATGGAAAACGTAAGCTCTAAAGACCACCATACACCTTCTTAACAGGAAAGGGTGAAACATACCTCACCGGAGTATGAAATCACCACGTGATGCTTTAACCGTCTTGGTTCAACAGAGAGTGACCTCAGTGTTACAATCTACAAATGATACCAAGCTCACATCATCAGGTGACTTAAGCACCAAGATGGATAATCAAGAAGTGAGAGCTAGGGATACTTCACTGGAAAGGAACAAGATGAAAGAAACTATTTCAGTCAAACATGGCAGTGAGCTCAAAAGTAGGGTTTATATAGAGTTTGATCTCTGGAGCAAGCGAGCATTCTCCAGAGCTGATGAGGTGGCAATCTGATGCCAAATTCCAAAGGAATATTCGCACAATCACTATACAATGCCATCGCTCCGGCGATGGAGTCGGCGACGAAGCACAGGCGCAAGGAAGAAAGGAAAGGCATCACTGACGAGTGGGTCCAAACGTCAGCCACAGCAACGCACACCACACTATGATCCTCAAGGAACATCAGCCGTTCGATTAGAAATGAGCGGCTGCGATGGAGATGAACGTTGAGATCTAACCGGTATCTTTTAATATGGACCGCACGATTCTAATCTAACGGCGCATCAAGATCGATTATAATCCCACAGGAAAGAAGGGCACCGTAGGATTTAAATCAACGGCTAGAGGATTCTGCGCCTTTGAGTTTCAAACCCAAAAGAAAGACACGGTTGGATCTCAAATCAGCGGCGAGATTGAACGAGCTCGGCGGCGGTCGAACGTCACCGCCCTCGATGGCTCGATCTAGATCAAACGGCTCGATGCATCGTGCGTTGGGCGGTTCGAACATTCCGCCGATCTGGCGGTTCATTGAAGATCAACATTTCGCGATTTTGAAGTGCATTTTGATGACTACACCGTCGACGGCGGTTGGATTAAGATCAACGATGGAGATTTCATGGTCCTCGGAATGGTCCGAACGTTCCACAAAATCTAGTCCGTTAAAGAAGATCTAACGACTGAGATTCGGAGGCGCGTTAGGGTCTTTGGAGACAAAATTTGGTATTTGTTGGATGGAAATCAATGGTGGAAATCGCTGCGTGCTTTCGGATGACTTTACTGACAACAGCGCAGATCTTGTCAGATTAATCAAAGAAACCGACGCCCACGCTTGCTTGGAGTTGGAGCATCGCACAAAGCGTGTGAGCAGGACCATGTTGCCTTTGGTTGGACCCAACCACTTGGCTCGATTATTCTCAAAGACAAAGGTTTAGGGCCGGAAGAGTTGACCAACTCATTTTAAATCCTCAAAAGTTTGACCTGCTTTAGAAATAGCAAATAAATTTATAAAAATATGAAATTTTGCATGAATGCTACTGGGATGATATATTCCCCAAATAAATTTTGAAAATCATTATTTCTCAGTTTAAATTACATAAATAATTCATTTAAACCGAATTGGTTTATTTAAAGACAATTATTTTCCTCAAAGTCAAAATAACCTTTAAAAATTCAACAAAAATTATTTTTGGCCAAGATGATCCATTTAGTCTTTATTAAAAATACTTCCCGGTCTTAATACCAACATTGATTGGTATTTTCTTTTGAAGTTTCAAACAAGTTTTGGATTTTTGACTAGATATTGGGGGAAATTAGATTTTGACAGAATGCCCAGTTTGCCAAAATGAACAGTGATGCTGTGAACAGCACCTTATTACTGTTTATTAAGGCTAAGGTTGTTACATCACCCATCCCTCACCATCTTCAACCCTTAGATCTTTGAAAAGTATATAACAAAACCAGTCCCAACTATAATTTGTCTCATTTTCCACAACTGCCCAGGCTATGGGGTAATTTTGGTTGTTTGTATCCCATCCCAGAGCACAAAGGAGTTCACCATTGGTAGCTCCTTTGAAGAAGCAACTATCCAGCCCAATGACCTTCCTATACCCAGTAAGAAAGCCCTTCTTGCTATACCCAGCAAGAAAGCCCTTCTTGCATGCATCAAGACAGATGTCACTACAACAAGACCAATCTATTCCAACACACACTAACAACACATATAGCATATGTTGCAGGAAAACTCAACATAACACATATTCTCATGTTGCTACGACCCAAGTGTAAAAGCTCCAAACATACTCAACGCCTACTATGTTACCACACTTTATAGTGTAAGTTACAACACTTAATAGACGTGTTGCTAGGTCAATAAACAAATTTTATGACCCATTTAATTACCACCTAATGTTATAGTAGTAATAAAAATAAATTGGTAATTATAGTAGTAGGAACGATTGGCTAAGTAACCGTTGTTCTAATTCTACTAACATGCTTATTTGTTTTTATAAGAAAGGAATGTGCATGTCATTATAATGTGGTTGTTGATTATCTCACCATGGCAATTGCATCCAATGTAGAGTGACTATATAATTTATAACATTGAAAAATGTATTAATTTTTTATAATATTACAGGCAAACTAGTTCAAGATCAATGGCATCTGACAAAGAATAGTTCAATATTGAAGAAGCATATTATATGTACCGCTCATTTTTTTATCTTGTGTTTTTCAATTTATTATTATTAATAATAATATACTATAGTTTTTTATAATCTTAAGTACTAAAAATTAGAATTTACCCACGCACTCAGAACATCATCCCGCCCCCCACACGCACGAAAAAAACCATCGCCAATCAAACCCAATACATGCACGAAAAAAACCTGTCGCCACAGCCGAAACCTCGTAAATCGCCCTCGACTCCCCATCGTCCTCGCCCTCCGTCCCTCACTCTCATCACAGCGTCGTCTTGGTACCCAACCCGCCACCGCCGAGCCGCCTCGTCTCTCCGGCCCCACCTCAAAGCACTCACTCCTCCATCCTCACGCCACGCCCCACCCGCCCACCGAAGCCGCTACCTCGCCGCCATTCAACTTCTCGCCGCCCGTCCCTCCTCCCCCGTCCATTTGTCCTTCACAGACACCACCCGCCTCCACCGAGCCGCCGTCCCCGCCTCAACGCGCTCGCCGCTCGCCTTCGCGATGGAGCACCAGTGGTGTGGCGCTGCCACAGGCGCTCAAGTCACCGTCGCATCAACCACCGACTCATGAGAAGGAGATCGTCGCCGTCCTCTCCTCGCCTCCTCGCCGCCATGGCCACCGCCTCGCCTCCTCGTCTCCCGCCTCCACGGCCTCGGCGCAAACCTTCGCCTCAATCCCACACATCCCCATTCACTTGCCGAATCATGCTTGCCTCGAAAAAAGATCCCAACTTGTTGATTCGTTGGTTCTTGTTTCGGATTCTCTTTGGAAAAATCGTATCTTTGGGTGTTTCCTTGCGATGATTTTTTAGACATCTTCTTGATGAATTGAATCGATGATTGCCGATGAATTTATTCTGATGATGTCTTTCGGATGGAGGAGGGTGCTTGTGAGGAACAATAGCCGGTGCATGCTCAAAATTCAACTTTTAGTTGTTTCTTTGTGGTCTTAGAAGAATTTTCTCTTGCTTCGCTCTTGGAGTGCCAGTGCTATAACAACCTGGAGTCATCAATGCAAAATATTAAGAGATGATTGATAGTGATGTTCTCTGGCTCTATCACTTATACATCATACTTGTTTCCTAAGCGAGGAAAATGTGAAAAATAATGTTCTATGGCTCGCCGGGGTAGATCATCGGATATCTATAAACACACATTTACGACTTAATCGATTGTATAATCGGAAAAAAGGAGAAGCTAGACATTTCATGATACGATTATCAACTTTTACGCATGTTTGATACTATGTAATTCTTGATGATTTCCGGCCCTTAAATTTCAATGGTCTATTTCTTATTAGCGACAATTGGGATATAATCGAAGTTTTAATCACAAAAGCGAGTAGTGTGAAAAATATATGCGAGTTTAACTTAAATCATCATCACATGTAATAGTTATGGTTAGTTGTACACCAAGTCACCGACTTATCCTGCTAGATTCTTGTTTTCCATGTTTGTTCTTACGACGAAGTTTACTCGAAAAATAATGTTCTATGGCTCCTCGGGGTAGATCATCGATATCTATAAGCACTCGCTCCTCCATCCCTCGCTTTACTCGAAGTTTTTGCGGTCATTAATGTCTCCTGTGTTATTTAAAAAAGCGTAATATGAAATCAAGAACCCAATCTTTCTTCAACGGTGAGTAATGCAAAAGCGGTGAGTACACTGATAGCATCAATTATCTGAAGTTCCTAATTCTCTAATTCTTGTTTAAATGCAGGTCCAACACCGACGAGGATTAAAACCTCTATGTATTATTTTAATGCATAATAAAGACCATACGTCTTCATGGTCGTAACCCCTAAGACTAACGACCTCACTGGTCGTTAGTATTCGAAGGTTACTTAATGGGTACCACAGTGGGATGAGGCTTTGTGCCTAATCCCCACCGAGATAACCACTCGTAAAATTACCGAACTGGTATTTCTTATCGTATGATGAATGGAACACGTGCTATATGTTCCAAACCATGCGATGGTACAACCCTGAGACACTGACTATTAACCACCCTACGGTTAAGCTTTTCACAGGCAACCGCAAGGAAGTTAGCACGTTGCTAACTGCTCCACCGTTCCGACCAGTCGTAACGTTTCACCAGGGACGTCTTCTCCAGGAGTAACTGCCACCTCTTCGGAAGTTATTTAAAGGTGAAGCGTAGAAGACGAAGGGACGGACACAATACGGACACAGAGAGACAACAAGACCAAGACTAACAAAGACAAGAACAACGGCAGTTCAACAGAATATACAGAAGCCTAAACGGTGGAATTAGAGGCTAGATAATCAGACTTAGACTCATATTCTAAGTCTGATTACCCGATTAGACATTCCCCATTCGGTAATTCAGGTAGTACTTAGCCACATCTTGTAAAACCCACCATATCAATAAAGAGCGACCCCATTCCATTCCGTGATATTCCACGTCATTTTCCTCGTTCATTTTCGTAAGATCGGCGACTTGATCGTCGACAACCGGTGAATCTTGACAAGTGGGGAAGAAGGCGTAAGTTTTCTAAAGAAAATTCTTCGCTCAAGAAAATCCTCGCCCAAAATCTCTGCAATCGCTCATGCGACTATGCCCGGAGTTTGGGTTGAGGAAAATCGGTTCGATTGGCGGACTACACCGACCTCGACATGGAAGGATGTATCCGCGCCATGGAAGAAAATGGCGAGTCATCCTCCTCTTCCTCCTCCGTGGCTCGCCGTCGTCACGACATTAGCGAGGTCGATTGGATGGATGAAGATGCGCCGCCACTCTTGGTGGCGCAACCAGAGAACCGTAGTTCAGGCCGATTCGAATGCGGAGGATCTCTTCAAGCGGTCTTCTCGACCGCGAAGCAGTGAAGAAATTTGAGCCCCATCACCCGAAAACTCTATACCATTGATGAAATCATGGTCGAAAGATACTCTCCTTCGACCACGGCAATTCCAGAGTCAACCGTCACCGTAGCGGTGTCGATGAAACCTCCATTGATGCGTAGGCCATGTGGGGATGATCACACTCAAAGATACGATCGGCGGTTCGTCGGATCGGTGAAAGACCTCGAGAAGTGCTCATCTCCGACCGATCTCCATCGTGGAAGATTACGCAGAAGCGACAAGCTCTCCATTAGTTATGATGGAAGCTCATCGGAAGATCAATCTTTGGAAGCACGAAGTCAACACGATCGGAGATGAAGATCAAGATGCCTGCGGTCCTACACTCTACCACGCCATCACGTGTTGTTAGAGATGATCCGGGCGCTCAAGCACCAACTTCGAGAGGCAACGGAACTAATCGGCGTCAATCGGTTAACTCGCTTTGCACCGCCCGCCCAGAGTGGTGATGGGACCGAACAAATCCGAAGGTCGGGGAAGGTTCGACAGGCATACACCTACGACGAAGATGAACCCCGAGACCTTGATGAATCGTACAAAACTTGCGGCGATTCAAAACATGTTAAATAATTCGATCTGCTCTAGCGAAACGCCTAATTTTATACAACTCGTAGGTCGGTATCAAAATTCTCCAACAGACCATGCGTAACGCAAGCGTATCGAAACGAGGGTTTCGTGAAGTCGGACTATGACTTCATCCCAACGCTCCTCCCTCGGCGAGGGACAACACGGTCATACCGAGAGCGATCGATCCGAGACCTCCTCGACAATTCCGACCAAGGAGTCACGAGGAGAAGGTTATTCCAAGAAGCTAGTCCCCCATCAGTGTCGAGAGGAACCACCACTAGGACCTAACGATCTCGACATCGTTTGAACCAAGTGGTGATCGGAGCATCATATCGATGTCCACGACCGGATCGGTACCGGAGTTCCAGCGTCCCAATCCTAGGGATCGGTCTCGGCCGACACAATCCCAAGACCTTCGGAGAAGACGCCATGAATCAATCACGAGTTGTCGAGCCTTCTGCGGGGCTCCAAGGCGTGCGTTAGCCTAACCGTTCCGGAAGCCAACTTGGACAAATTCAATGGAACTCAAAACCCATTAGAATTTCTCCAAATATATACCACCGCCATCGTAATTGCTGGTGGCGATGAGAATGTAATGGCCAACTATTTACCCACCGTGCTCGAAGGGTGCGCCTTGTCGTGGTTGTTAAACTTACCTCGGATCAATATATACTTAGGAACAACTCTGTGATCTTTTGATTGCCAACTTCGAGTGCGTCGATGCATACAGGAAGGAGGACGATCTCCACGTAATCCGGCGAGGATCGATGAGACTTTACGTCAATATATCAAGAGGTTCAAATGTTCGTAACTCTATACCAAGTCGCGAGAATCCTCTCGTTATTCATCTTTTAAAAGCAGGTCGAGGAATCGGCGGTTTACACGGAGGACATAGCAATGAACCCTCCAAGAACAACCGCTTGAGCTTTTTGATATGGCGGACAAGTATGCCACCGCTAGCGAAGCAATCGAGTGGTGTGAAGCCATTGATCGGAAGACAAGATTCCCACGAATCTGGACAAACAGGAGAAAAAGAACAAGAAGTCTCTCAAGAAGAAAAAGAACCGCAGACCGACGACAAAGAAGTCCTCGCTGTTCGAGAAAAGTTCGGGAAGGGCAAGAAGGACTATCTTGGGTCGAAGCAAGGCAAAAGCTCCGACCAGAAGGATTCGAGACGAACAAGAAGTGGTGTCCACTTCACCATGAGCGGGGGCATGATCTACGCACTGCCGTGGTCTCGCAAAAAAAGCTGGAGGATTATTATGCGGGTAAGGACCATTTCATAATCTGAGGAACATGGAGAAACGAGCTCCAAAAAGGACAAGGATGGCGGCGAAGAGATGGAGTACCAGATCCCCAACACACACCAACATGATTTTTGGAGGATCTTCTTCATCTGAGTCGAGCGTCATCCCGAAGGCCATGGGCGAGAGTCAACCTAGTCGAATCTCCGATGTCATCAAGCACTCGAAGTGGTCGACACCGCAATTTCCTTGACAAAGAAAGACGATCGCTCGATCCCATCGACTCGACCGTAGGTTCCCTGTCGTTGTTGAAGCAACCATTAATAATTGTCGGGTTAATCGGGTCTTAGTAGATGGGGTAGTTCTTTGAATATATTATTTGTGGGAGCTTTAGAAGAAATGCGGTCCCCATGTCAAAGGTGAAACACATGAAATATGCTTTTCATGGCATAGTTCGAGTTCTACCGCTAAACCGATAGGACAAGTTTCCTTACGATTCGTTAGGAAAGCGACAACTTCGAGCGAGAGGATTCTATTTGATGTAGTAAACTTGAATCCGCGTACAGCGGAATTCTCGATCGACCGGCATTAGCAAAATTCTTGATAGCCACGCGTTACGGTTATCAAAGTTTGAAAATGCCAGGTAGAAGGAGTCATCACTATTCGAGGATCGAAAATGGCTTATGTATGCGATCGAAATCCTTTGCCTTTGGTTGATGAACTTCCGCCGAGAGGTTAACGACTCCCATGCGTGTCAAGCACCCGAGGCCAAAGATGACACCCAAACCATCCGACCGGACAAAGGAGGTACCACTCGACAAAAGCGCTTCTCGGACAACGTCAAGTCTTCACATGGGTCGGGACATCCAAACCCAACCGCGCAAGATTACGGTCGGGCAAGACTCGACCCTAAATAGGAAGAGTCGCTCGTCTCCTTCCTCCGAGCGAATCGGGGCGTGTTTGCACGGCAAGCGTCCGATATGCTCGAGTCCCCGAGGTGATCGAGCACGAGCTTGCTCTCCACGACAAAAAACCGATCAGCGAAACTACTGACGTTTACTTTTTGATCGGAAGAAGCAATCGATCGGAGATTGACAAGCTTCTCAAAATTTGGATTTATTCGTGAAGTCGACCACCCACGGTGGCTTGCCAATCTGTAATGGTTAGAAAAAACAATGGGAAATGGCGAATGTGTATCGACTTCTGAGATCTTAATAAGGCTTGTCCGAAGGATGACTTTCCTTCCTCGCATTGATCAACCGGTAGACTCTACTTACGCGAGTTACTAAGTTTTTAGATCGTATTCGAGGTACCACCAGATTAGTATGTGTAAAGAAGATGAGGAAAACTTCCTTCATCACCCCATATAGCACTTCTTGTTATATTAAGATGCCATTTGGTCTCAAAAACGGTGCAACTTTTCAAAGGTTGATGCAAAAACCTTTAGTCCACAAATCGGTCGGAATCTAGAAGCTTACGTTGACGATCCGGTCGTAAAGACCACCAACGCCGACCACATTCTGACTTACAAGAAACTTTTAATAACTTGAGAAGACATAACCTCAAGTTAAATCCTAAAAGTGTGTGTTCGAGTTTCACTGAAAACCGCTCGGTTTCCTAGTTTTGCTAGAGGTATTGAAGCAAATCCGGAAAAATTGCGACCATCGACTGGATCGCCCTCGACCCACGAAGAAGGAAGTCCAAAACTAACCTATCAGTATGGCGTTAAGTCGTTTCATAGCAAGGTTAGGGAAAAAGGATTACCTTTCTTTAAACTTCTTCGAAACATGGGAGTTTTGAGTGGACTAAAGAGGCAAGCGATGCCTTTGAGGAACTTAAAAGTACCTTACAAGTACCGGTTTTAGTTTCTCCGAGGCCGGAGAAACATTGCTAATTTACGTGGCGGCAACACCACAGATAGCTAGCGGTGTCTTGGTTGTAGAAAGGATAATATCCAACGACCGGTCTATTACGTGGCGAAGTCTTACATGGACCAAAGGAAAGATACCCACGGTACAAAAGTTGCTCTATGGCCTCCTTATGTCTTCAAGAAAGCTAAGGCACTACTTTCGTGCCCACAAAGTGGTCGTACCTCTAGGATATCCTCTTGGTCAAGTCCTTGGAAGCAGGAATCATCGGATCTAATAGCCAAATGGGCGGTCGAGCTAGAGGCGTTCGATCTCCATTTTATTTCACTGACGACAATAAAGTCGAGCAATAGCGAAATTCATTGCGAATGGACAAACCTCGAACCCACCCAAGGACCCGAGTCTGAACACCACGACGAGTGGACATTGTATTTTGACGGTTCCTTCATGTTACAAGGATCGGAATTGGAGTGGTCTTGATATCCCTCTTGGCGAACACATCAAGCACGCCATCGATTAAATTTTCCCGCCACCAATAATGTGGCGAGAATATGAAGGTTTCTTGGTAGGACTCGGCGGCTCGTTAAACCGAGATTCGCAGATTACTAGTGAAAGGCGATTCTCAACTAGTAGCGAATCAAGTGGGGAAAGAGTATTAATGCTCGAGTACCAAGATGTCATCTTATCTGGCGGAATCTGAAAACTCGAAAAGCACTTCTTGGTTTTCGGATCCAACATATTCCTAGAAAGGAAAACTTTCGGCGGACCGGTTAGCATGGATGGCCTCACGAGGTCGATCGTCTGCCGGAGTTTTTCTCGAGCAACTCAATTCACCCTCGGTAGTTGAGCCTTGAGAACATACATGATTCTTTGCAAGTTGAACAAACTAATCAAGGAAACATGGATGCTCCATGTGTCGTTGACGGTTGGCGCCACCACGATCACTAGTAGAGACTAGATGACATCGATCTACAATTATCTTTAGCATGACACAATTCCGAGAAGATGATGTAGAGGCGATCGTATAGCACGAAAAGCCAAATCATACACTCTAATCGAGCGTATCTTGTATAAGCGAGGATCTCATGGAGTGTGATGAGATGCATATCTCAAGCGGATGGCATTAGATTGCTAACCGAAATCCATGAAGGCGTCTCAGGAGCACACCATTCCTCTGAGAACCTCGGTGGGTAAAGCCTTCCAAAGAAGGCTATTCTTGCCAAGCGCCTTCATGATGCAAAAGAGCTTGTGATGAAGTGTGTACAATGTCGGTTTCATAGCCGATAAGTACACCACCAAAGACAAGCCTTACAAACAATTCCTCTTTCTTGGCCTTTTGCAACTTTGGGGAATTTGGACATTACGAGACCTTTCCCAAAGAGCACGGGGCTTCATTCCTTTTCGTCATGATTGACACGTTTACAAAATGGATTGAAGCCGAGCGATCGTTAAAATAACAACCGAGGCCGCTAAGAGATTTCTCTGAAAAATGTGATCACGCGATTTGGTGTACCCGGTCGTATTATCACGCATAATGGTTCCCGCTTCTCCGATGAGTCAATTCCAGAATTCTGCGATGAACTTGGGGTCAAAGTTCATTTTGCTTCGTTGCTCATCCACGAGCAGCGGAAGCGATTAATGAGCTAATGGTATCCTTATGCGAGGATCAAGCGCCGAGTATTCACCGCTTAATCAAGCGGTCGAGAGCTTGGGTTAAAGAACTTCCTCTACGTGTTATGGGCGTTCGAACCCACGACCGGTCGTGCGGCCGGTGAAACTCCATTCTTTTTGGTTTATGGTCTTTGAAGCCATGCTTCCTCCGAACTCAAAATTGGCTCTGCTTTCGCCGAATCGATCGTTTTGACGAAAATGATCGAGAATGAGCAACGACTTCGGCGACGTCGATTTCCTTGAAGAACAGCGAAACCAAGCCCTTATGCGATCGATCGAGCTACCAACAAGCCATGCGAAGGTACCATAGTCGTAAGGTGCGACCTCGCAGCCTTCTTTGTAGGTGATCCGGTTCTCGAGAAAAATTGAGCCAAACAAATCGCAATAAACTTTCTCCTAAATGGGAAGGTCCTTACTGCGTGGTCGAAGTCACCCGACCAGGTTCCGTACGACTAGCTATGTCTGATGGGCAAATTTTGTCAAATTCTTGGAACATCGATCAATTGCGTAAGTTCTATGTTTAATTTTCATTCTTTCATTTCTTTCAATTTCAATTTCATTAAATTCATTAATTAATTAAGAAGTGCAACCTTGCATATATATATACACCTACATTCTGGTCGTTTATTATTGTTAGTGCAGTCGGAGAAGACATTTTTCTCTCGATATCCTTTTAAGGATCTCGATACTCTATGGTCCTAGTCGTGAGCATTTTTCTTCAAATGATTCCCACGCGACTACACTCTTTTCTCAAAGAAAATGAGTAATCGAGCGCCACACAACTAACTATCTCATGAATGATATGCTTACGATTACGAAGATTATGCTTCATTATTTCAAGATTACGTCTATTCTTGTCAGCTCTTCGGTCGGGACACGGAAAGCCTCCTAGTCGAAGTCTCTCCTTTTTCGCGACGTGGTCACCTTGGCTGGAAGGAGCTTCCTAGCGACGGTTCTTTTCTTCGATCCTCGCTACCGATCGGATATAGAATTTGAACACGTTTCAAAAAATATATGTCGTATGCCTTGTGTCTTAGCATTAGTTCGACGGACTATGGGACAATAGATATAAACAAAGTTCACTTATAATCTGTTGCATACATATTTGCATTTCTTCTTATGTCAAGTTTGACAAAGTCTTTTTCCCGACCATATATAGTGTTTTTGATTGGTATTTCCATTATGACAAACAAAGATCTATAACTAGTCGAATCGACATCTGTTCCTCTGACCACATTTGATTTCCTAGTCTTCGCAACAATCGATTTTGTCTTACATGTCCAAACATACCTTCAAAACTCACATACATGGTTATGACCTCTTTTTATTCTCTTTCTTGGCTCACCGCTTGTACAAGAACGTTCTTCTACTATAAAGCGTTCGGGGCTAGGAAATATACGAGAATTTTAAAAAGTCAAACAGATAAACAAAAGCTTTGTCAATGACATAAAAGGTAAGTTTTCATAGATATTCAAATATTTTTACACTTGCAGAACCTACTCTAAGAAATATTCCCACCTAACTCTTCGCTTTGTCGGAGATTCGACCTCCATCTCTCTACAACTATATGTCCGAGTGGCACGAGTTCTTCCATGAACTTGGTCGCCTCCTCAGTGGGCGATTGAAGTCATCTTTAACGACTTGGAGATCTATGGAGGGTTTGAAGCTTTCGGTTTGCCAAAGCAAAACTAACTCCACTTGCAACGCCTTTTTTTTAGGGCACAGGCATAATTCGTCCGAGTAGTTTTGAGCGAACTTTAAGGTCCTCTAGAAGTTGACCCAAATAGTTCATTTTCTCTATTGGATCTCCTAAGGAAGGCGGGCTTGATCCTCGATCCCATATCAAAGATCATCTTGTTCAAAGCATGAATCTTTTCATCAATATTTTGAGCAAGAGCCGCCTCCTTATCCTGCTCAAATTTCGAGTTTTCTTTACTGCTCAAGATTTGCGTTTGCTCTGCAAAAACAAATCGCTTAATGAACACAAGCATAAGTGAAGGAAAAATCAAGCTTACGACATATTACCTTCATTTGTTTTGCTAAGTGTTTCATATTTGGTCGTTGTTTCAATGATCAACCGGTCTTTAAATCAGACTTGCTTCAAAGAAATGATCGTCTTTAGCTTTTATTTCTTCTTCAAGAAGAGCCGTCTTGGCTTTCTCACCACAACCTCCTCTTTTATTTTCTCCGGATCTATCGAATACGATAAGGAGAATAATTGTAGAGGAGCAAAGTATTGAAGAAGAAACAAAAGTTTAAAAGGAAAAGTTCTTACTTTCCAACTCGAGTGCTTTTGCTCCAAGTCCTTAACTCATTGGGTCATCCGATCACAAAGAAAGTTCTCGACCAAATGCTACACAAATAGTGTTCTCTTTCTTAAGTTTCTTATAAACTTTTTAAAGAAGAGCTATGAAGTCGGGTCGAGAATACTTATTCGAATTGCTCGGTCATTATAACCAAAGAAAATCAAATCAGGTGCATCTTGAGTTGAGTATCCGATACTTTCGCCACGCCTCATCAAGCTCCTTATCCTCGATAAATCGGGGCGAAAAGGAACTTGTTAGGTTGGGAAGGGTTATCAACAATGATCGAACTGTTGAGACCTCTCGAGGCATCTACCTCCACGTAAGGGGTTTCAATCACCAAAGGATCCAACTCAACCGTTGCCCTTGTCACCGCCGGGGCTTCTTCGACCACTATTTCCTCGGAACTTTGTCCCGAGAAGTGCTCTGATCTGAACTTCCACAGTGCGTCCTCAGAAGAAGCCGGCCTGAAACGACCGAACACCGAAGACCTATGCAAACCGAAGATGGGAAGTTCAAAGTATCAAATCATCAAGGAATTATTAAAGGTACATACTTATACGACCACTTTCATTTGTACATACCTTGTTAATCTTCGATTTGACTCAAACGCAGCAGAGAGAAATCAGGCCGCTAGCCTTCCTTTTCTTCTCCTCCAATTTTGCCGGTTCGGACCCGGCAAGGTTTGTTGAACCTCACATCCTCCAACAAGATGTCGGAAGCTATGTCCTCGACCGCCCATCAAGGACCGCATTCGACTATCCGGTGGGAGGAGTGGTTTCATCAATCTCCGATCGCTTGTTTCAAGAATAACCGTAAGGTCGTGCACGACCACTCTGAGTCTCACCACCGCAGATTACATTCTGCGGGCCCTCGAGCTTATCCACCTAAATCAAAGAACAAATTTGATTGGGTGAAGAAATCCTTTATCCAAAAAATTCGTACATATATGATTCCAAATGTTCTATTACCTCGAGGGATTCATCTCCTTCAAGTGCCTCGAGGCACGACTCGGTCGGAACAAAGGTGGGGCGTTGATCCTCACCAGATTGTATGATTCGCAATCCGACCGACGCAAATGTAGAGCACGATTGGAAATCTGGTGAATATATGTATACACATGGTAAAAGGAATTTTGATTAAATTACCTTAAGCCTTGCGCCTCCTTCAATAGGAGTTATGGCTAAGATCTTGGGGCATTCAGCCTTTTCTCCAGGCTCCTCCGCACAGATCATCCTGACTCGTTCTCTAATTTCCCTAGGGGAAAGAGCTTTAACAGAAGGAAGAATAGACAGATTTTAAGGTAATACATTAATCAAATCAAAATACCGATCGGAATTTATCTCAAAGACTTACCACCTTCGAGGTAGCTTCATCACGATCAAGGCACCAGCGGGGAATGAGTCCAGAGCTTCAATGGGCTAATCGGACGAAAGGTGAAATCCTTCACCACATGCCACGAGTCGGGCCCACTGCAAGAAGTCATAGATGGCATCCGCCCATCTTTTGACTATCCCTCGTCTTCTTTACTGGTCTCCTTCCATTTGGGGTTTTCACTTGCTCTAGTTCCGCCAAGTAGAGGCCATCGTTTTGAATCAGTCATGTAAAACCAAGACTTTTTCCATGACGACCACGAAGATTTCACGTACATGAGTATGTACTCATCGGCCTTCCCGCCATGAAGACGCAATGTGCATTCCCCAGAGTCGCTTCAGATTTTGCCGTAGATTTTCCCATCACCATGCGGTAGAAATAACTAAAGAGCTTCAAGTTCGGTTGTATTCCCAGATATGCCTCGCATAAATATGCGAAAATATCGATATTTGTGATCGAATTTGGGGCCAAATTCACTAATTCCACCTCAGAATGTTCAAGAACGCGGAGAAGGAATTTGTGTCTGGGTAATCTCAAATTTCACATTCGATGTAGGCAAGAAAACAGGATTTCCTCATCTTCACTACCGAAAATGCTCTCTAGTCGCCGGTCTCCAATTAATCAGATTCCTATCTGGGAGCATTCCCATCTTCGCCAAAGCCTCAAGCTTTTTCTTGCCCAATTCCGAAGGCAACCACTTCGTAATTTGCTCCGACATCACAAAACTGAGTAGTGTGAAAAATATATGCAGGTTTAACTTAAATCATCTGTCACATGTAATAGTTATGGTTAGTTGTACACCAAGTCACCGACTTATCCTGCTAGAGTTACTGTTTTCCATGTTTGTTCTTACCTGACCAGAAGTTTACTCAGAAAATAATGTTCTATGGCTCCTCAGGGTAGATCATCAGATATCTATAAGCACTCGCTCCTCCATCCCTCACTTTACTCAGAAGTTTTTGCAGGCTGTTAATGTCTCCCAGGTTATTTAAAAAAACAGAATATGAAATCTGCAACCCAATCTTTCTTCAACAGTGAGTAATGCAAAACAGTGAGTACACCTGATAGCATCAATTATACAGAAGTTCCTAATTCTCTAATTCTTGTTTCGTCTGGGTCCAACACTGACGAGGATTAAAACCTCTATGTATTATTTTAATGCATAATAAAAGACCATACGTCTTCATGGTCGTAACCCCTAAGACTAACGACCTCCCTGGTCGTTAGTATTCCAGAGGTTACTTATCGGTACCACGCCTGATGAGGCTTTGTGCCTAATCCTCACCGGATAACCTAAGTAAAATTACCGAACCGGTATTTCTTATCATATGATGAATGGAACACGTGCTATATGTTCCAAACCATGCGATGGTACAACCCTGAGACACTGACTATTAACCACCCTACGGTTAAGCTTTTCACAGTCAACCGCAAGGAAGTTAGCACATTGCTAATCGCTCCACCGCTCCGACCCGGTCGTAACGCTTTCACCGAGGACGTCTTCTCCAGAGTAATCGCCACCTCTTCGGAAGTTATTTAAAGGTGAAGCGCAGAAGACGCGAAGGACGGACACAATACGGACACAGAGAGACAACAAGACCAAGACCAACAAAGACAAGAACAACGGCATACTCAACAGAATATACTGAAGCCTAAGCGGTGGAATTAGAGGTTAGATAATCGACTTAGACTCATATTCTAAGTCCGATTATCCGATTAGACATTCCCCATTCAAGGTAATTCAGGTAGTACTTAGCCACATCTTGTAAAACCCAGTTCATATCAATAAAGAGCGACCCCCATTCCATTCCAGGATATTCCACGTCATTTTCCTCGTTCATTTTCGTAAGATCGGCGACTTGATCGTCGACAAATACCCAGCACCTTGTGGCACCAGCTTATTTTTCTAACTATGCAAACGTTGTATAACTCTCATCCTGGTTCATATAGTGAGTTTTCCCCCCTTGTTTTCTACATTCTTTTTTGTTTCTTTTTGGGGAGTTCCATATTGTACCAAAGTATAGTGAGTGAAATATTGTACTGTATCAAAGAATACTCAAGATCCACTTGGATTTGTTTCCTCTGGATTGGTTTGTACTTTCATCCATGGTGATGTTTAACACACAGTTTATATTTAACATTGTGTGCAGTGCAGCATTGAGTTGGCCTGCTTATTCTTTCTTTCTTTGTGTTGAGAGTTTCTCTAACTGATGGATAAAGTGATGTGTATAATCAATGTTGATCCACCAATGAGCTGTACAGACGTAGTTTTGTTTCTTTTGGCTGCTGATAATTCTGTAACCACTGTAATATCTGAAAGCAGCAATGCCTACTGATTATTTTTTTTGAAGGATAATGCCTACTGAAATTAGCCTTCATGGGTTTATTAGCCAGTGTTGCTCCTACTGCAGGTTATGGTGTGGCATTGGTTTGCTACTTTGCATTAATTTATTCTTCTGTAGTTATGTCAGGTCATGTAGCCGCCGAAGGTTTGGTTAGAATCTGTTCTCATCATGTCATTCTCAAGCGTGTGACAGATTTGTGTAACGAAGAATCTTCTTGTTGAATCCAACTATCTAGGTTCTTCGGGGACTCAGATACTTGTTAGAGTGACACAAACACATTTCCTTTGTTGATAATGTTCTCAAATTTTCTCTGGAATGAAGTTCGATATTATGCTCTGCAGTGGCACAGTATGGTCTGGTTAATAGGGATAATGTTTGGGAGGGAATGGATCAGAGATGCACCCTCAATACTATGGTTAAGGCAAATATCTCTATGTAAGTTCAAATTTACCATTTACCATATGTAGATACTTCTGTGTATTTATACGTGCCTTTGGGTATCACTAAATATCACTCATCAGATTTACTCTTTATGTCAGGACTTCCTTTATTATGTGGTTTATGATCCCGTCTGCTGATATGTATCACTCTCTTTTGAGATTCCGTTGTAACGCACGAGCACCCTACTAGTTCATCTATAATTTTGAGTCATGGTAGTTATTTACTTCTATTTTAGAAATGAGAAATTTGGCCTTTGCACCTTTTTCAAATTCTAATAATAAAATAGTGAGTTGGATTTTCTGGGAACATCGGTTCTATGTGCTTTTATCTGCACTATGTGAAATTCAACTACTGTTCATTGCGCAAACTCTAAGTATATGAGATTTACTATAGGCTAAATAAGCTTATGGAAAAGTTACTTTTTATTATGAACCGTAAATAAAGTGTTGTTTTATTCTACCTACGCCGTTTAGTTTTGCAAAGTATAACTGATAATAGAGCATTGGAATGCAGGTCAGGGATGACGCTATGAGCGAGGGAGTCTTAAGACTTGCGGTAACTAGAGATTGGGTATCTGGTGAAAGCAGCCTTCCTGTGAGCAGTAGAACACACCATCAAATAGGATTGGTTACACTTTGCTGAATATATGGTAGTACAGGCAGTTTTTATTGCACCAAACCGCAAAACCGCAACCCTTCTCCTTCAGAGGCTCTTATACTATTTCCCTCCACAAGATAATGATTTGAGCAGGTGTGTTTGATATTTTCACGATTAAACCTGTTTGTTGCTGAGTATACTGCAAAGCTACCTATGATTCTATCTGACCAGCATGATCATGGCAGCTATATGGTCGGCGACAAATCAATGATTTGAGCAGGTATTCATTATTGTACATTTCAACATCCAGTTTTTTTTCATAGGTCATCGATGCCAACTCACTGCAAGAAACTTTGGAAGCCTTGCTGCATCCATGGTTAATCTTACTCGGTATTCTTCTACAACAACTAAAATTGGGTTGTTTATTCCCTAGGTAGGCTGATACATGCTATTGTTCCAGACTACGGTTCCAACTAAATGTAGGTGCGCAGTTATGTAGAGCATCAAACTGGCTCAAGTTGGACGTTCCTTCTTTATCCCTTTGTGACGAAAAAATGATTACCTTTAGTACACCACCTTTCAGGTTTTTAAGATGCATTTGGATGCAACTATGTGCTGCCAGTGCCAGCTTGCACCACTTGACAAAAAAAAAACTTGGCATTTACAGCAAGGTGCAACAGACATATTATTCATTGTTTGTAGTGCAGTCGCCTGTATATGTCTTCTATTAGTTTGATACAATTTGATTTCCTGCTTTCTTAGGTTTCCTGAGTTATATACCGTGCCATTTGGCTCTCCAATGGAATTCTCTAAGGCCTAAAAGTCTCCAACAACAATGCATTGTTTTTCTCTACGGAGGAAAACAAAGGTACACCAACTACAATAGCCAATTTAATCATGTTCTTTATGTTCCTGCGCTAAATAAACAGCTACTCCTGTGTATGCGAAGGGTGTGATATATGTCATGGTTTAATTGAGTTAGTTGTATAGCTACTTTGCCAGATGCATAATTCCCACTTCCACTGGATGTTAAAGCAGGGAATCACATCTCTTCCAATTGGTGCTGTTTGTTTTCCAAGTTATTTGTGATGATCGAGGATTCCCAAATCCATACACACTGTGTAGTGGTATGCATCTCTACTAACTTATATAAAGTTAAGAGGCCCACTTCACACATCTACTGGAATTCTATGTTCAAAAATGCTTGGATCAGTGATATGCATAGTTAGTTTCCACGGTAAACAATCAAGCATATTCCAGTTTTTAATCTTTAACGATGATATTGAGAAGTTTTATAGCATGTACTAGCTCTTTGGATTTGTTGTATTGAATGGATAATTTTGTTGTAGTTGAATGGGCCAGTTAAATTTTTTAGAACGAGGATCAGGTTAATGTGGTGTTCAATATATATGCACAAATTATTGAATAGGTGTTTCTGCCTCGGATACCTCTTTGCCCATTTGACAACGATATATTCCAGTTTGTCGAAATTCTCCTCTAATGGTCTCATCGTCCTTTTCTTTTTCTTTTTTTTTTTTTGCTTGGCGGAGGCAATTAGTTAAAAAACATACAAGCAACATCAATGAGCCGCATGCTGCCCAAACAATGTATATTTTGATAATAAACTGTGCAAATAACAAATTTACTTTATAAATACAATTTTTTTTTAATTATGTCATGATTCATGTAACTGAAAGAATCAATATTTCTCCATGTTCTTTTATGACTAATTGCCTGTTTTCGCCATCTAAATACATTTGACACACTAAAGTTATTTTGTATGGTTGTTTAGTCAAACCTGCAGCAAGGAAACCTTCTTAGCTCTCTTGCAAGACATGGAAGTTTTAACTTATGAATGGTAATAGGAAGATTGATGAGTCGCAACAACATATTCTATGCAAAATTGATTTTCCGCTGCAACGCACGGGCACATGACTAGTTAAGTAGTTTAATTAAGCAATATCTTGTTTAATTGACAACTTCCAGATCTCACCGAAATCTCTAATCTACTGGTAGATAACTAAAATGTTTTAGCTTGATTTTGTGTTGGCATAATTTGTGCCAACTGTGCATCACACAGTTCATCATATTTCTATATTCTAGTCCTTATTTTAGAGACTCAGACTTACGTAATCTTTTGAATCACTGACTTGACCCAATTTAAGGGGCTACATCAAACATACACAATGACATGTGGACTTCCTGTCCAGAATCAGAGCGGCCTTTAAAAAAAGAATTATTGTGAATGGTCTCAGATCTTATTGGAAGTGGTTATTTTCAAGTGCTTCATCTTGGAAGTGCTTTTTGCTTCATGGTTTTGTTGGAGGGTGGTCGAGAACATGAGGTGCTATTAAGGTTTTGGGAGAACTACAAGACAATTGGCCAAACCAAAGGAAAAGCGATTATCTGGTCTTCAATTTGTGTATGTTAATTTTAGCTAGATTCAATTTATGTCAGATTCACTTGTCCTACATCATATTTATATCCTTGCAATTTATTGTTATCCCTGCAGGTTGAAAAGATCAACAGTTGAATTACTATATTTGGATGTTTATCTCTTTGAAAGACGGATCAAGAATCAAGGAACTTCATGAAGAAAAGAAAGTAGTAGTTAGATTTTATATTTTAGAACTCAAATTTTACTCCTGTTCAAAGCTCTTGTGTTGACAACAAATCAGTTGTTTTTGTAATGTGGAATAATGTTAACAATACCTATATTTATTTCCTTAATGCAATGCAATCTACCTTTTGAACATTGATCATGTTGAGTTGTGTTATATATTCGCAATATGACATGCTTAATTAGCAAATAAAAATTCTTCGTAGTAATTATAATTTCTACGTCGTAGCAAACAAATGAATTGTATTTTCCCTGTATACTAATTTGTGTTGTAATATAACAATTATATGTTGCTAACAGGTGTTAGCTATGTTTCAAAAACGTGTGTTGTTACAAATACAAAATTGTGTTGTAACTTTGCAACACCTTTTCTTTTGTATAACAACACCTAATTTGTATTGCGGTAGACCTACTTGCAACACCTTTTCTTTTGTATAACAACACATAATTTGTGTTGCGATAGACCTACCTTATAGCAACACGACCAACAACATCACTTATCACATGTGTTGCTATCCATCGTGGCAACACATATTTGTAGATATAGCTGCATATACGCGTGTTGCTATAACCTAGTCCTGTTGTAGTGTGTAGCTTCTTAGGAAAGTGGGGATCTCCACATCATTATCAAGCTTCACCACTACTGTGTTATCTGGGTTGCTCCTCAATAGTTCTAGTTGATAGCCAAGCCAAATTCAAATAACCTCTAAATTAAATAATTTAGGTTCTGGGAGATAGCACTACAACAGGACCAATCTATCCTAACACACACTTTGTAACACATATGGCATGTGTTGCAGGAAAACTGTACTGCAACACATATTCTCATATTGCTACGACCCAAGTGTAGAAAACTCCAAACATACTCAGCCCCTAGTATGTTACCACACTTTATAGTGTAAGTTACAACACTTAATAGATGTGTTGCTAGGTCAATAAACAAATTTTAGACGATGGGCTAAGATACTTTGTTGTTGTAATTCTACTAATCTACTTATTTATTTTTATAAGAAAGGAATATGAACGCCATCAAAATGTGGTTGTCTATTATCTCACCATGGTAGTTACATGCACTGTAGAGTGACTATATAATTTATTACATTGGAAGATGTATTGATTTTTATAATATTACATGCAAACTAGTTCAAGATCAACGGCATCTGACAAACAATAGTTCAATATTGAAGAAACAGATTTGATTGGTTTATGTACCGCTCCATTTTTTATCTTATTTTTTTCAATTTATTTATTATTAACAATAAACCATCGCTTTTTTAAAATTGTGAAATGAAAAAATATATCTTGTGTTTTTCAATTTATTTATTATTATTAATAATAAACCATAATTTTTATAATCGCCAAAGGAAATTAATGAAAAAATATTGCTTTTATGGGCAATGATCGAACACAGACTGGCGTCATAAATCGAAAGCGCACAACCAACCGAGCATCGACGCTTTCGTTTTATATGGAGGACATCATTTTATATATTACATGAGGGAGCACCCTTGCGCCTTATGCCTTCCAGGTGAAATTCCTCAGCCCTTGCGTCTTGCATCTTATGCCATAGTCATCTCCCTCTCCCCCCCCCGTGCCTCCCTCTCCGTGGATCCACCGCCGCCGGTGCCTCCCCGTCTGCCGGTTCCTCCTCCAAGACTCGCTGCTTGCGCCTCCTCTCAAGACTCCCGCCGCCTCCCAACCCCGTTGATCCCTCGGCTGCCTTCTCCTACTCAAACCCGAACCGCCGCCACCCTACGCCATGCGCCCCCTGGGCCGGAGATGGGCCTCGGGCTGAGGCCCAAAAAAAATGCTAGTAGACAATTTTAGTAAGTATACAAAAAAAAATGTACATAGACAGACCCTAGGCTTACCGACCGGCCCAACGCAACCGGCCCAGTGTGGAGCGGCCCAGGCGCCAGCGCCCCTCCCTTTCGGCCGAATGCAAGCACACCTGGGCAGCTCCTTCCCCAATCCATTTCACCTTTTCTCCTCCAAATACAATCTCAGACTTCTTTCCTCCTCCTCCTCTTCCCACTGCTCCTAGCCCAGGTCTGGTGCCTTGCGCCACCGTCGGCCATCCTGCCGCCACCTCTGGCTCCTCCGCTCCCCGGCGCCTCAAGGCCGCTCCTGCCTTGCCTCGCCCACAGCCACAGCCTTCAGCCTTCCGCCTTCCTTCCTCAGGCCGCCACCGCCTGCCTCCTCCCCTCCTCCACCGCCTCCTCCTGCCTCGCCAGATTTGGTGCCTCACCGCCTCCTACCTCCCTAGCACCTCCGCTCCTCATCCTCCACTGCTCAGATCACCAGCGCCTCATTTCAATTCCTCACTGAGACACAACAATTTTGCCATTGGTTACCTGTGAGCCTGTAGTTCCGTGATCCCTAATTTGTCTTAATTCCCCAATCCCTATTCCTCTTCAGTGATTCCCTAATTTCTCTACTTTTATTGGTTCCCTAATCCCTAATTTCTCTATGGTTGATTGTTTATGAAGATAATTATGGATGATCTCCTTCAATATGCGGCTCTGGGTGAACAACCCGATTAGGCGATTACGGTCAATTGTGGTAAATAACTCTAACCCATTTATGTCTAATTGTTCTTGCACAATTGTAGTTTGCACTCTAGGATGTTAGACTTGTGAAAATTCTGAGATGTTAAATAAGTGATTGTATTGTAGTGGTATTCTAGTAGATGAGTAAGTGTTGTCAATTATGTGACCTTGTTAACCCAAAATGTACTACGTATTGCTGCTTGTGATTTATGTTTATGTAAGGACTTGGGCAATCCACCAGCACACGAACTTGCATTATTAATGCTTCGAGTGAAAGTGAGGGCACACCATGTGTTTGTTAAAATACTTTTGAGAGAGAGAGACGCCACATGTTTGTTCAAATTATTTTGCATTTTCCTGCAAAGAATCTACGAGTGCGAGACACCTAGCACAAAATCTAGCTGATATAGAAATCATTGCCAAAAAAATAAAACTAAAAAGCTTGATGCCTAGTCTCTTGACCTTTCCTAATATTTGTTGAGTAAGAATGTGTAGAAATATCGGTACTACTATAAAAATGATGAGTTTTTCACATAAAAAAAATCAATATTGGAATTAACTCAATCAAATTACTGTATTGATTGTTGATTAAAGGCATCTATGGTAATGTGCTTCACTGCATATATTACCTTCCAAACTTTGCATTGAGAATGTTTCTACATGTAAGGTGGTCAAGGATTTAGAAAGTGGTTCAACAACATTTCAAGTAGGTTGCAAAGAATTCTGGTAGAGTGGAGGTTGATGAGCATATTTGACACCTCTATTTTGTCGTATCGTTAAACATCGAATTCAAATTTTATTTCGATTGTGTATTTGTGTTGTACTTTTGTTATACCTTAGTGTTGATAGTATTTGATGTTAGTTATAGACTTATAGTCCTTCAGTTTTGGGCCCGAGGCTCTGTCAAATCCTAGCTCCCCCCCAGGCGGCGTTGCCCTTCCATGGTCCCTACCCTTACGCCTCTGCGCCGCCTTCTCCTGGTAAAACTCTCGCTGCCACCCCCCTCACACGACCATGCAACAACCGTCCCTTCCGCCTCCCTCATGTATTGTCACCCTCCCGAGGCCCCCTTGCTGCCGCCCGGCCGTAGCAGGCCATACTTGGTGATCTCGATCTCAAGCTGGCCATCCCCGGCATAGTCATCCTCGATCTGGTCTTTGGTGACCCCTACTCCAGCTCCCACGGTCCCTCATTGTGTCTCTTCTCTAGCCTCTAGGAAGCACGCTGACGACGAATGTAAACAGCAGCGCAAGGTAAGCTCGTACATCACGTGCCTTAGGCTCTCTCGTTTCGTTCGCTAGGTCCTTTCGTTAGTGAGATTTTTATTTTTTGTTGTTCGTGGTCGGGATGCAGGAAAGTTTAGGTCTATAGGTGGTAATGGCAATTTTTGGTTTGTTTAAATCTGATGATAGCTGATGGATCTGGTTTGAGAATTAGTAGGTGATGAGTTGGTGCTGCTGGGCATATTGTGAAATCAGATTGGTGATGAACTCTTGCACTAATTGGGCATATTGTGAAACCAGATTGGTGATGTACTCTTGCACTTATACTAATTCGTGAAGAAATCTTGCAGATCTCTTACTAATTGTGAAATTAGAGAACACTTTGTACAATCAGCGAGCTCCGGTGATGAACTGTTCCCATTTGCAATTTTTCATCATCATTTCTTGTTTTTTAGTGGAGAAGATATAGGAACAAACTTGAATAAAAATATGTGATGTTTTCTAGATTGGGTTTATTTGAAGGTCCTTTCTAGCTCCGGTAATAACTCTAATAGTCAGTTGCCACAAATTGTATTGGGCCTGATGGTATTTCCCATCCGGTGTCAATTTGGCTTGGCTAGACAGTGCATACTGCAGCTAAAATCAAATAAGTTTGTATTGTTTGGGTAAGCAACTAACTTGGGCTCGGTAATTATCTTTTATAAAGTTCAATACAACAAGCTAGCTGGAAATTCTTAAAAAATTCTTGTTGTGTCTCTTTGTTTGCTTTGAACTATCATGTGAATCCTAGTGTGATTTGATAACTGCTATAATGAATATATAAATGTGTTGATTTTTCACTATGTGCAAAAATATGCTATTGTGCAGATATTTTTAGACTTGTAATTGCTGACCCTTGATGTACTATCAAACATATTTTCAAGGTTGACTTGTGTTGGCATCATCAAAGGCTGCTTCCAACTGTGATTATACTGTAGCTTTGGGTGTCAATGGACATGAGGTACAGGTGAGGAAATGCACAGCATTACTATGTTATTGTGCTTGTTATGGCTAGTTGGCTACCGAGTTTTTTGGGGTGTATTCTGTTTATCTATCTCAATTGTTTATTACCTTTGTCGTATTTTTTCATAGCTGAATATTAAGTAATGATATCAGATTTCTAAGTTATCAAAAAACTATATTGAATATTTCTCAGATTTATAAGTTTGTTGATATCTTATAGTGGTAACCACTGATATTTATCATTTTATCCTACTGTATGAATATCTAGGAAGTTTTGAACCTTCTCATATGTTTACCAATGCATTTTTGTGGTCTAGATGCTTAACATGAAGAAATCATTCTTATATTAGGGTTGTTTGCTATGATTGATTCTTCCAGCCAATTCTAATGAAAAAACTAAACAGTGCATGGTGATCATGTAATCTTGTAGTGATACTGTATGTTATCCACTACATGTTTGAGGCTTTGATTTGAGACTATTAATTGAATTGGTTTTGTAAGAGTTATCATTATGTATTTATTGTCACATGAACTAATGTCAGAAATCTTCTAGAAATAATTTTTGATCTCGATCTATTCATTCAGATTAATTGTTTGTTGGCTCGTTGCATTTCAGTTGTTTTGTCATATGATATGATGATGTACCTGTTGATAGCTACATATACGGTGTTGTTTATAACCACAATATGACCCCTTTTTTGTGTGCGGGTTGTTGTTCGTCTGGTCCTTTATCACGTCCTGTTCACTCATGTTTAAATATCATGGTGAGAATTTTGACTGTTCAGGACCTTCTAAACTCAAGCTAGAGCTACTTTAAAATCTGGCATGTAATTCTCCTTATTTGAATTACAGTCTATTTAAATTGATGAGTTGTTTTCTATCAACATTCATGCATGTAATTGGATAATGTAGCATCAGTAACTGATAATCTTTCTGTGATATTATGCTTTTGAACTTAGATTCTTTTGTCGTGAATTGCACTTGGTTCTTTCAATGGTTATATGGAAATAATTCCATCTCAGGTTTATAATAGTGTGTGTCAATTTGATATTCCCACTTACCTTTAAGGGAGTACTCTTGACCATTGACTAGATGTTTACTATGGTATTTTTCTATTGGTCCTAAACTTGCTGGAATGTGTGAAATGCTATTTTGGGCTTTATCTTTTGGAAATTCAAATATGCCAAAAAAAGCAATATGTGTTGTATTACTCAAATGAAATCAAGATTTTTGGTATATGCCACTCGTACAAGTTCATGTTTTCTGTAGGGCATTGATTTCTATTTCCAAACACATGTCAACAAAACTTTGATTTTGTGAGGACTTTGGTTCATCCAAGTGTGATGCAAATAACACCTAAGGCCTGAGCATTCAAACTTTTTGATGCAATGGTCTATTCTGTTTAACATGTTTCATGTTGCAAAGACCAGCTTATGGTGGGTCATGCAGCTGGTGGGGAGACCCCCCACTCCCACATATATATGAAGCATACATGTTGAATTTAGGTAAGCTGCTGTGTTGTGGTCAATAGCTTTGAGTTGTACAAATTGCATCATACATTTTTAAGTCATTTGCTTCCACATGTCTCCATTTTAGTTCTATGTAGAGATTATGCCATGATTATTAATTAGACATGAAACTTGGTGGCGACATAGAGTGTTAAAGTAATATTTGTGTATAACTATATTTACATCACCAAAATGACACATTCTCTATCTAATTGAGTTGTATTTAGTGCTTATAGTTCTAGTATAGCCAATTTTTTGGAGCTACAAAATGACAATTGTTCAAATTTTTTTCAAAATCTAATGACATGCAACATGTTGGTCGATGCATTTGTAAGTGATTTGTTTTGGTGTCTCACACTACCAACAAATTTCACAGACAACATACATGACTTATTATTTGCAGAGTTCAGAGGTCAGAATCTGTCTGCTCGTAATCTTTAGATGCTAGCAATTCGATGAAGCATCGAGGAGAACTAAGCATGCAATTTCCAGTGCCACCAAGGTAATTTTTCCATTCAAGAAATTGCCAGAAATGCATATTGTGGCCAAGTCTATACATATAGCCCTTGCAATCTTTTTCCATTTTTTCTTGTTCATAGAGTTTGTTCTGCTTGGTGAACACGGCATATCGGGTATTTACTTTAGTTGTGAAACCATGTCCTTGAGGATGCATTCCACTTTGTTTGATGATGTTCTGTACCAAAAGTAGTCCATATTTTTGTACCTTGTAAAATGAAGTTATAATAATATGAAGTATAATGATTTGTGCAAATTATCTTCATCTACAACGCTAGCCATTAAATAGCAAATTACTTTTCCTCTGTTGGTTGAATTCCGTAAGAGTTGGGTTCGGTTCATTTTTTTCTCATTTCAGGGGATTCATCTGTTTGATCTTTGGGATGATATTCATGAACCACGACAAGCCTGGTGAACCATAGAAAGATGGATTTCAAGAGCTCTGAACCATAGAATTTTGTATAGGTTGTGTGTTTTTTTCATGTATATTTAAGAGTAGCGTGCAAAGATGATGTATACAAACATCTTGTGATAATTTATTCATGCAATGTATAGTCACCTTATTTTGTTTTCAGATTAATGAATGAAGTGTGCAATACTATTGGAAGATGTGAATATGTGCTCCTAACAATACAAAATATATTTGTTATGAAATGTTTGCTGGGTCATATAAATACATGTTTTGCTATTGATACAAAATGTGCTGCTACTAAAAGAATAGGTGTTGCCAGTAAATGTTATCTGTGTTATAAATAGCTGTGTTGCTGCTAATTGAAATAAATGTTGCTAGCTTGCAACACATTTTCTTTCATATAGCAATAGTTGTTATATGTTGAAGTAGACTCGTCTTCAGCAACATGACCAACCACATCACTTATCCAATGTGTTGCTATAGGCCCTTGCAACAGTTATTTAGGGCTATAGCAACATATAATTATGTTGGTATAGGCCGGTCCTGTTGTAGTGTAGATATTGAATTTAGATGAATTTAGAAATCTGAAACGTTGAAATCGGAGTTCGTACGAAGGAGAATGAGCTTTCAGGAGATTGAAATTCACATGAAATGATGAAATTGAAATTCTCAGAATTTATGGGATTATTTTTCTGAAGGAAAACCATTTCATCACACAAGATGACGCTTATGATCTAATTATGGATTTTTGGCCAAATTGATGGGTGGGGGCCACATGGCGGTGAGAGGGAGGGTGAGGTGGGTCACGGAGGTGGGCCGGGAGATTGGCTCAAGGCCAAGGAAGGAGAATGGGCAAGGAAGATTTGGCCCGAATACTATTTTCTAGATTTTTGACACTTTAGTAATTTCAGAAATTGAGTTAATTCATTTAGGTTTTTAGAAAATAGCAAATAGAGTTAAAAAAATTTAGAACAATTCACAGGATTTTTTTGAATTATTTTGAACTTAATAAAATTATTTCCAACTTAAAGTTTGCTTTTATTTTTGCACATAAATTATTGTTAATTTCTGAAAAATAGGAAAAACCTTTTAAATACCAGAAAATTCAAGAATTTTTTTTGTTTTTGACTTTAAATCCAATAAAACCCAGAAAACTAAATAAATTCTCTTTTTGACTTTTAAAATCCAGGAAATTCAAGAAAAGCAATAAAACTCTTTTAAATTTCAGAAAGTCCAATAAAATAATAATTTTATTAATTTTAGTTTTGGTAACAGAACTTTGGGATGTTACACACAATACAATAGTCCTCACGTCATGCTTTAGTTCAAGCCAATGCTCAAGAGTCACCAAAGAAGAAAGCTCCAACAAAGAGGTTAAGAGCTCTGCCGAAGTTTCTTATGACCCGCAGTGATGTGTTTGACAACAAGCAGTGAAAGTGCGCACTGAGAATGTTTTTTAACTGACACGACTTATGGCTATGTTAGAATGTGTGTGTTAACTAGCAGGACTATGCCTATGTTAGGAATGTATTATGTGAACTTGTCTGTTACTTGTTTAACTTATGCAGTATGTGAACTTGTTTGTTACTTGTTCAACTTATGCAGTGTAGTACTACTAAGTTGTGCCATATTTAGTGCATTTCATATGCTACTCTTGCCATGTTCCATTTTAGTGAAATTTGCAAGATGATGTCAAACAATTGAAGATAGAATTTTCATTCCACATAACATTCAGTTTCACAAAACAAAGCTACAAGTTACATCGAGAACCTTACAACAGACTACCATAACATCAAGACAACTACAACAAGCACACTACATGCCAGCAGTGAGATGATGAACATTCTTTCCTTTTCTAGCTTTTTGACCCTGTCACTAAGATGAACAAATTCAGTCTTCTTTTCAATCACAATTCTCCTCAAATTAGCACACTCCTATGCTTTGGCAACCACAATTCTCCTCAAATTAGCACACTCATCTTCTTTGGCAGCCACCAGCACCTTGAGCTTCACTTGTTCGTCGCTAGCTGACGCCTTGAGTTCCCTATTCTCTTTCCTCAAAAACCTTACAATCGCGGAAATCCTACAAAAGTTGTTGAACAAAATCACTCATTTCGGGATCGTACCATCTCCAAAATTTGCAACCACTCACCTACACAAACGCAACCACACGCCCCAAATTATGAAGAAAGCGAACAAAATGCAAAAGAACCAAAATTGCCGACCACACAACATTACGAATTCCCCTTACCTGAGCTTTCGCACAGGTCAAGTACCTCCTCCCAGGGTTTCCGTCACTCCAAGAGATCCATCCAGTAGCCTCTTGCCGACAATTGCAACAGACGGGCAGCTCGTAATCAAGTGGCCCCTCTCGGTACGGTATTAGCGAGGAGAAATTTCATTCGCCATTGTCGACCCAAGAAGAAGCCACCGACCTACATGACGTGCTTGAGCTCTTAGAGCTCGCCATCCACCACACCGACGCAATTTATGGGCTCTAGGGTTTCTTAGGAGGATGAGGACTTTCCCTTTCGCATCGTCCTCATGACGTGGGAAATGAAGGGATACGGGTAGGCTATACTAGCTGGCAATTCAAAAATTCTACTACGTAAATCAGGAAGCCTTGTAAGTAAGAGATCATAGATTGTTACCACTAAACGCGCAGTGCAGCGGAAGACGAGTTTGAGCAGTTTGATCCAACGTAGAGTGCGTTGATGAAGTAGTCGTAGTCGATCGTCCAACATCCTCGACGCCGATCGTCTCCTCCAGCAACCTATTGCTTTCCTTGTGAAGTCGTGGATCGTCCTCGAGTGCAACAGCAACCGCAGTAGCGCCTCTATAGTATCCACACGTCCAGGGATAGAATAACGTACACCGGTGCGCTCGCACCAACTTGCACGGTAGGGCTCTCTCGAGAAAATGACGGCTAGGGTTTCAGTTGAGAAACACACGTTGCGTGTTTTTCTTGTATTCCAACAGCCTCAAGCATCTCCTTATATCGAGCCCATGACGGATCCTATCAGAACATGTTTGTTCCAACTCATTAAGTGTGTGACCCATTAGGTTCATGCATAATCAGTTGTGACTCGAAAACTCTTTTCCGACCACTAGTCTTTAGTGGTTCCTAGCAGGACATAACGATTTCTAAATACACATAAATTATATCAGACAAACCTTAATGTGGTATGATCTACGAGTAGGTCCTTATCACTTACGACTAGCTCGTATCTCTATACGACCAGTTCATATTTAGTCATGACTAGTTCGTAACTTCTTATGACTAATTTACGACCAGTTTACAATAGCTCATATCTCTATACGACTAGTCTGTATCTGATGGAACTGAATGACCCGCTCATGCATTTTTCCTTTGCTTCACGATATCTGGTTGAACTCCAAATGAGATAATTTGTCATCCATAGACTGTTCAATATTTTCTCGATCAAGTGTCAGATAACATCATGTGGTCGACTCTTCAACCACTAGTGGCATGGCCATGCACTTTGTTTAT
The DNA here is from genome assembly GCA_036346405.1 of Phyllostachys edulis. Classification (NCBI taxonomy): domain Eukaryota; kingdom Viridiplantae; phylum Streptophyta; class Magnoliopsida; order Poales; family Poaceae; genus Phyllostachys; species Phyllostachys edulis. Next base: position 36,115,975 of record CM070546.1, read on the forward strand.
CCGACCACATCAAGGGACCTAAAGATATCTTTCCTGTTATGTTAGGAGGGGTAAATCCCACATCCGACCAGTCACGTTCCTCTGCATGTTTCATAGCATACCCGAAAGCCACATTTATAACTACCCAGTCACAGAGTAGCATTTGGTAACCCCTAAGTGTACTATTACACATGTAGGAAACTTGGCTGATCTCAGGTCTAAGGATTATACATCATCATTGCTTGAGACCAACTAATGACACATGAAATCATAACAATCTCAATAGTGTCTCAAGGTGGGTCAATCCAACACCATATTCTCTAACATGTGTTCACATTATTGATTCGATATCCCTATATCCATGACCGGTGAAACATGGTCATCAATCAATACATGTGTTGGTCGATAAGTCACAAGTGTTCCGACAGTGACATCCGACTAGGGATACATTTAGAACGACATCATCTAAGTTAAAGAGCTTTACCAACAAGTCACATACTTGTTAATCTTTATAACCGATGATTCATTCAAGGAACATAATAACATTTATTCAATAACTCATAAACATAGACGCGATACAATCATCTCTATGATTACCTCTAGGGCATATCACCAACAGTCTCCCACTTGCACTAGAGTCAATCATACAGGTATTTAATACCCATAGCTCTTGTGTGCACATCATGCTTAGGTTGCGGGAGAGGCTTTGTCAACAGATCAGCAATATTCAAATATATGAGCACTTTGTATATCTTCACATCACCTCTTTCAACGATCTCACGAATGATGTGATATCGTCGAAGTATGTGTTTGGACTTTTGGTGCGATCTAGGTTCCTCAGCTTGTGTAATGGCTTTACTATTATCGCAATAGAGATCCATTAACTGAAATGTAACAACCCAAAATCTGGTTTGTTTTGAAATTAAAAATAAATAAAAATAACCGTTTGAATTTTTCTGTTAAAGTCAAAGCTGAATATGAATTTTCAGAAATAAAAAAGATTTAATATGAATAATTTAAACTTCAATTAAACTAAAAGTTATTTTATTTGAGTTCCTCATGTCCCAGAGAATATTTTGGAATTTGCTGGGAATTTTTGGAATTTATTTGTTATTTATTTGAGCTTAGTGTTATTTATCTCAATTTCCTTAATTCAGAAATCATTTAAAATTCCGAAATTCCTTTGGGCTCAAACTCCTTTCCTGGGCCCATTCCATTTCCTTCTCCTGCCCATTGTCTTTAGGCCCACTTGCCTTTTCTCTCACGCCAAACCAAGCCAGCCATCTTTTCTTCTCTTTTTTTTTCTTCCTTCCTATTTTTCCTTATTTCCTTCGGCCGGTCGCTCCATCCTTTTGCCTTGGGCCGCCGTCCGTTTTCATTTTTGCGCCTCAGCCCATCCATTCCTTGGCCCGCCTCGCCTTTTCTTGCACGTGGCCCAACCAAGTGCCAGCCTATTTCCTTTAGCCGAGCCGTGCGCTCGCTAGCTCAACCCAAGCTCTCCTTTCCTTTACTTTTTTCACTGCCCGGTGGTCCCGTTTCTCAGCGCCACGTCAAGCCTTTCTTCCTCCCATGCTCGACTAGGACGCAGAGTCCTGAAGCCGCACGCCAAAGCCGCTGTCGTCCCTGATTCCAATACTCCTCCTCCAGGACTATTTAGACCGAGCTCCTCGCGTCAAATTGCTTCGCCCGGCCTTCCACCACCGAAACCCTAAAGTTCCAATCTAGTTCTTCTCTTCGTTTCGCCGAATTTTGTCAAAGGAGTAGAGCCGCCGCCAAGGCCTTCATCACCAGATTTCTTTGCAGTCCGTTGACCTCCGGCCACCCCGAGCGCCCCATGGAGTTCCCCTCGTCCTTGCCGATGTCATGATCACCCTCGCTTTCTTCGGGAGCCATCTAATTGCCAAGACCGTCACACCCGAAGTCCATCTCACCGCCTTTGTTGCTGCTGTCGTCACCCCGTCGTCGGTGTTGCTGCACCATCACCACCCAGAGCTTCGCCGTGTTCCCAGGATCCTGTTTTGGTATTTCACTGGGCCTCCATTCACTACTACAGAGATCGTCATCACAGACGGTTAGGAACCATCATCGCAGATGGTTTTTGAACTGTCTGAATTTATGTGTCTATGATAACAAGCGGTTATCACAGACGGTTTTTTAACCACCTGTGATGAGTCACAACACAGACGGTTTTTGGTTAAAACTGTTTATGAAGGGCTACTATCACAGACAGCTTCAACCAATAACCGTCTGTGATATGTAGGATATCACAGACGGTTCTGTTTACAAACCATCTGTAATTGGATACATATCACAGACGGTTAGTAAATAGGACCGTCTGTGATATTAGTCATATCACAGACGGTTATTGGAAGGAACCGTTTGTGATAGTAGCCATTCACAGATGGTTTATACGATAAAACCGTCTATGATTTTTTTGAACTTAACTATTTTTTTTTCTAATTTTCGGCTAGCCTCAGGAATTGCTAGCCATGCCCTCTGAAAACAAGAAAGCAGAAAACAGATGAATCGCAGATGAATCAATTGTTGACAACTTAAAGTGATCATTTACAACTCAAAATCAATTACAAAACAGTATGTTCAAGTACTGTCGCTAGAGTTACAATTGAATTACAACTACTCAAAGTGAATTACAATTGAATCAATTGTTTGAAGGTCGTTCAGCGGTGAAGACGGAGTGAAAGTCTCTATCGGCATTAACGATCTCCATCTTGATGAAGTCGTAGAGCATTCCTTGAACCTCCGAGATCTCGGTCATAACGAGTGAATCTAAATCGAGATTAATGCTCTGTCACTAGCAGGAGTAAAGTTGTAAGCATATATATTTAAATTTATAATTACGAAATAATTATTGCGAGATTGACAAACCTTTGGATCATTCGTCTTAGCACTCATGATTTGCTGCACATGACGGCAAACGTAGAATGCACATAAGTGATCTTGTTTTTGCTGGTGACATTGCAAAAATAGGATTACATATATAGGTATAGTCAGTTCGAGATGCATTATTACGAAATGTGATATAGGATTATTGTGTTGTAGCGCCAGACTAGAAATCGGCCCTATGTCAGTAGCAGTGGCGCCGATTCCTTGTGTGTCCCTCCCTCGGCAACATAGGCGCTGAACGACCTACGTGATTCCAAAAAGTTATCCTCGGCCATTTCAAACGAAGGAAGACTACAATAGAGTTATGTATGGAGGAAATGAGCATACCTATCGAGTATTCCTTGCACAAGGGTGAAGTCGTGCTTTTTGTTGTGTAGAGAATCAAGGTATGTTATCTTGTTCCTCTTTGGTACAATGACTAAATGGATCCAGTGGAACCTACTCATGTATGTCACTATGGTCATTAAACCTAAGTTCGTGCTGCGTATAAAGTACAAATAAAATTTGTATAGCAAGTAGTGAAGCACTTACTTCTGGTTGTAGGGCACAATTATGTAGTCCTTGTCGCTTTGAGCAAGCAATCCCGTCGTTATGTATTTCATTACGTAGGATGCGTCTTCGATGATGCATTGCTCAGAGATCAAGTGCGGGTCGAGGAAACCCACCGGTTCTCTCCATCGCTGGGCCATTTTCATCATGTATCTATACATAAGTAATGGGTTATGATATTTATTGGTATTACATGAATGTAGAACTTGATTGTACACACTTATAGTGTCCAGCATCGTAGAACCGAGGCATCGAGGGCATTGAGGTTGTATAGGTCGAATAAGTCGTCGAAGCCCACGACGAAGTGGCCCGGTGTAACATCGAGGAGGCCGACTAGAGGGGGGGGTGAATAGGTGGTTTTAAAAACTTCTTTGGCTAAAACTGATTTCTAATGCGGAAGCTAACAACAATACGGTTTTGCACAATTAAAGCCTAAATCAACTAGTCTTTACTAAGTGCACCAACAACATAATACTATTGATAATGATAGCAATCATACAAAGACATGTAAGCAATTTAATACAAGAAATGTAAATTGCACAAAGTAAAACACAAGAGAACAAACCACAATGTCATAATGATATTTTACCGTGGTGTTCGAAGACTTGTCGGTATCCCCTAATCCACATTGAGGAAGCCCAACCAAATTGAACCGGCTCCACAATTGAGCCAACACCTCCGAGGTAAGTCCAACCATTTGGACCGGCTCCAACACGAACCAACACCTCGATCCACTCAGGGTTGTTCTTCCTTCACTCCAGAGATGGCGAGCACCAAACCACTCACAATCGCCCGGGGCTTCTCAGAACCTTCTTGTAGAAGATCACCAGCGCAACTCTTCCAAGCCGTCTAAGTGTTGGCAAACACTAAGAGTAACAAGTCGGAGATGCTCACTTAAACAAATCAAGTGTCTAAGTTTAATGGATACACAATCCACTACCTAATGCAACACATGCACTTAGGGTTTGCTCTCTAAACTCACTAAGTGCAACACATACATATAAGAGATGAGAGGGCTTACTCTTTGCTCAAAGGAATGAATAGCACTAGCAACAACACCTTCCACAACCAGCCAAGGTGGGTATTTATAGCCCACACACAAAAACTAGCTGTTTGGAAGAGAATCCGCTGAAAATCAGCGAAGCCTGGTCTAAACGCCAACCAATGGCTGGTCAGACCGGGCATGCTCCAACGATTATAAAACTAGCTGTTGGACACATGTCTGGATTGACCGCCAACCAATGGCCGGTCAGTTCGTGTCAACCCGGTCAGTCCGCGCCAACCCGGTCAGACCGGCCAACACAAGGCGGTCAAACCTTACAATAGAAGAAAGAGCAATTCCAGAAAAACACCTTCTCTGGAAAAAGATGACCGGATCACTCTACCCGGAGGTCCGGTCAGACCGGCCAACACATGACGGTCAGATCGGGGTCCCAAAACCAGAGAAACACACTCTCTGGAAAAAGCTGACCAGGTCACATGACCCAGAGGTCCGGTCAGACCAGCCAACACATGGCGGTCAGACTGAGACCCAAAACTAGAGAAACACACTCTCTGGAAAAAGCTGACCGGGTCACATGACCTGGAGGTCAAGTCAGACTGGCCTTCTAACTGCGGTCAATCTGGACCATGAAACAAAAGCTGATCTTTGCAAATCGCTTCAACTCAATTTGCAAAACACATTTGCCAATTGATGCAAGATGCAAACAAGGGTTGAAGGCGAGATTCTCAACAAGTTGCAAAACACAATTGCCAACTTTTAGAATCACGCTACAAGGAATAAGGTACATGAAATTAAACCATTTGCAAAACACATTCGCAAACTAAAGTCACATACTACAAGGATTATGCATGAGCCTCAACTATTTGCAAAACACATTCACAAATATTGGCAAAAAGCTAACAAGAGCTAGAGCAAGCACAATGAGCTATCAACACATGACACACTCAAGCTACTAGTCTCGACCCCTCTTAATAGTACGACAACATATACTAGCAATCCGGTCTTCCATCCAAACACCAAGACCGGCAAAAGACTAGAAACACATCATTAGCCCTAGCTAGTCATACCTTTGCCTTGAGCATCCTCTTGAAGCTTGATGACGCACATCTTCACTTCAAGACCGGGTCATTGACTTGATAATCATCAACACATGATGATCTTCTTCACTTAGGGATCTTGACTTGAACACCATCAACATATGATGATTTCCTTTATCCCGAGTCTTGACTTGATGACGATCAACTTATGATGTCATCCAAAGTCTCCATCATCATGGAACATAACCTATTCATCCAACTCATAGAAAATATTAGTTCCAAATGATGATTGTCGTTAATTATCAAAATACTCCATTAACTCATAATGGCGGGTCTAGATTCTTTACCCGGCTCATCGAAGAAATGCTCGTTCGTGTATCTGACGATGATTCCAGTATCACACCCCTTCTATTTGGTTTTTCGCATGTACCAGGCATGCAAAGACTGGCAACCTACTCCAGCGTGGGCTAATACTATGCCCGGGGCTAACGGACTTCCGATGGAGTATTTCCCGAGCTTGGGAGGCTCCTTAATGTTCGTCGATTTTGATTTGGCCTTAATGACTCGCTCGCTACACATCTTCTTGTAAGACGACTCGGGAACCGATCCGACGACATGCTTTTCTTGTTCCTTTGGCGTCTTCTCCGCGGGAACCGATGAGGCGGCCTTTTGAAGCGAAGGTTAAGGTGGAGTTATCAAGGGTCCTGTTGGACAGGCGTGGTCGTGTCGAGATCACGGCACTACAGGGTACAGGGTGATGTCCTTCTTTAGACACTGGATAAAAGTGTACATGGCATCTCCTAGAGTTCTGATGTCTTCATTCGGGCGAATCTCCAGCGGGACGGCCATGAAATTGTCATGTACCATGTCCTCTCGACTCGGCGTAACCCTCGTTAGTCGGGCACCATATCAAGACTGCCCTTCTCGGCATGGATACGCCATCCCCGCCCAAATTTCAATAGAAATGGACCCAACCAGCCTCACTTGGAACTTACAGGACATCGACTCCTACAAAATGATACACAATTAGCTAAGGCATCCTATAGATCTATCTTTGGAGCATTCCAAATATGTACATTACCTTGATGTCATCGATAGGTAATTGGACATCGCCATGTTGAGAATTTTGTGTGGACGCGACGCTACTCCGAAGTTGAGGAGGACTGGCTGCCAAAATAATGGGGATGGCTTGCGACTGGTTGAGGAGTTGATTCTTTTGATCCTGCAATCTTGTTATCTGTCCTTAAAATTTTGCAGTAAGCCTCGCATTAATCTCCTCTACCAACCGGTCCTCGCGCTCGCCCTTGGATCTCTTCCTATTCCTATACATCAAGGAGTCGTGTAGGAATCCGTCCCTCCAAGGTACGTAAACCACAACGCCTCGTGTACGATCCAGGTGCTCCTTGTTTCCCAGGGCCTTGGATAGTATATCCTTCTTCCTGACTACTTTGAAGGAGCCTTGGGAAGATTCGGTAGTCAATGCTTGCTGCAAGAGGTCATCATGTTATTTTATATACTATGAAGTTATGGACTTATTAACAACTAGGTAAGTCGACATATTTACCGAACGTTGGGACACTTCCCCATCTGCCGGGTTTGTGAAAGAGATGCCGCCTGAAGACGTGGCTGATGCCATCACTCTTAACCAACTTCAGGCACGCTCGTCTTTGATCTTAGCAAATGGCCGGGTTGCGTTCTCATCCTCTGCCGCCCATTGCATGGTTTTACCCGCATACCCAGCGGTGTCGAGTTTGTGGGGGTGAGTATTTTGTGCCTAGACAGCCTTGTGCGCTACAATTTGCTCCTGAAATTCGGCCGTCGTCTTTATCTACACAAAGGCGTCCCATATATTCCGCGACAAGAATTGATACTTTTTGAAGGGCGTCCGACCTGTGTTCACGTACTTTGTGACAAGCATGCTCTTGAAGGTCCTCCACGCGTGTCCCATCGCGAGCAACGCTTGCCGTTCCACGCGTGCTTAGTCTGCTTCTAGGATATTGAACGAGCTTGAAATTTCAGTCCACAGCTGGCCTCTCTCTACGTCCGTCAGAGACTTCCAGCTTGGTGTGGTGATAGGGACCCGTTCCCTTCCAAGTATCCCGCAGATGGTCCGGAATCTCGTCGCTACTTTCTTGGGACTTAGAGGGACCCCAATAGCACTGACCTCCATGATGGTCATTCGGTCCGCATGCAATTTCGATATTCCTCTACCATCTCGCTTACGTACCACTTTCCTCGGAGATCCAAACGCATTCGGCGACGTTGATGATGGTGGCGAAGACGGTGCGGACGCGATCTCGCTTACTTGCTATCTATATAAGTTACATACGCAATGAACTAAAATTTTAGAATTCAAAACATTGAGAGTTTAAATAAAATGGATTGCAAGTTGATATCTAGTAGGTATTTTCAAAGATAATTTCCCTTGGAAACATATTTTATACAGAAAAAATAGAAGTTGCAAGACTATAAAGATATATACTTGATTCTTGAACAATCGAAGCAATAGAGCAACAATAATTGCAAAACTATAATGATATATACTTGTTCTTTGTATAAGAACACAAGCAAGGGAAAATATGACTTCTATTTGCAATTTTGTTCAAATCTCAGTAAGTCTCACTCTATACAATTGTATCTATAACATATTCAACAATTTCCAGTTGGAGGTTGCAATTAAACCCACAACATGCAGGGAGGTCATGACATAGATTCTGAACCAAAAAGTCTATCTCATGATTCACCAAATAACGAGGGTATCGCTGTGTCTGTATGTCACACTTGTAATCTTTAAAATATATTATTCTATTACATCAGGTGACACTTTAACAAGAATTACATAATCCCAACCACCTTCTAAAGAAAAGAATAATCAATAGGGCAACAGCCACAATAGAATAACAATAAAATTTTCACCTTACGAATAATTGGCTATCTCAGTAAAGGAGCAGCAATAGATAACTTCCATGCAAACATCAAGTAGAAATTTCAGGCTTCCAAACAATAAGCAATAAAAAAACCTTGTTCTAAACAAGAAAAAGCTCTGTTTGCCCCCATAAAACCTGACTTACAGCATGCCCTGCACCCAAAGAATATGTTGACTACCAATTGCCAAACATGTTTTGATACATACCACAGAGTTGAACTATAATACTTGGTGTTTCATCTCAATGAAAGAGATGATCTTTACCATTGCTCATTTATTCTCAATTGCGCATAATTTCATAAATACATGTGTTGGTGAACAAAGCATGGAACAATTTATAAACTATGATATAGTACATCAGGCCACATGCAGCTAGTCCTCAACAGCAACATCTCCCATGTTGAGACATAAGTAAGTATATCATCCATTGGCACACAATTTTGTAGCAGATCTTACCAATTACATTACTAACAAAGTTTTCCAAACGATGATGCATACATCCAAAATTATAGTTAAATACTACATTTTGTATGCTGAGAATATTTACAGCGAAACGGTATCCTCTGACAAAGGACACATCAATGCTTTTTTTTCCTAAAAAAAGGATATTTGCATGAGAACAAGCAAAGCATCACTCTGCATTAGTACACATATGTATCAAGTATGAAATATTGCTACGAATCTGCATCTTATTACTTGATAAGAATTGAATATATGACACAAGCATGGGTGCACATGCATTTATTTTCATCATACTGGACAAGCATATGAGTGTATGTTCTTTATGCTGCCATTAGGTATTTACTGAACTACAGGTAAACAGTACGGACATGTGAATATGAGCATATTGCGAATATTATTAGGATGTCGCATGATGCTTAAGCACTATCAGGAAAAGGAGCGACAAGGGGGAGGGGATGTAACACCCTGGCTATTCGGAAGCTAAAATGTTACCTAAAGGACTTACAACAACAATACGGGTAATCTTCAACAATATCTCAACTAAAAGCATAAAGAGATCAATAATATAGAATGAATGCAGGAATAATCAAAATCCATCAACAGTTCACAAATTCTAATTATTCAAGTCTACTGAATCCACTAAGATAATTATATCAAAGGAATAATCATGGATCACAAGCAGTAATATAATCAACCTTAACATAGAGAAAGATAACATCCATCAACAAACTCTATTTATTACAGTTCATCATCTAACGAATGAAAGACATGGACAAAATCATATTATTGGAACTTGAATATCGTGAAGTGAATGAATTATGTGTGTCTATTCCCTCCCAGGAATGCTCTCATTAGCGATCACCTAAAATAAACAAACATAGACAAGAATGGGTCCAAGACTCAGCAAGTACAAAGAATAATAAGAACTACAACGAATAGGAACATAGAACTGGAACAAACATATGAATGGATGGAATGAATAGAATGAATGGACTACACTTCTGCTTATACTGGTATAGCTAGTGACACACCCGTCAGTGTTCACTTAGGTCCACATTTAACAAAATACGGGGATCCAAGGCCCGTATGAAGAACGTTTCATACGGGGATCCAAATTTGCCCACATTAGAATGGTGGGTCTTACGTACCCATACTAGAATTGATGGGTCTTTCTTTTCCACTCCCGTGGAAGAAATATGAACAAATGTATGAATGGAATGAATCATGAATAATGAAAGACATCATCTCTTTAAACATGGATTAACGGATATGAAAGGAACATGAAGTAATGAATCTATTCATGGATCATAGAAACAACAGCATGAATACAAACACTCAGCATTCACCAACATTAAGAATTACAATGTACTTGCCTTCCGCTCTGCTATGGTTGTTAAGAGGCAAGACTAAGTCGCTACACTCAAATTCCTCCTACACAAATTAAATACTCAATAAGGAACCACGTGAACAGGACATCGCTCGAAACGTCTAATCGCAGCATTCTAACCCAAAGATCACAAATTCGATCTACTCAAATAAACCGACAGTCTAGCAAGACTACAATCTAGACAGCAAGTACAAAATAAATCATAACTAATGATCTGAGACTCGAAATGGAATGCTCTCAGATCCTATGAAAATATAACAATATCCTACACAAAATTCTAGTTGGCGGGATCTCCCAATTCGGCCAAAAACCTATGTCAATAATCCTATGAAAGTTGAACATCGAATCTGTCTGACAGAACTACATAGCAGTAGATAAATAATCATATCTTTTGTTCTACAACTCCAAATTGAGTGTTCTTTATCATTATGGAAAGGTTAACAAAAATTCTAAAACAACCTAGCTGGGTGGAAACCCTGAATCTGCCATTATCTTAATCATATTTTAAAAGACAACTTGACAGTTCATTCACGTCAGGAATTCAGGACAGCAGGAAAGATTAAATCATATCTTTTGAACCGTAAGTCGGAATTAAGTGTTCTTGGCGGCTACAGAAAGCTAAGAACAATTCCTATATATCTGTATGAGATGGAAATCTCCAATTTGGCCTCTAAGAATCTGAAATCGGCTGTGCAACAATCTGGATAGAACCGAACTAATAGCAGTAGCAATTCGATCCAATCAATCTAATCGAATTTGCATCTAATAAGAATAGAACAGTGAAGAACGCCTTGCGTTACCCTTGTAGAACCTCAGGGAGATGCTGGTTGATCCCCCACGAAGAAGATCCTTCTTCTCCTCACCCTTTCTTCCCTCCTTCACTACAACAGGACTAGGTTATAGCAACATGCGTATATGCAGCTATATCTACAAATATGTGTTGCTACGATGGATAGCAACACATGTGATAAGTGATGTTGTTGGTCGTGTTGCTATAAGGTAGGTCTACCGCAACACAAATTAGGTGTTGTTATACAAAAGAAAAGGTGTTGCAAGTAGGTCTATCAGAATACAAATTAGGTGTTGTTATATTAAAGAAAAGGTGTTGCAAAGTTGCAACACAATTTTGTATTTGTAACAACACACGCTTTTGAAACATAGCTAACACTGCTAGCAACATATAATTGTTATATTACAACACAAATTAGTATACAGAAAAATACAATTCATTTGTTTGCTACGTGCGAGAAATTATAATTGCTACGAAGAATTTTTATTTACTAATTAAGCATGTCATATCGCAGTAATATATAACACAACTCAACATGATCAATGTTCAAAAGGTAGATTGCATTGCATTAAGGAAATAAATATAGTTATTGTTAACATCATTCCACATTACAAAAACAACTGATTTGTTGTCAACACAAGAGCTTTGAACAGGAGTAAAATTTGAGTTCTAAAATATAAAATCTAACTACTACTTTCTTTTCTTCATGAAGTTCCTTGATTCTTGATCCGTCTTTCAAAGAGATAAACATCCAAATATAGTAATTCAACTGTTGATCTTTTCAACCTGCAGGGATAACAATAAATTGTAAGGATATAAATATGATGTAGGACAAGTGAATCTGACATAAATTGAATCTAGCTAAAATTAACATACACAAAGTGAAGACCAGCAATCGCTTCCTTTGGTTTGGCCAATTGTCTTGTAGTTCTCCCAAAACCTTAATAGCACCTCATGTTCTCGACCACCCTCCAACAGTAACCATGAAGCAAAAAGCACTTCCAAGATGAAGCATCAAAATAACCACTTCCAATAAGATGCCGAGACCATTCACAATAATTTTTTTTTAAAGGCCGCCTCGATTCTAGACAGAAGTCCACATGTCATTGTGTATGTTTGATGTAGCCCTTAAATTGGGTCAAGTCATGATTCAAAAGATTACGTAAGTCCGAGTCTCTAAAATAAGGACTAGAATATAGAAATATGATGAATCGTGATGCATTGCTATAAATTATGCCAACACAAAATCAAGCTAAAACATTTTAGTTATCTACCAAGAGATTAGAGATTTTGGTGAGATCTCGAAGTTGTCAATTAAACAAGATATTTTTTAATTAAACTACTTAATTATTTTATGATTGACACAAAAGTATGTGGGTAATTTGTTGTCAAATATGGCGCTACAAAATATGTATACCTCCATAGAAAAGACCAGAGACAAGATAAATCGCAGCAGCCCAATTCCTCGTGGTCAAGAGCAATAGTTCATCCTTAAGTCATGATAAGTGAAGACTCCATTTAGCATCAAGAGATGGATGTGAGAAATTTTCTTTGGAGGTAGATGTGCTAAATTTTTGAAGGAATACATCAAGATGAAGCATCAAATTTTTAAATAAAACGCATCGCTTAATATCTCGTAGGTTAAGTTCCTTCCTTTTATCGCCTCATTCTCGTATCTTGTCACCATTTGCAACAACATTCCCATTTCCTAGTCGGCTTTCTTATGCAATAACACAAAGGACAAGCCGTAATAATGAACAAGAATCCCAAAATACCATCATGACAGACCTTAGTAGAAAGCCTATTGCTCACAGAAGGTCGCTTTCACCAGATACCCAATCTCTAGTTACCGCAAGTCTCAAGACTCCTCACTCATAGCGCCATCCCCGACTGCATTCCAATGTTCTATTATCGCTTATACTTTGCAAAACTAAACTACGTAAGGCAATAAAACAACACTTTATTTACGGCTCATAATAAAAAGTAACTTTTTCATAAGCTTATTTAGGCTATAGTAAATCTCATATACTTAGAGTTTATGCAATGAACAAGAGTTGAATTTCACATAGTGCGATAAAAGCACATAGAACCGATGTTCCCGTAAAATCCAACTCAATATTTTATTATTAGAATTTGAAAAAGGTGCAAAGGCCAAATTTCTCATTTCTAAAATAGAAGTAAATAACTACCATGACTCAAAATTATAGATGAACTAGTAGGGTGCTCGTATGCTGTAACGAACCTCAAAAGAGAGTGATACATATCGTGACGGGATCATAAACCACATAATAAAGGAAGTACTAATATGGAATTATAGATCATTGATTCCCTTGCAGTATTGCACACTAATTAATACACAACTTTTTCAATGTAAAATCTTTCAGTCTCCACCTTGAATTGAGTTATTCCATCAATTTTTTAAAGTTTCTTCTTTCCATTCTTATATTTTAGGAGAATATTCAAATTTAAGTAGAAAAAAAAGTGGGGCATACTTTGGAAAAAGCATGCTTTGTAGACTGTAGTAATTAAAAAGACAACGCGATGGAGCTGCAACATGTATCAAAAGAGAAGCGATAATAATTGAGTCAAAAACTAAATACTTATCAGACAACCCAAGGGCTTTGGACAACCTTCAAAAACATAAGCGCCTTCAACATTTTCTTCATTTAATACATCTCCATTTAGAATATAAATAGGTTAGCAAATGCCTAGTGGCTTGTAATGATCGTGGTTGATGCTAAGTTAGAGCAACGAGCAACATTAATCAAGGAAAAAAAAGAGTAGCTATTCAAGCTAGAACCAAAGCAGATAGTAAAGACGACATCGACTTGAAGGTCAGCAGATTAGGCATACAATTGCCACCGTGGAGCCTACCTAGATATCTGCTCCAAAACAAATGCATCTACGATAAAAGTTGGATGACATATATTTATTGCATTAGATTAAAAGGACAATATTTTAGGAAAATCAATATGTAGAGAGTATAGTGGAGATCTCTTACAACACTTAAGTAGATTTCTTTCGACTTTTGAAGGGTTCTCACTCATCTTTAGTCCCGACATAAAGAGTAACTGATGAGTGATATTTAGCGATACCCAAAGGCACGATAAATACACGTATATCTACATATGATAAATGGTAAATTTGAACCTACATAGAGATATTTGCCTTAACCATAGTATTGAGGGTGCATCTCGATCCATTCCTCCCAAACATTATCCCTATTAACTGCACTATACCGTACATCGCAGAGCATAACATCCAACTTCATTCCAGAGAAAATTTGAGAACATTATCAACAAAGCAAATGTGTTTGTGTCATTCTAACAAGTATCCGAGTCCCCAAGAACCTAGATAGTTGATTCAACAAGAAGATTCTTCGTTACACAAATCGATTCTAACCAAACCTTCAAGCGCTACATGACCCGACATAACTACGTAAGAATAAATTAATGCAAAGTAGCAAACCAATGCCACACCATAACCCGCAGAGGAGCAACATCAAGATATAAACCCATGAAGGCTAATTTCAGAGGCATTATCCTTCAAAAAAATAATCAAGAGGGCATTGCGATTTTCAGATATTACAATGTTACTGTAATTATCAAGCAGACCAGAAGAAACAAAACTACGCCAAGATGACTCATTGGTGGATCAACACCGATTATACACATCACTTTATCCATGAGTTAGAGAAACTGCACAACACAAAGAAAGAAAGAATAAGCAGCCAACTCAATGTCAGACCGCACACAATGTTAAATATAAACTGTGTTAAACATCACCATGGATGAAAGTACAAGCCAATCCAGAGGAAACAAATCCAAGTGGATCTTGAGTATTCTTTGATACAAGACAATATTTCACTCACTATACTTTGGTACAATATGGAACTCCCCAAAAGAAACAAAAAGAATGTAGAAAACAAGGAAAAAAACTCACTATATGAACCAGATGAGACTTCTACAACATTTGCATAGTTAGAAAAATTAGTCGGTGCCACAAGGTGCCGGGTATTGGACCCGCATTTAAACAAGAATTAGAGAATTAGGAACTTCTGTATAATTGATGCTATCAGGTGTACTCACTGTTTTGCATTACTCACTGTTTTGCATTACTCACTGTTGAAGAAAGATTGGGTTGCAGATTTCATATTCTGTTTTTTTTAAATAACCCGGAGACATTAATGACCGCAAAAACTTCTGAGTAAAGTGAGGGATGGAGGAGCGAGTGCTTATAGATATCTGATGATCTACCCTGAGGAGCCATAGAACATTATTTTCTCGAGTAAACTTCGTCGTAAGAACAAACATGGAAAACAAGAATTCTAGCAGATAAGTCGGTGACTTGGTGTACAACTAACCATAACTATTACATGTGACAGATGATTTAAGTTAAACTCGCATATATTTTTCACACTACTCAGCTTTTGTGATTAAAACTTCGCTTATATCTCAATTGTCGCTAATAAGAAATAGACCATTGAAATTCAAGGGTCGAAATCATCAAGAATTACATAGTATCAAACATGCGTAAAAGTTGATAATCGTATCATGAAATGTCTAGCTTCTCCTTTTTTCCAGATTATACAATCGATTAAGTCGTAAATGTGTGTTTATAGATATCCGATGATCTACCCCGAGGAGCCATAGAACATTATTTTTCACATTTTCCTCGCTTAGGAAACAAGTATGATGTATAAGATAGAGCCAGAGAACATCACTATCAATCATCTCTTAATATTTTGCATTGATGACTCCAGCTTGTTATAGCACTGGCACTCCAAGAGCGTAGCAAGAGAAAATTCTTCTAAGACCACAACAAACAACTAAAAGTTCGAATTTCAGAGCATGCACGAAGTCGTTGTCCCTCCGCCTCACAAGACCTCCTCCATCCGAAAGACATCATCGAGAATAAATTCATCAAGAATCATCGATTCAATTCATCGAAGATGTCTAAAAAATCATCGCAAGGAAACACCCAAAGATACGATTTTTCCAAAGAGAATCCGTAAACAAGAACCAAAGAATCAACAAGTTGGGATCTTTTCCGAGGCAAGCATGATTCGCGAGTGAATGGGGATGTGGGGATTGAGGGCAAGGTTTTGCGCCGAGGCCGTGGAGCGGAGACGAGGGAGGTGAGGTGGTCAGCAGCTGGCATTGTCGCCAGGGTAGGCAAGGCCAAGGAGGCGAGGAGAGGATTTGCGACGATCTCCTTCTCGGCGAGTCGGTGGTTGATGCGGACGGTGGACTTGAGCGCCTCCAGGGCAGCCGCACCAGTTGGTGCTCCAGTCGCAGGGGCAAGTGGCGAGTGCGTTGAGGTGGGGGACGAGGGCGGCTCGGTGGAGGCGGGTGGTGTGCGGCGTGACGCGGATGGGAGGGAGGGATGGAGCGGCGAGGTCGTTGCGGCGGGGGCCGAGGGCGGCTCGGTGGAGGCGGGTGGGGCGTGGCGTGAGGGATGGAGGAGCGAGTGCTTTGAGGGTGGGGGCCGGGGGGGACAACGGCGGCTCGGCGGTGGTGGGTTGGGCACGGCACGACGCGTATGAGAGGGAGGGACGGAGGGGCAAGGACGATGGGGAGTTGAGGACGATGGGGAAGTGGGACGATGGGGCTCGCTGTGGCGACGGGTTTTTTTTCGTGCGTGTATTGGGTTTGATTCGCGATGGTTTTTTTTGCGTATGCAGGGGCGGGATGATGTTCTCGAAAGCGTGGGTAAATCCTAATTTTAGAAGTTAAGATTATAAAAACTATAGTATATTATTATTAATAATAATAAATTGAAAAACACAAGATAAAAAAATGAGCGGTACATATAATATGCTTCTTCGATATTGAACTATTGTTTGTCGATGCCACCGATCTTGAACTAGTTTGCTCGTAATATTATAAAAATTAATACATTTTTCAATGTAATAAATTATATAGTCACTCTACATTGATGCAATCGCCATGGTGAGATAATCAACAAGCACATTATGATGACATGCACATTCCTTTCTTATAAAAACAAATAAGCATGTTAGTAGAATTAGAACAACGGTTACTTAGCCAATCGCTCCTACTACTATAATTACCTATTTATTTTTGTTACTACTATAACATTAGGTGGTAATTAAATGGGTCATAAAATTTGTTTATTGACCTAGCAACACGCCTATTAAGTGTTGTAACTTACACTATAAAGTGTGGTAACATAGTAGGCGCTGAGTATGTTTGGAGCTTTCTACACTTGGGTCAGAGCAACATGAGAATATGTGTTATGTTGAGTTTTCCTACAACATATACTATATGTGTTGTTAGTGTGTGTTGGAATAGATTGGTCTTGTTGTAGTGCTTTTGGCCGGCAAGGCTACTGTCCTCCTCCTCTTTTCCTCGCGTTGGCCGACAATGGGAGCTCTGATGGTGAGAAGGGAGGCACCACAAACAGGACAACCACCGGGGAGATGGGGCGGCACCAAGGCAAAGAAAGTATGGGGCGGCACCAAGGGGTGGCGCTTGGAGTGGGGAAGGGGAGAGGGGTCGTGGCTAGGGTTTTAGGGTGGGGCGCCATGGGCTTTGGCCCATGGGCGCCCCCTCTTGGGCCACAAGGCCATGTTAACTGGCCTGAGGCCCACCTCCTTAATCCCTCAAATCAATTTTCACTAATAAACCTTTTCCGATTAAATTCTCTCTAATCGAAAATCGGGTATTACATTCTACCCCTTAATGTAATTCAACCCCAAATTCTAACCGTCAAACGAATGTAAGAATGTAATGCCACGCAATTGGAAACAACGAATTAACACGCATCAGAGCAAACATAAACCGATATTGCTCACAAGATGCAGACTCTAGCTCCCAAGTGGCCTCTCTCTTAGTTTGATGAGACCAAAGAACCTTGATGTACTTCAAAGTCTTGTTCCTCGTAACTCGCCTCGACTCTTCCGCATTTTCACCGTCGACTTAAAAGTAAGATCCTGCTCAATGCTCAACGGCTCTAATGGAATTACATGCTCTAGGTCTCTCAAAAATTTCCTCAACATGGATACATGAAACACATTATGGATTCCGCGCATGGACTCAGGAAGGTCCAAGCGATAAGTCAATTTCCCAATTCGTGCCACGATTGAAATGGTCCAACGCACTCGGGCTAAGCTTCCTTTGGTACCAAAACGCACTACACCTCGTAGGCGATACTCTCAAAGAACCCGCTCCCACTTCAATTCCAAATCTCGCCTCGACATCTGCAGATAGCTCTTCTCCGTTTGGCGAGCAAAGAAATGACTCTTCCTAATCTCGCTACTCGCCACAGCTTATTTGACCTAATCGACCCAAAACCGCCTCTCCAATCAGATCCCAAAGACAATCAGAATAAATTTCAAAGTTCTATTACTAATTTAAATTAATTAAAGTTATCAATTTATTGGATTTTCTAAAATTTGAAAGAGTTTCATTGCTTTATTAGAATTTCTGAAGTTTTAAAAGCCAAAAATAAAATTTATTAAAGTTATTAAAGTTTTATTTGAGTTTGAGTTGAAAAATAAAAATTAAATTAAATTATAGAATTTTCTCAAAATTTTAAAGCTTTTACTTAATTAGTTTAAACTAAAACAAATTCAATTACAAAATTTATTATCAAGTTTAAGTTAGAAATAATTTTCTTAAGTCCAAAATAAATAAGGGAATTTCTGTGAATTTTTCTGGAATTTTTTGGATTTATTTTGCTATATTCAAAGTCTAAAATGAATTAATCCGAATTTTTAAAATGGAAAATCAATTAAAAATCCCTAAACAGGGTTGGGCCGAAATGACTCCAGCCCATTTTCGCTTCAGACCGCCCACCCAACCTTCAACCCCAAATCTCTCACTTCCACACGGCCCCGCCTGTCACCACTTTCACGCTGATCGTGGCCATTGATCAAGATCCAACGCTACCGCCTCTCTCTCTCCTCCTCGCCGACAAGTGGGCCCGCCACCTTCTTCTCGCCTTTCTTCCTCGTGATGACCGCCATTGTCTCCGCCATTGCGCGCCAATTAAAGCTCCGTGATCGCCACGCTTCTCCTCCCTTGACCATACAGGCAAGATCGTCACCCACGACCCCAACCGCCACCACCCGCCCACGCTTCTCTTCTCCACAAGACTAACCGTCAAGACGCCACAACCGCCACAAGACGACTCCACGTCACACGCCACGGACGCCCTAGGCCCCTATAAAGGCAAGATTACCACCTCACCCGTCCCGGCCGCAACCCACTTCTCTCTCCCACGACTCGCCAGATTTGAAGCTCCTCCGCCGCCCCGAGAGCTCCCACCACCGACCCGCCGCCAAGCCCTCTCAAATTTCGCTCCGCACCAATGGTTTCACCTCGCCGCAAGGACGCCAGGCGCGCATCCATTTTGACGGAGACCCACGGAGCACCTTCGCCACCACAAGCCCGCCGCCAGATTCTCCTCGCCACGGCCATCTAGTCATCCTCCGCCAAAAGGTAGTGCATTTGGTTCGTCCTCGCCCCGCTCTCGCACACTCCTCGCCGTCCGGCCGCTGCAGCCGCCGCCGTTCCTTGAACCCGAAGCCCGCTTCGTTGCCGTGGACGTGGCATCGCCACGCGGCGCCACCTCGAGCCACGTAGGCGCCACCTCCTCCCTCTCGCTGACGTGGCGCACGGGTGGCACAAGCCGCACCACATCACCACCACCCCATTGAGCCAAAAACCCGTGGGCCTGGTCCATGTGGACCGTGTCTATGACACGTGGGCCCCACTCGTCAGAAAATTATTCTAATTCATTTAAATCCTGGAAAATTCATCGCTGATGTCAGCATTGCGCAATAAATAGGTTTTCCTTTAGAAAATAATTCAGAAAATAGATTAAATTGCGATTTAGGCTTTAAATTTAGAAAATTCATATCTTTTGATTCTTAACTCCAAATTTGGTGATTCCAATTTCTAAAAGTGTATAAAATGATCATCTAGCTAAATAAATTATAATTAGTTGATTTGGAACAATTTTAAACTGTCTGTTCAAAAATTTAAATAATTTAAACTACAAATTTAGGTTTAAATTTGTAAAGTTCATAACTTTTACATCTTAGCTCCAAATTAGATGATTCAAATTGCTAAAATATTATAAAATTATTGTATAACTAAATAAAATATAAGTATTTAATTTGGAGTTCAGTTTAGTCTTATTTTAGCATTTAAAATTCATTTAAAATCCAAATTTAGATCAAATCTTGTAAAATTCATATCTTTTAAATCCCAACTTCAATTTGAGTGTTTCAAATTTATAAAATTTTATAAAATTATTATCTAGCTAAATAAAATAGAATTATTTAGTTTTGAGTTAATTTGAATTGCCCTTTTGATTTGTTATTTGGATTTCGCTTGAATTTGGATCGTTTTAGATAGATTTTTAATTTACTTTTGAGAGTCGGCCAACGAGTTGGAGACCATATAAGAGGATTGATTTTGACTGCATGATCATCGTGGTTGTACACACAAGCAACCTGGAGAGAGTGTTTGTGAGTACTAGGTGATCTGTTAAGGAAAACAACATCACCATCCAAGGCAAGTTACATTCTTGACCATATTTGCACCCATTATTTTACATTATTTAAATTCTATTTTAAATTATTATTGCATGCGTATTTATATTCAAGTAATTTAAATCCTGTTTTAAGCTTTATAGTTATTCCTATTCCATTGTATACCAAATATTGTCAGATAGACCATATGGAGAACCATTTCGAATGTGACATATATATATTGGAGGTAGAAAGTGAAAATATTGGATTATAAGATAACATGATCGTGGGATATGAGATTAAAGAAATTGATTTGTTGTTGAGATTAGATTATAGAAATATATTTTTGGGTATCGTAATATTGGAGATGGAAGTATAGGATTACACAATTGATGGACATGGGATTGTAGATATACTTTATGGATGGATATTGAATTATAGAACAACATGATCATTGGATATCAGATTATATGAAGACATGATGCTTAGATATTGATTATACAATTACGCAATTATTGATTGTTGGATTATGGGGTAGAATAATCGTTGGAGATTGAATCATAGGAATGCATTAATGACGGATGTAGAAATAAGTGATCAATGGATATTGAATTGTAGAGATAGTTAATTATTGATATTGGACTATTAAGATTGAATTATAGAAGCAGTCTTTATGGAATATTGATTTGCTTGGATGTTGGATTATAGGATTAAATCTTGGTGGGATTTTGGGAATAAAACTTGATTAGATATTAGAAGTAGATAATTGTTGATATTGGATTAACGAAGAATGGATTATAGAAATAGATAATCATTGGATATCGGATTATAGAAAAAAAATTGGATTATAGGATTACATAATCATCGGATTGATGGGTGTTGAAT
This sequence comes from Phyllostachys edulis, assembly GCA_036346405.1. Classification (NCBI taxonomy): domain Eukaryota; kingdom Viridiplantae; phylum Streptophyta; class Magnoliopsida; order Poales; family Poaceae; genus Phyllostachys; species Phyllostachys edulis. Next base: position 36,137,399 of record CM070546.1, read on the forward strand.
TATTAGAAATAATTCATTAAGGATTAATGGATCGATGGATATCAGATTATAGAATTAGAGCATTACTGAATGTTGGATCGATGGAGGTCAGATCATAGAAATAGACTGATATGGTGGATATTGGACTAATTAATATTGGAATATAGAATCACATAATTATTGGAGTTTGGATTATCGGATTATGAACACAGTACGGATGGTTCACTTACCGGTCTCGTACCTGACAATACCTTGACATTGAATCCCTCACCCCTTGTCACCCTAGATAAAACCTAGTTGATACAATAGTATGAACTAGGATCATTCAAAAATGTTGCATAGACATGCTTAGACCAAAAATGTTGATTTGGGGAATTTCAGCCAAAAATTAAATACCGTTTAAATTGTATCCATGGCATTGATGTGTTATGGAAGTTTATAAATGATCTTTGCAAAAATTAAATAAAATAATGGTTTGTACTTGGGCGAAATGGTTGTTTGGATGGTGCATGTTTATGCACTGCCCAATCTGTTAGGGTTGAGGCCTAGGGTTTTGTGGAAAGTCGCCCAAGTCGCTTGAGGACCGCCTTTGAGCATTCCTTTGCTATGCCTATAATGGGCTATGCCTCACTGCAACCACATGTCCTCGTAATGGGGTGTAGGACCCGCTAATTAATTTGCGATTTTCATCGCTTGATCCTCAGATGTACGCGGGGTGGTCTTTCATGGCCTGTCTTTCATGACTACTTTATTCCCACCGGCGCAAGAGGGGCTAGGAACTCATGATTTCTATTCCAAAGGGGCTAAACCTTAGCGAGGGAAATCATGTGGAATGGCGATTGTAAAGGCCTTGGCACGTGCTCTAGATCGCTACCTAAGGTAGTGAGCGGTGGTATCGACGGATGCCAAGCAAACTAGAGAATTCGTGTCATGTGGGTAAAGTGTACAACCTCTGCAGAGTGTAAAACTATTCGAATAGCCGTGTCCACGGTCAAGGACATGCTAGCAAAGCCACTCAAAGTTAGACTTGGAATTTGTTTCAAAAAGACTTTGTCAACTGGTTTATCCAAATGGGAATTTGGCGGGAAGCCTTGTGATAGGAGGGTATCCTTCACCATTCATGTGTGAATGTTATTTGACTATAAAATTGATTTATAAAATGAATTTTAGTTATAGAATAACTGCTTTGGAACTTAGTACAAGTATATACAGAAAATGTTGTTTTATGCAAATTCAACCATATTAAGCTTCCCTTTGAGATATCCATATATGCATGTCATTCTGTTACTTGACGGGTGTAACTTGCGAGCACGGTAGTTGTGCTCATTCTGGCTTAGTGCAAATAATTTCAGAGAAGGACTTTGCCACCGGTGTGGATCTCGACGACTAGGCCGCTTCCCCAGTCGATTGCCTGTGGCAGATTAACTGGACTCTACTACCTCTCCTTCGTCTTCCGCTGAGTTTATTTTATTGTTGGCCTATAAGTCTCCTTTGTAATCAACTCTGTTGATATTTATTAATAAAGTTGTGATATGATTTTGTTACCATATTTGTTTACTGTGTGGACTAGCTACTGATCATGGGACTAGTTCAGAAATACACAGAGGATTTGGGAGTGTTAATCCCGGGTCTTACAACAACGGGTGTCGACGATCGAATCGCCGATCTTATGAAAATGAAAGAGGAAAATGACGTGAAATATCCTGGGATGGAATGGGGGCTGCTCTTTATTGATATGAACTGAATTTACAAGACCTGACTAGGCACTACCCTAAAAACACTGAATGTGAGGAATGTTTAACTAAGTAATCAGGTTTAGACTCTAAGTCTAAGACTGACTATCTTGCTTCTAATTCCACCGCTTAGGCTACTGTGTTTGTCTTCTCCTGTTCTGTTGTTTTTCGTCTCTTCTCCCGTCCCTTCGTCTTCTGTGCTCCACCCTTAAATAACTCCTCAAGAGGTGGCGCATTTCGGAGAAGACGCCCTCGTGAAACGTTACGATCGGTTGGAACAGTAAGGCGCTTAACAAGCAGCCAACTTCCTTGCGGTTGTCTTTGAGATGCTTAACCATAGGGTAGTTAATTGTTAGTGTCTCAGGATTATATCATCGCACGGTTTGGAACATATAACACGGTTCCATTCATCATACTGAAGAAATGCCGCTCATAGCTTTTCCAGTAGCTACCGGCCTGAGCCTAGGCACAAAGCCTTGTCCCACTGTGGTACCCATCATGTAACCTCTCGAATCCTCACGACCAAGGAGGTCGTTAGCCTTAGGGGTTACGACCATGAAGACGTATGGTCTTTTGTGTATTAAATTAATACATAGAGGTTTTAATCCTCGTCAACGGAGACCTGCACTTCCGCCCATAAAGAATCTCAAACGGTGCAGCTCGAATGCTAGCATGGTAACTGTTGTTATAGGCGAATTTTGTCAAAGCTAGGTGGTCTTTCCCAACCCCCTGCCAAGGCATAACACAACATCTGAGCATATCTTCTAGTGTCTGAATTGTGCATTCAGACTGACCATCTGTTTGGGGATGAAACGCGGTGCTAAGACGAAGCTGTGTGCCCAAAGCACTTTGCAAGCTCTCCCAGAACTTGGAGACAAATTTGGTATCTCGATTAGAAACAATAGTCTTGGGTACACCATGCAACCGCACTATCTCTCGCACATAGAGAGGGGCCAAATCACTCGCTGAATTGGTCGTACGAATAGGAATGAAATGTGCAGACTTATTGAACCGGTCCACTATGACCCAAATAGCATCCTTTCCTCACTGCGTGCGAGGTAAACCAACTACGAAATCCATGGAGATGTCATCCCATGGCCAAACTGGAACCTCCAAAGGTTGCAACAAACCTGCTAGTCGCTTATGCTCACCTTGACCACCGGGCAACCCACAAGATGCTACATAATCGAGCAATGTCACCTTCATCCTTTCCACCGTAAACTCTTCTTCAAATCCTTGTACATCTTGGTCTCACCAGGATGTACGGTATATGGAGTACGATGTGCTTCCCTTAGAATCTCATCTTTGACCTGAGACTCCTGTGGCACACAGAGGCGGTCTTTAAATCACAATGCACCAGAAACATCTACACTGAAGTGGCCTTGCTTGCCCTCATCTATGCGCTTCCTCACTCGCTGGAGTATCTGATCATGCTGTTGTGCTTCCCGCACTCGATTTGGAATGGCTGACTCAAGAAGCAAACGAGTCTCAGTCTGGACGGTACCCGTAAGCAAAAGGAGATATCCATATGCTCAAAATCAGTAATAAGACAACTGAGAGTAGGAGGTGTCGCCTTGCGACTCAGAGCATCTGCTACAACGTTTGCTTTGCCAGGGTGATACTGAATGGTGAGATCATAGTCCTTTATCAACTCTAACCACCTTCTCTATCTCAGGTTCAAATCTTTCTAGGTAAAGATGTACTTCAGACTCTTGTGGTCAGTGAATATATCACAAGATTCGCCATACAAATAATGGCGCCAGATCTTTAAAGCAAGAACTACTACAGCAAGCTCTAAGTTATGAGTAGGATAATTCTGCTCATGTTTCTTCAACTGTCTCGATGCATAGGCAATCATCTTGCCATCCTACATGAGCACACAACCAAGCCCAACTCTAGAGGCATTTGAATAAATAGTAAAACGCTTCCCAGGCTCAGGAAGTGCAAGAATAGGAGCGATCACCAACTTATTTTTCAAAGTACAAAAGCTGTGCTCACTCGCATCTAACCACTGAAATCTGACACCTTTCTGTGTCAGCTGAGACATTGGTCTAGCAATGGTAGAGAAACCCTCCACAAAACGCTGGTAATAACCAGCTAACCCCAGAAAACTCCTCACTTCCTTGACATTTGTTGGCCTCTTCCATTCAACTACTGTCGAGATCTTGCTAGGATCAACTGAAATGCCCTTTTGATTGATTACATGGCCCAAAAACCCAACTTCAGAAATCCAGAACTCACACTTCTTCAGCATAGCTTCAGTACCATAAACCAAAAAGAATGGTGTTTCACCGGTCGCACGACTGGTCGTGGTTCGGACGGCCCATAATACAGATGGGAGTTCTTGAACCCAAGCTCCTGACTGTTTGATTAACTGGTCGAATACTCGGCGTTTGATCCCTTGCATAATGATACCATTAGCCTGCTCAACTGCTCTATTGCTCTGCGGATGAGCAACAGAAGCAAAATGAACTTTGACACCAAGCTCATCGCAGAATTCCAGGAATTGACTATTAGAGAACTAGGCACCATTATCTGTGATTATACGACTGGGTATACCAAATCGTGTGATCACATTTTTCATGAGGAATCTCTTAGCGGCCTCAGTTGTTGTTTTAACAACTGGCTCGGCCTCGATCCATTTTGTAAACGTGTCAATCATGACGAAAAGGAATTCAAAGCCCCCGGGTGCTCTTGGGAAAGGTCCCAGAATGTCCAGTCCCCAGGTTGCAAAAGGCCAAGAAAGAGGAATTGTTTGTAAGACTTGTGCTCGCTGATGTACTTGCCGGCTATGAAACTGACATTGTACACACTTCGTCACAAGCATTTTTGCATCATGAAGGGCAGTTGGCCAGTAATATCCTTGCCTGAAGGCTTTACCGACCAGAGTTCTGTAGGAATGATGTGCTCCACAGACTCCTTCATGGATTTCGGTTAGCAACTTAATGCCATCTGTTTGAGAAATGCATCTCATCAACACTCCATGAGATCCTCGTTTATACAAGGTACGTTCGATTAGAGTGTATGATTTGGCTTTTTGTGCTATACGATCAGCCTCTACATCATCTTCCGGAATTATGTCATGCTGAAGATAATTGTAGATAGATGTCATCCAGTCTCTATGTTGATCGTGACAGCGCCAACCGTCAACGACCTGTGGAGCATCCTTGTTCCTTTGATCGGTTTGTACGACCTGTAAAGAATCATGTATGTTCTCGGAAGGCTCGACTACCGAGGGTGAATCGAGTTGCTCGAGAAAACTCAAGGGACGGCCGACCTCGTGGAGGCCATCCATGCCAACTGGTCTGCCAGAAAGTTTTCCTTTCTAGGAATATGTTGGATCTGGAAACCGAAGAAGCGCTTTTCGAGTTTCCATACTTCCACCAGATAAGATGACTTCTTGGTACTCAAGCATTGATACTCTTTCCCTACTTGATTCGCTACTAGTTGAGAATCGCCTTTCACTAGTAATCTGCGAATCCCGAGCGAATGAGCTACTCGAAGTCCTGCCAGTAAACCTTTATATTCTGCCACATTATTTGTGGCAGAAAAATTTAACTGGATGGCATACTTGATGTGTTCGCCAGTAGGGGATATTAAGACCACCCCAGCCCCCGATCCTTTTAACATGAAGGAACCATCAAAGTACATTGTCCACTCCTCGTGGTGTTCGTACTCGGGCACTTGGGTGGGTTCAGGGTTTGTCCATTCGGCAATGAATTCTGCTATTGCCTAGGACTTTTTTGCTATTTGTGAAATAAAATGGAGGTCGAACGCCCCTAGCTCAACCGCCCATTTTGCTATTCGTCTGATGATTTCGCTTCCAAGGACTTGACCAAGGGATATCCTATTTAAGACGACCACTTTGTGAGCTCCGAAGTAGTGCCTTAGCTTCCTTGAAGACATAAGGAAACCATAGAGCAACTTTTGTACCTGTGGGTATCTTTTCTTTGGTCCATGCAAGACTTCGCTTACGTAATAAATTGGTCGTTGGATGTTATCCCTTTCTACGACCAATACACCGCTTACTGTTTGTGGTGTTGCTGCTACATAAATTAGCAATGTTTCTCCTGATCTCAAAGAGACTAATACCAGGGTACTTGTAAGGTACTTTTTAAGTTCTTCAAAGGCATCGTTTGCCTCTTTAGTCCACTCGAAACTCCCATGTTTTCGAAGAAGTTTAAAGAAAGTAATCATTTTTCCCCTAACCTTGCTATGAAACGACTTAGTGCTGCCATACAGCCCGTTAGTTTTTGGACTTCCTTCTTGGTGGTCGGAGGGCACATTTGGTCGATGGCCGCTATTTTAACTAGGTTTGCTTCAATACCTCTAGCCGAGACTAGGAAATCGAGTAGTTTTCCAGTAGAAACTCCGAACACACACTTTTTCGGATTCAACTTGAGGTTATACCTTCTCAAGTTGTTGAAAGTTTCTTGTAAGTCAGGAATGTGATTGCCAGCGTTGGTGGTCTTTACGACCAGATCGTCAACGTAAGCTTCTAGATTCCGACCTATTTGTGGACTAAAGGTTTTTGCATCAACCTTTGAAGAGTTGCACCGGCGTTTTTGAGACCAAATGGCATCTTAACATAACAAGAAGTGCCATATGGAGTGATGAAGGAAGTTTTCCCTCATCCTCTTTAAACATACTAACTGTGGTACCTCAATACGATCTAGAAAACTTAGTAACTCACACCCAGAGGCGAGTCTACGAGTTGGTCAATGCATGGAAGGGGAAAATCATCCTTCTGACAAGCTTTATTAAGGTCCTCAGAAAGTCGATATACATTCGCCATTTCCCATTATTTTTCCTAACCATTACAGGATTGGCAAGCCATTGAGGGTGGTCGACTTCACGAATAAATCCAGCCTTGAGGAGTTTGTCAATCTCCGACTGGATTGCTTCCTTCCGATCGGGTGTAAAACGTCGCAACTTCTGCTTGATCGATTTTTTATTAGGCTAGAGAGCTAGCCTGTGCTCGATCAACACCCAGGGGACTCTAGGCATATCGGACGCTTGCCAGGCAAACACGTCCTGATTCACTCGGAGGAAGGAGACGAGCGACTCTTCCTATTTGGGGTCGAGTCTTGCCCCGACCAGAATCTTGCGGGTAAATGAGTCAGTATTTCCTGACCCAGGTGGCGACTTGACGCTGTCCGAAGAAATGCCTTTGTCGAGTGGTACTTTCTTTGTTTGGTCGGAGGGTTTGGGTGTCATCTTCAGTCTCGAGTGTTTGGCCTGCATGGTAGATGGATTAGCCTCTCTAGTCGGAAGTTCATCGACCAGTTCAAAGGATTTTAGATCACATACGTAAGCCATTTTTCGATCTCCCCGAATAGTGATGACTCCCTTTGGCCCTGGCATTTTCAGACTCTGATAACCGTAATGCGTGGCTATCAAGAACTTTGCTAATGCCGGTCGACCAAGAATTCTGTTGTATGCGTATTCAAAGTTTACCACATCAAACGGAATTTTTTTTGTTCGAAAGTTATCAGGCCTTCCGAACGTAACTGATAGGAAAACTTGTCCTATCGGTTTAGCAGTGGAGCCAGGTACTATGCCATGAAAAGCATATTTCACCGGTTTCACCTTTGACATAGTTGGTTCAACAACAATAGGGAACCTACCTGGTCGAGTGGAAGGGATGGGGCAGTCGTCTTTGCTGAAGAAAATTGCCGTGTCCGACCACTTCGATTGCTTGATAATGGATGGAGATTTGACGAGGTTGACCTCCCGCTCCATGGCCTTCAGATGACGTTTGGATTCGTATGAAGAAGATCCTCCAAAAATCATGTTGACTGTGTGTTGGGGATCCTGGTACTCCATCCTTGTCCTTTTTGGAGCTCGTTTCTTCGGGTTCTTATATTGCGGGAAATGGTCCTTTACCTGCATAATAATCCTCCAGTTTCTTTTGCTAGACTTGACAGGTGCGCAGATCATGCCCTGCCTGCTGGTGAAGTGGACACCACTAATTGTTTTTTTGGAACCCCTCGGTCGGAGCTTTCGTCTTGCCTCGACTGGTGTAGTCCTTTTTACCCTTCATGAACTTATCAGGAATGGCTTGGACCTCCTTGTCATTGGGTCTGCAGTTCTTTTTCTTCTTGAGAGACTTCTTATTCTTTTTCTCTGGTTTGTCCAGGCCGGGCTAGGGAATCTTGTCTTTCTGATCAATGGCTTCGCACCACTCGATTGCTTCGCTTAGCGTGGCATATTTGTCGGCCATGTCAAAAGCTCAACGGTTGTTCTTGGAGGGTTCATTGCTATATCCTCCGTGAAACCGCCGATTTCTCGCACTGCTTTTAAAAGCCCAATAATGATGACTCGCGACGCCGAGTATAGAATTACTTAACCTGGTCAACCTCTTGATGTATTGACGAAAGTCTCATCGTAACCCTACCGAATTCGGTGGAGATCATCCTCCTTCCTGTATGGTCAGACGCGTCTCGAAGTTTGCAATTAGAAGATCACAGAGTTGCTCCCAACTATAGATTGATCCGACCGTTGGTTCAATAACCACGAAGGCGCACCCTTCGAGCACGGTGGGTAGATAGTTGGCCATCACATTCTCATCGCCACCAGCAGCTCTGATGGCGGTGGTATATATTTGGAGAAATTCCAATGGGTTTTGAGTCCCATTGAACTTGTCCAAGTTGGCCGGTCGGAATCGGTTAGGCCAACACACAGCTTGAAGCCCTGCAGAGAAGGCTCGACAACCTGTGGTTGATTCATGGCGCCTTCTCTGGGAAGGTGCCGGATTGTAATCGGTCGGAGACTGGTTCCTAAGATTGGAACGCTGGAACTCCGGTGTGCCGATCCGATCGTGGACATTGATGTGATGCCTCCGACCGGCCACTTGATTCAGACGATGTTGGAGATCGTTGAGTCCAAGTGGTGGTTCTTCTCGATGTGATGGGGGAGTGGCTTCCTGAAATAGCCTTCTCCCCTCGTGACTCCTTTGTCGGAATCGTTGAGGGGGTCTTGGTATCGATTGTTCCCTATCATGACCATGTTGTCCCCTGCTGAGGGAGGAACATTGGGATGAAGTCATAGTTTGACTCCTTGAAACCCTTTGTTCTCGATACGCTTCCGTGCGTTGCATGGTCTGTTGGAGAATTTCGGATACTTGACCTACGGGCTGTACAAAACCTGGAGTTTCTGCTAAAGTAGGATCAGAATTATTTAACATATCTTGAACACGTCGTAAGTTTTGTATGCGCCATCAAAGGTCTCGGGGGTTCATACTGGTCGTAAGTGTACGCAGGTCTGATCCTTCCCCCGACCTTCGGATTTGTTCTGTCCTATCAGTTACTCTAGGTGGGGCAATGCCAGGCGAGTTAACTGATTGACGTCGATCAACTCCGTTGCCTCCGGAAGCTGGTGCCTGATGGCCTGGAACATCTCTAATAACATGTGATGGCGTGGTAGAGAATGTAGGACCGTGCAGGGCATCTTGATTTTCATCTCCGATCGTGTTGACTTCGGCCTCCAAAGATCGATCTTCCGATGAGCTTCCATCGTAACTAATGGAGAGCTTCTCGCTTCGCCAAGTTTCCACGACGGAGAGCGGTCGGAAATGAGCACCTCCTGAGGTCTTCACCGATCCGATGAACCGCCGATCGATGTCGAGGTGATCATCCCCACATGACCTACGACCGATGGAGGCTTCATCGACATCGCTATTGTGGTGTCGCTTGACTCGAACCGCCGTAAGCCATATGAGAGTATCTTTCAGCCATGATTTCATCGATGGTATAGAGATTTTTGAGTGGTGGCGCTGAAATTTCTTCACCTGTTTTGCCGGTCGGAAAGACCGGGCTTGAAGAGGTCCCCTGACATTCCGAGCTGATCGGAATGGCTGGTTTCTCTGATTGTGGCACTGGTAGTGGTGGCGCGTCCTCGTCCATCCGGTCGACCTCGCTAACGTTGGCGACGTGCGAGCCGGCGGAGGAGGAAGAGGAGGATGGCATGCCATTTTCTTCCATGGCACGAATGCATCCTTCCAAGTTGAGGTCAGCGTAGTCCACCAAGTCGAACCAATTCTTCTCGTTCCAAACTCCAGGCATAGTCGCATGAGCGATTGCTGGAATTTGGGTGAGGGTTTGTATGAGTGAAGATTTTCCTTAGGAAACTTACTTCTTCCCCCACGGATGGCGCCAGCTGTCGACGATCGAGTCGCCGATCTTATGAAAATGAAAGAGGAAAATGACGTGAAATATCCTGGGATGGAATGGGGGCCGCTCTTTATTGATATGAACTGGATTTACAAGACCTGACTAGGAACTACCCTAAATACACTGAATGTGTGGAATGTCTAACTAAGTAATCAGGCTTAGACTTTAAGTCTAAGACTAACTGTCTTGCTTCTAATTCCACCGCTTAGGTTTTTGTGTTTGTCTTCTCTTGTTTTCTATTGTCTCTGTGTATCTCTGTGTCCCGTCCCTTCGTCTTCTGCGCTCCACCCTTAAATAACTCCTGAATGGGGTGGCAGTTACTCATGGAGAAGGCGTCCCTGGTGAAACGTTACGACTGGTCGGAACGGTAAGGTGGTTAACAATGTGTCAACTTCCTTGCGGTTGTCTGTGAGATGCTTAACCGTAGGGTAGTTAATTGTCAGTGTCTCAGGATTATATCATCGCACAGTTTGGAACATATAACACGTGTTCCATTCATCATACGGTAAGAAATGCCAGTTCATAGCTTTTCCGAGCAGCTACCTGGTCGGGGCTTGATCCAACCCGTCGCACCGAACTGCCCGTTCGGTCACCTTTGTCCATTCTGCACCACGCTTGACTCCATTGACTTCACCCAGCATCCCCGATCGTTGTGGACCTCAGTTCTCCAAGCTTAGCCCCGATCATCCTCACCGTTGACCGTCATTGACCTCCAAGCAACGCACAACAATAGACAAAGAAATCGATTCTGGGAACAAGTTCTTCGCAACTTGACCCACGTTAGTCAAAACATGCATCATGCAACACATATGCCATGAAACCCATGAACTTGATCTAACCGAACACTCATCGCCACTTTTGGCCGATGAACAGTAAGAACCCAGTCAGACCGCCATTCAATGGCCGGTCTGACCGCAGGCTGGTCTAATCGCGCCCCCAATGCCGGTTTGACCGCACCTGCCCTAACAGCTTTCCAAACTTTGACGAAAACACGTGATTCGACAAACCTTTAACGACATTGCCAATTGTAACATCATCCTAAGATCAACATTGCCAATTGTAACATCATCCTAAGATCATGCACATATCCCCATGATATCCACAATCTCCCCCTTGATGAACACATTGGCAATTTCCCACAAAAGCAAATTTTGAGGTTTGAAAAGTAAAAACTCGACGTTTTCGCACAAAGGCACAACTTGGTCCAAATGCAAGAGAAAGCAATGGAAAGGACCAAGTTGGCTTCAGAATGGAAAAGACAAGTGAGATAAGGTAAAAGAAGGCAAGAAAGCTTTATTTTCCACAAAAGAGCCAAAATCTCACTTAAGGTCCATATGAAAGAACAATTGTTCAAATTGACCTTTGATCATTGTGAGGTTGCAAGAATTGCAATTCAAGTTCAGAAATGGCAATAAGACCATAAGAATGCAAATAAGAAACTCCCCCTCACTATGATCCTCAAATTTCAAAAAATTTCAAAATTTCTCCAAAAGGCTCCCCTTTTAACATTTTTATATCTTCTCCCCTTTATACCATTTGATATATCTTCTCCCCCTTTGACAATGGAGTCATTAAGGAATCATGCCTTCCTCTCGTCCAGAGATAACAAATACAGAATGAGGAAAAAGCATAAGTAGGAGCGTGCATCAAATGCAATGGAGTGGCTTCATTTTTTTGTATTTTTCATTTTTTTTAGTACAAGAAGCTTTGGAGATTACCCAAAAGAACAAGCTAGCATTTCTAATATTGCACAAGACCTATCAAGCCTGAAAGCGCTAGCAAGATCATGTTAAGACATATATATCAAAGCTAAGCTAGAAGGCTCAACGTAATGCAATGAATTTTATCAATGTAAGCAAAGCTTCAAATTTAGCAAGTTCATCAACAGGGATCCTAGAATGATACTGGCCATGTCAAAATGTCAATGTGAGATCAAAAAGCTAACAATGACCACATTAAGAGACAAACAGGTCTTGAATTGAATCATTTTGCTCTATTTTGCTCAAACGCCCATTTTTCAACAATTTTTCATTTGCAATGAATATTGAAGTTGACTAATGATCTAACTTAGTGAAGAAAATCCTGGACTAGGAGCCATCCACAAACTCTTCCTAAGATTCGACCAGAAGTTGATTAAAGGTATATCTTAGCGAAGAAGTTCCTGGACTAGGAGCCATCCACAAACTCTTCCTAAGCTTCTACCAGTGCGACAAAACTTGAGGTTCATGTCAGTTTTGACAAGCAGTCCCCATGAGATTGTCTGGATCATCAAACTATCTCCAAGTTCATGTCTTGGACATGCAGTCTCGTGAGAGTAGTTTGGCACAATTTAAGCATAAGACAATCTTGAAATTGATTTTTTTTTTCATTTTTCATTTTGTACAAGAGCAGTTTTAGGTTCTCAAGAAGAACAAGAAGCTCAAGTAATGATCAATTTTAGATTCAAGAGCTAACAAAGCAATTTTGATAGGGCCAATGTTACAAAAGGAGTACTAATTGCGCAACTAGCTAAAACATCCACAGATTGCAGTTTTTAGTTCAAGTTGTTTTAGTGTTCTAGCTCATCAGCAAAGACTTAGCTACACATGTGAAAGCATGATAATTCTAGCAAGTCAAAGAACTAGATATGACACTGAGCAAGAATTGAAATACTAAAGCTCTAAAGGGTAATAAGCAAAGCTTCATCAATTTTAAAAGATAAGCAGAAAAGCTTATATTACAATGCATCTTTTTGTGTTTTTCATATGAATGCAATATGATACAATGAGATGCAAGAAAAGCTCAAAAAGCCTAAAAAGATCAAAAAGGATCAAAAAGTTCAAAAGAAGATCAAGAAAAGATCAGATGAACAAGGTGAGATCTGAGAAGATCAAACTCCCCCTCAAACCAACCCATAGAGATAAATTACCCCTAACTCGCTCCTCAAGGTGGCAAACCTTGTTGGGTCTAAAGGCTTGGTGAGGATATCAGCCAACTGAGCCTCGGACTCCACAAAATGCAGCACAATATCACCCTTCTTAACGTGGTCTCTAAGGAAGTGATAGCGAATGTCTATATGCTTGGTCCTAGAATGTTGCACTGGGTTTTTAGCAATGTTAATAGCAGAAGTGTTATCATAGAAAAGAGGAACACTAGCAAAGTTTAACCCAAAGTCCTTTAGAGTGGATACCATCTACAAAATCTTACTACAGCAACTAGCAGCAGCTACATATTCAGCTTCAGCAGTGGGTTGTGCAACAAAAGACTACTTCCTAGATGACCAAGAGACAAGAGAAGTGCCTAAGAAATAACAAGTGCCAGAGGTACTCTTCCTATCTAGCCAACAGCCTGCAAAATCAGAATCAGAAAACCCCCGAATGGACAAAGAAGACAAGCAGAAAAACCAAATGCCATACTGAAGGGTAGAGTGTAAATACCTGAAGATGTGCTTAACGGCTTGGCGATGTGAAGTCCTCCGAGACGCCTGAAACCTCGCACAGAGGCAGACAGCGAAGTGGATGTCCGGTCTTGAGGTCATCAGGTATAGAAGAGAGCCGATCATGCTGCGGTACTCGCGTTGATCCACGGTTTCTCCTTCCTCGTCTGGATCCAAAGCAGTCGAAGTCGCCATGGGAGTGGCGATCGGCTTGCAGTCACCCATCTCGAAGCGCTTGAGTAGATCCTTTATGTACTTTGTCTGATGGATAAAGATCCATTCCTTGCATTGCTTGATTTGTAGCCCCAGAAAGTAGTTGAGCTCGCCCATCATACTCATCTCAAATTCCCTGAACATGGTCTCAGAAAAAATAGAAACAAGAGCATGAGAGGAACCACCAAAGATAATATCATCAACGTAAATCTGAACAAGCAGGAAGTCATTGCCATGCCTAAGAATGAAAAGAGTCTTATCAACTTTTCCCATTTCAAAATCATTCTTAAGAAGAAAGGTCTTAAGTCTATCATACCAGGCTCCAGGGGCTTGTTTAAGACCATACAAGACTTTGGATTGCTTAAAAACATGATCAGGGTGCTTGGGATTCTCAAAGCCAGGGGGTTGCCTAACATACACTTCCTCCTCTATAAAACCATTCAGAAATGCTCTCTTAAAATCCATTTGATGCAACCTAAAACCTTTAGATGCAGCAAATGCAAGCAGAATGCGAATGTCTTCTAGTCTAGCAACAGGAGCGAAGGTCTCATCAAAATCTAACCCCTCAACTTGGCTAAAGCCTTGAGCTATCAACCTAGCCTTGTTTCTAACCACAGAACCATCCTCATTTTTTTTATTTTTAAATTCCCAACGGGTTCCTTTTACATTATAACCACTAGGAGGTTCTACAAGGTTCCAAACTTTATTTCTTTCAAAATTCTCTAACTCCTCATGCATGGCATTGGCCCAGCTAGAATCAGATAACGCATGTGATATATCGCGGGGTTCAAATGAAGCTACAAATGCAGAATGAGAGAAGAGACTTGGATCATGATACCTGGAGCGAGTGACTCGCTCATGAAGATTACCAATCATCTGATCCGGAGGGTGTTGCTTCTGGATGTGCAGTGGAGCGCCTGGGGGAGATAGTATCTCCTCAACCTCCGCAAGTACTGCTGATGAAGAGGATGCAGCAGGAGCCTCAATTGGAGGTGAAGCGCTGCAAGGTGTTTCGAGCTTGGACAGAACATCGCCAGAATGTGGAGGAGCAAAGATCAAATTCATCCTCATCTTCTTCAACAAAAATGCTCTCTGTCACCTGTAAGTCACCTGAAACATCGAATCTAGCTCCAGGGCTAGTCTCATCAAAAGTGACATTGCATGTCTCCTGGACAATGTTAGTGTCGGTGTTTTAGAACCGATCTTACATAAAGATTGTTTGATTCAGGGGGTCTCCTCGAATAGAATCACGCAGAGAGATTGACACGGGTATTTTTATACAGGTTCAGACCTTCTCCGGAGAGAATAACAACCCTACTCCTGTGTGTGTGTGGTATTGAGTGTATTCTGAACAATTAGGAGAAAAACTAAGACTATTACAGATGATTCTGCTTGTCTTCCTGATAGCCCTTGATAGCCTGTCCCTCCTCTCTCTAATCGTTTCCTTTATATAGTCGTGAAGGAATAGCCGTTTTCCCCTGCTGAAGAGACGCTCATCAAATCAAGTAACGGGCGCACGTTTGTAGTAATCATCGAGCTGGTAACTCCTTCACGCCGCCTGGCAGTTACTAATCAGAGATAATGGGGTATTATGTGTTATCATTTCGCATAATAACAGTGCATATTGACTGTTTAGATTCCTTAATCAATTGGACCCACTTGCCTCGTAGGTTTTATTGATCATAAGGTGGTCGAGTGACTTGGTCATAGAAGAACTTCGACCATAAGATAGTCGTAGCAAGACTTACGACTATGAGGCAATCGTAGAATATCTTACGACCGGGTAGTGATCGTAGAAGAACTTATTTACCATAAGGTAGTCGTAGCAAGACTTACGACTATGGGGGTGGTCGAGAAGAACTTACGACCACCTAGTAGGCTTCTCCTTATAAACTTAAGGGGTATACCTAGGACCATATGACGCCATATTTACTTATAATAAGAATTATAGATAAAAGATAAAATGAGGATTATTAGATCCTCGTCATCTAGCCCCCCCAGCTTCAAGTGAAAGTAACTTACTTGGTAAAGGAGTTATAGATGGTCTTACGGCCACGAGAGGGTCGTAGAAATATGGTCGAAGGAAAACTCTTCGACATTTGTGCATTACTTTGACCAGAAATATGCTTGGTCAAGAAGGTTGCTTACGACTATCAAATAGTCGTAGAACACTCTTACGATCACGAGGTGGTCGAGTATGGTGATCGAAGAAAACCTTTCCGATTAACATTTCTTTGGTCAAAAGATCATCCCAAGGAAGTAATTTCACTTGAGGTGTAAAATGAACTGATTTTCTTGAACGGACGGCTTAGGGAATTACAAACGACTCCCATTAGTCTCGTCTGCTGAGCGGTTCTTGGCGGTGGCAACCTTTGGAATGCCACGCCTTCAATTTCATGGTACACATTATAAATACTTACCGGGGTAAGACTTAGATTTATACTTTTCCCAAATCGCTCCCGCTGCTCATCAAGTTTTGTCTTCTCGCCACTAACTCAATCGAAAATCTCCCTTTCGAGAGAAATGGCCGAGAGTTTCGAGTGGCCGAGTCGGAGATGGATGCAAGAAGATTCAAGCCCTAGTCGACGCCGGAAGATTCCAGAGAAGATCCTCGTGAAGTGGTTCGCGCGATAAGCAAGATTGGCCGTCGGGGAGGATGAGCAAATCCCCATCTTCCATATTGTGAGTGTGGCCTTCGATTGCCTCGCTCACCCCTTTCTCACACTTATACTCGCAAGATTTTGGGGTGGAACTGTGACCACTCAAGGCCAATCAGCCGAAATCAATCAAGGAGGCTCGAAAGTGCAATAAGTTATGTATTGGCAAAACTTAAAGCTCATGACCCCAAAATGTAATGCAACCAATTGAAGTCGACTTCGACTGCCCTGAGGCAGAGGCAAGTCGTCTTATTGAAGAAATGCAACCAGTTGGTAGAAAGGTCTCGGAGGAAATGCAACTGGGCTCTCCCTCTTCAGAGTAGTTTGTAAAAGACCTGTGAAAAACAGCTTTTGTTGATGTATTATATAATCCATCTTGTTTCCTGCAAACCATCTTGTCGAGTAGTTAGTAACTCAAAAGATAATTAACGAAAAAAAGACTAAGAATTGAAGTAAAATTAATAACTTTATCCTAACCCCCGACTATTTTCTTAGTTTGCTTAGACAAACTAAGTAAATAGTGTTAAAAAGGATTTCTGAAAACAGAGAGGTTTGGTTAGCTTGTAGTTTTTGGTCACGATTGTCATGCACTGGTCGAAAAAGTGGAAACGAGTCGACACTAGGAAGTTCCTTCTAGTGGGCAGGACCACGTGCAGAGAGGAAAGTCTTCGACTAGGTGATGTTACCATCTCCGACTAGATTAATTAAATCGAGAACCGCACTTGAGTTAAGCAAACATCCAGAGGACTTCAAAAAAATTCGTTCGCCCTTCTTTGGAGGACTCGATAAGTCTGTCCTGGTAGCCAAAGTAGGAAACTGAACATTGCTAGGAAGTTCCTTCTAGTGGGCAGGACCACGTGCAAAGAGGAGAGACTTGTTGGCTTTTAAAAATATTTCGACCAGAAAAGAACCCGAGCTCTTTGTATTGATGGCAAAAGTGAGTAACGAGTCGACACTATGAAGTTCCTTCTAGTGGGCAGGACCACGTGCAGAGAGGAAAGACTTCGAATAGGCGATGTTACCTTCCTTTCGACCAGTGTAAAGAAAACTGGGTGTTTGGAATGTAGTCGAAAGATTATGAAAGCACTACTCGAAAGTAAGACAATAAAGGTAGAAAGAACCCGAGTCTTTATTGTCCAATGGTTAGTTACACATAAAACTTATGAATCGGGTCGATGTTCCAGAATTCGAGAGAACCCGCCGCCTTCCATTGCCAATCAGATCGACTCGCCGAGTAACTTCACCACTATGTAAGGACCTTCCCACTTGGGAGAAAGTTTGTTCCGATTAGACTTGGATTGGCAGAGCCTCAATACTAAGTCACCTACAAAGAAGGTCATGAGGTTGGACCTTACGATCGTAGTATCTCGCAAGCAGGCTTGTTGGTAGACTAACAATGGATTAAGGTCTGGTTTCTCCTTTCTTCGAGTAGATTAATATCATCCGCCAAGTTGTTCCTAGTTGGAGTCTTTAAAAGTTTCACTGTGTTGACCGTATCTTTAGTTCTGGGGAAGCATGGCTTCACTCAAAACCGAAAAAAAGGTGTTTCACCAGAGTCTGATCGTAGTCGCATTTAACCGCCCATAATACAAAGGGTAATTCTTGTACCCAAGCCCCGAGCGCTTGATGAGCGGGTCAAGACTCGGTCTTAATTCCTCTCATTATTTGGCCGCTTGCACGCTCGATCGCTTCCATTACATTGGGGATGGGCCACGTACATAACACAACTTAGTACTCAAGTCGTCGCAAAATTCCTAAAATTTTGCGCCAAAATTGCTTACCATTATCTGTAATTATTCGACTTTGCACTCCAAATCGAGTAATTACGATCTCATCATGAACCGCTTTTGCCGCTTCTATTGTTATCCCAAACACAAAGTTCAGCTTCAATCCATTTTGTCAACGATCAATAGCCACAAAAAGGAACTCGAAACCTCCTAGAGCTTTGGGGAACGGTCCTAGGATATCGAGACCCCAGGTCGCAAAAGGCCAAGACAGTGATATCGTTTGTAATGCTTGAGCTGGTTGGTGTATTTGCTTGCTATGAAATTGGCATTGGACACACTTTTTAACCAACTCTTTAGCATCGTAAAGGGTCATACAAGAAAACCTTGTCGAAAGGCCTTACCGACCAGCCGCTCAGAGGAAGCATGATTTCCACAGATGCCACGGTGTATGTCGTGAAGGAGTGTTAATCCTTCGCTCATGAATGCATCGCATGAGCACCCCTTGAGTACCTCGCTTATAGAGGACTCCTTCAACCAAAGTATACATTTTGGCTTTTCGATAAGCGATCCGCCTCGGGATCGCCTTTCTGCACGGAACCCTTCAAGATACTCATAGACGGGCGCCATCCGTATCTTCGTATTCTAGAGAGGCCGCCTCAATAGGAGGTGTCTCGGTTCGTCGACGTGTGACGGCTTCGAGTTGTTCCAAGAAGACTCCTTTTGGTACTACAGATCGAAGAAGCTATTCGAGCAAGTCGGTCTCGCGAGGAAATTATCCTTTCGAGGATGAATTGTGCCTCAAACCTAAAAATGCTTTTCTAGCTTACGACTTCGATAAATACCGAGACATTGCTCGGGTTAGAGCACCGGTATTTTTCCGACTTGATTCACGACTAGTTGAGAGTCTCCTCTCACGAGTAGTCGGTGAATCGAGAGCTTCCACGCTCGTATGCTAGCTATCAAACCTTCAGATTCTCGCCACGCTGTTAGTGGCCCGAAAGTTTAATTGTATGGCATACTTTAAGGTCTCTCCGGAGGAGATACTAGACCACCCAATCCCTCGAGCCACTTAGAGTGAGCGACCCGTCAGTACACCATCCATCGGTCGTGGGAATCAGATTAGGATCCTGAATGAGTTCAGACTTGTCCATTCAATGACAAAGTCCGCCAAGATCTGGATTTAACGGCCGTTCGGGACACGAATGGATGTCGAACTCCCCAAGTTCGACCGACCATTTTGCCATGCGTCCCATTGCCTCCTATTCTAGAGGATCGCCTAAGGGAAACTCGACGCAAGACACGACTATTTTGTGCGCTGAAAATAATGCCGCAGCTTCTCAAGACATGAGGAGGGCATATAGAAGCTTTTGGACCTAAGGGTAACGCCCTTAGGCCCGTAAAACTTCACTTACGTAGTAAACCGTCGTTATGCGTTTCACGCTTCTACGACTAGTATCTTTGCTTATCGCCTGTGGCGTGGCAACTAGATAAATTAAGAGCGTTTCTTCTGGCCTCGGAGAGACCAGAATAGGAGCACTCGTAAGGTACCTCTTGACATCCTCAAAGGTAGTGTTTGCCTCTTTCGACCACTCAAAACCTTCGTGTTTCCTTATAAGCCTAAAGAAAGGTAGTCCCTTTTCTCCAAGTCGTGCGATGAAACGACTTAAAGCCGCCATGCACCCCGTGAGTTTCTCGGACTTCTTTCCTTGGTTGAGGGCGATTTGGAGAATGGCCTTTATCTTTTGATTTGCTTCGATTCCTCGTGATAGATACTAGGAATCCAAGCAATTTTTCTGAAGAGATTCCGAACACACACTTTTTAGGATTGAGTTTTAAGCGATGTTTTCTAAGGTTGTCGAATGTTTCTTGTAGGTCAGTAATATGATTAAGTCTCTTCATGCTTTTAACGACTAGATCATCAACATAGGCCTCTAGATTTCGGCCTAATTGAGATGAAAAAGTCGCATGCATCAAGCGTTGAAAAGAAGCGCCGACATTTTTTTAGACCAAATGACATTTTGACATAGCAAAATATACCAAATGGTGTAATAAATGCGGTCTTTTCTTCATCGTCTAGACACATATTGATCTGGTGGTATCCAGGATATGCATCTAAAAAACTTAACATTTCACAACCTGCAGTAGAATCAACCAACTAATCGATGCGATAAAGGAAAATCGTCTTTTGGACAAGCTTTATTAAGATCAGTAAAGTATATGCACATACGCCATTTGCCGTTTGACTTTCTAACCATTACAATATTAGCCAACCATTCTGGGTGGTTGACCTCTCTTATAAAGCCTGCTTTAAGTAGCTTATCCAATTCTGATTTGATAGCATCTCGTCGATCAGGGGTAAATCTCCGTAATTTTTGTTTTATGGGTACTTTGTCGCCGTAGCTAGCTCGTGCTCGATCACCTCCCCGGGACTCCGCATGTCGGATGCTTACCACGCCAAGACATCTGCGTTAGCTCGGAGGAAGGTGATGAGGCGCCTTCCTACTTGGGGTCGGAAGTATCCTCGATGCGAGCAGCCTCGAGGGCTCCCTGCCCGTGAGGAACCTCTTTGACCTTGTCGCTCGGCTTTGGTGTAGCTTTTTAGGCTTCACTTGCGGTCGAAGGTCGACTTTCTTCTCGAGTTGGTATTTGTCCAACCATCTTGAGGGATCGACTATCGCAGTGTGCGCCATCTTCTTGTCACAATGAATTGTGATTACTCCTTTGGGACTCGCATCTTAATACATTGATATCCGTAATGAGTAGCCATTAGGAATTTTGCCAAAGTTGGTCGTCCGAGTATGGCGTTATATGTCAGATCGAAATCGACCCACAAGAAAGGATATTTTCTCGTCTCAAATTACTTGGTGAACCAAATGTTAAAGGAAGAGAGACTTGGCCAATTGGTTTGGCTGAAGATCCCGGTATGATCCCGTGGAAAGAGTATCGTACCGGTCTTATCTTGGTCCTGGGTACTTGCATCTCATCCAGGGCACTCGTAAACAAAATGTTTAACGAGCTGCCACTATCAACCAAAACTCGATTGACCCGACAATTGTTGATGGTGGGTTCGACCACGATCAGATACCGATCTGGTCGAGTCGAAGGAATCGGGCAGTCACCCTTCTCAAAGGAGATGGTGACTTCCGACCACTTCGGTAATTTATTGACGAGAGGAGGATCTATGGAGTTTACCTCACGCTCAGCAGACCTTGAGCCGCCGCTTTGATTCATATGCCGATGATCCTCAGAGATGTGCTCGACGGCAGTGTTATGGATCCCGAACGGCATCTCCTCTTCGTCATCCGAGGACTTATGACCACTGCTTGTCCTACCCGCCGAGAGTGAAAGTGGTCCTTGTCTTGGTGTAGTAGTCTTCAAGCTTTCGTTGAAAAACCCTAGCTATGTAAGATCATGTCCTTCCTTTTTATGGAAAGGACACCACCTAGGCTTATCATTTCTCCGATCGGGGCGCTTACCTTTGCCTCGGTCGGAGTGCGGCTTGGCGGTGCGTGGCTCTTTATCATTCACAGCCAAAACCTCCTTGGAACCGCTGGCTTGGAGTTTTTGACCATTCGCCTTGTTCTTGGACTTTTTTTGCTTTCTTATCTTTCTTCTTACCAATGTCGCCTAGCTCTCGAGAGGTATTGTCTTCTCGATCGATTGTGTTGTTCCACTCAACCGCCTCAGAGGCAGTCGCATATCGATCAGCCATCTCAAAGAGTTCGGTGACAGTGGTAGGCGGATTTAAAGCAATATCTTCTGTTATCCTTCTACTACGGACTCCTTACTTGAAAGCCCTGATGATAGATGAGTTAGAAACTTCCGGAATTGAATTACAAACCTGACTAAAGCGCTTGATGATTGATGCAAGGTCTTGTTGTCGTTCTGTCTCATCCGGTGCAGTCGTCCCTCCTTCCTGTATGCATTGTAAGTGCCTTGGAAATTCGCCAAGAGAAGGTCGATAGGTGTTACTAAGAATAGATCGACTCGAGTGGTTGGTTCAAGAACTACGATCGAGTAGACCCTTCGAGCACGCTTGGGAGGTAATTTGCCATCACATGTTCTCCTCCTCCTGTTGCTTTCGGATAGTCAAGTATAGATTTGAAGGAATTGATGGGATTTTGGGATCCATCGAATTTTTCCATGTTCACCGGTCGAAAGCGAGGTGGCCAAATAACGCTCGAAGATCGGCGAAAATGCCCGACATCCAAAGGATAACTTCTGACTCCTCCTTTGCGTGAAAGAAGGGTTGATATCATCGGTGGTCGTACTCGACGATACCCAAGAATAAAGTTGACTCGACCTGTAATAGGTCTCGGTCCCACGAGGGAATACTCGTAGTTCATCTCGCCTTCTTGATTTTCATGTCGAATGGTGAGTGATCACCTCTCCAAGGAGTTTATTGATCATCACCGCTCGTTGAAGATATTTCTCGAGTAGGAGATCGATGCGACTTCATCGCTATCGATTTCTCGTGGTGATATGTTCGATCGATCGTAGTGAAGAAGTCGATTATACGACTTCCGAATGATGTCGACGAGGTGCTTCCAGCCTTGCCATCGTGGACCGGTTTTGTGCGATCTCCTCGACGAAGAGATCGATCCTAGCGCTTCGAGGCGAGTTCTCGAGTTGGATTCTCGAGCAAGTCATTGATGTGCCGGAGTTCTTGAGCTTCCTCTGATTGATATTGAATGCGCCAAGGCAAGTTCTTCCGGGCTGCAATCTTCTTTCGTCGAATAGCCTCAAGATCTTCCATGTCAGACTCTTGAGACTGCCTCAATGGAGTGCGAGTATGTCGAGGATTTCTCTCGCGTTCATGAAGGTGTTGGTCCTGTCCACCATCGGTGGTGCCCTTGCCATTGTCACGAGGAGGCACAGTTCGTGATCTTCGGGGAGTGTCCCTAGCTCGGTCTCTAGAAGAGTGACCTTGAACTGAGGGAAGGACGAAGACCTCCCGTTGATGATTCTCACTTGCGCTCGAGGCCTCCCCGCTTGAGGAGTAGTCGAGAGACACCATCTGGCGACTTGGAGCAATCCCCTCCAGGTAGGGAAACTCTGGGTTATAAGCATCTCCATCCGCAGGTGTGATCTGCGGAGAGATGGTCGAATTTGCAGGAAAAGCATGCTTGATCCCGCTCTCTCTGGCATCATCCGAAGAGAGAGGATCACCAGATGCTGGTGGAGTCCTGGAATTGTGGCTTCCAGAACTTGTCTCACCAAGTCGGACCGCCTTAGGGGGACTCGGGCACTTGGAGGAAAAACTCGCGTCGTGTTGTGAGTCCACTGGTGTAGTCTGGTCGATTGACCATTGTCCTTGAGAGGGTAGATTCTCCCTTGGACGCATCTTGTTGTGGGGATAAGGATCCTCCCTAACTCCATCACGCATTGTCTCCTCGGATCTGCGGGAAGATCCCCGAGGCGCAATACCATCGATGAGTCAATACTCGCTCAGAATCAAAACCGCATCCATGTCAACGCCGGAAGATCCCCACTAGTCGGCGCCAACCGCCGGTGTTTTAGAACCGATCTTACGTAAAGATTGTTTGATTCGGGGTCTCTAATAGAATCACGCAGAGATTGACACGGTATTTTTATATGTGTTCAGCCTTCTCCGGAGAGAATAACAACCCTACTCGTGTGTGTATGGTATTGAGTGTATTCTCAACAATCAGAGAAAAACTAAGACTATTACAGATGATTCTCGCTTGTCTTCCCGATAGCCCTTGATAGCTCGTCCCTCCTCTCTCGATCGTTGCCTTTTATATAGTCGTGAAGGAATAGCCGCTTTCCCTCGCCAAGAGACGCCTCAT
Source organism: Phyllostachys edulis (assembly GCA_036346405.1). Classification (NCBI taxonomy): domain Eukaryota; kingdom Viridiplantae; phylum Streptophyta; class Magnoliopsida; order Poales; family Poaceae; genus Phyllostachys; species Phyllostachys edulis. The sequence continues at coordinate 36,161,104 of CM070546.1, forward strand.
CAAATCCAAGAATTCGCGACGCTTGTAGTAATCATCGGCCGGTAACTCCTTCACGCCTTTGTTAGTTACTAGTCGAGATAATGGGGTATTATGTGTTATCATTTCGCATAATAACAAGGCATATTGATCTGCTTAGATTCCTTAATCAATTGGATCCACTTGCTCGTTGGTTTTATTGATCATAAGGTGGTCGAGTGAATTCGGTCATAGAAGAACTTATTTACCATAAGATAGTCGTAGCAAGACTTACGACTATGAGGCAATCGTAGAATATCTTACGACCGGTAGTGATCGAGAAGAACTTACGACCATAAGGTAGTCGTAGCAAGACTTACGATTATAGGGGTGGTCGAGAAGAACTTACGACCACCTAGTAGGCTTCTCCTTATAAACTTAAGGGGTATACCTAGGACCATATGACGCCATATTTACTTATAATAAGAATTATAGATAAAAGATAAAATGAGGATTATTAGATCCTCGTCAGTTAGTTTCAACATTAACACATGACTCACAATTCTTGGCCATAACTGCTCTAGCATGTTTCTCCTTAAGAAAAGCAACTTCAAACTTATATGCAGCACATGAGGCACAAGGCATAGATTCAATTGTGTCCTTAAGCTTGCATATTTTTCTCTAACCGCTTCTGGAATGTCCTTGACTTCATGTTCACGTTCTATGCAGAAAGAGCAAAAGCTAGATTTAACATTACCAGAAGCATCCAACTTGCTAGACTCTAAGCATTTTTCACATGGAGCAGATTTAAGATCAATTAGCTCAGTCCTAGCATTTTCAAGTTGATGCAAAGCAATATCATGAGCAGATTGCAGTTTAGCAAATTCAGAATGTAAAGCATGACAAGAGGAACATTCATCAGATTCAAGAGTCTTAGCATTTGTAAGTTCTAATGTCAATTTGTCTACTTGTGACTCTAAGTCCTTGTTCCTAGCCATGGTAAATTATAATGCCTTATCCTGATTCATGAGTTGCTCAAACATGTTGTCGCATCTAGCAGAAAGAACATCATAGGAGAGAGGTACCTCATCGTTGTCATCGACGTCGGTGGAGTCGGCCATGAAGCACATACCAGTGAAGTCCTTGGCCTTCCCTTTCTTTTCTTGAGGGAGCTCCTCCTCCTCCTTGTCCTCCTCGCTCCCGGAGTCCACATCGCTCATGGATTGTTCTCCAAAGCTGCAAGAACCCTAGAAGCGCCTTCACGAGCTTGAAGCATCATACTTGGGCTTGTTCTCGAGGCTTCTTCCGTAGGCTTTCATCCTTCCGTTGCCCTTACCTTTCAAATTTTGAGGCGATTCGCCGATGTGATATAGCTCTCCACACTCATAGCATGTCACAGGGCCACCTCTCTTCTTGTTTTTAACATTGTTATATGCCCATGTGACTTTCTTGACTAAAAGAGCTAAATCAGGCTCAGGAAGACTCTCAAGCTCTTCTTCTTGAACAGCAGATAAACACGCAAGAGAAAAAACAGAAGAAGACTCAGAAGAACCATCAGAAGTTCTTTTCAAAGGATCAGCTACCAAAGCCATGTTATCCTTCTTAGGAAGATTGCCTTTGCAGCTCCAAGGTGAGAGTAGAGAGATCGACGTTCTCCTCAATGGCAGTAGCCTTCATCTCCCACTCCTTGGTGTTGATTGCAGCCAAGAGGTGGGTGGCATTCTCAGATTGAGAGTACTCAATGTCAACAGCTCTCATCTTATTGATAACCTTGTTGAAGCGAGTAAAAACGTTATCGATGCTCTCGCCAGGACGCATCTTAAATTTGTTGTACTCGCACTTGTAAACTGTCTGGCGCACTTGCTTGATCTAGGACGATCCGTCATGGTAAGTTTCGAGGGTGTGCCAAATCTCATGTGCGGTCGTAAGGTTGCAAATCCTATCGTACTCCTACCTACCAAGCCCAGCATATAGGAGGTTCTTTGCCTTGTTGTTGTTAGCCAAGAGGGCTGCTGAAGCCGGCATAGCAACTTTGGGCAAAACGAGTGGGGCTCGAACAACCTCCCATATAGCTTGTCATTCGCTCTCAAGGAAGACTCGCATGTGGTTCTTCCAATAGGCATAGTTGAGCCCATCAAAGACATGCGGCTTAGTCGAGTACTTATCCATCGCCAAGTTCAGTGACCGGTTAAGATCAAGATTGAACTAACCGGGCTCTGATACCACTTGTTGGACCAAAAAAGCAACTAGAGGGGGGGTGAATAGGAGCACGCTCACTTTTTCACTTTGATCAGATTCAACACAAATGTCACTCCAGTAGCTATGGAAGCTATGAAGATCAATCTACAAGTACAATGGAAGACTTGTATTGAATCCAATCCAAAAACCTCAAAGCAAAAGACCAAAACAGGAAATCACAAACCCTAAACCAGAGGGCGGTCTGACCGCTCTGGCCGGACTGACCGGCGGCACAAGGACGGACTAACCGGAGGCCGGACTAACCGGAGGCAAAAGCTCAGACTAACCGGATGCACGATGAATAGCGCAAACAGCCCGAAAACCAAAACTCAAATCGGTCTAACTTTTGATCCGTAAGGCCAAACTCTACGAAACTTGAGAAACACCTTCTCTAAGATATTAGGAACCTATTCCAATCAAGGATCGCAGAGATCCATGCCAAAGTTCCTATTTTTTTCAGATTGAACGAAGGTGGCTCTAAAACCGAGTCAAGAACGAAATATGACCTAGAGACTTGCTCGTGGGTGAATGATGATCAAGATGATCCTAGATGGGTTTCCACATGTCACAGTAAGTTATATCAAGACAAGAAACCAAGCAAAAACTCGCGGATCAAAGAAAGACCCCAAATCACCAAATAGAAAGAAAGAAAGCAAATAGACTCATCATTGAGAGAACTTTCTTTGGATTGATTTGATATGGTATTGGTTTACAGCCACTCCATTAATGGAGGACAAAGACTCAATACATGAGCACAAAATCAAATCCAACTCTCTAGAACCCTAACCTCCACTAATCCTCTCCCTAAGCAAACTAGGGTTTCAAAACAATGAAAGGGTTGAAGGGGGTGCAGCCACCTCCCTCCTCTATTTATAGTGGAGGCTTAGACCTTCTAGAAGATTGAACCCTAATGGGCTCCCGTTAAGGCCCACACACAAACGGGTCACACACGCACGTATTTTAAAGCGTTGTCTTCATCTCCTCTTGACCTAATCCGTTTCTTCACGCACCGTCTTGTGCCGTGGGTTGGCAAAAGGTCACCAAGGCGGTATTTGGTAAAATTACCAAAATGCCCCTTCTCGATCTTTTTCGAAGACCGAGTCCAAACTACGTAAAGCACTTCCATGCATCGCCACGTGTAGGTTGATCCAGTGGCTCTCATCATGTCGGCAAGTCTCTCCCATCCGGCTCCCACCGAAACCACCATGGCACTTGCACCGACCCCCGCGCCGCTTGATCCAACCCGTCGCACCGAACTGCCTGTTCGGTCACCTTTGTCCATTCTGCACCACGCTTGACTCTATTGACTTCACCCGGCATCCCCTATCATTTTGGACCTCAGCTCTTTGACCGTCATTGACCTCCAAGTAACCTACACAACAATAGACAAAGAAATCGATTCCGGGAACAAGTTCTTCGCAACTTGACCCATGTTAGTCAAAACATGCATCATGCAACACATATGCCATGAAACCCATGAACTTGACCTAACCCAACACTCATTACCACTTTTGGCCGATGAACAGTAAGAACCCAGTTAGACCACCATTCAATGGCCGGTCTGACCGCGCCCCCAACGCCGGTCTGACCGCACCTGCCCTGACAGCTTTCCAAACTTTGACGAAAACGCGTGATTCGACACACCTTTAATGACATTGCCAATTGTAACATCATCCTAAGATCGTGCACATATCCCCATGATATCCACAGTATCCCTGAGTCCTCCATTAAGCCCTTGAATTTACCAAACTCTCTCTCACTGTAGTTCCCTTCTGCATCGCGTAGCATCTGATCTAGATTGTCATCGTGCGACCTATCCTCCTCAAAAGCACAGTCCATATCCGGCATATCGTTGAATTCCTCGGCGATGTCGTTATTGTTAACTTCCTTTATAATCTGCTCTTCATCGTGACTGGTCCAACATGTATACCCCTTTTTGAAACCCCTTCGAATCAAGTGCACTTCGATCTGCGCTGGGTTGTTAAACATCTTCAAATTACCGCAATCAATGCATGGACAGTACATAAATTTTATCTCCTTCAACATATCCTGCTCAGCGGCTCTTCTAAAAGCAGACACGCCATTAATGTACTCTTCACTCACACGGTTCGCACCGTACATCCAATTTCGGTCCATCTACGCTACGCACATAACAAATTAGTGTTAAATTATATTAATAAACCACACGTACTCTTTCTATTGACCAAAAATACTAAAATTGGCTAGCGATTAACCTAGAGAAAATATAAAGGGTTACAGATTATTACCCTCGGAGCTCACAATGAAACTCTCAAATATCCCGCGAGAACCTCCTCCCTTTCTTCCTCCTCTCCTCCTCCCTTCCTTCTCCTCCCTTCCTCCTCTCTTTAGCTTCCTTCTTTCCTTCTCCTCCTTGCCTCCTTCCTTGCCTTCCTTCTCCTCTCTAAGGTGGCGCAATGGGGAAGGGAGGAGGCAGCAGGGGTGGTGGCTCAAACGGGAAGGGATGGAGGGGCTAGGGGCAGGGGGGTCTGTCGAGATGGCTTTTATAATGCCTGCATATCACAGACGGTTCTTATTAAAAACCGTTTGTGACATTCAACTATCACAACCTGTTTGTTAATAGAACCGTCTATGATCTGTGATGTCTGCGAATATCACAGACGGTTTGTAAATAGAACCATCTATGATAAGTCACAGATGGTTCTTATTAAGAACCATTTATGATGTCTGCAATTATCACAGACAGTTCTTATTAAGAACCATCTGTGATAGTTACGTATCACAGATGAGTTTTAAGGAACCGTCTGTGATAAGTACAACATAGACGGTTCCAAAGGAAATGTCTGTGATGAAGCATCCAGTATAGACTGTTTTGTAGTAGTGATTGCCTCCGGTCATCCTCACCATCGCAAGTCCTACCGCCGGCCATGTCTGCTCTGTCTCCCTCGGGTTCTTTCTCTGCCCACGTGGCAATCCACATCAGCTTCCACCTCAACTAGTTAGCAACCCATGTGGCACTCGAGTTGGCAACTAGTCAGCAACCCATGTGGCACATCCAAATCCCACCCGAGCCAAAAACCCATAAACCTCTTCCACCATATACCATCTCAATGCCAAGTGGGTCCCACTTTGTAACCAATTTCTTTTATTTTCTTTCCAGCCGAAAATCTTTGATGATGTCAGCATGATCTAATAAATTGTTTTTCCTTCAGAGAAACAATTCCCTAAATTCTGAAATTTTGATTCAATCATTTCATGTGAATCTTCTAGAAGCCATATATTCTGCATCCGAACTACGATTGAGCCTATTCAAATTTTTAAATACATCTAAATTTAAGCTCTATTTATCTGATATTTGTATTTAATTTTTGGAGTTGGTTTTATCTTTGTTATTTATTTATTTAGTTTTTTTCTTTGTTTGCGAGTAGAGACGTTGATACTTCATGGAATTTTGAGCAAGGAGGAGTGCACCAAGATCCAGATCAATCCCAAGATTTATTCCAAAGTAAGCCATAGTCCGTTGATCATATTGAAGCTATGATTTCAAAAGTATATTGTTTTATACAATTGCATGCTATCTTTATACAAACTGATTTGGGATTAGCTATCACCTGTTGTCATTATGCCTCCATTGATTATTTGAATGCCATGAATCATTTGTCAGCCTAGCATGGATAATTTTAGCTGGACATATTTGTATCACCAACATGGGTATCGTACAGATGCTTAGTTCAACTTAGTTACGATGAGTTCATTATCACATGTATCATAATGATTAATCTTGACTTAATGATATATGGAATCGTGGTGGTTAGCCACTCTTGTTAAAATTTGTGTACCATGACAGGGTATGTCATTGGTCTTGGTTAAACAAAATGGTTTTTGCTCGGGCGAGTGGATGGTGGATTGAGGGTGTGATTATACCACGTTGTAGGTTGTGGCAAGGTCGCTTGAGTAATTGGTCAAGGACTTAATATTGTGCGCCATTGAACTAGACCTTAAGCGTACAACCACATGTCTCGTATGGACAGGTCCTGACCAATTAATTAGTGATGTTTTGATTTGGTTATATTTGGGTTGTGTTTGGTGCAAGAGGAGGGCCCTGTCTAGTCGGTTAGACATTCAGTGTTGAAACCTTACCGAGCAGAACCGAGTCAAAACAGAACTTTGTAAAGGTCTTGATGCGTGCTCTAGACTACTTACCTAAGAAAGTGAGTAGTGGTATTGACGGTTGCCAAACAAACTGTAATGCCCTGTTTCTCTCGGGAGAGTGTAAGTGTTTCAGAGGGAGATTTAAACAGGAATTAGGGGTTTTTTTTTTGTCTAAAGTGGAGAATCTGGGCTATGGGCTCTCAGCCCACAGCATTTAGGCCCAAAGGGGGAAGGGGCAGCCGGCCCTTAAAAGGGGGGGGGACCCTAGGCACCTCCTTTCTTCCCCCTGAAGGGATACGGGAAGGCTACGATAGCAACAATTTAAAATTTCTACCACGTAAACCAGAAAGCCAAGCAAGAAGATGATTATAGATCATTACCACAAGACGCGCAGAGTAGCGGAAGAAGAGTTGGAGCATCCTAATCCAACGTAGAGCGTGTCGATGTAGTGGTCATAGTTGATCGGCCAGTGTCGTCGCGAGTCAATCATCTCCTCCTGCAACGTCTGTAGTTCCGTGTGAAGATTGCGGATCGTCCTCAAGAGCAACGGCAACCACAGAAGTGCCTCTACGGTATCCACACGTCCAGGGAAGGAACAACCGTACGTCGGTGTGCTAGCACCAAGTCGCACAGCAGAGCTCTCAGGAAGATGGCGGCTAGGGTTTCAGTGGGGCAACTCACCTCCCTCGCCACAGCCTTAAGCATCTCCTTATATAGTGCTCGTGACAGATCCTATCTGTACTGGTTTGTTCCAACCCGTTAAGTGTGTGACCCGTTAGGTTTATGCGTATTCAGTTGTGACTCGGAAATACCTTTTCGACCACGAGTCTTTAGCGGCACCTAGCAGGACATAATGATTCCCGAATACACACAAATTATATCAGACGAACCTTAATGCAATATGATCTACGACCAGGTCCTCATCACTTACAACCAGGTCCTATCACTATACGACTAGTTCGTATTCGGTCACAACCAGTTCGTAACTCCTTATGACCAGGTTACGACCACTCTGTGATTACATTCGACCAGTCTATGACCAGCTCGTATCTCCATACGACCAGTCTATAACTGATTGAACTAAGCGACCTACTCATGTATTCTCCCTTTGCCTCATGACATCTGGTTGAAATCCAGATGAGATATTATGTCATCCATGGATTGTTCAATACTTTCTCGATCAAGCGTCGGATAACCTTATGTGGTCGAACTCTTCGACAACCAGTGGCATGGCCATGCACTTTCTTTATCCGACCACATCGAGGGGCCCAGAGATATCTCTCCTGTTATGTTAGGAGGGGCAAATCCCATATCCGACCAATCACATCCCTTTGCATGTTTCATAGCATACCCGAAAGCTACCTTTAAAACTACCCAGTTACGAGTAGCGTTTGGCAAACCCTAAGAGTGCTATTACACATGTAGGGAACCGTGCTGATTTCAGGTCTAAGAATTATACATCATCATTGCTTGAGACCAACTAACGACACATAGAATCATAACAATCTCAATAGTGTCTCAAGGTGGGTCTATCCAACCCCATGTTCTCTAACATGTGTTCACATTATTGATTCGATATCCCTATATCCATGACCGGTGAAACATGGTCATTAATCAATACATATGCTAGTCGTAGAGTCACTGGTGTTCTGACCAGTGACATCCGACCAGGGATACATTTAGAATGACATCATGTAAGTTAAAGAGTTTCACCAACAAGTCACATACTTGTTAATCTCCATAACCAATGACTCATTCAAGGAATAGAATAACATTTATTCAATAACTCATAAACATAGATGTGATACAATCATCTCTATGATTGCCTCTAGGGCATATCACCAACAGTCTCCTACTTGCACTAGAGTCAATCATACATGTACCGAATACCCATAGCTCTTGTGTGCCCCTCATGCTTAGGTTACGGGAGAGGCTTTGTCAACAGATCAGCAATATTAAAATCCGTGTGCACTTTGCATATCTTCACATCACCTCTCTTAACGATCTCACGAATAATGTGATATCATCAAAGTATGTGTTTAGACTTTTGATGCGATCTAGGCTCCTTAACTTGTGCAATGGCTCTACTATTATCACAATAAAGATCTATTGGGCTGGAAGCACTCAAAACCACTCCTAGTTCATTAATGAACTTTCTAATCCACACGGCCTCTTTTGCAGCTTCTGAAGCTGCAATGTACTCATCCTCGGTTGTAGAATCAGCAACCGTTCCTTGCTTGGAACTTTTCCTGCTCACTACTCCTCCATTCAAACAAAACACAAACCCTGACTGCGATCTGAAATCATCCTTGTCGGTTTGGAAGCTAGCATCGGTGTAACTATTTACGACCAGCTCTTCCTCACCTCCATAAACAAGGAATGCATACTTAGTCCTTCTCAAGTACTTAAGGATATTGCTATCCAATGACCTTCACTTGGATCTAACTAATATCTGCTCGTAACACTTAGAGCATACGACACATCTGGTCGTGTACATTGCATGGCATACATGATAGATCCTATAGCCAAAGCATATGTGATTCTACTCATTTTGTCATGTTTATCAGTGGTCGTGGGACACTGACGCTTGATAAGATTAATGCCATATGCCATGGGCAAGAAACCTTTCTTGGCATCTTGCATGTTGAACCGTTTCAACACCTTGTCTATGTATATATCCTGGTTTAATCCAATTAGCCTTTTAGATCCATCTCTATAGATCCTATTACCAAGAATATATGTTGCATTTCCTAAATCTTTCATTGAGAAACTATTTCTTAATAAAGTTTTAACAGATTCAAGCATTGGAATATCATTTTCGACCAGTAGTATGTCATCCACATACAAGATCAGAAAAACTAGTTTGCTCCCACTAACCTTCTGTAACATCCCGTTTATTCTAGAGTTCTTGCCAGCTTTCAAAATAAAAAAGAACCCATTTGGTTTAATTGCTTGTTCAAGCTTAACTGGGTATTTTGGAAGTTGGAGAGTTTATCTTGACCTAATCAAACCTGAACTAAGTCCCTTGTTGGTGTTCTCTGTTGGTTGGAGCTTCTTGTTGATCTTTGGTGTTCCTTGGTTTGTTTTCTTCCTGAGCTTCTCTGTGTGTTTCTTGGTTTAACCTTCCTCCAAACCTCCTTTGTTGGTTTGAATCTCTTTGAGATTAAAACCTCCCTCTCCGTTTAGACCTCCCCTTGTCTTGGACCTCCTGCCGAGGGACAAGCTCGGGTTTGTGTTTCAAAACCCCTTTGGGTTCTCAAAGCCAAGTTTGGCCTTGTTTCCCTTCCTCTGGACCTCCCTTGGGGGTGGATCAGGCCGGGTTGTGGTATTATCGCCATCCCTTTAGCGGTCGTACCGTTTGCTCAAGTCTGCTCAAGTGCGGCACTTAGCTTTGGTTTTACCTTCTCTGTTTCGGTATTTCCGACCCCCGGTCGTACCGTTGTGGTAGTGTCGGAACTACCGCCTTTGGTAAGACCTCCTCTGAGTCTTTTTGGCTCCCTTGCCATTGGACCTCCTTAGAGTCCAAAGGATCTCCCTCGACTCCTTGAAGACCTCCTTGTACCCTTGCGGACCTACCGCTGTTGTTTTGCGGTCGTGCCACTAGGGTTTAACTTTCCTCGCCTCAGGACCGTGTTGTTTTGGACGGCCCGAACTTGAAGGTGCGTTCGCTCGGTCCGAACGGCCCCTTTGCTTGGCTCCGTTCGATCTGGATCTAACGGCCCTAGTTTGTTTCACAGATCTTTGTTTTCATGACCTCTCCCTTGCTTTGGTCTTGACTGTTGAGATCTCATTTGAGAAATCTAACTCTCAGGACCCCTTTTGTGACCTTGGGACCTCTCTGTACTCCTTTGGACCTCTCCATGTCCATAGGACTTCCCCAGGTCGGACCTACCGCTCGAGTATGGTCTCAGTCACATAAAACCCCTTGATTTGATCTGACCATAGGACCTCCCTCTTGGAGATCTTACCGTTAGGACCTCCTTGCCCCTTTGATCTGACCGTAGGACCTCCCTCTTGGAGATCTTACCATCAGGACCTCCTTGCCCCTTTGATCTGACCGTAGGACCTCCCTCTTGGAGATCTTACCGTCGGGACCTCCCCCTTGCCCTTGATCTTAACCGTTTAGGATCTCCTCTTGAGAATCTAAGCCGTTAAGATCTCTCCTTGATTTGTCTCAGCCATTGAGGCCCTTCCCGGCTTGCGGTTGTACCGCACCTTAAACCCGGAACTACTGTTATTCGGTAGCACCTCTTCTTGAGCGCGGTATTACCGCCGTCGGAGAAATCGTGTCCCTCTTTCGAACTTCTTTGAGCCTCTGGACCTCCTATCCAGGACCTCCTCCTTGAGTCTCTGGACCTCCTAGTGCCTCTGGACCTCCTGTCCATAGGACCTCCCCGTGGCCTTTTTGTAAAGACAATTGTGTGGTGAGGACCGCCTCTTTGACTGGTCATGCACTTCTTGGACCGGCCCCGCTGGTCAGCCTCACCCACGTTTTTATCCTTTTGCCGCCTTGAAACTTTGGGCTCATTTAATGCATGTCGGGTCACATTAAATGCAGTCACTTCTAGGGTGCATTATTTATTTCTTTTTAGGACCTGCCCTGTCCTAGCCCTGACCAGGCCACCTCTGATCATTGACACGTTTTGGCTGAGCCCTCTTTGTGCCTTTGCCAACCCTGGCTATAAATAGCCTGGGCAATCCCTCCCTTGTCACCTTTGGCTCATTTCTAACTCTTGTTGCCTGGCTCCTCGGTGCTCAAGACCTCCCCTAGAGCTCTTCCAGCGAAGCGGTGCTCCTGGTTTATTGGTTTCTTTTGGTTGAAGTTTTTCCTAGGTTCTTTTGAGTCTCTTAAGTTCTTTTGCCTAGAGCAGTTTTGCTTATTTAGTTCTTTGCGGTTGTGTAGATCCCGAGCTTGAAGAGTTTTTGACTGGCGGTTTCAACCAAGGACCCACATCGCTTGATTTAAGGCAAGTCCACACCCTTGATCATGTTGAGCTTAGTCTTTGAAATATATTTTGTTTTACCTTACCATGCATGGCTACTTTTATATGAAAATGTTTGGGCAAGAGTTACTCTTCCTCACTTGATGTTATGCCTCCTTTGAACTTGTTGCTGGACATGTTGACATACACCCCTTTGGAAACTCTAGGTTGGGCATTTTAGTTGGCATCTTTTTGGTATTGCCAACATAGGACCGTAAAGTGTATGCTTAGCCTTGCTTTAGATCCGTGGGTTTCGAGAACCATACTTCACCAATTAATAATCTTGACTAATGATCTATGTAACCTGTGGTTTGGGCCACTATTAAGCAACTATGGCAGGATGCCGTATGTTGTGTTGATGGTGGTGTGAGACCACTTTGTTTAAAAACTGGTGTGCCAGGGCTGGGTGGTCTTTTGGCAGGGATAATCACCAAATTGGTTTGGCTTGGGCAAGATGGCAGGGAGTGAGAAGTGGGTGCTTTGCATATGGGAAGTGGAAGTCTAGCCTGAGCACAACTAAGGACTTAACTTTGTGTCCGTGGATCCGGGTAATCCGTGCAACCACAAGGTCATTTTATGGGGATGGCCTGGGCCGAATAACTAGCAATGAGAAGGCTTGGAGCTGTTGTGGTTGAGCGAGTTTTATCACAACGGCGCAAGAGGGGGCACGAATCTGGTGGCTTTGCAACCCATCCAGAAGCGAAACCTTAGCGGGCAGCTCCTAGCCAAATCAAAGCTTCGTAAAGGCCTTGTCGCTCTTTAGATCAAGCCACCTTTGGAAGTGAGCAAGGGTCTTTCCGGAACCCATCCCGCTAGAGAGATTGTGGATTGTGGGTAAAGTTGTACACCTCTGCAGAGCGTTAAATCTATTCGAATAGCCAAGTCCTTGGTTATGGACATCTCCCGGAGAAGTGGTGCAAGGGGTAGTTTTTGAGAAATTTGTGTTCCCTGGGCCCTCCTGCGAGAGGCCGTGGCCTTGCCTCGAAGAGACCTTGGCCGGCTTTAGAGGGGTCATGGCTGGCTTGAGGTGTGGACTAGGGGATGGGATCGAGCTCTAGGGTTGGTGCTCTAGAGAGGTCTTGGGAGAGGTCCTGGCTGTGGGTGCAACCAGACCTCCCCCAAGTGGTTTGGATGTGAGTTGGTGCTCACTCCCCTCCTTTCAAATAAAAGTATGTATGTATTATTGTTTTAACTTGCTGCTCTTCAATCTATTATGTTATTTGCTGTCAAACTTCGCATTTGTGCAACTAACCATACAGCTCCTCCATTGTTAAGCCATTGCATGAATATTAATTGCATAAGTATTACCTAGTGATTTGCTGAGTACATTCAAAGTACTCATGGCTTTAAGCCCTGTGTCAAAGCAGTGTATGAGGATGACCAAGTGCAAGGAAGCTCTGACCTCTTTGAAGAGGATTTCTTTGATGATCCCGCTGCCTAGGATGCCCTCCACTCTACAGCCTGTGGGCTTGCCGGTGGCCATCTATGCGTTTTGGTGTTTCCCGCTGCCAAGGTTCTTTTGTTGCGGTTTGTCAGCCTAAGTGGCCAACCCTCTGTAAACAAGCTTGGACCATAAGGTCTTGTTTAATACTAAGTTTAATTTGCCTGCTTCATCTTCTGTCTTGACCGTGTGGTTATGGTCGAACCGAAGTGATTCTGTGCGAGCTAGCACTTGTATCCTGGGACTAGCTCGGTGTGCACAGGGCCAAGACCTCCAGGAGGTCTAGAGATCTCCTGGGAGGTCCTGGCGGACCTCCTCTCGGACTTGTGTCAGGCAGTCCTTCCGACCATGTACTCACCAACATTCCGGGCGGTCTTTCCGGGCCTCCCTGAGCTTCGGGCAGTGCTTGCCCAGCTTAGCCAGCGGAACTACCGTTCCTTCATACGGTAGTACCGGTTGCAGTAAGGTACCCCTGTTGTCCTTGACGCGGCAGTACCGGCTGCAACACTACCGTAGCTCTATACGTGGTAGTACCGGCAAAAAAAAATGGTCCTTCTGGACTCCTCACGTAATCTGAGAAGAGGTCCTCACACCTTCTTGTAAACACAAGGTTCTTCTTCATTCTTGATGAAATCAAACCCTTTGACCACTTCATCAAAACGAATGTTCCAACTCCGAGATGCTTGCTTTAATCCATAGATGGACATCTTAAGCTTACATACCTTTCTAGCTTCCTTTGGATCGACAAAGCCCTCAGGTTGTGTCATGAACACATCCTCACTTAGGTTTCCATTTAGGAAAGCCGTTTTGACATCCATTTGCCATATCTCATAATCGAAATATGCAGCAATAGTTAGAATGATCTGGATAGACTTAAGCATTGTGACAGGTGAGAAGGTTTCATCATAATCAACACCTTGAATTTGTCTGAAACCCTTCGCGACCAGTCGTGCCTTATGAATGTGAACATTTCCATCCATATCTATCTTTTTCTTAAAAATCCATTTGCACTCAATGGTTTTAACACCATCAGGTAGATCAACCAAGTTACAGACTTGATTATCATACATGGACTTTATCTCGGATCTCATGGCTTCAAGCCATGACTCAGAGTCTGGGTCCACCATCGCTTCTGCATAAGTTTTAGGCTCATCATTATTCAATAATAAAACATCATGCCCATACCTTATAGGCAATTGATGTGGCCTTTTAGATCTTCGTGGGACTGATGCCTCATCTACAGGTTCAACAATATTTTATTCATCCTATAGAGGTTCAGTAGGAGTTGAAACATTTTCGGATGCTTCTCAAATTTCTTCGAGTTGTGCACCTTGCTCCCACTGACTCCTTTGAAAGAAACTCTTTCTCCTAGAAGACACCATTTTGGGCAACAAACACTTTGTTATCTTCCCGCTTATAAAAGTAATATCCTTTAGTTTCCTTGGGATACCCCACAAAGAAGCACTTATCGGATTTAGGTGTGAGTATATCAGACACCAAACGTTTTACATAAACCTCACAACCTCATACCTTGAGAAAAGACAATCCAGGACTCTTCCCGGTCCATATCTCATATGGCGTCTTCTCTACAGTTTTTGATGGAACCCTATTTAAAGAGAAAGCCGCTGTTTCTAGAGTGTATCCCCATAATTACAATGAAAGATCAGATTGGCTCATCATTTACCAAACCATGTCCAACAATGTTCGGTTCCGTCGTTCAGGCACCCCATTCCATTGAGGCGTTCCCAGCGGAGTGACTTGTGGAACAATTCCACACTTCTTTAGATGATCACCAAACTAATGGCTCAAATATTCACCTCCACGATCAGATCGTAGACATTTGATTGTCTTGCCAAGTTGATTCTGTACCTCATTATGAAATTCTTTGAACCTTTCAAAGGATTCAGACTTATGCCTCATTAAGTAGATATAGCCATATCTACTAAAGTCATCAGTAAAGGTTACGAAGTACTGAAAACCACCTCTAGCCGGCGTGCTCATTGGTCCATATACATCCGTATGTACAAGGGCCAACAAGTCACCCGCCCTTTCACCTCTGGTCGTGAAAGGCGTCTTTGTCATCTTGCCAAGTAAACAGGATTCACATGTTTCAAATGATTCAAAATCAAATGAGTTTAGAAGACCATCTTTATGGAGCTTCATCATGCGCTTCTCATTTATATGACCTAGACGACAATACCAAATAAAAGTGGGATTCATTTCATTAGGTCGAAGTCTCTTAGCATTAACGTTATAGATAGGCATATCCTCAAGATTCAAAACATACAATCCATTCACTAATGGAGCATGGCTATAAAGCATATCTTCAAAATAAATTGAACAACAATTGTTCTTTATTCTGAACTCATAACCTTCTGCTCCTAAACATGAAGCAGAAATAATGTTTTTGCTTAAGGCTGGAACATAACAACAATTATTTAATTCCCTAACCAATCCTGAAGGTAAAGCTAATGGGAAAGTGCCAATAGCTAATGCAGCAACTCTTGCTCCATTGCCCACTCGAAGATCAACATCTCCTCTTGCCAAACTTCTACTCCTTATCAGTCCCTGCATCGAATTGTAAGTATGAGCAACCGATCCGGTATCAAATACCCAAGAACTGGTCAGAGAAGTGGCAAGATTAATTTGTATAACATTTATACCTGAACTGGAAGTCTTACTTCCTTTGTTCTTTTTCGTCTCTGCCAAGTACTTCTTGCAATTTCTCTTGCAATGTCCAGTCTCATGACAATGGTAACATTCTGCGTCAGTCTTAGGACCCAGCTTAAGCTTCTTAAGCTTAGCCTTGAGACTCTCGATCTCATCTTGAGTCTTTCCTTTGCCTTTACCCTTTCCCGACTTACCATTCTTCTTGAAGTTAGTAGTGTTTTGAACCATCATTACAAGATTGGAACTTTTCTTGATGCTCTCCTCAGCACCCTTAAGCATGCCATGCAACTCGGTCATTGACTTCCCCATGCCATTCATATGAAAATTCGATATGACAGGCTCAAAGCCCGCAGGGAGCGATTGAAGAATCACATTAGTAGCCAACTCTTGGCTCGGGGAAAACCAAGTTTTTTCAAGCTTTCAATGAGACCAACCATTTTGTTCATATGAGGACTGATCGGGTTACCTTCTAACAGCCTACAAGAAAATAATGCCTTAGAGGTGTTGAACCTCTCTGCCCTTGCTTGATCCTGAAACATACCCTTCAGACTCACAATCATATTGTAAGCATTTGTGGTCTCATATTGCTTATGAAGCTCAGAGTTCATGGATGCAAGCATTAGGCAGTGCACATCGACTGTGTCATTGCAACGCTTCTCATAAGCATTCTTTTCAGCACGAGGTGCATCAGCACTCGGTTCCTCGAGATAGGGACCCTCTAGAATATATTCCTTCTTTTCTTGCTTGAGAACAATTCTCAGATTACGAAACCAGTCAATGAAATTTGAACCATTCAACTTTTCCTTTTCAAGAATAGATTGCTAATTAAAGGTGGTGTAGAAGAAGTAGTAGGTGCCATGATCTACAATAGAAAAATATACAAAGATTCATCACTATGTTTATGTAAGATCTTCTATAAAACCTTCATCTTGGTGGTTATGTTCGACTAGTTTACGACTAGCTCGTATCTCCATTTGACTAGTCTGGACCTGGTCGTATCTCTATATGACTAGTCCGTATCTGGTCATATCTCCATACGACCAATCCAAACATGGTCGAACTTAATCATCAACATTCAATAAAAGATACTCCCACTAAATGTTCCAAACCATGTTTCCCTCTAACATCATATAGTGAGTTCAAGATCCAAAAAACATTAAGTCCTAGTGAGCTTTGGCATCACTGCTAGAAACCTAGTGATTTAAGGTAAGCAACCCTTTGCAAATCATATCACATATGACTCTTGTTTATTGGGTGGCACCCTTATGCCCCAGCGACCAACACTATGCCCTAAGACCCAAAACTATTTTGATAGCCTTGTCAAGTTAAATCAACACTATGCATGTGGGTGTCCGGCATCCACCCCATCTTATTAAGATAGTTAATGGCACCCTACTTTGGTAGAACTGCCAATTAATGATCAAAATCGTGATAGGCGCAGCAATTGGAAAGGCATTAATTTTACTTAATTTTTCTTGAGGGATACTACTCTATCATGTTAAAACATCTAATGATAAAACATGATCAAATAGCATAACAAGAATAAACACAAACATTCACAGATAATCAAATTAAATTGTGAAATAGTATGGCCCTTAACATGTCGATCTCCATCAGCATGCTTCCCATTCTCCGACCACCACGCTCGAAATCTCCGACCGCATTCATCTACTAAGCAATTACTCCTAAGAGCTAGTAATGAAATACATAGGATAATTTCAAGCATTACATGTCGGTACACAGACCGTTATACAATAATATGTAGCTCGATGGCTATCTCACAGCATGACACGCAGGCCATGAAAATCCATTCATGCATCACATACACAATGGGCCATACTATTCACATCAAATCCTGCAAAAACGAGTTATGCATAGAATCCAATTCTATCGGGCGACATGAACACATACTATCTATAACACGCTATACGATTACCTAGCATGGCGGTCTCTATTCCAAACCAATCTGATCACTGCCTTGATATGACCACACATTGCGGCATACTCCGATGGCAGAATTCCAACCGGTAGGAGTATTATGTAGTGTGGTTGTGAACGAGCGCAGTAAACCATCTAGTCCTTTTAGCTCATACCTCCTTGTAAACCCATCTACTACCATCGAAAACCGATCGATCTTATCGACCAGTGCCTAGATCGTTCCATCGACATGAGCCAATAGAGCAGCGGAAGAAGAGTTGGAACAGCCTGATCCAACGTAGAGCGCATCGATGTAGTGGTCATAGTCGATCGGCCAACGTCCTCATGAGTCAATCGTCTCCTCCAGTAACCTCTGTAGTTCCTTGTGAAGATCGCGGATCGTCCTCAAGCGCAACAGCAACCGCAGAAGCGCCTCTACGGTATCAATACGTCCATGGAAGGAACAACCGTACGCCGGTGTGCTAGCACCAAGTCATATAGCAGAGCTCTCAGGAAGATGGCGGTTAGGGTTTTGGTGGTGCAACTCACCTCCCTCGCCACAGCCTCAAGCATCTCCTTATATAATGCCCGTGACGGATCCTATCCGAACACGTTTGATAAATCGTATCCGTACTAGTTTTTTCCAACCCATTAAGTGTGTGACCCGTTAGGTTTATGCGTATTCAGCTGTGACTCGGAAACACATTTCCGACCATGAGTCGCTAGCGGCACCTAACAGGACATAACGATTCGCGAATACACACAAATTATATCGGACGAACCTTAATGCAATATGATCTACGACCAGGTCCTCATCACTTACGACTAGGTCCTATCTCTATATGACCAGTTTGTATTTGGTCACGACCAGTTCGTAACTCCTTACGACCAGGTTACGACCACTCTGTGATTCTGTTCGACCAGTCTACGACCAGCTCATATCTCCATATGATCAGTCCGTAACTGATCGAACTAAGCGACCTACTCGTGTATTCTCCCTTTGCTTCACGATATCTGGTTGAACTCCAGGTGAGATATTATGTCATCCATAGATTGTTCAATACTTTCTCGATCGAGTGTCGGATAACCTTATGTGGTCAAACTCTTCGACCACCAGTGGCATGGCCATGCACTTTCTTTATCCGACCACATCGAGGGCCCTAGAGATATCTCTCCTATTATGTTAGGAGGGGCAAATCCCATATCCGACCAGTCACATCCCTCTGCATGTTTCATAGCATACCCAAAAGCTACCTTTATAACTACCCAGTTACAAGTAGCGTTTGGCAAACCCTAAGAGTGCTATTACACATGTAGGGAAATATGCTGATTTCAGGTCTAAGGATTATACATCATCATTGCTTGAGACCAACTAATGACACATAGAATCATAACAATCCCAATAATGTCTCAAGGTGGGTCTATCCAACCCCATGTTCTCTAACATGTGTTTACATTATTGATTCGATATCCCTATATCCGTGACCGGTGAAACATGGTCATCAATCAATACATGTGCTGGTCGTAGAGTCACTGATGTTCCGACCAGTGACATCCAACCAGGGATACATTTAGAACGACATCATGTAAGTTAAAGAGTTTCACCGACAAGTCACATACTTGTTAATCTCCATAACCAATGATTCATTCAAGGAACAGAATAACATTTATTCAATAACTCATAAACATAGACGTGATACAATCATCTTTATGATTGCCTCTAGGGCATATAACTAACACCCCCTGGCCGCCACTCCTCCCCCTCCCTGCGCCTCCTCCCCTCTGTCTAGACCCCATTTTTACACCCCTCACCTTGGTGTGCTCTCCCTGCTACCGGCCAAGTAGAAGAAAGGGGGAAGGATCCCCATTGGTGGTTGCCGGCCAAGAAGAAGGATAGGGTAGAAGGAAAGGGAGAAGGGGAGGGAGATCCCGTGGTTGTTCTTGCAACCATCAGCATATTCTTCAAGGGTAACTCTCAAATTCCGTTCGGTTAGTCTTTTAGTTTTGTGAATTAGCGATATCGGGTAATAGATCGAGTATTGGCAATATGTACTGTGTTGTAGTTTTAGGGTTGTTAACTGCGAAATTTGATCTAGCCATCTCCTAGAGATTTGGGGGTAATGTCTTTAGCTTTCTGTAGAATCCTGGATCAAGTCATTTAGATGAACAGATCGTTAGTTATCGATTTTACAATGCTACTGTCCAGAGGCTCTGTCAGGATTCTAGCAGGTTGTATTAACTGGATAATAGAAATTAGTTAACAAAATAATTAGAGGATATCACCAACATGAAAATTGCAGGTTATTTAATACGGTTTCTAGATAGCTAAACCACGTAATTTTTGGATGAACGTACTGGAAGTTATGAATGTTTTAGTTCTATTGTTCAGAACATCTACCAGGTTCTAGCAGTTTTAATAATCTGTTTAGTAGAGATAGTGAATGACAAAATTTGGGAATACGACCAACTAGATTAATGTGGGTAATTTAGTAAGCTTTCCGTAAAATCAAAGAACACCATTTTTGAGTAAACAGAAGAATAGTTACAATTTTTAGAAGAGGACTGTCCTGTTTTGGGACAGATCGTTGTTCATGGGCAGCGATGTTTTGGGTTGCTCTAGGGAGCATAGATAATTATATATATATATATATATATATATATATATATATATATATATATATATATATATATATATATATTTAAAAATGTCAAATGCTCTTAAATGTCCCTTAGTGTGGTTATTAAAATGTTCAGTGGTGGTTTGAATCGAGGCAACGCCCTCTTCGCATCGTCAAGCTTCACACGGTTGAGGCAAGTGCAATTAGTGGGTAGAATCTAAAGAGAATGTTCATGAATGCTTGTATTATGATTATGTTCTTTACTCATGATTTTCGCTGCTGGTTGTTACATTCCCATGATGAATAAATAAATAGGCTCATATGCATCATGTCATTATCCTTGAGTCTTGGCTATGGTGGCCAAGTATTGATTTTTGAGGTCCCCGTCATGTATTAGATGAGCATGAGGTCTCCACACTCATAGAGTGTGGGCTTATGGTCCCTGTGCTAGAAGGCACATGCATGGGTATTCATCGACGGATGCATACTCCATATTACCGCTAAATGCAAAGAGTAAAGAAAATGTGCATTTGTGGCATTTGCATTGCATACTCCATATTTTCACTGCTGGTTATTACATTCCTGTGATGAATAAATAAATAGGCTCATATGCATCATGTCATTATCCTTGAGCCTTGGCAACGTGGTGGCCAAGTATTGATTTTTGAGGTCCCCGTCATGTATTAGACAGGCATGAGGTCCCCACACTCATGGAGTGTGGGCTTATGGTCCCTGTGCTAGAAGGCATAGGCATGGGTATGCATCGACGGATTGCAACATCCCAAAGTTTAGTTACCAAAATAAAAATAAATAAAGTTATTATTTATTGGATTTCCTGAAATTTAAAAGAGTTTTATTGCTTTATTTGAATTTATGAAGTTTTAAAAGTCAAAAATAAAATTTGTTGAAGTTTTATTTGATTTAAATTGAAAAATAAAATTTTAATTAATTTCTAGAATTTTCTGAAATTTTAAAAAGCTTTTCCTAAGTATTTTAAATCCAAAATAAATTATGTGCAAAAACTATTACCAATTTTAAGTTGAAAATATTTTATTTAAGTCCAAAATAACTCTAGGAATTTTTGTGAATTTTTCTAGAATTTTTGGATTTTATTTGCTATATTCTAAACCCTTTTTGATTTACCATAATTAATTTATTTGCTAAATAATTTTAATTACCAAAACCTCTCTCGGGCCGAATTGCTTCAGCCCATCTCCTATTCACCACGCTCCGGCCCATCTCGGCCCACTCCGCACCAGCCACTTCAACGGTCGTGACCGTTGGATCAAGATCCGACGGCCTGCTTCCTCCCGCTCCTTCTCTCTTCCCTCTTGTCTCGCCGACAATGGGCCCGCACCCTTTTTCTTTCTTTCCTTCTTCTCCACCGCACCGTTCGCACGCAGCCGCCATGGCCGCATCGTGGGAGTTCCATCTCCGTCGCCTTTTCGTCTCTCTCTCACGCGATTCTGCCAGATTAAACCCCCTTGTCACGCCGCCTCTCTTCCCGGTGATCCCCCCTCATCATCGCGCGCGGAATCACTAGGACCCCGCAAATCGCTACCGCTGACTTCACCACCCGATCCCTCCCCCACCTCCCCAAATTTCTATAAAGGGAGCACTAGGTGCGCACCTTCTCCCTCATTCCGTCCCCACCACCCACTCCTCCTCCCTCGCTCCCACCTCGCCGAAATCGGCGCTTTTCCTTCGCTGGCCACAAGCTCTTCTTTTGGCGATTGCGCTGCCGTCGACGACGCTCCGGCCCCGAAACAGCCACCATCGGCTTCGCCACATCGCCGCCTACCCGCCTTTGCCAGAGAGTGACGGGAACCCTTGCGCCACCACGAGCCCAAACTCATCGTCGCCCTCGCCGCCGGCGTACCCTTCGTGCCCTAGCCCCGCTAAGGTGAGCACCGTGATCAGTGGAGTCCCCTCTTTCATTTGGTGCCCTCGCCGGCTGTCGTCGTGTCGCCATTCGCCGATGCCATTCGGGCCCGAGCCGCCGCCGGTTTTCACTGATGTGGCACCGCCACATAGGTGCCACCTCAGTGCCACCTGGCGCAACCTCACCATTTTTAGCCCACGTGGCAGCCCCGTGTCGCCATGTCATCGCTGACGTGGCAGCATTTTCAATCGAACGAAAATCAGCCGATGACATCACCATGACGCAGTAATCTAGTTTTTCTTCAGAAAAGTAATTCCATTAATTCTGAAAAACCCTAATTCATCATTTCATGTGATTTCTGAACTTCCCGGGGTTCGTTCTCCTTCATACGAACTCCGATTTCGTCGATCCAAATTTCTAAATTCTTATAAATTCAAGATCTAGCAAACTAAACTAAAATGATTTAATTTTGAGTTCATTTGAATTATATTTTGAATTTTGTTTGAATTTGGCTTATCTTCGTGTTTTGATTTCGGCGACTTCGGAGAGTCAGATTTCGACACCGTTTGAGACAACCAATTGAGCAAGGTAAGTTACATCTTTGATCATATTTGATCCCATTATTTTAAATTATTTAAATTCTGTTTTAAATTATTACTGCATGCTTATTTATATTCAGTAATTTAAATTCTTGTTTTAAATTTATAGATATGCCTAAATCCTTTGTGTGGCCAATGTTGATATTTGAATCGAATATATTGTCACCCTTGATAAAACCTAGTTGTTACAATAGTATGAACTAGGATCATTTGAAAATATGACGCAAAGATATGCTTAGACCAAAAATGTTTGATTTGGGGGAATTTCAGCCAAAAATCAAATGTTGTTTAAATTGTATCCATGACATTGGTGTGTTATGGAAGTTTATAAATGAAGTTGAAAGATGAAATAAAATGATGGTTTGTACTTGGGTGAAATGGTTGTTTGGATGGTGCTTGTTGATGCACGGGATCGAGTCATTTCTATGATCGAGGCCCATGGGTTTTGTGGAAAGTCGCCCAAGTCAGTTAAGGACCGGCCTTTGAGCGTTCCTTGCAATGCCTTACTGTACTACCACATGTCTCGAGTGGGAGGGATCTGGCTAACTAATTTGCAATGTTTCTCCGTGGTCGTTCCATCCGGTTACGTGGGTGTCTTTTATGACCTACTTTTATATATTCCCACCTGGCACAAGAGGGGGCTTAAATCCGACGGGCTTCTATCTAAAGGAAGCGAAACCTTAGCGAGGGGGGACTACGGTGGGATGAAGCATTGTAAAAGCCTTGTTACGTGCTCTAGACTACTTACCAAAGGTAGTGAGCGGTGATATCGACGGATGCCAAATAAACTAGAGAAATCGTGTCATGTGGGTAAAGTTGTACAACCTCTGCAGAGTGTAAAACTATTCAAATAGCCGTGTCCACGGTCATGGACATGCTAGTCAGGCCACTCAAAGTTAGACTTTGGTTTCATTTCAAAATGTTTTGACACAAATGGTTTTGGATTTCTATCCAAATGGGAAGTTGGGTAGGAAGCCATGTGATAGGAGGGTATCCTTCACCACTCTTGTGTGAATGTTATCTGACTATAAAACTTGAATTTATAAAATGAATTTTAGTTATAGAATAACTGTTTTGGAACTTAGTACAAATATTTAAAGAAAACATTGCTTTATACAAATTTAACTAATAAGCCATCCTTTGTTATATCCATGCATGCATTAACTCTGTTATTGGGTGTAACTTGCGAGCACGGAAGTTGTGCTCATCCTTGCTTAATGCAAATAAATTTCAGAGGAGATGGACTTTGCTACCAGTGTGGATCTCGACGACTAGGCCGCTACCCCAGTCGATTGTCTATGGTAGATCAGCTGGACTCTACTACTTCATCTTCCGTTGTGTTCTTTATTGTTGGCTTGTAAGCCTCTTTTGTAATAAACTTGTTGATTATTAATAAAGTTGTGCGATTTATGGATGTTACCATATCTGTTTACTGTGTGAACTAGCTACTGATCATTGGACTAGTTCAGAAATACACAAAGGATTTGGGGGGTTACTCCTAGGTCCGACACGGATGCATACTCCGCATTACCGGTAAATGCAAAGAGTAAAAAAAAAGTGCATTTGTGGCATTTGCATTGCATGATCATAAGAGTTGATTTGATATGAAAAATTATGAATGGTTGATTGTGTGAGAGATGAATTTTGGATTACTGTTTTATTTGTGAGTAACATTCTAGGCTCATGTTGGGCTGGGGTGTTACAGTTGGTATCAGAGCGGGCTGTAGGTCCGTGGTACTTGAATTATTAATCTTGACACACTATGCACAATAGGTGTGATTTGGGTTATTGCATTGCATATACGATTTTGTTGAATTTTATGGTTGTTCTTGTGATTGAGTTGATAGCTGATCATTGTGCTTAACGTATGATTGTTCTTGTTTGTGGTGTTTAGCTATGTCGAGGGGTAGATGTCGTGGCCGTGGATGTGGTCGACAGTGTGCCGAACGGAGCCAAGAGGCGCAACCGTCCGAAGTTTAGGAATATGGCATCAGCGGTGCAGCATGGGGAAGTTCAGGGAAGCCATGCTCTACCCCAACATTTTCCCGCGGCTGTTCCCACTGCTACTCCTGTGGCTGCTCCAGTTGTGGTTCCTGCCGTTGTCGCTATGGGTCTTCATCAATGGAATGTTCTGAGATTGGATACTTTTGATGGGATGGGCACACCAGTTGATGCTGCAAACTGGTTGCATCATATAGAGAGGCACTTCGGAGCACTGGGGATGACTTCTGAGTTGAGGGCCCAGTTTGTGGCCTTCCAACTGAAGGGGCACGCGGATATCTGGTGGGAAGGTGTCTTATCAGCTAGGACCGCTACCCATGGACCGACTACTTAGGAGTTGTTTGTTGAGCAGTTCAGGAGGAAGTTTTATCTGGATTCTTTTGTGGAGAGGATGGAGGTTTCTTTGAACAAATATAAGCAGGGCAAGATGTCGGTGTTAGAGTATGGAGGGGGTTTTAATAACCTAATTCGCTTCGTTCCAGCTATAGCCATGAATGAAGTGGAGAAAGCAAAGAGATTTCGCAAGGGGCTTAAACCTGAGTACCGTCATGTGTTGGGAGCTTTGGAGTTGCGTGATTGTAGCTCCCTGGTAGAACAGGCCAGGGGCATGGAAATGGAGATGCAGCTCAGTGAGGAGTTGCAAGGCTCGGGAGATACTGTGGTTCCTGGTGGTTCCAGTAGTAGTCAAAAGAGGAGTTTTGGTGGGGGAGATAGGTCTTTTCAGCGGCCCGCTTCCAAGAAGTTCAAAGGCCCTCAAACTTCATTCAAACCTAAGTTCTCGAAGCCACCATCTTCAATCACATCTCGATCGTCAGCAGGTGCACCTATGCATTGAGGATTTATTTGATCAGTTAAGGGGAGCTAAGATATTCTCAAATATTGATCTTCAGTCTGGATACAATCAGATACCTATCTGTAAAGAGGACATTGAAAAGACAGCGTTCTCCATGAGTTATGGGCATTTTCAATTCAAGGTTATGTCTTCTAGACTAACGAATGCCCTTGCTGCTTTTATGGAGACAATGAACAGGACGTTGCACGATTATCTAGATGAATTTGTACTGGTTTTTATTGACGAAATTTTGATCTACTCAAAGACTGAAGAAGATCATGGGTGTCATCTGAGGCTTGTATTGGAGACACTAAGAGAGAATAAGTTTTATGCTAAACTAAAAAAGTGAGTTTTGGATGTCAGAAGTGGGATTCTTGGGGCATATCATAAATGATAATTTAATATCTGTTGATCCGGGAAAGATTTCCACAGTGATAGAATGGGGGAGACTAACCAGCGTCAAAGAAGTGAGGAGTTTCCTTGGATTGGTAGGGTATTATCGGCGGTTTGTGTAGGATTTCTATATTATTGCCAAGCCTATGTCCCGGCTCACACAGAAGGATGTGAAATTTCGGTGGGATGATGACTGTAAACGTAGTTTCCATACCTTGAAAGAAAAACTGGTGACCGCCCCTATTCTTACCCTTCTTGAGCCTGGGAAGCGTTTTACAGTTTATTCTGATGCTTCTCGAGTTGGGCTGGGTTGTGTTCTCATGCAAGAGGGTAAAGTAATAGCCTATACATCAAGGCAACTGAAGAAGTATGAGCAGAATAACCCAACCCATTGTAACATCCAAAAAATTTGGTCTGTTTTGAAGTTTTAAAAAGAAAATTAACCATTTGATTTTTTCTGTTAAAGTTAAAGCTTAATTGGAATTTTTAGAGTTAAAAAACAATTTAATATGAATAATCTCAATATCAACTATTATCAAAATTATTTTATTTGGATTCTATGTGCATGGATATATTTTCTAGATTTTTCTAGAATTTTTCCGAGTGCATTTGCTATTTTCTATTTGCCATTTGAATTCTTTGCTATTTTCTAAAAAAGAAAAATTGTGCTTGGATATATTTTCTAGAATTTTTTAGAATTTTTTCGAGTGCATTTGCTATTTTCTATTTGCCATTTGAATTCTCTCTATTTTCTAAAAAAGAAAAACTAAGTTAAAATCTCTGTTAATCAAATGGGCTAAAATCCATTTCTTTGGCCCAGTTCCGTTTTCTTTTGGCCCGCTTGTCTTTCCTTCGGCCGGCCCATTTCTCGGTTTCACGTGCGCAAAAAGCCTAGCCGAGAGTCTGCAATCGCTTTCCTTCCTTGGTCCGGGCCGCCTTGGTATTTTCAGGCCGAGCCGTGCGCTAGCCAAGTCCGCGTCGAGCCCGCAACCTTCGGATTTCCTTTGCGCATGGCCCAACCGGACAGCGTCGCTCTTTCCTTTTCCCTTGCTCTCACTGCCTGTGGTCCCACCGGCAACGCCACCTCAGCATCGTCTCCCTCCTGGAGTTCTTGCTCCCGTGTTCGAGCCGAACACGCAGTGCTGCCAGTCTCTTCTCAAACTCCTCCTCCGGTCCGTTATAAACTGAACCCTCCACGTCAAAATACTCGCATTTCTTTTCTCCACCAAAACCCTAAAGTCCCCTCCCCAATCTCGCCTTGGTTGCGCCGCCATCCATCAAAATCCGAGCGTTGTCGACTCCGCTTCATCGCCGGAGTTCTCCACCGTTCGACCTCCTCAGCCCGCGCCGTCACCTCCGTTCTACGCCGTGACGCAATCCCCTTCGCCCGAGGACCCCTTCATCATCAGCAACCCCATCGTCCCAAATCTGCTCGTGCCGCCGTCGTCCCAATCTACTTGTCTGGTGAGCCTGTTGCCCATCCTTGCGCATCAAAGTGTGTCTCTTGTGCCTCTAATCTGATCCCCTCCTTTATCTTTTGCTCTCGGTCACCGATTTGCCATCGCCGCCATCTCCGTGGAGCACCTCACCGCCATTGTCGCCGCTATGATCGATTCATCGCCGTTCATGATGTGCCATCACCAACAAAGCGGGTCACCATGTCTTTGGGAGCCCGTTTCACCCGTCATCGTCACCTACTTCACCACCGGTTGCCCTCGCCTCCCCCACCTTGGTCACCGGCCATGGCTTCCCTCTGGAGCTTCTCCTCCTCCTTGGTTTCTCTTTGGTGACATGGCAAGCCAACTCCTTCCTCCACTTAAGCAGCCATGTCACCACTTTAGCCCATGTGGCATCCCAATCATCTCTTGGTCAGCTGCCATGTGGCACACCAAATACCCACCCGATCCAAAAAGTCCATGGATCTAGTCCACCATGCACCAAGCCATTGACAGTGGGCCCCACTTGTCAAATTCATTTTCCTAATTATCTTCCAACTGAAAATCATTGATGATGTCAGCATGACTCAATTAATTGTTTTCCTTCAGAGAAACAATTCCCTAAATTCTGAAATTCTGATTTTATCATTTCATGTGAATGTTCCAAAGCCCATATCTTTTGCATCCGAACTTCGATTGAGTCCATTCAAATTCCTACATTCATCTAAATTCAAGATATTTTTATCTGAAATTTTTATTTAACTTTTGGATTTTGTTCTCTCTGTTTTTTATTTATTTAGTTTATTTGCTTGTTCGCGAATAGACGTTGATACTTCGGGAAGTTTTGAGCAAGGAGGAGTGCATCAAGATCAAGATCAATCCCAAATTTATTTCAAGGCAAGCCATAGTCCGTTGATCATATTGAACCTATGATTTTAAAAGGCCTTGTCACGTGCTCTAGATTGCTTACCTAAGGTAGTGAGCAGTGGCATCGACGGATGCCAAACAAACTAGAGAAGTTGTGTCCTATGGGTAAAGTTGTACAACCTCTGCAGAGTGTAAAACTATTCGAATAGTCGTGTCTGTGGTTATGGACGTGCTCGGGGATTTCACACGAGAGGTAGAATTTCTTATAAAATGTGTCGGAGTGTGGATGGGAAGTTCACTTGATGAATATAATGTTTGTTTGATGAACGGGTAATTCACTTGGTGGTTTGTATCGATTGGTGAATTGGGAATTCTCTTATCATTGGTTTGGTTGGGAAGTGAATGGGAAGTTCACTGGTTATTTCAAAGAAATTGTTTAATTATTTATTATTGTTTTCAACCACACATTTCAATCTATTTATTATATTTATTGTCAATGCTGCTTTCTGCAAAAGAACCATACAGCTAACCTTTGTCAAGCCGTGCATGAATACTATTTGCATACATTTCCCAACGGCTTGCTGAGTGCTTTATGTACTCACGGCTTATGCCTTTGTTGATCAGTTGAAGAATATCAAGCTGCTCAGGAGTTCTTTCAGATGGAGGACTATGAAGGTTTTGCGGATTAGGATGCGTTCTCCACTCGATTGCCTATGTGCATGATGATTGGCCTTGTCAAGAGTTTCGTACCGCTGTAAGAGTTTATTTGTTTCTTTAGCCCTGCGTGGCAAGTTAAGTAAACGTTGACCATATAGTCCAGTTATTATTATTATTTGTTACTCTGAGATCTTTTTAGTTAAATCGAATAAATAGATGGTATTTCATCACTATTACCTGTGTATGCTAGCAACTGATCTGGGACTAGTTCAGAATACACAGAGGGTTCCTGAATCATATTTTTGGGTCCCGACAAAGGTGGTATCAGAGTCATATCGACTGTAGAACACAACATTAGTTAGCATGGTCGTTTTAGCTAAAAGCTTCAAAACTTATTTTCTAAATCAAATCAACTTAACTTGATTTAAGTGGTTGTTCCTTTATCATCTATTCTAGTTCTTTTCTATCTGAGTCGCTTCTGTTCTTATCATAGTCTATTCTTTTTCACCTTGTTCTAGAGATCTTGTTTCTTATCTTTGCCGAATTTTGTTTTATAATCTTAAATTGACTTTCTCACCTCATAAATTTCCCTAGTTCGGAAGAAAGAAGTCATGTCACCGGCAGTCGTCAAGAGTATCTTCGTCGCTTCGCTCTAGTTGAGTTTGAAAAATCTTCGTTTTCTGGTCCAAAGTAGGAACCATCAGATTAGAGTCTTTAGTAGCATTTTCATATCGTTATTGCAATAAGTCTTTATTTGGGATGTGTGTAAGTGGGAGCTGCAGTTTTGCTGTCAAGTATTATATTGCAGTCACACTAAGGCTTTAATTTGATGAGTTCACTTGTTTTTTCATAGCGTTCCAGCTATATCTTCTTTGTCTTTTGTCTTTGGGTATAACCTGTTTCCTCTAATTAAGTTGTTTCTGTCTTCTCTATCATGTTCTATCTCGTCTATTGTGCTATTCCCTCTTATCTACATTGCTTGTCTATCTTACCTATTAAACCGGTGGAGAATCATCGTAGATGGTTGACACTCGCAATACCTCAAGCCATACTCAGTCAGATGATGCCAACGCTAATGTCAATGCTAGTGGCCAGTCACCAGTCTCTGGAGCCGCAGATCCAAGCATGGCACGACTTCTAGCAGCTCAGACTCAATTCATGAGTGCAATGATGCAAAATATGAACGCCATGATGACTCAGCAAAGTCAGACCGCCGCTGCCATAGTCAACCTGTTGAACCAGAATAATCAAACAGCAGCTGTTCCGCCACCAGCTCATCACCATTCCAAGTTATCAAAGTACATAAGGACTCGTCCGCCTACGTTCACTCATTCGTCAGAACCTTTAGATGCAGAAGATTGGCTTCGTTCAATTGAGAAAAAGCTCGTCATTGCTCAATGCAATGGTCGTGAGAAAGTTCTTTATACTTCACATCAGTTGGAAGGTACAGCCACAGAATGGTGGGAGAACTACACCGCAGCTCATGAGAATTCGCAAATCATTACTTGGGGAGAATTTTCAACAGCTTTTCGTCAAGCTCATGTTCCAGATGGTATTGTGGAAATGAAGAAGAATGAATTTCGTGAACTACAGCAAGGAAACATGTCTTTAGGGGAATATCTCAACAAGTTCACTGAACTTTCTCACTATGCTCCAGAAGATGTTGCTACAGATAATGCAAGTCAGAAGCGATTCAAGCATGGACTTAATCCCGGACTGAAAGTGCAAGTTGTTGGAAATAATTATGTGGATTTTCAACATATGGTGAATAAAGCTGTATTATAGAAGATTCCCGTCGTGAGTTAGACGAATCTCGCAAAAGGAAGATGATACAACATGGAGTTCACCAGAATCAGTTACAAAGAGCCAGAACCAATGCTCAGCAGCCTTTTCGTTCCAATAATTCATCTATCAGATTCAGAACACCTGCCCTAGTGTCGCATGCAGGAAACTCAGGAATTTCCAATATCAATAATAGCAACAATCATCAACCTCAGAGGATCAACAATCATGCTGTAGGAGTTACTTGTTTCAACTACCATGAGACATGTCATTATGCTAACAAGTGTCCGTAGAAGCAAGGGTCGACACCAATTTCTTTCAATTTGGGAGCTACACCAGCCAGGACTTCGTTGCCAGTTGCAGGAAGAGGAATGCCTCAAACTCCAAATTAAGCTACCAGGACTCCATCAACTGCAACAAGAGGAAGGATGAACCACGTCACTGCAGAAGAACTTCAACCGGCTCAGAACGTTGTTTCTGGTAAGTCTTTAAGTTAGACATGCATCAGAACCTATTCTCGAGTCAGCCCGAATCTCAGGGATGAGATTCCTTTAAGGGGAAGGTTTGTAACATCCCAAAAATTTGGTCTGTTTTGAAGTTTTGAAAAGAAAAATAACCATTTGATTTTTTCTGTTAAAGTTAAAGCTTAATTGGAATTTTCAGAGTTCAAAAATAATTTAATATGAATAATCTCAATATCAACTATTATCAACATTATTTTATTTGGATTCTATGTGTTTGGATATATTTTCTAGAATTTTTTCGAGTGCATTTGCTATTTGCCATTTGAATTCTCTGCTATTTTCTAAAAAAGAAAAACTAAGTTAAAATCTCACTTAATCAAATGGGCTGAAAACCATTTCTTTGGTCCAGTTCCCGTTTTATTTTGGCCCGCTTGTCTTTCCTTCGGCCGGCCCATTTCTCGGTTTCACGTGCGCAAGAAGCCCGGCCGAGAGCCTTCCACCGCTTTCCTTCCTTTGTCCGGGCCGCCTTGGCATTTTCAGGCCAAGCCGTGCGCTAGCCAAGTCAGCGTCGAGGCCACTGCCTTCGGATTTCCTTTGCGCGTGGCCCAACTGGACAGCGTCGCTCTTTCCTTTTCCCTTTCTCTCACAACCTGTGGTCCCGCCGGCAACGCCACCTCAGCATCGTCTCCCTCTTGGAGTTCTTGCTCCCATGTTCGAGCCAAACACGCAGTGCCGCCGGTCTCTTCTCAAACTCCTCCTCCGGTCCTATATAAACCGAACCCTCTACGTCAAAACACTCGCATTTCTTTTCTCCACCAAAACCATAAAGTCCCCACCCCAATCTCACCCTAGTTGCGCCGCCATCCATCAAAATCCGAGCACCATCGACACCACTTCATCGCCGGAGTTCTCCACCGTCCGACCTCCTCAGTCCGCGCTGTCACCTCTGTTGGAACCGCGAAGCGACGTTCTACGCCGTGACGCAATCTGCTTCGCCCGAGGACCCATTCATCATCGGCGACCCTGTCATCATAAATCTGCCAGCGCCGCCGTCGTCCCAATCTACTTTTCTGGTAAGTCTGTTGCCCATCCTTGTGCATCAAAGTGTGTCTCTTGTGCCTCTCATCTGATCCCCTCCTTTATCTTTTGCTCTCGGTCACTGATTTGCCATCGCCACCATCACCGTGGAGCGCCTCACCGCCATTGTCACCGCTGTGACCGATTCATCGCTGTTCATGATGTGCCATCACCAACAAATAGGGTTGCCATGTCTTTGGGAGCCCGTTTCACCCGTCGTCGTCAGCTACTTCACCACCGGTTGCCCTCGCCTCCCCCACCTTGGTCGCCGGTCATGTCTTCCCTCTGGAGCTTCTCCTCCTCCTTGGTTTCTCTTTGCTGACATGGCAAGCCAACTCCTTCCTCCACTTAAGCAGACATGTCACCACTTTGACCCATGTAGCATCCCAGTCATCTCTTGGTTAGCTGCCATGTGGCACACCAAATCCCCACCCGATCCAAAAGGTCCATGGATCCAATCCACCATGCACCAAGCCATTGACAGTGGGCCCTACTTGTCAAATTCATTTTTCTAATTATCTTTCAGCTGAAAATCATTGATGATGTCAGCATGACTCAATTAATTATGTTCCTTCAGAGAAACAATTCCCTAAATTCTGAAATTATGATTTTATCATTTCATGTGAATCTTCCAATGCCTATATCTTTTGCATCCGAACTTCGATTGAGTCCATTCAAATTCCTACATTCATCTAAATTCAAGATCGATTTATCTGAGATTTTTATTTAATTTCTGGAGTTTGTTTTGTCTCTGTTATTTATTTATTTGGTTTATTTGCTTGTTTGTAAATAAACGTTGATACTTCGAGAAGTTTTGAGCAAGGAGGAGTGCATCAAGATCAAGATCAATCCCATAATTTATTCCAAGGCAAGTCATAGTCCTTTGATCATATTGAACCTATGATTTCAAAAGTACATTATTTTATACAAATGCAAGCCATCTTTACACAAACTGCTTTGGGATTAGTTCTCACCTGTTTTCATTATGCCTCCATTGATTATTTGAAAGCCATGAATCATTTGTCACCCTAGCATGGATAATTTTAGTTGGACATATTTATATTGCCAACATGGGTAGCGTACGGATGCTTATTTCAGCTTAGTTACGATGTGTTCATGATCACATGTGTCATAATGATTAATCTTGACTTAATGACATATAGAATTATGATGGTTATCCACTACTATTAAAATTTGTGTACCATGACGGGGTGAGTCATTGGTGTTGGTTAAACAAAATTGTTTTCGCTCGGGCGAGTGGTTGGTGGATAGTGGGGGTGTGGATGGAACATGTCGTGGGATTGTGGTAGACTTGCCTAAGTAACTTGTCAAGGACATAATCTTGTACGCCATTGAACTGGGCCTTAACCATACAACCACATGTCTGGTATGGGACGGACCTAACTAATTAATTAGCGATGTTTTGATTTGGTTCTGTTTGGGTTGTGTTTGGCGCAAGAGGGGGCCAGGAGGGCGAAACCTTAGCGAGCAGAACTGAGTCAAAGCAGGACTTTGTAAAGGCCTTGTCACGTGCTCTAGACTGCTTACCTAAGGTAGTGAGCAGTGGTATCGACGGATGCCAAACAAACTAGAGAAGTCGTGTCCTATGAGTAAAGCTGTACAACCTCTGCAGAGTGTAAAACTATTCGAATAGCTTTGTCCGCGGTTATGGACGTGCTCGGGGATTTCACACGAGAGGTAGAATTTCTTATAAAATGTGTCGGAGTGTGGATGGGAAGTTCACTTGATGAATATAATGTTTGTTTGGTGAACGGGTAATTCACTTGGTGGTTTGTGTCGACTGGTGAAGGTTTGATTCGGAAGTGAATGGGAAGTTCACTGGTTGTTTCAAAGAAATTGTTTAATTATTTATTATTATTTTCGACAACGCATTTCAATCTATTTATTTTATTTATTGTCAATGCTGCTTTTTGCAAAAGAACCATACAGCTAACCTTTGTCAAGCCGTGCATGAATACTATTTGCATACATTTCCCTATGGCTTGCTGAGTGCTTTATGTACTCACGGCTTATGCCTTTGTTGATCAGTTGAAGAATATCAAGCTGCTCAGGAGTTCTTTCAGAAGGAGGACTATGAAGGTTTTGCAGATTAGGATACGTTCTCCACTCGATTGCTTGTGGGCATGATGATTGGCGCGCCGGCCTTGTCAAGAGTTTCATTCCGCTGCAAGAGTTTATTTGTTTCTTTAGCCCTGCGTGGCAAGTTAAGTAAACGTTGACTATAAGGTCCAGTTATTATTATTATTTGTTACTCTGAGATCTTTTTAGTTAAATCGAATAAATGGATGGTGTTTCATCACTGTTTCCTGTGTGAGTTAGCAACTGATCTGGGACTAGTTCAGAATACAGAGAGGGTTCTTGAATCGTATATTTGGGTCCCAACACCCATGACTTGGAGCTGGCCGCGGTGATGTTTGCTTCGAAACTCTGGTGGCATTATTTGTATGGTGAGACTTGCGATATTTTCACAGATCACAAGAGTCTTAAGTACATATTCACTCAAAAGGATCTAAATATACGACAGCGTAGGTGGTTGGAGCTGATTAAGGATGATGATCTCTCAATCCAGTAGCATCCAAGCAAGGCAAATGTAGTTGCTGATGCTCTTAGTCGCAAGGCGACTCCAGCTACTCTATATTGCCTCGCAGCTGATCTTGACCGCATGGAGATATCCTATTGCTATGCGAGCATGGCATATGTTGAGACACAGTTGATCCTTGAGTCAGCTATTCTGGACCGGGTGCGGGTAGCGTAGCAGAGTGACCGGTTATTGCAGGAGGTCAAAAAGCGTTTAGATGAGGGTAAAGAGGGAGATTTCAGTATGGATGATTTCGGTACTTTGCGGTTTAAGGGTCGCCTTTGTGTTCCACAAAAGGCGGATGTCAAAGATGATATCTTGAGGGAGACTCATCGCACCCCGTATACTGTTCACCCAGGTGAGACAAAAATGTACCGTGATCTGAAATAGAATTTCTAGTGGAAAAGGATGAAGGTAGACCAGGAAAAACCGGCCGGGATTTTCCTTCCCGGACCCCAGCCGGTAACCAGCAGTTACCGGCCGGGTTTTTTGCCGGTTACCGGCCGTGTTTTTTTCTCCTGGGTGACACTCAAGTTTGCAGAAGAATCCTTTTACTTTTTGCCTATTGTAGAATAATATTTTTATTTACAACTTGAGAGCTACGAATGATGGTATCTCTTAAGCCGCATATTCGATTTGTAATTTATCTATTCCATTATGTTGTAGGTGTCGAGAGCAATAAAATGAGTCCAATATCGAATATGTTTGAAGGCACGTGATGATGCTACATTGCGCACCTTACATTCGGTAAGCTTTAGCTACACACATATATATATATATATATATATATATATATATATATATATATATATATATATATATATATATATATATATATATATATATATATATATTACCATAATCACAAAATAGGCCTTTTCCATATGTAACTAGAATAAGCTTTTTCATTGGCCGGAAACAATAGGAGAGTCCTATTGAAATAAGTATATCAAAGATAAACATAGAGTTTAAGAGTTACAGAGTTAGAAAATGCTTCGAGCAACAATATATTTTAGAACAAGCAGCCGATGTGCAATTTATTTGCGTTACGTTTTCTAGATGACAAGACTAACAAAATGAATTCAATATTTGGTATACATATATTACTCCTGTTATGTTGCCTTTGTGTAGTATGCTTGATTTACCTTTTCTTGCTATCCCGCCGCAACGCGCGGTGTTTTTTCTAGTTATTAAGACAACTACAGTTTGATGATTGGATTCCCAGCACTGGGAATGTGGGATATTCCTTGCATGTAGCTTTGTCGGTTGTCGCGACAGATCAGCGCTCCAACCGAGCTATTTCTCCCTTTCGGATTTTGTGCTTTGTACCGTACTATTGTGCACATCATCCTACCGGTGCTTCTGTTCTAATTTGCTAGTGCTAGCACCGCGTACAGTCACTCGTGGTGCCATGATGCCATGGTGGTAAGCTGGCGGCGACTGACGGGGGTAATGACGAGCACTCAAATATCTTCTATGGCTAGCCGTCGTTGATACATCATCATTTCTTTTTAAAAGGCCAGTCAAACTAAAAGCACTGCTCAACCCACCCAATACAGTACTACGTGCCAAACGACTCGCTTTTGCATTTACATATATGTTCTAGAAAGCATATAAAAACTATTTATATTCATCACGTGAAAATCATATCATTAGATTAATTATAAAAATATTTTTATAATATAATAAATTTATATTGTTTCGTAAATATGTTTATATAAAAAGTAATGATTAAAGTTATGCGTCGAAGATCATGTGATATTCAAGACGTCGTGTATTCCTGACAAAAGTGAGTATCTATGCGCTGCGTATTAGAGCATCTACAATAGTTTGTTTCTTAGCTTGTTACTAAGAAGAGAGAGAGTACTCAATTTAATAAAAAGAAACAAGCAT